>CP093829.1:5793337-6393337 GCA_033063855.1 Smittia aterrima
TGAGACATTGTCTTCGTAGCGAATGTGAATATCGCTGATCTTAATTTGAACGTTGTTAACGATCTGCGTAGTCAACTTTTCGGCGAATGTTTTATCTTCTTTTGGCTTGTCTAATTAAACGAAAGTAAACAAATAAATTCGATCGAATGAATCAGCAAAAACTTACTTTTCTCAAGCTCCAACTTCTTCACCAATTGAATCCTCTCGAGTTCAGCTTTCTTCGCCTCGAGCGTTGATTTTTCTTCGCGCTCCGCGTTGTAGCGAACCGAACTATTTGGCACTGCTAACAAGTACAGTCGGTCAATGTAAGCTTCAACCGGCGCAGAATAGAGATTCTTCCATGGAATCTTTAACACCAAACTGCCCAAATGACCGTAAGTTGTTTGCACTGGCAAATCAAGTTCGCTCAACGCGCTCTGCTTTAAGACGAGGTCCTTCAGCACGACATCGCCTGATAAAGAAAAGTAAAAAAGAATTCGTGAATGAAGATGAAACAGGTTTTTCCACGAAATGCATTTATGAATGAAACATATGCAAAGCTCAAGTTCAAGGTCGATTGACGGTGTTCTAAAAATAATCAGACGAACTCGTGCCCAAACTTGTTTCTGAGGGAAATCGAACTTCTTATTACCCTTAAAATGAATGGGACTATAAAAGTACGAAATGCTCGAGAAAGAGTCACAGTTTGAGGCCTGAAATCGTAATAAAAGGAACCAACCATGAAGGGGCTCAGGTGAGAGAAAGTTTATTTAAATTTAATCTTCAAGAGTTTGAATTCTTTTTTCAGAACTTTTATCCTAGCAACGACTGCGATTTCTCTAGCGATGTCTGCACAGATTCCAAACACAGCATCGTTTAACTGCTTCGCTGCTTATGCAAAGACGAAAGGAATCAAAGATCCATTGTTCGACGATATCGATTATAATAGTTCCTCGGATGAGTGCATTCAACTTCGACAGAAGTTCATGATAGAAATCCGTCAAGAAATTCGAGCGAAGATAGCAGAATCTGACATTCTCGCTAAGCATTCAAAGTGCATTTACGAAAGGTTGATTGGAAGTGAATCATTGGCTGACTCGTTAATCAAAGCCGCAGCTTTGGAACATTCAGGAAACTCCGAGACAGTCGGTAGACTGAAGAATACTGTCGGCACAGTCTTGGAATTTATCAAAAGCTCTTTAGATTATTGCGAAAGCGAGAGCAGCATTATCGAGCAATTTGAATCTCTCTTCGCTGATGCAAAAAAATCTGTAAAGAACGTGACAGATTATCAAGAAGAGTATTGTGTGAAAAAGTATTTGATAAAGAACAATCTCATCGATTCACTTCTTTATAACATTGACCCCAATTCACACAACATCAATGTCACTGGACTCAATTGTGAATCAATGATAAAGAACTCAAATGACGAAATATACGATCAATTAGGTCTTGTCTATCTTCAGAAAGCAAGCTCCGAGAACATCGGAAAGGTCGAGTGCGCATTAGAAAAGTTCAGGGAAGCTGATTACTTTGACTTGATGTTGAAGATCTCTGCTCTTACGTCCGTTGACATTACTAACGAGCAAAAGATCAATGAACGCGACAACTTCGTTCGAATCCTTTTGAAAATATCTTCAAACATCGCAGCATGTTGAGACGGCAAAGTGAATGCAATAAAATAAAATTTGTTTAAAAAGAAAACTCTTTCATTGTCTGCCGAAAAAAAAACGAAAGCTAAAAAGTCAAAAGTGTTGATAAGACACACGCGAGAGTAAGTCAGTCTCACGAGTGGATAAATTAGCATTCGAACGAGAACGAAACGAGAGAAAAGGTCGATGATTTGGTCGTAACAGGTTTGGTGCTTCTTCTTTGACAAGAGAAATGCAAGAAATGGGTTAGAAAAAAGAGAGATTAGTCGATGAGTAGAAATTGAACTGTGCGGATTTGAAAAAGAAATGAATACGTGGAAGTGTCAAATTAATTACTTTGAGTTTCCAATTAATAAAAAGATTTAATTTGCAGTCAGTTGGTTATTGCGATTGTCATCGCGCTTTCGAGCGTCCAACAAATTGCTGCAGGCGACAGTCCATCGTTTGAGTGTCTTGCAGCTTATTCGAAAGCGAAGGGAGCCATTGAACCAGCATTCGATGGCGTCAAGTATGATAGCGGACGAGAGGAATGTGTGAAAGCAATTGCAATGTTTAGCGATAAAGTTAGAAATGATATCATTGAAAAAATGGCTGAGGTTACGAACGAGAAGAAGCAAACGCTGTGCATAAATGGGAAATTCACTAACGACGACACGTTCGTTAACAACATCATAAAAGGAGAGGCATTGGCTTCATTGGGAGATAAGGTAAAACCAGAAAAGCTAAAAGACATCGAAAAGTTCGCTGAAGAGTTCATCACATCGGCAATAACTTCATGCCTAAGCGAATAAATTCTTTCAAACATGATAAGCATTAATTTGGTGTAAACAGAAGAAGCTTCCAACGTAATTTATCAAAGAAAAAGAAAATAAAGAAACCGACGAAAAGGTCACGCTTGAGTTCAAGTTTCAAAATTATCAACAAGTCGCTACTTTAAAATTTGCAGATTCTACAATTTAAAGTGCAAAATATCACGAAGTGGAAACTCTCGTTATCGTGCACTTGTTAGGAATTATCATTGTGTCGCGCAATTTCTGCTGAGTCAGCGTTAAAGTAGTCACACCGATTGATAACATTCCAAAACATCAACAACGCTACTTTTCAGTCTTCTTCGTTGAAGCCACAAAAATATTCATAAAGCTGCGTAGCGAATAAAAACAGCTTGTTCCGCCGACGAAAAACTTTTTTTGTATTCGTGATGATGGTGATGTCATAATGTTACTAATTCTCAGGGGCATTCGTTGCTTCAGTGAATATTCTTCTTCTCCAAATCTCATTAGCAATTGATCAATGATTAGACAGTTCACTGAATGAAAATCAAAGGAAGTCTCTTCGTGAATTGTAGTAAACGAAATTTATTCACGAGGTTTTCTGCCTCGCCCCAAATTGACAGTAGACACGCACAGTTATTTGGCTTTCGAACAACAAAAGGCGAAACTCCGTTCGTAAATCACTTCAGCTTATTTAGAACTTAATGTATGAGAATCGATTGCTAATAATATTATCGAGGTAAATATTAACAAATTCGAAACAGCTGATAAGCAATCGAGATACAAACAAGATGTGGAAATCCACTTTCACACAAACTACGTGGGGACTATTGAAAGAGTTCGTAATGGAAAATGAATTGCATTTAACACCTCGATGACTACGAAACACTCAAACAAACCCTAACCATACGAATAATGTAAACAAACACAGAATTTGTGTTCGATCGAAAGGAATTCCGCTCTCCGAAAATAAAATTCGATGAAATGATGTCATTCGAGGAAATGTCAAGAGATCAGCTGATTTGTTTCATTGTGTCGACTTCACGCAGATTTTTCGTTCGTCACAACGCAATTCACGAACTAGCCCGTTAACATAATTCGATAAATCGAGTTCGCGGTGTTAAATTAATTAACTTTATTGACATGTTTTGATTGAAAGCACTTAGCGAAGGCAATAACTGATAAGCCGTTCTTCAAACATCCGTCAACAAAGGACAAATATTGCAGAGTGAAAATATTAATCGATTTTTCATTGTCAAAAGAGGGATCGCGTAGAAAATCATTGACGAGACTTACCTCCCCAGATTCCAATCTTTAGTTGACCCTTATCCAAGTTCTCGACATATTCGCCAAGGTAGCGATTGAGAATATCGGCAACAATGCTCTCGAAAACCATTTTTCACTCGAAATCTTCTTTCGCAATTCACGAACAAAATTTATTATCAAGATTTCCACACTTTCCCGTTAAATTTCCATTTTGACTTTGCCCTTATCGTGTTCAAGGACACTTTCTCTAATGATTTGACACTAAACCGGGCTAGTTATATCTTGTTTAACTATTATTTACGAAAATTTACTTTATTTGTGACTTCGCGATTTGTTTATGAAAGGAATTTGTACATCTTTGTTTTTCTGATGAGTTGTTCTAATATTTTGATTCAAAGCTCGGAAAGAGTTTTTATTCAAAGCTAGGAAAACAAAGAAAAATGAGAAAGCTTCAAAAAAATGTTTAACGACTTTACGAAGGACGACGAAACCTATTTTCGGCTATCCAGATGAATGAGCTTTTGTTTTCTTTTACAGATGGAGAATGAACAAAGAAATTTTACATTTCCATTTTATTCAACTCTTTAGTTTGACTTCAATTCGAAGCTTTTGCCTTGATAATCTTTTTACTTTAAAAACTTCACGACAATGAATTATAATTCTGAAACGGAAAATGCACGATCAGCTTGACAAAACAATTTAGTTATGTAAGCAAAAGTCTGAAAATTTTCCTACACCTCAATTTAACTTAGTCTAACCACTTCAGTCGATGTAAATGTCAATCCCACGCTTTTCCGCAAAGTTAAGAGTTTACGAACTTTGTCTGATTAATTTATTATTAGAATGCATGAATAGTTCAAATAACAACCGCGAGACTGTTCGTTGCATAAGTGAAAGCTCTCTCTCAATGCTTTAAACATTTCTTGTTGAATAATTAATTTCATTTCCGATGCAGATTTGACTGTCTGGATTGAAAACGGTTTGCGGTAAAGTCAGAAACGTGCTTGAACTTTTTTAAATCCACTTAAAACTGTGTCTGACATTGTTTGGCCCTTTGAAGTCTTGAGCCTTATTTGAAATGTCTTTAAACACCTTACACGTTCGTTGTACTCGATATATAACCGCGTAATAAGCTTTGTGTGCCGAAGTCTCTCATCCAATTAGCTGCAGAGTTTTTAATTTGCAAAACGAAACCATTTTTCTTTTGAGTTGCTGCTGATTGATAAAAATAAGTTTATTTTTTTCTACGTTAACAACTTTTGATAAAGCAAATTGATTTTCTATCAAAGTTGATAAACGCTTCGTTCATCCGTCTCAATAGTCCATTAAGTCTGATCATTCTGCATTCTACAAGTTAAACCAGCTGAGAAGAACTTGAAGTGATGAGAATGAAAAAGAGATTTTTCGTTTATGTTTCATTTTATGTTTCAGACGTTGCCGTCGTGTTTTGAGATTTGTTGTCTTCTTTCAACTCTTCTTTGATGCCCATCCACGGAACTTTCTTTTGAAGCACCGCTCTGTAGCGTGGATGTGAGATCGCTACAATAAAAATTCAATTGAAGGTTGATTGAGATACTGGTTGATGAAAAATTTCGAGCATTACTTACCGTAGACATAAGGATCGATGCACGAAACAATCTTTGCACAAACCTGGGAGCAAAAGTAAAGTGAAATAGTTTTTAAGTTAACAGTTTACTTTGTGTGTCATTTCAGTTGCTTTAAATTTTAAATTTTAAATCACAGACCGCCGGAATCATTGTTGCGACTGGTGTAAGCAATGCTTTGTTGCCAAAGGCTCCAATTAAAGCAACAATCGCCTAAAAATAAATAAAAATCAAATTAGAAGTCTTCAAAGTCAAATGAAAACAATTTGAAACGATCACTTACATAAGGCGTCCAAGCACAGACATAAAGGAAGAAGATTGTGAAGCATGCTTTTGCTATTCTTAGCTCCACCGACTCGGCTCCTTCATCTTTGTTCGACAGCGACGCTACGTTCATCTTCTTTGCTTGATCCTTCAACATTTTCTCGTGAGCACAAATGTGTTGGTAGAGCTTGAAGTAAAATATCACGATAATAAACATCGGCAACGCATAAGCCCATGCGAATATGGCCGCAGTGAAGACACGAGTGTCATCGTCGTCTGTCAAGTAATCAAACGAGCAAGTCGTAAGGAAGCCTTCCGGAATAAAACGTCCCCAGATCTTTAAAGCTGGAAGAATCGTGAATGGCGTACTCCACAGCCAAGTGAGAATCACAAACAGAATCGCTTGACCTTTCGTTGTTTTTCCATCGAGAGGACTGGAAATTGCTTTATATCTATCGAAGGCAATTACGGCATTTGTTGCTGCACCTCCAATGCCTGAGAAGCTTCCTAGAATTGCATAGGCGTTGCACATTGCCTCGCCTCCGACAATTTTCTGACTAAACGAATTGTACAGAAGCAATGGCATTTCCAACATCATGCAGAAGTCGAAAATCGCCAGGTTGACAATGAAAAGGTTCGAAGGGGATCGGAGAGACTTAGTTCTGTGAGAGCAAAAATTAAATTTACGAACGTGTCATGAAAAATATTTTCCCATAAACTTACGTGGAGAAAATCCAGATGACAATTCCGTTGCCGAGACCCGAGGAGCACATTAAGAAGAAGTAAACTATAGCTAACAACAGATGAAAGTAGAAAGGGGGAGCTTCGTATTGTTGCCAATGTGGATGAAGAAGACTGAGCTCCTCTGGTAGCAGATTCCATCCGAGGGCCTTCGGCTGTTCACCTTGAAGGGCCATCGCGAAGATTTTCGTATCGTTCGTCATCTTGAACGTTTCAGGCTCTTCAAACTTCCACCAACGCTCAGCTCTTCAAACTTTCCAACGTTCAACTAAATCTAACTGTCGTTTAGGCTCAGACTCAACGTTATATAGTCAACAATATAATTTAATTTAAAAAGATTCTGCTGCGATTTGCAGCAAATTGGATTTAAAAAAAGTGCAAGGCGACTACATTTAGCCATCTTCAGAAATGTTACGGTTTGTAATTATACATTAAAAATTTATAATCCAATTTCCCGGTACACAAATACAGCAGTTCAAGAGTTCAATTTTTACAAATAATTATGAATTTAACATAACAACTTGTAATCCGCTTAGTGAGAAATTGTTGTGACAAATAATTAGTCACAAATTACTTAAAGTCTCATTGTCTGCATCAAGTGCAAGCCTCACAACCGAAGCAAAGCGCATGGCATTCAATTGCAAGTGGCTTTACCTCCGCTGGGAAATTTAGACCGTTGTCAAGCACTCCGACAGTTTAATTGCATTTTATCTGTGGTGAGCGTGAATGAAATCTCAAAGGATTTCTGATTAAGAATGGGAATTGCTTTACGATCTCAAAGTTTGTTCTTGCTTTAACAAAGTAATCATTTTAGAACATCCCTTCTTCCTTCTCTCGTGTTCTCGTCTGAGCTTACAATGTCCAAATGATTTCATTCATTGAATGAGCAGTCGTGCTGTGATTGCAATGAAAACCATTCGCAGTTGGCATTTAAAATTGAAATTCTTTAGTTGAAAGAGAAGATTTTACTTTTAGTGGCAGTGAATTTAATAAATTTCTTGTGGAAGGATGAGTTGTGACACAGGAACTTGTCGTTTCTCCGAGGGATTCAAGAGTAATTCCTGTCGAGTTTATTTCATTCGACGAGTATTTCTTCTTCTCATTTTTGCTTTCGCATTCATGCTTGGACACGTTCTCTTGGTAACTTTCAAGTAAGTTCAATTGAAAAGTTGAACTCAATCAATCATCTAACTCAATTCCAGTGAAGACTTCAAGAATTTCCTGAATAAAAATTATTGGATTGCTTTCATTGGCTTAACAATCTACATTTGCATTTGCTTGCTCCTTTCGTGCTCAGCAATCGCAAGAAATGGCTTTCCTTGGAATTTCATTCTGTTCATTGTTCTTGTAAGCTCGACACTTCAAATTAAATTGAGAATAATTTTCTTTCCTTTTCGTTTCAAGATCGAAAGTCTGTCGTTGATGTTGATGGTCGTTGCTGCCTTGACCGACCCGAAACAGATTCTGTGGACTCTTGTTTTCCAAACGATAGTTCTCTTAATGTTTCTGACTTTGATTTTGTTGGTGCCCGCTGACATAACGAAATGGATTCATTGCGTGTTATTGCTCTTTGCGATCATTGGCATCTTAACTGCGATGTTTTGCGTAATAATTCTCACAACGAATCTTCCACGTTCTGATTTCATTTATCCATCTCTCGCTGTCATCATCTTGTCACTCTTGATATTACTGAATCTTAACATTCTCTTTAATGGAGTCATTTTTGAGCTTTATCCAAACGATTGCGTACTCGGAGCGATTTTGGTGTTCTCTGATGTTGTGTAAGTACTCGCACAATCGATCTAACCTTGATGATTTTTTAATGTAACGAGACTTCAAAATCAATTACCGATTGCTTTCAGCATATTCTTCATGTGCTGTCTAAAGCTCGTTGGATTCGACACAGACGCTTGATGAAGCGTGTTCAAGCACAAGCAGATCAAATGAAGTTTATTTATTTCCCAAAGGACTTCACACAGTCGATTTGAACAGAGAGAGCGAGAATGAACTATAAATTATTCCAATTTCCATATTTCTCTTCAAATCTTTGGTTAACGATAAAATGATTTACACGAGAACGTTTTTCTCTGACTTGGTTTGAATGATTTTCATCAAATGAACGAATCAATTTGACGTAGGACGATTGATTCGATAAAAAAAAACTCTTTGATTTCTTCTTTGATGCAAATGGAACTGAACGGCGAAGGAATGTTCAATCAGCGCGTTTTCTTGTGGGCGTTGCGTCTTTGATTCTCATTTCATACAAACGTGGATGGTAAGCGAGCGAATAAAGACTTCTAGTTCACTGAACTTTCCATCCGCTTCAGCCTTTTCCGCAATTAATCACAGGAAGGGAAGAGAAAGATAAATTCGCGAGTACAAGGAAACTTTTGTCGCCCGAAGATTGTTGGTTCAAGTTTTCGAAGGAAGAACTCGTCGAATAATTTATCTTGCGACAGCTTGAGAAAGAGATAAAAAGAAGTTGAAATCTAATCTAACTTTGTTGCATGATTGAATCGAACTCTCATTGACAAATCAATTTTTTTCCATTAAGGAAAAAATTTAAAAAGCGTGAGACGAGGTGTTTTGTTGATCCAATTAAAGCTTCTTACTTTAAAACATTTTTTTAACCCTCGCACCTTCGTCAAGGGCGAAGTAAGCTGAATCAAATGTGTCACTGTTCAATCAATCGCCGAGTGAAAGTAATCAGAAGCCAAATGAATGAGCTTTCGATGACACGGTTTGATGTGATTTAATTCCCCCTTTGCTCATGATTGAGTGCAAATGAATTTATGTGACTTGTTGTGCTTCAATGAGTCTCGATGTTTACAACGAGAGTGAGAGAAATTTAATTGAAAACAAAATAAAACATTTTGTCTGTGAATTTCTGATTAATTTTGCTATTTCTGGAACGCGCAACAGGTTTATTAAGCTCTCGTTTAAATTTAAATCTCCGGGCAAATATTTTATGGCTGCTCAATTTGCAAATCTCCAAGACAACAAACAATTTTTTTATGAAATATTTTTCATTCTTATCCGTTGCGTTTTACGATGCAACGTAAATCTCCGTTCCACCCCTCGCGTTTCAAAGTCCAAGGAATCCTTTGCAAAGGATGCTTCTGACTTTATTTTTATTATCAAACATGCCGCACAAATTTCTTCAAAGCAAGAAGCCAAGAAGCTTCAAGGAAATAAATTGCAAGAGTAATCCTTGGAAACATAAAAAATATTTCGCCGAGAGCTAGGACAGAGAGCTCTCAGACAACCATTTCTTGTTTGAAGTCGTTTCTGTTCATTCTCAAGAAGTGAAACTATATTTTCTTGAATTTTAAAGTTTCTCACTAAATTAAAATTCCAGAGAAGTCTCTTCAATTTGTTACCAACTTCTTCCCGAAGTTACGTGTTTCCAAAGATGATACACCACTCGATACTTTGTATGTGAAGTGAGTAAACGATGAATTCTCCTTCGGATACGATTTCGTCTTGAAGAATCGTGACGTTAATGAAATTTCCTTCTCCTGCGGTTTCCCATTTTTTAGGTTTCAAGATGAAATCGGAAATTTTTGAACCTTGAAGACTTCAAGAATGGATTAGCGAGGAAGTATGTCTCATAAGCGCCGTATGTTGTCGTCAATCCCGCAGAGCAATCATTTAGAAGAAGCTTTGCGTAGTAAACAGTTTAATGTCGCTCTCAGAGAGAACGTTGTAAGCTTATTATAATGTTAACATTTTAATTCGCCTATTCCTGAGGATTTACGTGCGAGCGGCTTAGTCAGACGTCACTCCTTGAATGAGAAATTCACATACGGCTTCATTGTAAATTTCCATTTGTCGAGATTCAATTCCAAGCACAAACTCATGTGTTTGTCAATTTATATTGTGAAAGAGCTTCGTGAGTGAGAAAATTTACGGTTTCGATTGCTCGTCATGTGACGCATTCTGTTTTCTAAATGGAACAACATGCTTGGAAAGCTTTCAACCGAAATCGAACTTCATTGAACTGAGATGTGTTGGTAAGCTCTTCTCTGCATAAATATTCAATTTCAAGTTTGTTAAATTCCAATTTTAGATGAAGTCTCTCTCAGTCTAGATATTCAGAGAAGTGCATCGTAAAGTCTTGTAATCTTCATCCTTACGTTCGCTTGAAAGCGTTCTCCGTTTCCTTTTCAATGAAGGTTTGACAAATTGCACAATATTTTCATTTCCGATCACTTATGCAAACATTGCTGCGCCATCGACAGCCTGTTGAAGAGGAGGAGACGAACAAATATTTACAACGACAATATAATTTCCATAAGCTTTCAAACGCGAGAGCGTGTTGTGTTGTTTGTCTAATATTCCCCGTCTCTCCCCGGAAAAAGCTTTTTGCAATTGGATGATAGCGTTGGATGACGACAAATTGAATTTCGAATACTCGAAGACTCTGGAAAATCAACGCTTCAATTATTTTGTCATGAAAATTGGATTAAATTTCAATTTGAGTTGAAGGACAAAGAAAGAGCTTTCGGGAATAGAAAAAGTTTGGGAAAGACTTCTAAGAAAATTAGAAAACAATTTATCAGAAAACCAAAATCCAAAATGCCTCAGGAGAGTTAGTAACAACACAAGTTTCAAGTTCAAGCTCGAGAGAAAATTTTAATCTAATCGATGACAAATGACATCACAACACGTCAACTCGTAGCTTGCTTTGAACATGAAGATTAGTGTGATAAGTTTACGTGCTTGTAATTGATCCGAGGGATAAAACGACGACGGAGAAAGGCTGTGTTGTCAAGATACGTTTAATAGGAAGGAAAAGGGTCGAGAAAATCTGTCGAAGTAGTTTCACAAAGTCCGCAAAGAAGAGGAAGGGTTTTATGTTCACTCAAGCTTTGATAAAAATGAATTAACAGATCGTGTGTGTTTGATAGAATAGAACTTTCCAACGTGCTGATGAATATCATTAGTTTTGTGTCGCAAACCTCCCCGACAACCTCACTCACGTCCTTATGCTTCATCCTCTTCAAATTAAGAGCGTTCCCATTTATAGCTGATGCTAGTGAAATCAAAAATCGATAAGAATTAACGATCTATCAAATGTTCTATTCTGCGAGAACGTGAGAAACTTTCAAACGAGCTTTTATAAAAGCTTTGACACTCATCCGAGAGAACTTAATGTTGCTTGTTTCAATTTCCGACTAAAATCACTTCCACTCATCTCTCTCTCAATGAAATAGAATTTTTTATTTCGATTCAATAGAGAAATCGATGATAAAATTTAATGGATGGAGCGTGTCGCGTTCTCGAATAATTGAAAGCTTTCGGACTTAATCTGGAAATCTCAAATTGATCGATAACAAGTCAATCCGACTTTGGGTAAATTCGATCAAAGTGATATCTCAGGTTGTTGACCGAACGTCTTATCCGAACCCTTTCTAATCCCATTTGGGATTATTTTCGCCCTTTAGCCCCGAAAAATGATTTGGAGCTTTACACAAATAAGCAAAAGAAGTTTTCTCATCAGAACTTTCTTAGAATCAGACCCCGATGACCTTTTGACATCGGCTAAGCCATCGTAACTCCTTAGCGTTAAGTTAACGACTCAATTATACGTTTAACGAGCTGTTTCCATTATGAAGTCGAGCCAGTCCATTTAGAGCTGTAAAACATTTTTTTTATTCTGTTTGCAATATTTCACGATTTACTATCATCAGAGGCAATCAAACTAACAACTCATTCCGTGCAGTCAGGAAGCCTTCTCTCTACAATGAAGTAAAATATCGATCCAACATTGAGTTCGAATGAGACTTTAATTGGAGCACTTTAACAATGAGCTCTAACGATCCTAACATAAATAAAGCTTCGAATCTTATGAACAAATGCTATAAATTGTAATGAAATAACTTCATCTCCCCGGCTGGGAATTGTTCGAATGAACCCTCGTAGCTGAAAAAACGAAGCTTTTTGATAAATTCATATCATTGCCATTTAAACGTGGAGAGTTTCATTTTATTTGCCATTTATTTTTATGCAAATACGAGGAGAGATAAATTTAAATTGGGGAGTTCCAAGACTGACTTGGATTGCCGGAAGCTTTTCAAAAAAAAAGAATGTTTCGGAAGTCGTCGCCCCTGGAGAGGAAGTAAACAGAATCAGAGCCACAGACAAAGTTCATTGTGACCTGATTTATTGCTCTTAATTATGATGATGTTGCTCTCACTCTCTCTTCATTTATTCAACGCATTGCAGAGACTTTAACTTTTGACAATGAAGGCAATCATTTTTATGAAAGCAATTAGCATAAGATGAAACTCTCAATGGCACGTCCAACCCTTTCTTGATTACACCGCTGATAAAATCATCTCAAAATAAACTTAACTTCCTCACAGAAACTTTCTCTTCTTGCATTAACCGCCTTAGTTGGAATTTATTCTGTAGACCTGATTGCAAACGAGAGAAGAAGCGAAGATGGAAATTAATTTTCCTGTTCACTCTGGCTCAGGAAAGAAAAACGCTTCCTCGACGATCCACTGGGTTGTGGGTTGTAAATGCGGACTAACGACTTTAACAAACACGCATTAATTGAATAAACATGGCTGGGTTCATGCTAAAGCATCAACAACAGTCGACTCGACCCATTAAGTAATTTATTATTGTTTGTGTACTTTTTTTTATCGCGAAATGTTCAGAAGTGGGCGAGTAGGGTCGTTGCTCAAAACGTGAAATGGATTAAAGGAAACCGCCTCTGACATTATTGCTGGTCATTCAGCTTTTTGTTTTTTTACGCTACAACAAATATTGCGAAGGGAAATTTTGCTGACTCTGTTGCATTGCTATTAGCTTTTCATTTAAAAGTCTGAGCCTCATTGTGAGAGACTTCGTGTTGCATTAAAAATGATTTCAAAAGAAGCTTTACGTCATTCATAATCTGACAAAGCTTTGTCTCGATGCCTTTGAAGAGCTTCTCTCGTATTTCGAGATGAAATGAATTTGTTTTTCATTTAAAAAGAGAAAGGAACTGTCTCGCACCTAACTTCGAACTCAAACTCACGCTTTTCATCGAAAAATCAACAGATCACGTTCCCAAGTAAATATTTACAAGCTAATCATGTAATCGATCAAAATTTAAATCAATTTTTTTCGTGGCGTGAAAACAAAAAAGCCGCTCGACCTCGTCAAGGTTGGCGTCTCGGTTTTATCAGCCGATGACAAGCCGTCGTCTCAAAATGTGTTGCGGTGAGGACTCGAGCAATGGAAAATATTTAGTTTCCTTCTGTTTTGCTTTTCATTTACTCGCATCGACGATTTTCTGCGCTAGTGAGCGAAACATTTTCCGAAGCAGAAGAAGAATCTTCTCTCGTACAGCACAAATCCGATGGGAACATCTTTTAAGTTTTAGTATTCGCATTAAAATATAAACAAAAGATTTATTACATTTACGTTTCAAAGCTTTGGTTATTAATGTAATAAAGCGAGGTGCTTCAAGATATTTCCGTGCGGATTTCAGCTCCGCTTCCTGAATAAAGAGAAGAAGACGGAGAAGAGAGAAGAGCTCTTTGAGGAACTTTTCTAAGAAGGAAGTACATGTAATCTCTTCATGGTTGACTTTCAAATCTTCCTGAGAAAAGCCCGAATGCCTTCGGGCGTTCCCAGCTATTCAGCTTTATAGTGTGCCAATGATTTGTTTACGTTATTTCGATGCCAAATAAAAAGAAGAACTTCAAAAAAATGTTTATTCCACATCGGAGACTGAAAGACATGACGGCAAGCAAGAGATGCTTAGTTAAGTCGTAAATTCTTAAACTTATTCAGTTTATTCTGTGAGAGCGAGAAAGATTCGGAAGCCTCGAAACTTTTCCTATCTCTTCTGTTGATTCAGGTGGTTTCAAGATGAACTTCACACTTCATCGACATCGAAGCATTTTCCTTTCTCTCAAGGAAGAAAGTTTTCAAGTTCATCGACGTAGTTAGAAAGTTCCAACAATCGTTCGTCTCGATGACAGCGAGAATCATTGCTTAAGACTCCAACAACAATCCTTCTTGTGTTTATCTGGTTCTCATTCGTTTTCTCCTTGTCATGCGGTGTTTGCATTTCTGGCTTGAAGAAGAGTTTCTGGAAAGTGTTTCACGTTTCTTCTTCTGCTTGAAGCGGTAACGGAATAATTAATTTATATCAAAGGCAGCCGGTTAAGACCCTTGAATGTTTGTCCTATCTTAATTAAAGCGATGTCGACCCTTCACTCGCAAACGCAATTGCTTTTGAGTTATGATCAGAGAAGGCCAAGCTTGAGACATGAACGAAAATCAAATCAGTGAAAAGAAAGTTTGTCTCATTGGCTTCACCAACAGATTTGTCTTCAACGAAATTACAAATCGTTCAAATTATGAGTTCATCGTGTTTGGAATAATTTTATCAACCATCGAGTGGCAAATCGCCCACGTTTATCTCGGCAATAAATTGTGAGTCTGCATAATCAGAATTAAAAGGATCAACAACCACACAACGACGACTCATTGACTCCTGACTCTCTCTCTCTCCTTTGTCGGCAGTTTCCACGTAAACGACTGGCTAATTGAATTTACCAGCTTAATTCACCTGGCGCTTGGATTACTCGCTGCGGGTTTTATGGTTCACTGCCTGACACGGATTAAATCATTCCCGCGACTGTGGAAAATCCTTTTGTTTTTCGTTGAGGTAATTAAAGCTATCGCCAAGAGGATTTAACTAAATGAGCTTTCATGTTACAGGTGGAAGTGCTCGCGACCTTGCTGACACTTTTGGCGCATTACGACTTTACAATAATCATAGCAATCCTTGCGGAAGTTTCGATTTTCATTATCGTTCTAACGCTCTGCGAGAATCCGGTTGAGCAAATGCGATTAAACTAATGACTACGAAGTTTTTCCAACCCGAAACATTTATGTTCACAGGCTTCACGGTTGCCGCACAAACTTACGATTGCGTTTATTGTTATCATCGTAATCTTCTTAGCGATTCTGGAATATTTGACTTTGGAGTCGTCAGCTGTTTCGGTTATGATTGGCAGCCTCATTGTCATCATCATTTTGCAGGTGATAAAGTTTCAATCTGTGAAGAGAAGAAGTTGACTCGAAATATTTCCAGCAAGTTACAAGAAACTTGACGTCGATTTTCGAAGGAAATCCGCAAGTGAATTCTTACATAAGCGGATCACTTTTGCTTTACAGAAACTTATCGCTTGTCGCATTAGTTGCAATTGGTTGTCGTCTCGTGGTGCTTGCAATTGAAGAAACCTTTCAACTCTAATGGATCCGATGGATTACAATATCGATGAAGAAGAAATCAACGAGCGAGAATATATTCACACAAAGCTGACAATTTTTATTTTCACAATTGTTGTTATCATGATATTTTACATTTGTCTTCACATAATAGCTTCGCTCGTCTGTGCGCACTTTCAACTTCTGAATCCGATTTGTCTGCTGCTGGGAATTGAACTTGGATTGCGCAACATGAAACTTCTCCGGCCACGCATTCACCGACATTTGTCAGACGACTTCTTCATGGGAACTCTCATGATGTTTGTTGCTGTGATTTCCTTTGGATTCCAATTTACTATTGAACCAGAAAATTCGCTTGATTTCTCTCTACAAGTTCTCAAATCAGCTTTTGGTTCATTTATTGTCACGAGCATATTAAGCGTGGTTTTGATTATCGTGAGTTGTTGATTTTGGAAATTAATTTACATTCGATCAATATTTGAGGCTTTTCTTCGTGGAAAGGGAAATCTTGAGATTTTTGTTATTCATTGGAGAAAGTTTTGTTTTCAATAATTTATTATCTCAAAATTTTCCTGATAACTTGAGGAAAAGCCCTTCACTAACTTGACAACTTAAAAATTAATTTCTCCCGTTTCAGTTTCAAATTCTGGTTATAACGCCAGGCAATCAAATTGAACAAAATTAAATTGGAAATTGGCTTTTCAATACGTGAAATGTATTTTGACTGAAAACTGTGGATAAAAATTAACTTGATTTATTTTGATTGATGGTTTTTTAATTGAATGAAAAATTATGAAATGCTTATCTTCACTAACCGAAATCCTCGAATGCTCAGCGAAGCAGTTTTGTTGATACTTCAAACTTTGATATGCATTAAAATTCTCTGAGATTTTCTCGTATAGAGACTTTGAAGTTTGAACTTTCTAGATTCATGAGCAATTTGGTCTGAGGCGAAACTTTGTACAAATTTAACTGCAGTTCATATTGAAAAAGTTTTAGTGCAACCAACTGGCAACCACTTAGTCATAAAGTTCAGCGATGCAGCACAAACTTCTCGAGTTTTGTGTTTTTTCGTTTCAGGTTTATTTCCCCGTTGGCGTGATCAACATTTTCATTTCACGTTAAAAGTGAATTTCATTGCACTCTCAGCTGGAGAAAAATCCAATAACCGAGTTGATTTCATTTGTCTCGTTTGAATGCAATGAAAAGTCAAAAAGATTTATTGGCCCATCGCCACGATTTGTTCATTCAGCATTGTCGTTGTCGTCATATTCATGGAAACCAATAATTTCTCCTAACATCCTCAGATGATTTTTTATACAAATGTTTACGATTTGTTTTATTTATTTGTCGGTTGTGCCTAAACGAGGCGTCGCTGTCACGAAGAAATCTCGTTCATGCTTTTTTCCATCTCAGTTCCTCCTTACTTCCCACATTGTTGATTCAAGCACTTGAAGTTCCTCATTGACAAATTTAAATTGATATTTGTTCAAGATGGGAATGATCACAGCGAGTTTCGCGTGGTTTAAGAAACAAACATTTTTTTTAAACTCCAAGACAACTTGACAAAGCTTTGACAGAGCGCAAACATGTTTACCAGAAGAAAAAAGTTTCATTTTCACGAGTGAGAGCATCAACAAACAAATTCAAGT
Source organism: Smittia aterrima (assembly GCA_033063855.1). Taxonomy (NCBI): domain Eukaryota; kingdom Metazoa; phylum Arthropoda; class Insecta; order Diptera; family Chironomidae; genus Smittia; species Smittia aterrima. The sequence goes on from CP093829.1 coordinate 5,810,506, forward strand.
AAATATCACGTTCATGCTCTTTCTCGAGTCTAATCTTCCACATGTCAATCGAATTATTTGCAGGAAAAGATGTTAATGTCATTGAAGCAAACATCGATTCGATTCAATCTTCATAACAGTCAATATTTCCACAAACCAAATCGATTTGTTTCATTGGCATCTTTTGCTATTGCAAAGCAGAAATTTCACTGAAGGCACGAAGGATTAAGGTTACGCATGACATGAAACTTAATCGCTAGACATCCGTCCAGGAGAAGAAAAGGTCGACAGGAGCGATGAATCGCAATTGTTGACTGATGTCAATCCAGCTCAACTTCGAAGAAACTTTTCATTGAAGCAAACAATCAAAACGTTTCCGAGGCATTTAGCTGACTGAGAAGTGAAAAGATTAATCAAGAAGGAAAATGAAATCAACAGACTATAACTCAGTTACAAAGGGCTCAATTTCGTCGATTGTTGTTCTCGAACGGAGCTCGCATTTCGTCCTTCAAAATTCAATAAATAAAAGACGAATCGTGCGAGTATCATTTAACAAAGAATTTCTTTATTTACAAACAAAGAAAGTAGAGAGAGAGACATTCAAGATAAATTGCCTTATCAAAATCTAAATATTGATGACAAACTGAAGCTTTCAAAGCTTTTAATTTAATTTCCATCTTGTGGATATCGCTGAACGCCTTCCTTTGGACTGAACACTTTCCTTTGATGCTCGCCTATCACATTTTTCATCGTCGAAAAGGAAGTCTTCGATTACAACAGAGAATCTCATGATTAAATTCCTTTACATGCAGCTCATCTTCTCATGATCGATCAATCCGTTCTCCTCGCCGTTCTGCATGATGATTATCGTCGTTTCAGCTCCGCGACTGAGGAGAAATAAAAGAAAATGTTTAGATAAGAGTTTTTCCTGAATCAATAACAGAAAATGTTTATGAATCGAAATAAGGAAAATATGCTGAGCTGTGATAAAATTTATGAGCATTCTCTCGTTCGAAAGGATTTTTGCAAATTATCTTCCCAAAAAGATCGTAACGCCCCTTTGCGTGCATTAAACTTTCATACAGAATGGACTCAAGCGAGAATGCTTCTTCTTCAATAAAATTTATTGTGAAGCCTGGAATTAACGGTAATGTAAGCGAAGTCTTTCACATTTAATTCAATTTGAATTGGAGAAAGTTTCGCTTTCCCTTCTCAAAGCTCTCGAAAAGCTCTTTAGTTTTGAGGATTCTTCTTTTGGGCTTTCTCAGATCAATAAATAACGTCACGACAGAACCTATTTAGGAGTCTCGTAGAAAACAGATTCATTGTATTTGTATAAAAACAATGAAAGTGATTTGAGTGGGACGCCGACGAAATTTCTTAACTTCCCCGGAAGCTTCTCCCATGAAATTCAGATAAAAAAGGTTTTCCGTCCCTTTTCGACGATCTCTGTTATTAAGATAATTCAAGCAATTACTCTGATGACTGAGGGCTTTCGGACAGAATAGACACAAAACTTTATTTACCTCCTGACGCTTTGGTTAGCAAACTTTTTCGATGTATATCGGCGGTAGATTGTTGATTGGCTGGTAATTGTCATCTCTCGATGGACTGATTTATCACAGGCGTGACGTCGTGAGCTTGAAGAGCTTTGGCACAGGAGATACCTGTTGTAAAACGAAAGTCATAGTCCAGCACATAATTAACGAATACATAAAAGTAAATTACGAAACCCCGAGCAACTCTCACGAGACTTTAATTCCATGATCATTAAAAATTCTGAGCGTACCTATTAAAATGTTTACGAAAAGCTCCGCTGACACAATAGAGAGCAACTGGATTCGTACAACTGTTGGCGAACGATAAGATGAACCCGACCATTCGTAAAACATGCCAGAAATCATTGTAGTCTTGCTGCGAGTGTGGACTAGATGGAAGAGAGAGAAAAAGTTTCACCGAAAAAACTCGTAAAAAGACAATTAATTTCAATACGAAGTTGAAGGTCCACTCATTCGGATGAAAAAGCTCTTCATTTGTACGACAACATAGAGATCCGTCAACTGCTGGGAATTTTCATTCGAGCCAGAATATAAATTGCTCGACAACAAAAAACGAACTTCAATTTTGTTGGCAATGCGACGTAGAAGTTTTTTTTTTCCTCGCGAGCTTCAGTAATTCCAATTCAAAGCCGGACTTACTTGTAATAAAACCAAATCATGAAGAGGTGAGTTGGAAAGAAGCAAATCCCGAAAATAACGACGAACGCCAGCACAGTTATCGCAACTTTTCTTCGAGCTTTCACCTGCGAAATGAACAGGAAAGAAAGGAAAGAAAATAAATTTTATTCACTTGTTCAATTTACTTTGAAGAAAATAAAGGAGCGAATTAATTTAAGCTTTGTCACGTCTTTCGTTGTCGGAATGGCGAGAAAAACACGTTTAAGTCAGAACAACAAATCGCTAAGTCTTTCCGGTGAATTTCTAAGAAAATCTTTAGTCGACTGGAAAGATTTCGTCGCATTAACTGAACTTGACGGTGCTCGTGTCTCGAATGAAACTCTCAAGAGAGAGGGAAAGTCTCACAAGTTTCCGCAAACCAAATCTTAGTTACTAAACCTCAAACGAGGACAACTTTCTATTAGATGAATAATAATCCAAATAAATATCTAAAGCTGAAAGCTCTGCGAGGTTTGAGTATGCCATTGAGAGATAAAACTGTCGAAGTGGAAAACTCATTTACTTGAATAAGCCACTGAGTGAAGGAAAATTTCAAAACCTAATTCAAGTTGCGCTGAATTAATTCTGTATCAAAAAAAGCTTCTCCAGATGTGCCAACAGCTTGCAATGGAGAGTTCCGTAAAGTGAAATCTGTTCCGGCTTCAACATAACAACTTTGTTTTAATTGGCTTTGCAACATTATAATTGCGGTTCGTTCAAGATAAGATAAGATAAGCAAAAGTTATTCCAAAATTACCTGTCGTTGAGCTCCCTGTAGCTCGCCAGGCACATGACTCGCACTGTGGATTAAATGCTTAGCTATGAGCACATAGAAGATGCCGATGATAAATAGAGGGATGGCATAGTAGCAGGCAAATCGGAACATCACAATTAGTTTTGGATAGTTGGGGCCCCATTCCTCCGGAAACGGATAGCAAATCTTAAACGTAACATTGTTGTTTACATCCATCGTCTGAAAGAGCAGGAACAATTTTAGCATTTTCCTTGAATTTTATTTAATATTTAAGACCTTAATGTGAGACGCTTTCATTGCAGGAATGCCCATGATGCCAGCCAGAATCCATATCAGTACAGCAATTCCAATTGTTATTCTCGTCGCTCTCTTGCCACTGTGCGAATGAAATTTACGAAGTGGATCGACTATAGCGAAGAATCGATCCCCTGACAGGGCTGTGAGAGTGAACACTGAGACGCCAATCGACAAATCTTTGAAAAACTCTGAAGCCTTGCAGATGAACTCTCCCCATGGCCACGATGGGTGAATAAAAATAGCGGACGTGAATGGAACCTGCCGATTGATATAGAAAAAGTTAAATTGCGTAGCTCAGACAGAAGCAAAACAACACTCACCGTGGTTACAATCACAAGCAAGTCAGCGATTGCCAACGAGAGAATATATCTGAGGAAAGGATTGATGAATATGAGCTTGGACGTAAATAAAACTTAATTCTTGAAGTGTTAATTGGAAAATGAAATTAATTTCGCATCGTAAATATTTGGATTCGGGCCTGAGGCGCTTGAGTTATGTAAACAATATCAAATTCGATTGCAAATAAATTAATTATCTCGACCGTAATCAATCAAAATTAAAGTAAAGACGAGAAGATCGAGAGAGAGCCTCAAGGTTCAAATGGCAATCAATCGTCAACGTGTTAATAGCTGTCGATGAAAAACTTTTAATTCGCCTAATCAAACATCGTTTAAGAAATGTTTCGATGTGAAAATCGTTTACAGCCATTAAAGTAAAGCGAGAGCGTCTTTAAAGTTTCTCCTAATCACATTCCCTCGTATAAACATAAGATTTATGTTTGGAAATTGAAAACTCATCCAGGCGGCAAGATACATTAACAAGCCGCGAACTAATTCAATTTTGAGTTGAGGGATTTTTCGGAGAAAGAAAAATATTTATTTAAGGAATCTTCTACAAAGTTTCAACTCTTCAAGGAAGTGAATTTACTCGACGTAGAAAAATCCCTCTTCGAGTTTCCGAAATTTCTTGTTTTTAGTTAAGTCAGAAAGAAGCTTCCCTCAACACACATTCCCTATCGAATGCGAGCATCATCGTTAACAGAATTAATGGTTTGTTTGCAGTTTCCACTTCGATTCTGGAATTTTGATGATCATGAAAATTGGATTTCTTTTCTCCAGCTTGCAATGAATTACGTCACGTTATTATTAAAATTCATTCAGCGAATGTGACGAGAATCGGGAAGCGTGAATGGATTCTCACGCATTTCGCGCCCAAGCGATTTTGAGGACTGGAGACGAGAGAATGATCTGAATGGAATTCATCGATCGATGAAATCCCTTAACCCAGTGAATCAACTTTTCAAGCAAACATAAATCTTTTCATCAATAGACTTCACATCCGTGCTCATCCTTCCTCAGCTTGGTTGGAGACATTTTTATGAGACAACGGCTTATCAATCTGACGAGCAAATATTTTCCATTGTAAACTGAAAAAGGTTTTTCCATTGAATTCCAAGATTTTAAAGGGAAATTGTGTGACTGATGTGAGAGCGACGGACGCAATTTACCACATGGCGAGCAGTCGTGTCAAATCTTCTTGTTGATTTGCGATAGAAAAACGTTTCCTCAAAAAGGAATGCAAAGAGTGAATTGGATTTTGTTGTCTTCTCAACGATTTTAAACCCGAGAATGGAATGTTGAGATGGATGCCTTGAGAGATTTGTAGGAACGGACTGAGTTTATGACAAACCGACCGAAAATTCCATAATTTAATGAAACGAATCGTTGACTTACGTGTTGGGTACATTTCTCATTGCACGATGTCTGAAGAAAATTAATATCAAGCAGCCATTGCCGAGGACGCCGATGATGAAGATCAAAAGAAATATTAAGGGAATGATGTAAGTCGCCAATCGTTCTTTGTAGGGCACGTAGGGTAGTTGAGTGCTGTTGATGTCAGCTAAAGCTGTCATGTTGATATCGTCCAGCGAAAATTCGCTGTTCTCCTCCACGAATCCGCTAGCATTCAAATAAATTCCTGTATTCATTTCCATTCTCTCGTATTTAATTTACATTTGTTCACAGTTCTCATTTCACATTTTGTAACATTTATTCGACATTTTCTTTTCGATAATTTTTCACATTTCTCGATTTTGAGCTCAAAAATAATTTTTCACTTTAACTTTAATTTCCGATTGAAATTTTTCTTGTTCTTCACTTTCAGATCTCATCAGTGTCAAAAGCTTTCAATTCATCAAGCTCGTCTTGCAATTAATCAACTCAAACTCGTTTTTTGTCTGACAAACAAATTACTCGTCGAACTGTGGCGAGTTCAGTTTTTTCTCGTCTTCGCCTTTTCCTATCAGAATCGTTTGGCTAATTATCGCGGTGGGAAGAAAAAAGGAAAAACTTTTACAAAAGAATTCAGTTAAAACTCGATGAGATACAAAACAGATCTTTTTGTCGAAATAAATCGTGAACAAGGGAATTTAATTATGAGGAAATTTTCTTTTGATAGTAGAAAAGTTTGTTGCACTGCGAGTGTTGACTAAACGATGAGATCTCGACACGCCAGTGGGACCAACAAAGGAACTTGACGTGAGGTAATGTGAATGGGAAGTTTGTGATTACCTCGTTCATCAAGAGTAATTTTACAACAAAAGCGAAAAAATGTTTTATCGCCTCGTCTCGTCAAACGAGGCGGCAATCTTAACCCTCAGAAGAAAAGCGAACTCTCAGAGGAGAGCAGAAGAAAATTTATCGCCTCAAAAGTTTAATAAGAAACGTTTTATCTCTCCCAGCAAAAAAGAGTGTGTTTCAAGTTTTCTTTTTTTATTAATTTAATTCTAAACAAACAGGAAAAGTGAAAAAGCAGGAAAAAATTAAAATAAACAAAAGATTCTTTTCGAGTTATTTCGCGAAAGAAAAACTTGTTCCTTGAGATTCTTTCGAAGAGTTACCGCAAAACAAATTACGATTTCATTTGTGTAAATAAACTTCTTTCGTTGATCTTCTGTTTCTTTCTATCAGTTTATCGCGCCTTGCAAAACACGGAGAACAAATTTCACTCGGCAATAAATCATTTCACTTGGAAAATTCTTTAAGTCCATAAATTTTCATTGCTTTTCAATGAAATTGCCTTCGCAGTTCAGACATCAATAAAGTTTAATAAATCGTCGCGCTGTGATCTGACTCTCGCATGACAGTAACTGTGATTTATTATCGCATCATTAATGATTTATTTTTCTTTTTTAATTTTCTCTTCTTTAAATTTTTTCTTCACCACAAAGTATCAAATTACTTTAATCCCATTGCTGAGGAGCCGTCTGAATGATCGTCGTTTAACTTGTTTTTCCAACCGTTCCGTGTAGAGTCTCGTGAACGACTGAAGATTCCGCCGCGAACTGATAAATATTTCGTTGTGAATGTTGCTTGCGGAAAATGTTGAATGTTTCGCTTCATTGTTTCGTCGCCTCGGAAAAGCTTTTCTATTCACCAGCAGCACTCGACTACCTGTTGAATTGTTCCGAAGGAATAATGCTTCATTTGAATGGAAATTCATTAAATTTAATTTCAATTATGGCGCCAGAGTTGTTGGCAGCAACAATAAACCTGCTAATGGTGCCTGACTTTGCTACTAAAATATCAAACTAATTGTTTGTTGGCATAGCAAACCTGTGATGGAACAAAGTGTCCAACAATGCAAAACGGAAAGTTTTTGCAATTAGTTTTATCCATGTGGGGAACGAAAACAACATTTTTACATTAAGTTCAAAAGCTCGTGATGTTAATAAATTTAATTTTTAACCTTTGTAGTCGTGAGAATGCATTGCTGCGTCGTTTTTATGATTGACAATTATACAAATTGAATTCATGCCACCAACAATTTTCATTTAAATTATTTAAAGACTTTTCAGAAATTCCTATTTTCTCGCTAAAAGTCACTTAGCTTCTCTTTCATCATGCGATTGCATAAGGTTTGCCATTTTGCAGCTCTCGCTCAATCCTATCAAAAAAATACATTTTCCAAAGCATTGAAGGCTCCATTAAAAGCGAAGTTGAAGAAAGTGCTTTTCAAGATTCCCAACAATCTTGTTATACGCTCGACAAGAATTCGACTCGAATCATTCAAGATGGGAAAAATCATGACTCAAGTGATTTTTATCGTTTCTTGGAACTTTGCAGTCAAAAGCATAGAAGTACTCATTTCATCTAAGTATCATTGTGTTAAAGCTTCCGACGATGAGCTTAAAGCTTCTATCTCTTCGCTGTAAACATTTGTAATCTTCTTCTTGTCATTTGATGACTTTTAATCAAATTCTTCATGTTTTTGTTATGAACGCGAGCGCACGTAAATTGTAAACACTGCATTCGCTCCAGATCTGCCTGTCGTGTTGTGTGAATCAAAAATGCAGTTCTCGTTCTTCTCTAAGCTCATTATGTTAACGTCGTTTCTGGCAAGATGACAAAACGAAGTTAAGTGAGAAAGTCACGGAGGAATAAAAGTTTTCACACGATGTTCTTTCAATTACTGTTGTGCAAATGTTATTTATCTTCAAGACTTTGTATCTAATTAAAATTGTAGATCTGACACAAGTTGCAGCAGTAAAACGATTGGGCTGTTAAGCGACAGGGAAAGGAATTTACGTGACTTGACAACTCGATGCTTTGATTTCTCTTAGAATGAGGCCTTGCGAAAATGTGTGGCGTCAGGCATGACGTAACAATTCAAGGAGACATCAAAGGCGAATAAATTAATCACGTAGCGTTCGTGAAATATGAACTAGTCGACCGTAATCTCAATGGGCGTGAGGCTATAACCAAAGGAGATCTGCAATTTACATAAATCTGACACCAAAAATGTTCACGGTCAACTCTCAAAAAGAATATTCAAATGAAATTCACTTCTAGGAAGTCCCTCACGATGTCGTCTTTAGATTGAAATAAATTGATTATGGTCTGGTCTGAGGGCTTCATCAATCTACTCAATGTCGACTTTAAAAGCTTTTTGAAAGAGCTTTTCTTATCGAAAGCTCATCAAGAATAAAATCGAAAGCATTGATGTCTGCTGACGAATTAATTAGTCATTCAAAATAATTTCGAGCTCATTAAAGTCCTTGAGGAGTCTAGAAACTTTTCAAATGTCTTTTTAATTATGCTGAAGTTAAAGATAAATTATTTGAAGCTTTTCCTGTTTAGAAACTCAAAGAGAATTTTTTTCCTCGCGAAACGATGAATGAGGAAATGGAATCAAGGAGTCGGAAGTCTTTGCTTCGTTGAAGTCTGTCAGGATTATCTATTCATTGAAGATTTTTGACAACGTTAAAGAATTTTTAAGCTCTGGGTGTTCAAATAAATTTATTCGTGAACCAAACTCTCTGTTGTGGTTGTTGTTGTTGTTGTGCAAAAGATAAAAATTAATTTCTTCAAAACAATTTTAATAAAGGAATTTAAAAATTTCTCCCAATTTAGCAAATAGCAAAATGAAGCTCATTTAATGAGCGATTCCCCTAAAGTATTTGCCAAATTAGCAAGAAATTGAATTTTATTATTTGTGCTCGCAAATATTGATGATTAATTTGGTATTCTCGAGGAATTTATTTGTTGAAGATTTTTTTCGTTGTCAACAGCATTACTGAGTCAACGCACCATCCTAGAAGAATCTCAAGGCATTTATCAAAAAGTCACTGTAAACGTTGTCTGTGATGTCCAAAAACAATTCTGACACAAATTGATGAAGAAGTTTTGTGGTTGCAGTTCCGTGAGCTCTTCTTGTTTCGGAACAAGTTTTGAATCGAGTACTTAATCTACGAAATGCTTAAGCACTCGAAAGTTTCGGTTCATTAGAGCAAAGTGCAGCAATCGTTATTTGTCAACATGCAATCTACTGCGAGGTTCATGAAATATTCAATCAGCGCCAGTCAAGACTGAAAGGTATCTTATACATCAAGATTGTCTTTCCTTCTTGTCAAATGCGTTTACTTCATCGATTGTGTAATCACTTTTCTCTGCTCTTGATAAATGCATCTCCTCTCAACTAGAGTCGGCAAAGGAATTCGATCCATCAAAAACTAGTTTGAATTTATTTTTGATGAATGAGTGAGCAGCTCAAATTTTCATTAAAAACTGCAATAAACTCGAATTTCCATGAAGTTTAATAAATTTAAATTTTGTTTCAATGAAGAGCTTCAAAGATTTCCAGTTCGCTTTTGCAATAAGCTTTCTCAAACATAAAATGAATTGTCAGAATCATTCTAATATAAAACTTAGTAAACTTTCTCATAAGACTCAAGAAATAATCTAACTTTGCCATTTCCTTGTCTTCGGATGCAGATGAAGATCTGAACAGGAAAAAGTTATTTGTCGTCATTAAAACTTATGAATAGTTCAAAACGATGTGAAAGAAAGTTTATAAGATGCAATTTCCTTTACATCTTTCACAACAAGGAAATGAAGTCTTTTCAATGCAGCTACTCCAGGTTCAGAAAATATTTGTGATTCCAGATGCCATCATGTGCAGTAGCTTTTAACAATCCGATTTAAATTCTATTGAGAAATTTCTTTGAATTTCTCAAGTACTAATTCAAACATTTGTGAGCGTGCCTGAATACGCTGCAATCTGAATGAAGGATAAGTCGTCACTAGACATCTTGCTGTGCATGAATTTTCTAAAGGTAGAATGCAGTCAAAGCTTTTGAAATTCTTTGAATAATAAAATTGACTGCTCTGTCGTGTCAAGACACGTTTATCATTTCTTAATAAGCTCCCAGGTGAATAAAAGCCTCGTCTTGCCGGAAATTGTCGTTGTTATGATAATAAGAAGAAATAAAGCGATGAATTATTTCTTTTTTACTAGTTCAATTTATCACAAAGATTAGACTTCTTTTAAATCTCAAGGATCATCTTTGTCCTTCAATTTCTTTATCAATAAAAGATTTGATTTACAAGTTCAAAAAAATGGTTCAACCTTTCGTCTCAGGAACCAAATGTTTTCTCGGAAAAAATGCGAAAGTCTTCAGTGACATCGATTTCAAAACGATCAAAGCTTTTTTTGAAGTTCGTTTCTTCGCATTCTTCAAGGTCCCTTTCGTAAACCAATATCTCGGCCAAAATCTCGAGTGAAATGCGATAATCATCGGCGTCAGTTTCATTCACGAATCCCTTTGATAAATGTTCACATTTCCGTTGACGAAAGAAATGATTCGGAAAGTCGTTGAATGATTTCCGACATTTTAATTAATTCAATTAAGGAAATCTTTGAATATAATTTATTATTAAATTATGGAAACTGTCTGAAGCTAAGGGATTTATCATAAATCATTTTTATCTCACTCCAGATTCTTCAATCATCTGTTGTCGACTAAAACCTCTTTAACACGACAACCCCTCCAGTGCGAAGTTTGTGCAAGTTGGGCATTTGCTCCTACACCCCGTCGCATTGTAAAAAAGGTTTGGGCGATACGCTGATGTAGACAAGAGAAAAGTTTTCATCTGAATGAGATTCTGAAACGAAATTTCTAACTTTTTGATGTAAAGTGTGATGAATTCTTCTGCGGATTTGTATTTAAAATGTGAAGTGTAAGCATCTGATTTGGATTTGCACAACGATTTCTTATCATTTTATCGTTTCTCTCGTTTTTCTTTCTTTTATTTGCAGATTATATTTTTCTTCCATCTGAAAAATTATTGATTTTTTTTTCGTTTCGTGTCGTAGAATATTTTTGAACACTTTCCCTGAATAATAATCTCTCACCTTGATTTTTGAACACCCTTCGTTGACTGTCTGTGCTGTGATGATGATACAATCAATTTTTGCAGTGAAGTTTTCAAGGGCTTAAATAAAACTCGTGGACTTTTTCTGCGATACCGTGAGCTCCAGAACGACTCGGGAGATAATCCAGCTGATCTTGATTTCACAACAACTGAACTCAGAAATTCACTGCGCTCAATCGAGTGGGACCTTGAAGACTTAGAGGACACGATCGCCATCGCTGAGAAGAATCCAAAGCATAAGGTCGACTTACAAGAGTTAAATCAACGACGACAGTTCATCAACGCAACAAAAAATGAGATCAAGTCTATGAAAGATAAGATCAGCATCTTAAAGAATCGCGATAAAGACATAACAGCAATACAGCCACTTCTTGAGGAAGATCCATCTCCGAAAAACACAGCAGGAACAAACGGAAACGTCAATTCCACAAACATCTCAATTGGTAACAATTTAATGAGCACAATGGCAGCGGCGCGACACAGTGGAACCAAATACAGCAAACTCGAGAATCTTCATGATAGTCCGAGTCATCACCAAGTGAACTTCAATGGCGACAGCGCATTTCTCGGCGAGACAGTCTCGATCCAGCAGCGAATGCTTCAGTCACAAGATGAACAGCTGGACGTTCTCAGCGATTCAATTGGAACGCTCAAAACTGTCAGCAGACAAATTGGAATAGAAGTTGATGAGCAAGCTGTGTAAGTTCAATGCTGGAAAGTAATTTAATTTCTCCTTGAATTATTTGAAATTGTTTTTTAGGATGCTCGACGATTTCGGTAATGAGCTTGACATGACCGATTCAAAGCTCGATGCGACAATGCGCAAGATGGGAAAAGTTCTTCATTTGTCGAACAACGATCGACGACAATGGATGGCGATTCTTATCCTCAGCGTTCTGCTACTCGTTGTGATAATCCTTTTTATCATCCTCTAAAATGACTAACGACGGCTAATGAAATGAAATGAAAACTGATCTCAATGCAAGTGTGTAAATAGTGAAAGGTGAAAGATTGTCTCTCAATGTTTATGGACAGAATAGCAAAACTATTTTTGTAGTGTGTGAGGACATAGAATTTTAATTATTTTTGATGTGCCCAAGTCTCCGTCGCCACTTTCAAAAAATACGTCTCCTCTCCAATTTTCCTTTAACAAATTACTCCAAAAGTTAATCAATGACGACTCTGTAGATAATACAACAAAAAACTTTTAATCAAACTTCTCCCGTGGCACTAAAAATTATCTTAAAAGACATTTTTTTGTAACTGTGTTTTAAAAGAAAAGTTTGTAATGGAAAAAAAAGAAAAACAAGTTCTAGTCAAGTCAACGAATTTAAGCGAAAGCGTTGACAGCCGAAAAATCATTCCATAACGCAACAGTCAGCCAAATCTTTTCCGAAGCAACCAAAACTAAAATATTTCAATGACGAAAGTTTACAAAACGATTCTTGATTAACCGAAAACAATAATTTTTATCACGAACTCAATATCAATCATAAAATAAAAATGCAAAACGCGCATTCCGTAAAGGAACTAACCGAACGAAGTAAAAACGTTCTCATCACAATAGATTCATGAATGGAAGGACGAAAGTTAATCAATATAGTGTCGCAGGATTAATAAATATTTTACCAAAAATTCAAGGAAAAACGACGAGTTTTGAATTATTGAACCATTTTATGGTTTTTATCAAAAATAAATTTCTTAAAGCTCAAATGAACTTTGACATCGTTTTTAGGATTTTTAAGAAGTTCAGTTGTTGATGATTGCAGAGGCGACGTGAATTGAATTCGAACCTTTGACGATTGACCGAAGGAGCCAGCGATTGTTCCAACCTCTCCAGTCGATAGCGTGCACTTCATTCCAATGAACTTGGAACGATCTGTTTCCTTTTTGAATAAGTTCGTTGCTATCACTTCGAAATCATTGACAACTCGTTGAACGATTCCTTCTCTTGATTTCATTTTAAAGACTTTGAGGTTTGGTAAGAAAGTTTGTTGGTAATTCCGATCTGACGAAGAGTTCGCAAGAGAAATATTTCCGTGGAATGCAAGTCGACAAACATTTGTCTGTTCAGTGTCTAACTTTGATCCAATAAGAAGCATCGTCTCGTGAATCATCACTGAATGTTCAAACTCGATGAGAGCGAAGAAGTTTTTGTCTTCATCTTCAAGAGTCTCCTCGAAGTTAAAGTTTGTGTCCCAATTGAAAGTTGAAGCTTCTTTTGATGAAAAGATGAGAATGCTTCCCATCACAGTTTCGTGGCCAACCGAGCAATGAAACTTTGATTTTGTTTTAATCTCTCGCTTGTAATATCGAATTCTATTGAGTTTCACGATAACTGCGAATGCTGGAACAACACTTTCCTTCTGACAAATCAAGCCTCTCTCTAACAGTTTTGGATCAAAATTTGTGATGCAAATTCCTAATCGATCGCCAGCTGATCCTGAGTTTACTGGTTTCCTAAACATTTGCATCGATTTTATTTTCCGATCTGTCTTGAGATGAGGAATTTCAATTGAGTCGTTGACTTTTATCGAGCCTTGAAGAATTGTTCCTGAGAGCACTGAACCGGATCCTTTGATTGCGAAGCAATGATCGAAAGCGAAGATGAAGGGAGCGTCACGATTTCTTTTGAGATTCAATGTTGTCACCTCTTGGAGCATTGAACTTATTAGTTTGTCAATATTTAAGTTTGTTGTCGCTGAGACTGGAATGATTTTCGATTCTTTGAAGATCGTTGACTCCAAAGTCTTCTGAACCTTCTTCCTAACTTTCTCGATAGCAACTTCACGTTTTGATTCATCGAAGTGATCAATTTTATTCAGGACAACGATCATCGGCTTCTTTGTGATTTCACCGAGAATCAGACATTCCGCGGTTTGAGTTTCAAAACCTTTCTGGACATCAACGACGAGGATCATTAAATCTAAAAGAAGAATTTGATTAGAAACTAAAGAAAACAAAGAAGGTAAGACAAACCAATAATTTGAGATCCTCCGATGATTGTTTTAATCAAACTTTGATGTCCAGGGCAATCAACGAAAGTGAAGACAAGATTTCCATCCTCAACATGATTCCTGATCTCTTCAGGAGCTTCAACTGTCAATGCTGAGAAACCAAGATCCAAAGTTATTTTTCGTTCTTGACTTTGTGGATTCTTGTCGAACGCAGCTGTGCTCGAGACTTTCGAAAGAGCTTTTGATAAACTTGTCTTTCCTGAATCAACATGACCAAGCAGTCCTAGATTTATATTTAATGGCATCACTTGAATTATTAAAATTCTCAAAAATTAATTCTTTGCTTCAAAATGTAAACAGCCGACATCGCCCAACTGAGTCAAACAACTTTTTAGGGTTTTTCATCCGAAGGATGGAACACCCTATTGTAGCCGCTTTGTCCGTGGCCCGTCTTCCGTGATTTGAGATAACGAAAAACAACTTTTCAGGATTTTTTGCTAGCTCATCAGGATCAGGCCCACGGGCCCAAAACCTTGAATCTCCATACAAAAAGTCGATTTTTAGTTTTGAAATACGTTTTCTCGAAAACGGAAGCACATTTCCGCTGTGACTTGTTCACAAGAAGTGATCAGCATGTTGAATCGAGTGCATAAATCTTATAGCTGACCAGATCTGGGTCCACCTCTTGCCAGCGCCAAGTGAAACTTCTGTTCCTTTAGATTTAGAGCTTTGAATTCTTTACATAAAATGATCAGCTCGACTTGACAAAGCAAAAAATCCTAGAAATTCCAAGCTCCACACATTGGATCCATCTCTGGTGAGCTCAGAGTGGAACTTCGTTCCCTTTGGAGTTAGAGCATTGAGATGTTCACATGAAATGATCAGCTCGACTTGACAAAGCAATAAATCCCAGAATATTCAAGCTCCACACATTGGATCCACCTCTGGTGAGCTCAAAGTGAAACTTTGGTCCCTTTAAGAAAAATGTCCCCTTTAACCAGTCCGACGGATGAAAAACCCTACAGTAAGTTCGGTACGAACTGCTACTGCCACTTGTTTTTTTTTTGTTGTTGTTGAAATTCCGAGTGATTCACTTTGTGATTTTTCTATCGTCGGCGACGAGACTAAATCATGAAGTAGTGATAAGCCTTTTAACATAAGCTAGTGATCAACCAAAACGATGTCCAAAGTTTATTTATTGCCGTTGGCTTGCTTTTTGCTTTTTCAGTGTACTTTTATCGGAATGTAAGAGTTTGTTGTGAATCTCTCGCATTATCTTCTAGAAAATATCAATATTTACTTCGCAGTTACATCGCTTCGATTGTGCAGAATCATGTCGTGCCTGACGTTCCTTACATTTCTGATGCGGCAACTTACAGTCCTGAAAGTTGCATCTTTGGACAGCTTATCAACACTGGATGTGTTTTGCGTAAGAGACAATGCAACTTTGTAATAACGAAAATCTAAAATTAATCTTTCTTTAGTCGGATTGACAATCTACACCAGATACCGACAGATTGTTCACGTCACTGAACATCACGAAGTTTTAAAAGATTTGATTGGTAGAATTAATAAACGAAGTCTTTACATTGGTCTTGCTTCTTGCTATGGAATATCGATCGTTGCGAACTTTCAAGAGACGAATGTTAGGGTTATGCATTACATTGGAGCTTTCACAGCCTTCGGGATGGGAACGCTTTACTTCTGGCTTCAAACAATGATTACCTATCGACTAGAACCTTACATCACTTTGAAAAAAGCTTGGTACCGAATGATTCTCTCCGTTTTTTGTTTGATCTTCTTCGTAGTTGTTGCTGTTTGTGGAATAATCTCTCATATTGAGTTTGAGGGAATGGATCCGAGACATTGGTATCCGAGCGATGGAGGCTGGAGATGGCATGTTGCTTCATCGGTTTCTGAATGGATCGTTGCTACGATTTTCAGTTTTTACATTCTGACCTTCACTGACGAATTTCGTTACATCAAATTCGATCATCCTGAGGTGAGTTGATACTTCAGCAAACTCTTGATTCAATTTTAAATAAGAAAATCTTTTCAGATCTCTTTCATCATCGTCGAAGAGTTCAGTGAAACTGTTGTTCTCGTTCAAGATGTTGAAGAATAAGACGCGAGTCTCCTACGAATTTCCTTATTTAGTCTCAACTTGCTCGTGATATGATTATGATAATAATTTTGTCAAATGTACGATATTTTAAGTCGCGCAATAAAAATATTTCTCACGCTAATTTAAAAACTGGGCTTTGTTGTATTTGGGTGATATTGAGAAAATGAGAGAGCGAGACAAAACATAAACAAACAAAATGTTTCGTTTGAAGTTAATTCAAGTTTTTCTATTAATTCTTGCGCCATTTGCGTTAGAATCAGCGACAGACTGTTCTAAACTTAGAGTGGGACAATATCTTTGTCCAGATCCTGACAGCAGCTACAAATTCATTGACGAGAAGACTCAAAGTGTCGAGGGATGTACGAAAGAAGGAAAAGCGATTGTGAGATGTTTAGCTTCTGAAGGAATCGTTTGTTCAGATACAGGAAATAATACTTTTTATGGACCTGTTCCTTGTGAGTTCACGTAAGTCTGGAATATTCCTAATCTCAAGAAGACTTCATCGAACAAATTTCTTTTTTCAGGAATGGAAAGCATTTTGATGTTGCTCTGATTCTTTCAATCTTCCTCGGAATGTTTGGTCTCGATCGATTCTATCTCGGCTATTACGGCATCGGATGTTTCAAGCTCTTTACACTCGGCTTCATGTTCCTCGGTCAACTTATCGATGTGATTCTCATAGCAACACAAATCGTAGGCCCTGCTGACGGATCGGCTTACATAATTCCATTCTACGGACCAAAGCTGACTATCGTGCGAAGCGACAATTTCACATATCGAGTTCCGCAATGGTTTGACGTGTGAGACGCGGAGGGTGAACGAACGCATGAGATTACATCGAGGAATCCATTTCTCGAGTTTATGATATGGCTGTAAATAGTTTTAGTAACGAAAACTGCAAACGCGCAGTTTCCTTGAAGTTTGAATAAAATTACTCGATAAGACGATATCCAGTAACGTGTTTTGTCAAGGACATCAGAGCGTGAACCTTTCGATGCATGAAACTCATTCCTAATTGATGCCAGCCTTGGCGAATTTCACGTGGAGCTGAACACAACATGAATCAAAGGGAAAGCATGAAAAATAACGACAAGTCAGTTGACGATGAAGAGAATTTTTCATTATCAAACGACAAACAGCATGTAATTCGAATATCAGACCGTGAACAGTTGCGAAATCGATCAGTTCACGAGCTTTTATTTTCAATGTTGAGGCTGATGAATATTTTTCGTGACCAGCACCGTGATTGAGTCGATCAGGAATTCGATTAGAATCTCATCGAACAATGAAAAATTATTAGCTTAGGTCGAGAAAATGTCAACAGACTTTATTAGCTAAGGCAACATTCCAATTTGTTTAACATTGTACCAAAGCCTAGAGCAGAACCTCCGCCCGCTTCCTTATCAATAAATATTCCGACGAACATAAACGAAAGTATTCATCGTCATGGTTTCGACGTAACGAAAATTTGTTTTCTCCATTTGTCTAATCGCCAAAAAAAAAGTCTTTTTATTTATCGGCTCAAGCAAATTGCATAATTTCGATCTTTTTCAAAAGGAAAGTGATGAGTGAGGGAAAGAAATTGATTACCGTGAAATCTTCATGTCATCGCGAGGAATAACTTTCTAATCGAGGGCGAGCGAGCGACCTCATGTAAATAAGCTCAGAATTATGAATGGTTAAGTTCAGCGATTCCTTTGGCCTGCGCTGCGATTAGACGCGAACTCGGAAAACACGAAATTGAGTCAATTTCTAAAAAGTTTGTTACAATGTTTCGACAGTGAAAGGGCATTGCTCGAGTCGAGCAGACGGGAAATTCCAAACTCGTTCTCACCTCGTTCTCAAAAAGCAGAACGATTTGCGTGCGTAAAAATAAAATTCGGCTGCCTCTAGACGACTAAACGTTTCTTGTAAGGAAAATTTGCATAAAACTCGTAAAAGTTGCTGAGCCTCAACAATAGTTTATCGGATTGCAATAAAAACCATGAAAATATTCTGTTGAGTTGTCTCGCTCGCCGAAAAAAAGAAGAAAATCGTTAAGGAAAAGCTTCGGTAGAGTGAAGGAAAGGAAAATGTCAACTATGCGACAGCAAATCAGCCCGAACAGCGCAAAGAATATTTTTCGCAAGCAAAAATCAATCGATTCGAATGATAAGTCCGCGAGCGATGGCAAGAAAGTTCTCCGTAAACAATTATCAGTCGATCATGTAACGTCGAACTTGAAGCACGTAAGTTCGACTTCGGCTCCAGTTAACTTCAGCAGCTTTCTTTGGCGAAACTCCACGCAGAGTCTCAACGAGTCCAATCTACGAATCGTTCCAAGTAGTTCAGTTAAAAAACGTGCACAATTCGCGAACGCCAGCGCTCTAAGCAAGTGAGTTGGAAATTCCATTAAAAGTTCAAAGCTTTTGCGTCGAGGCAAATAAACTTTCATTGTGAGGAAAGGCGGTTCAGAAGCTAAAGTTGAAGTATTATGTGCGTGATAACGTGTGTTTTACCTTTAGCTTCCTCTAAGCTTTGTTTAGACTTGTTAATAATCGTTTAATTTTACGCTTTTCCTTTCATTCATAAATTCTCCGTCCCGGCTTCTTGTCGACTTCAGACAAGAACGATTCAGTGATTGCATTAACAAAACAATGAAGAGTGCAAGCGATGGAACGAGAACACGAGTTAACATCTCATTATTCATCTCGCAAGATGTTCCGGACGATGCTCTCAGTGATTACGAAGGATCGTCGCATGTCGAGAGTCAAACTGTAAGTTAATCAACTTTTTATGTTTCCGTGTGCGAAGTAAATTAAAAATTCAGTGAGAAATCAAAAGTTTCATGTGTGATAAACAAGTTGAGGTGTTGAGCGTTGTTTAATTTTAATCGCGCCGCTTCAATTCGCTCGCGAAAAAGTGAAAGCTCTGTGAAAGCTTTCCAAAAAAATAAAAGCTCACGATGACATTGAAAGTCGATTAGATTGTCAAACTCATCCGAAACGATATTCAGGACAATTCACCAATCAATTTATCGCCCTCGTAATTCTTTGAGTTACTTTATGTAAGCACGGAAAGTTCGATGTCGTTCAAATAGAAGAAGCGCCAAGGTCCTTAAAGTTACAAGAGGAATTTCCCCTTCGGCGGAACAAAGGAAAGAATTTTTCTTTAAACGGGAATTCTTTTTGTGGAACTGTTTATGAGTTTTCATTTACAAATTCAGTGTTTGTTGCCGAGGGTGGAAAAGCTGAAGGCAAATTGTTTTCCATACGTGATTCCGTGCCAGTTAAATCGACAAACATCGCCTTCCCCCGATTCAACACAATACACGTCAAACCGAAAATAAAACTTGATTGATTTGTTTTACATTTTCAATCGAAATTTTCCTCAAAAAAATTTGCACTTCACAATTTCATTTTCAAATGAGAAGTTCAAACAATTTCTTTCCGTTTCCAAATCAACGGAAATGCATTCGAACGATGTGCAAGTTCATACGAGCGACAGCAAACGGCGGGCTTTCGTTGAAATGTGTGTCATTAGGTTAACTCAATATATGAGTCGCCTTGATTGCTCAGCAATTCGTAAATAATGTTCTGTCATCAGCCGCAGCAACGAAACGTGCGTCGCATGACTTCAAGTCACAACGGGAAGTTCCTTGAGGCGAAAGAAACTTCTTTTTGCCTTTTATTTCTGTAAATCGATCACGAGAAACTTTTTGTTTCGGCTGAAAATCGATATTGATTTCCCATCGCTCTATTGGAGCTGACGTAACTGACAATCTGCCCACAACAATAATTCCGCTCCAATTTTTTTATGTTTTAGGTGTTTTACATAATTTTCCATTTTTTTGGGTGCATTCGCAAAATTCGAAGCAAAGCGAGCAGTTTTCAATCGAAATCCGTTGTAACAACTCGATTCAAAAATCAGCGAAAAGTTTAAAGTAGAAAAGTTTATCATCGAAGTGTCGAAACAAAAGTCGACACGAAGAGCGAGAAACATCGCTCAGAACTGCTTTGTTTGCATGTAATGAGACTGTCATTCTAACTTGATATGTAGAGACACGTTTACTGAATTGCTTTGCATTTATTTTCTTACGGGAAAAAGGAGAAAAGCTCAGCCTGATATAAAAAAAGTTCACGTAACTCAAAATGTAACAAGTTTTCTGCCTTCTCGCGTCTGACATGTTACGAATCGAAACTTTCCAAGAGTTTTTCTTTTGAAGTGCACAGTCAAGGATTTATTAAGCTATGACGTCTTTAAAAGCTTTTTAAAAATAGACGATCGAAGCTTATTTCATCTCAAGGATTGTTTTTCTTTCTTTCCGTCCATCAGAACAACAAAACTTCATCGAACACGCCGTCGAATGCTTCAACGAAACCAGCCAGCAACAGTCAAGAAGTTTCTTCAGCAGCAAACAGCGCACGGAGTGCAACTACAGCGAGTACTCGACGAGCACAGTTTCAAGCCAGTCGACGCATCATGTCAGCTCCTATTCGTCCAATGAACATGATGGAAGACGCGAAGAATAAACGAAAAGCGAGGAAAAAGAAAGTCATCAGGTGAACGATCGAAACTTAATTGAAAATTGGCTTTGTCATCATCATTCTCAAAGAAATTCTTTTCATCATTCATTAATCATGCTTTAACCTAATGCTTTGCCTTTTATTAAATCTCAGAGTGAATTTAACACTAAACAGGGATAAGGATGACTTCGACGACTCGCCTGACGAGATGCCCGAAGTTGTCGACACACGAAAGACGATTCTTCAGCCACAAGCACCGAAAGCTCCATCGAAAGCAAAGCAACTAACAACAAGATCACGATCTGTCCTTGGATGTGATCAAGTTGGCATTGAAACACTTGTGTCGATGCTGAGCTCTGGTGGAAGTGACTCGGAGAAGGAAGAAGCTCAACAAGCTACAACTCCGCCAACGCCTAAACAACCTGAAACTTCTAGAACTAGAATGAACATGTTGAGGAAAACTGGTTAGGAAGAAATTGAATGACAAACTAATTAAAAAATAATTTCCTGACCTTTCAGTCTCATTTCAAGATGATGACAGCTTTTTGCAGCCAACACTCAACAAAGACCCTTTCAGTCGACGATCCTCTAACGTTCCATTCGCTGGTCGAATGAGGAACACTAGAAGTCTCTTCGGACAGGAAATTAGCAACCTTTACTTGCCAAGCAGGTAAAGCTTTTATAAGCTCTCGATTGAGCTTTTTGATTAAATAAATTTTCTTCTCAGTGAGGAAGAAAAATCGCCTGAAAGCAAAAATGAAAACGATTTGAATTCTACTAACAAACCAAAAGACGAAGAAGGTGAAAAATCAAAAGCGAAGAGAGGAGGATCTGAGAAAGACGCAGATGATAAGAAAACTCAGGATAATCAATCGCCAAAAGAACAAGTTAGAAGAACCCTCGAAAGCTTTCGTGAAAATTTATTTCTTTTTTATTTTAAGGAATGTTGGAGATTATACGAGAAAATGAAGAAAACCGGTCTCAACGTCTCGTACGATACAATTCTCCGTGGAATTCTAAAGCCTAGCGAGTTGAGATTACTTGAGAAACAAAAGAAGTATCTTGGAGACATCGCTGAGAAGTCGGTCGATTGTGGCGACGATCAACCGGAACCGCAAAAAGTGAATTGAAAAATCTTTTTTTAAAAACTATTTCAAGGATCATCCGATGAAGTCAATTAGAGGAAAATTTCATTACAAATGGCACCAAAAGCTCGCAATCTAGAAAATCGGGTAAACTACAAGCTTTCATGTAGACAATAGTCGAACGAAGATTTGTTGAACGTTGGGAAGTAAGTGAAAGGATTTAGTAAGAAATGTTATCGATTTGTTGAATTTCTGTTTTGTTGATTGATGATGAAACTATTTATTAGCGCTCACAAAGCTCAAGCACAAGTTTTCCGTTTCAACAATAAAAATGCTCAATTCTTTGATTATTGTTCAATTGATTTTTTATTCTCCTTCAATCGGTAATCTTCGATTTAGATGAAAAGATTCGATCGGAAGCTCATTTAACCGAAGCTTCTTCTTATACAAACAATTTAAATCAATTTCAATTAAAAGCAGACGCTCTGGAGCTTTTGAAAGTTTTTCATTATCACACGCAATTCCCTCGTATAATTAAAAGTGTGCGGGGCTGGTTCATGTCGGAGAGTAATTAGTTTGTCTTAATACTGCAGCGAAAAAAAGTGTTCTCATTACGTCAAAACGAATTTCTATCACTGGATTCACATTCATGGCACTCACTCTTTTTCGTAATCTTAAAAATCTTAAATCTCTAAAGAAAATTCTTAATCTCAATTAATCAGCTTTAAGGATAAACTCGAGAGGGTTGACGCCTTTAAGTTTCGTTTGAGTTGGAGGCTTTGGCTCGACTTGCGGTGGCCTCGTCTGCTCGCTTTGAACTCGTTGTGTCTGTAAACAGTTGAGCCACTCGGAGAGAGTTATTTTCTTGTCGTTGTTCACATCACAGTATCGAGGCATCTTCTTTCCGCAACGGCGAAGTTTCCTATGAAAATAAAGTTAACGGAAATTTTAAATTTAAATTATAATTCAAATAATTTAACGACTTACTTTGTAGCTGTGACGAGATCTCTAAAAGTTTTCCATTCCCTTCTCTCCCAAACTTTATTCTTGTTCTTGTCCAACAAAACAAAACTCAATGTCGCGATTCTCTCATCGTCAGTTCCCCATTTTGTGTTGTCAGCACTGCCAGAGAAGATAAATTGAATTGAAAATCGATTGAATCGATGATTTCCTTACCCAATGTTCGTGCTGGAAGTGATTTGTTGCTTGAGGAACTCTTTGAGATCTTTGAGAAATTCATTTTTCAGTGGACAACCTTGCATCGTACGAACTGGCACGTAAGAGTCACATTGCGGTTGTTTATCCTTTGTACTGCTTCCAGGAATTGGTTTGCCAGTGTCTTCATTAACACACCAACAGTAACCAGTTGATCGATAGCATTGAACTCGTTTGTATCGTCCATCCATTGTGCACTCAGGAAGGAAAAGTTGATCCTGAGAAAAACTGAAATTATCTGAAATTCTTCTTCTCAATCATTCAACTCACGCTTTTATCTTCAAGCGCATTTTTTCGATCCTTGATACAATCATTTGCTTCCTCATCAGGATCTCTTGAGCTTCCATCTGACTCATTTTGTAAAGTTAATGTCGTTTTATCACGAAGTCCTTCAGTTAAAGAAAAATTGTTCATTAAACTCTTTGACGATCTCTCGAAAAGCCGAAAAGAAACCTTCGAAAGTTAATCAATTAATTCACGCACACATATGAAAAAGATTAGTCAATTAAAGAAGAAAATTTTGTCAGAAGAGCTAAAAAGTAAATTTTGCGTAGCCAATAATTCATTTTTCATTTATGTGCATCATCAAAACGTTTGTTTGCCTTTAGCACACACCAAACGCTGATTGATAACGTGAATCATGAGTCGATCGAAATTGCTTTGCCCACCTAATCTATTTCCCGTGTTTCTTATTGCCATTAACTCGTCAGAGTCTTCGTCGATATACGCCTCGTCATCGTCTAAATCGTCGGAATTGAGCCCATTGAATAAACCACCACCGGCGCTGCCGCCTCGTGCTGGCACATCTGTTTGATATTTCTTTATGATAAAAACTGTTTTCGTGTTTTTTTTGTTGTTGAAGGAAACAAGAAATGTGGAAGCAAAAACATTCTCTAACATTTAACATTTCGCAAGCAATAAAACTATGAAGATGATCAGAGGTGGTCGAGTCTAGTGACTACTACTCTCGTCCCCTAGGACTTTACCCACCACTGCTCACGATCAACAACAGTCAGCGAGTCTAGGAATTAAGTTCTTATCTATCTACGTGACGAATCAAACGACTAAATGTGCAAATAGATAAGAGAAAAGTCAAGCGACAAGAATATTCAATTCATTCCGCTAAAAATAAAGTTTTAAGTTCTAGACAGCAATTGCAAGAAGGAGAAGAGAACAATCAACGCGCATTCATGCGTGGAAATAATTTTATTTTATTTCGCTCACGTCTTTGAACGTCTTTGCTGAGACATTGATGGAACTCTTCGCGACTAATGTTGAGATCCTTGTTGGTATCGCAATATTTTCCGAATCGACGACCGCAGCGTTTTGGTTTTACGACCTGAAAGAGATTTAATCAAACACCTGCGGGAGACATTATCGAATTCTTACAGTTTTCGCAATCTTCTTAAGTCCCTGATACTCGTTCTTCTCCAGAATGTTGTTCTTGTTCAGGTCAAGTTGTTTAAATTTCCACTCGACCACCTGATGATCGCCGATAGTTCCGTGAGTTGAACGTGACTTTGAATGTTCGGCGTGGAAAATGTTGACAAGCGCTGAATTGAACGATGCTCGATCGTTTGGTGTGCATTTCTTTCGTTGAGAGCTGTTACTCATTGGCGATGATCTCTTGAGATTTCCGATTCCTGTGCAGTTGGGTCGACCATGTTTCGTGTGAGTGTTTTGAATTGGCTTTCCTTGGCTGCTGCTAACACACCAGCAACCGTTGTTCTCGAGACATTGAATTGGAGCGTAAGATCCATCATCGCGACACTTCGGGACAAACTTAATTTTCGGTCGTTGAGATAACGCAAAGGCTCGTGACGAAAGACAAGCATCTTTACAAGTTCCTCGATGTCTCACGTTGACTTTATTTCCATTGCATTGAGCTCGAATCAAGTGACAACGAGAAGCGTAAGTTTTCCCATCTGATCCACAAACAGGTCGGTTCTTCGATTCATCACATTCACCGCCTTTGGCTGCGCATTCTGAAATCTTTAATTAAATTTTCTTAAAGTGAGCGTGAAATTACATTCGCCACAAAGCGATGAAGAAAGGAGTTGATTGTTTCAAGGGTAAATCGAGCATGATCAAGGCGTCGGCCGAGTGAGATTTAATATTTGCATTAAATCAACTGATGACGGCAGCTGATTCGTCGAGAGTGTTAATTGCGAATTTATTGCCTTCTTTCGCGTGCTCCTAAATGTCTCGTCGCGACGACGAGACGTGCGCCAGAGCAAAAATCATTATGATTAGCAATTCCGCTGTTCTCTTGGGTTCATTTAAATTCATTTTTTTTTCTTAAGTGTTGCGAGCTAAAAATAACAAGTCTTCAATAACAAGGATGGCGCTAGAATGCGAGAAATATCTCGCGGAATAAATTTTTGAGCAAATATTTTTCTAATGCTGACAATGATTCATATCAGTTTGACATTGATGGATCGTGGAATTGGAATTAAGCGACAGGAACTTCATTTAATGCGCATTAGTGTCGTTAGTGTTACTAAGAGCTGTTACTGACCTCATGAATAATCCCAAGTCGTAATCTGCACGATCATCATCATCATCGAGACTAATTCAACTTCCATAAAACGACCAAAAACCCGAATTTCTCAACCAGAGCGACAAAATTCTTTAAAAGCAGGATGAGTGAGAGAATATTTCGATAAAGTGAATCATCTCAATCTTTGAATCAACGGAATCATTTATTGAGCTCATAAGATTTTCCGCGACGACGATATTTTTAGAAAGTGAAAGACTTTCTTCGCGGAACGGAAACGATCGTGAAATTCTCAATGCGTGAAACAATCTGTTGGAAATTAATCTGCGAATGTGATTAAGTGACGGTTCAGCGACGGAGGTCGCCATTTAAATCATCACACTTGAATGAGCGTCGTTAATCGCTGAGCAATAAATTTTCTTTCGCTATTAAAATTCAATCTTCCCGCCCACAGCGAAGAAGATTTATTCAGCGATTACGCAGTGATTTTCCTAAATGGCGCCGAACTTATTCACGCACTTAACATTTCGATCAACTTAAAACGAAGAATCTCGTCTCCAGTTAATAAAAAAGAGAAAAACCGATCTGAGATCTTTCTCATCAACTCCCCCGCACTTCCTCTTGTCTGTCGCTTATCGCTTCATCTTCTTTGTCGTGAGAGAATACCCCAAGGCATTCGATTGACTCTTTAATTAATGACACTTTAGCCAATTTCCTTTCCAACGATCACACACAACTCGCGAGTGAAGAATCTCGATTCGAAGTTGTACGGAGGAGCATGCGATTTGGTGAGTTTTGAAGAAACGACTCTTCGTGGTTAATTTGATCTTGATAGCTCTTCCGATGTGTGAGAGAAGCGAGAGACGGACGAGAAAGGAAAAGAGAAGATAAAAGTGAAGAATCCCATAACAAGACACCAACACAATCGCGTAAGACGATCGATCGTGCCAGACATTCAGACTCTGCTTCATCTTCTTATTGTTATTCCTTTCCCAAAGTGATTTCTGAAGCTGAAGAAAGGCAGCCGAGAAATCCCGTGAAGAAAGAAGAAGAAAAATCCTTTCATGTTTCCAATTTTTCTTTTTTGCCAGCTCTCTCGCCCATCTGATACACTTTTAAACATTTTCTGCCTTGTCCGATTGCGATGTTTGTGCCACAGCAAAAAAATAAAATAAAAAGCCGGCAGAAGGCGATTGAGAAGAATTAAATTCTTCACACCATAAAATTTGTTTTCCTTTCTTCTGACCCGATCTCGAGCCGTTTGTTGTTATCTTGCTCATGTTTTACACCTTTTTAATGGGATTTTAGCTCTCATCTAACGCTCGCAGCATTAATTCGATTCCTTAGTGTGTGGGATCGACAATAGATCGTTCTTTTTCTTCGTCGAGCCATCAATCAAGTGCTTGATCGCAGAGAGATACGAGATGAGGCTTAATACGATCCAGATGCAAACATCGACAGCGGAAAGTGTTGGATGGAAACTTTTATTATTCAATTGAATGTCTCGCTCACCAATTCTCTGATGACCATTAAAATAGGAAAGATAAACAAACACACAAATCGGATTACGCCTCATCAACATTAAAGAAGAGAAATTTATGTTTTGTTTGAATGGAATTGAGGTGCTGGTGTAAATGGAACAGATTGATCGAAGGATTTCTCAATTGACAATGAAATTCTCGCGATTACTTTCACATAAATCTCACTCGCGCCTTTCATCGCATCAAAGGGTTTAATTCAATGTAACGTGTTGATTGAATTAAACATGTAAACAGTTTCATTTGATTTGATTTAACTGATCGCACGCTTAGCTCTTGTTTTATTTCAGTTTCGACTCGGGAGAAGTTTGGAAGTTAGGTTTTTGGATAAAATTCTTCCTTTGGCTACGTGATTTACAAAAAAAATCCTCCTCTTCGTGTTCAACTCTCCATCCAAAGTCAAAGATTCTTCTCGCGCGATTTGTCAATTCAGCACGAAACAGGATTCGAATTACACAAAAAAAATCTTCGCCTGGGATTTTGATTTATTTTTCAATTCGTTTTCTCTCTTTGACTATTTCTTGAACTTGATACTCACCGGTTGCGAGGCAGATGCAAGATTAAATCCAAAGCTTATGAATATGCAAAGCGCGAGAATTTTCATGATTTCGTCCTCACTTCACTTTTTCTTTCTTTTATTATTCAATTTGGGTCCTTGAACTTTCTTTTAATTTCTTCTCTTCGACACAGAACAAAATCAGTTCATCATCATCGCGGGCACAACATTTCTCATCTAACGTCCAAACACTTCTGAAAGAAAGAAACGATCGCTCGATGAGAAAAAAAAAGTTTCGCGCGAAGCTAAAAATAAGAAATATCGATGTTAAATATTTATGAACCATTCGACAAGAAATTAATTCCATCGAAATTCCGTCGATGCCAAAACGAAGCTACTAAATCAGAAGGCAAGAAGTAAGTGTGTTGTGCGAGAGACAATCGGGCCTTCTAATCAGATGTGAACCGGTATGCGTCCAGATTATTAAATATCGGCTTTGGTAAGCGACAAAACCGAGGAACGAAAATCTCATTTTGTTAATCTTTAGCTTTATGCTTCTTTTTTTTCTCAGTGTTGTGTCGTTTTTCGTTGGTGTTGCTTTGGTGTCTTATTTTCGTTTTCTTCACCAAGAAAAACTGTTTCGTTTATGGCTTTTTGTTTTTTATTTTTGCTTCTGGGCATTCGAAAGAGTTTCAAATTAAACGTTTCAGAGCCTCATCGCGGAAGGTCACGAAATGAAGTTTAAATGGACGACCCAGTCCCGAAAGACGAGATGCAGCGTGTCATGCTGTGCGAGAAAGGCCATTTGACAAAATGGATCAATTAATCATTGAGTGAGAGACTTTGACAATCGCCGACATAAGGAAAACATCTTGCAGTGAACTTTCGAACGAAAATTAGATCGCGAACTCTCTCAATTTGCATTTTAATTTTTCTTTATCAGTCAGTGCATTGATTTCTCTTCGAAGATCTTTCACACAACACTTTGTCGATGTTGATGGCCTGCATCGATCTTTTCTTATTTTTCACGTCATCGCTGATAAATGTTCTGTAAATCGTTCGATGATGATGACAAGCATGAAAGGAGGCGACTCACTTGCCTACGAGGTTTTATTATGATTGAATTAATTCAGATAATTCATAAATTCACGACACCGACTCAACGCTCGACTTGCACAAGACGAACTTCTCCCTACAACGTTCACTTCACTTCTAATCGTCTTTGCTCATTCTCGCTTGCTCAAAATATTTATTTCTTTCTTTTTTCGTGTTTGTGTGTAATGAAGAGAGTCCGATCAACGACGAGAGAAGTTCAAGCTGAAAGGATTAATGCGATGCTTGGTGAGTTTGTTGAGATCTTTCAATAAAAAGTTTGAAGAAGATTCATTGAACTTAAATTTAATTTTATTTTTATGATTGACGACAATTTAATGGAAAATATTTTTTAATCAAAAATATTCAAATTTCCTTAAAAACTAAGAAATATTTCAAATCAATCTTAAAACTAACTTTTTCTGACTTTTCTTGATTGAAACATTTTTTTTGATTGATGAGTTCTCAGAATTTTTGTTTAGCGTCGAAAATGTTCGCACCTCTCAAAAAAGCTTTCTCGAAGTTTGTGTAGTAACTGTAGCCTTTCAATCGATCTCTGAAGTTAGGTCCATACTCGACGTTAATTGTTATCATCTTCAATTTTTTGAGAATGTCATCCTCTGGAATGATGTAAGGATTGAAGATGTCAACAGTCATTGTTTCGAGTAGAGTCGTCTTTTCAATGAGAATCGGAAGAATATCTTGATTGATGAGTGAGCAGTGAAGATGTCTCATGTTAGGAAAGTTCCCAATCAACGTTAAAAAGATTTTTCCAATTTTCGGATTCTTATCAACGATGCTGAATGTCTCGACAGTCTCGCAAAGATATAATTCCATGAGCGCGATGTGATCATCGAACATTCCATAACAATCGAGATCTCTAATCACGAAAGTCTTCAATCGATACATGCAATTGATGATTCTCTCGAGAACATTGTTGCCCAGCCATTCGAGAAGATGAATTTCCTTCAACGAACGTTTTTGTGAATCCAGGAAATACTCAAAATGCCTCAGTTGAACGATGTTCCCTTGGAGCTTTCTAAACTTCTTTACCTTCAATGAATCCAATTGGAATCTTATGCGTGAGAGCAGTCGAGTGTTTGCGAACATACAATCAAAGTCTCGCTGATGTAGATAAAGTCCCAAATGTCGGACCATGAAGTTCCTAGCGAGTATGTTTCGAATCGCATCACATCGATCCTCAACTTGTTCGATGTCATCGTAGACGTAAGCTGGTGGCGGTCCTGTCTCGATTTCAAGTTTGTGGAGAAGATGAATGTTCTTGAAGATCTCTGAGTACACGAAAGTGTAGCAATGAGCGAGTGTCAAGACAGACAGCTTCGGGAATGAGAAGTTTGTGGCAGCGAATTGATTTGTCTTTGTTGAAACAATTTTTATCTTTCGAAGACTCAATTCCTCGATGTGCGGCTCGATTATTCCAATGAAGTTAATCAACTCCATTTCAGTTTTAAACGTGTGATTGCAGAGATAGAAGGATTTCCACTTAAACGATGCGATTAGCAGAAGATGATCCGCTGTCATTTTTCTTGAGATGAAAATGGAAATGTGACGATAACGTCTTCCACCTCTGACGATGTTCTCAACGTCAAACTTTATAAACTTTTTGTACACTTCATTGAATGATTCACAGATTGTTATTCGAATCTTTGACATGGCAGTTGTTGATCTTCCGATTGCTCGATTCCAATCTTTGCTGACTAACGTACATCGAATGACATCATTGCCTTTGAGATAACCGAAAATTTTCTCAGTCGCTTTCCTTGGAAGGATCTTCACAGGATCCACTGGTTTGTCTCTACACTTCTTGATTATTTTATTAATTAACTTCAACATCTTAACAGTTTGAATGTCACGAGTGAACTAAATTTTATTTTTATTTTTTCTCTACCTGGAAGACATTTTAAAGGCATTACCAAATTTTACGACCGAAAATAAGTTTGAACTCCTTCAAGTAGTTAATTAGTTTCTGATCGAAATTTGTTCTTTCACTTGCAGGCGTCGCTTCGATTGTTTCTCGAAACTTCTTTGAGATGAAAAGTTGGGCGCAAATGAATCTGAGTTTAGCGAAAGCGTTGACTGTGATGGGTTCGTCAGCTGTGATACATTCGAGGTAAAGATATTCCAGTTGATGATGATTCATCGCGAGAGTGTTGAGAACTTGTTGAGACATCGTGAACATTCGAAGAGTTTTGATGTTTGGCGATGCTTTCAGAACAAGATCAAAGATCTCATGATATCTCGCGAAGGTTTGAATGTTGAGATTAACGATCGATGTGTTTGGTTTTAGAGAAAGGAATTCGATGTCTTCCTTAATTCCATATTCGTGAAGATCCCTGATGACAACTCTCTTCACTCTCTTCATTTCGTTGAAAATAATATTTAACGCTCCAAAGCCAAGACACGTCTCGAGATGTATTTTTTCGAGGGACATCGCTTGAGTTAGAAGAAAAATTTCAACATTAGCCAGAGACCGGGAATTGCGAAATTGCAGTGTCCTTTTGAAACGATGGAACTTCAATGCTCTCACCTTGAACTTAACCGAAAGAACGAATTCTTCTGTGAAGATGTCGTTGAAGAGAATGGTCGCAACTCCGAGATGTAGAACTGTAAGCTTCGTGTTTCGAATCAGCATCGATTGAATGGAGCTGACAATTTTCTTCAATTCGTCATCGGTAAATCGAGTGCAGGGAAGATCGACGCTCAAGTAGTTGATTGCTGTGCAGTGCTTGAACATTTTCTTGTAAAGGAATCTCGACGACGTAACCATCTCGAGATGACGAAGCTTTGGGAAGATGTAATTGACTTCCAAGCGATTCACGCTCAATGCGATTTTAACGTTCTTGAATCCGATTTTCTCTGCTGATGGTTCGAAGAGTCCCAAGAAGTCGACGAAATCAAGTTCACTCGGGAACTGGAGATTACAGAGTTTAACAGATTTCCACTGGAACCGACCGAGAATCACTTTCACATGAGACGATATCTGAATGTTGCTGATTGAGATCGTTGAATACTTTCGACTAGTGTTTAACAAGAACTCGAAGTCTGTTTTCGAGAGCCACTGAAAGTTATGAAACTTCAACTCAAACTTTCTCATGCAAATTGGTGAACTTGTGACGAACTCCTCCCAGCGCTTGCAAACTAGAGCACAGGAAGTCAAATCGTCGTTTGTGAGGTATCCAAAGACTTTTTCCATCATCATCTCGTCGAGATATTCGACCGGATCAAGATGCCGTGAGAAAGCGTTTCCCATCTCTTTAAAATAAACTTTAAACTTGGAAAAATAAACAATTTGAAATGAAAAGAAAAATTTTAAAAATATTTTTTGTTTCGTTTTCAAAATTGTTTTATTTTCAAATGAAAATCTTATTGGAGCTTTCGTAAGCTCGTTTTGAGCTCCTTGTGTTTATTCAAATGGAACAGATGTTTCTTGTTTTAAAAGAGCGAGCTAACGAGAGGATAAAAGTGAAAACAATTTAAAGATCAAACTCATCGACTGATGACAATGCAAATGACAAATAAACGCATTAATTTTTATTAACAATTTTCTACGTTTTATTCAATCGTTTGTACACTTATTGGTTGTACACTTATTGGTTGTACACTTGGTAATTTGAAATTCATCAATGACGTCATAAGAGTCTTTTGCATTTGCTTAAATACTTGCTCAGCAACAAACTTATCCATATCGTCCTTAATCATTAATAAAAGTTTTGTGATAATTGGAGTTGATAACTTTCCAACTTTTGTCATGAGCTCATCTTGATTAATTTCGTCTTCTGTCATAAACATGTCAAAGCCTTCATCGAAAATATTTAATAATTCTTCTTGATTTGTTGAGAGAAACCCGATTAAGTGCTCAATTTCTTGCCTGGTAAATGCTTTCAGTTCCTTTTTAGGCAAATTTTTTAAGATTTGAGTTGGGAGTTGACTCTTGAGTTGACTTGTGATTAAAGGACTTGTTAGTAGACTTGTTAATTCGTCCTGAGGGCGGCAGATCACTGGAGCTATTATTTTTTTAAATAAAAATATCAAAGTCTACTTGATTTGATTTAATAAAAAAATTAAGATCTTACCAATGATCGCGACGATCGTAAGAGTAACAACAGCAAGAAATTTCATACTTCTGGTCTTGACAACACTTCAAATTAAACTGAGATAAAGACTTTCGATTCAAGTTTAAAAAAAACATTTGCTCTTGTGCCATCTGGCCTGACGTCAAGCGATGACGGTCCCAATATCGTTTGTAATATAAAAACAGTTGTCATCACAATCAATTTTATCGTCAAGAGTCTTCCGCCAAAATAAAACGAGACACAAAAGTTGAATTCAGAAATTACTTTTATTAACAAATGAGAATGTTCAGCTCTACTCGGCATCGGCGAAACGTTCAGGATCATCATTGATATTCATGTTTTCAACTGCTTCGCCATCAAAGAAATCGTCGTCTGAGCTTTCATCCATCGGCGGCTTTTGAAGGAATTTGAGATGATAAGAAGAAAGAAAGTTGAATTTAAGAAAAGAACTTACCGCAGCTGGAAATTTCGACATCACAAAGTAAATTTCGTCAACTGCATCAGGTGAATCAGGAATAATATAAAATTCAGTCAGCTCCTGAATTGAGCCTTCGGAATCATTTCCTTCATCATCAGACTCATCCGCAGCTTCTCCATTCTCGTTTGCATGATTGCCATTTCCATTCGCATTAACAACTGCTACGTTGTCAGCAGCGTTTGGAGCTGCAGGAACATCAGCTGGCTATTAAAGAAAATAAATTAAACTCAGACAGTTCATGCGACTCTTTGTGACTTACCCAACTAACATCGATCATGAAGTAAACACATCTTTGTGGCTCTTGCGTGATTGCTTGAACTGTTATCTTATCCCAAGGAATCATAAATCCATTCTCAGATCCTTGTCGCTTGAAGCAGATCTCGCTAAAATTAAGAATTCAAATTCAAAGCATTTTTGTTGTGCAAACCAAAAATAGTAAACAAACCTGTTCGTCATCAATAGTTCTCCTCTTGTGTATTCGCCGCTGTTGATCTTAAGCTGACACTCACTATTAGTGTACACAATTTCCTCATCTAGCACTACGGCTCCAAATCGAATCATCTTTAAAATCGAAATACGAATAAAATCGCCGCCAAATAACAAACTTATTGACAAGGCCCTCGCAGGAAGTTCAACTACGTGAAAGGAGACAAAACTACGTAAGAACGCGGTCAACAAACGTGAGAAGAAGTTAAAACTCGGTTTCATTCAAGTTGGAGATAAGACTCACAAGTTATTTTTATCGTAAACGACTCAGGAAATAATGGGAAGACCAGGTAAAGTGAAGTTCTCGTCGATTAATTAGAGAAACGTTGAAAATTAGAAAAGATACAAAATTCCCATGCCGCATGGGATCGTTAATATGAAAATATTTAAGAAAACGCGTGTGAATCGAAAGCAATGACGCCTTGAAAGTACTTCAAAACTATTTCTGATCAAGTTTTATTAAATCTTCGAGCGATTAATTATGTTTACACTCGAAAACTTACTAACCTACAACTTCTTACTTAGGATTTACACCAAGAGGCCGTGGAGGTGATCGCGGATCACGAGGAGGTTCAAGAGGTGGCTCTCGAGGCGGTTTCGGCGGCGGCGACCGAGGAGGATTCAAGGTAAATTTTTAATGAAAATACTTCAAAACTGAGATTTAACATTTTTCCTTCTTCATCTTTCAACAGCCTCGCGGCGGCGGCGGAGATCGTGGAGGATTTAGAGGAGGACGCGGCACTCCAAGAGTAAGTTTTTCTTTGAATCATTGAAAGTTATTGTTTCTAACAAATATTTCTTTCTCTTCAGGGTCGCGGAGCTCCTCGAGGAGGCCGAGGCGGAGGCGCTGGTGGCTTCAAAGGAGGCAAAACAGTTGTTGTTGAACCACATCGTCACGACGGAGTGTTCGTAGCTCGCGGCAAAGAAGACGCATTGGTCACTCTTAACTTGGTTCCAGGATCAGAAGTTTACGGCGAAAAGAGAATTTCAGTTGAGGTAGGTCGAGACTTTGAAACTTCATCGTTTTAATAGCAAAATGATGAAACGCGTAGGGGACTGAATCAGGCAAATGACACTGGAGAGTCAATATCACCTGACAAGCGATGGTCTATTTATTCTTTAAAATAAATGTGATAATTGCTACAGACGGTGATCGACTCAAGATAACTTAAAATATCTGATTGCAGTCTCCTAAATTTTTATTTAAGAATCTTTACTCATCATCACTAACAAAATCTTTATTTCTTTTAGACTGATGGAGAAAAGAAAGAATATCGCGTGTGGAATCCTTTCAGATCAAAGTTGGCAGCTGCCATCCTTGGAGGAGTTGACAGTATTCACATGGGACCAGGCTCAAAGGTTCTCTATCTCGGAGCTGCATCTGGAACTACAGTCTCACATGTCAGTGACATCGTTGGACCTGAAGGACTTGTCTACGCTGTTGAGTTCTCACATCGTTCCGGTCGTGACTTGATTAATGTTGCAAAGAAACGAACGAACATCATCCCAATTATTGAAGACGCTCGTCATCCACACAAATACAGAATGTTAGTCGGAATGGTCGACACAATTTTCGCTGATGTCGCTCAGCCCGATCAAGCTCGAATTGTCTCGCTCAACGCTCAACATTTCCTCAAGAACAGTGGACACTTTGTAATCTCCATCAAAGCATCGTGTATTGACTCAACAGCAAAGCCAGAAGCAGTTTTCGCCGCAGAAGTGAAAAAGTTGGTTGCAGACAAATTGAAACCTCAAGAGCAGCTGACGCTAGAACCATACGAGCGTGATCATGCTGTCGTATGTGGTAAGTTCTCTTTAAACTTGTCTTTCGAACTTGAAGACTAAAACAATTTTATTTCATTTCACAGGAATCTTCAGAGCTCCACCAAAAGCGTAATTAGACCTCAGCGAACATCAACATTAGCTTTTAAGAATTTAATGAAGAGAACTTTAAACAGATGAACGAACCTGCAATTATATTCTTTCAAAAGCCCAACATTAAACCATCAGCAGGGACAGACATTTTCCCTCTTTTACTTTTCTTTTAGCCTGTAAGAAATTTTTCAAGAAATCACGATAAAAAAAAATTAAATATGAAATGTGTTTCATAGAAAAACAATTTATTGAATAAAACTTAATTAAATAAAAACTTTTCGTTGTTATAGCGACAACACAGTTGGCATTGGTAACAAGAAACTTTTACTTTCTTTACTTTGCTTTTACATAGAAAATTCCTTAACAGTTTTGAAAATGGAAAAGAAACGAGTCAGGTTCACGAAGCCACTAAATTCTAAAGTTAAGAAGCCAGTGGACTTATCGCGATGTATGTCGAACGATTTATACGATCGAGCTTCAAAGATCATCACAGTCCCTTGCGCGAAAGACGATCCATTCGAAGAAAAGAAAAAACTTCGATTCAAGGATCTTTTGATGGAACTGGATCCGACTCTCGTTCAGAAGTTAGATGTTGGAATCACCGAAGAAAACTTTGCTGACATCGTCGAGAAATATCAACTCCACAAAACGATTGATCTAAACATTGAAGCTCGAATTCCTGAAAGAAAGATTATCCAACAAGACATCAACTGGATTCACGAGTACACGAAGAAGAGTAAGAAGGAACGAATCGTGTGGCAGACAAAATTGTTCAAAGACAACAAACCAATTCACGAGAAACCTTTGTTTGAACAAACTGAAGAGCTTATCGACATTGCTGCTGAACATTTCGCCATCTGGCTAAAGCAGATGGACGACGAATCGAATATCAACAAAGAGTTTGTGAAGCAATTGTTTTCGATTGAAGTTGAGTCTGATGCTTCGAAGCCACTTTACGTAGAACCAAAGGAAATCGCTGTCATTCCTCATGAAGTCTCGAAAATGCTTAATCTCCCACATCTCTCGATTCAGAACAATGTCATCAAGATGTCGAAGAAAGATCGAAAGATGAGAGAAATTAAACCTCACACGATCGCATTTGGTCGACTTCTTCCTTTGGCATTGCGTCGCAACAAGTTCAATGAAGACCTTTACGATGTGAACTACAAGATCAACTGCCCAGCTGATCTTCGATCGTTGAAAATCGTCTTCGAATCAATTCTTCATTTGGGATCAACTCGAGCTCTCGTTGAGCACTTGAAGAAAAATCCTGAACTTCCAAGAGCAAAATATCTCGTTGAGAACAAAATGTTTGATAAGAACGTTCAAAAACTGCAAACTCCGCTCTGGTCACGACTTAACTTTTGAGAAATAAAAACAAGAAATTCTTATTAATCAATTAAGTTCCATTTATTTTCAGCTTTCTTTCATGCTCATCCACGTCAATTTTCATTCTCAATAAGATCAAAATTATTCACGTCGTCGTCATCATCCAACGATTCTTTATTATTGAAATTTATATCGTTGTGGTTGAAGTGTCCGCCTCGACTTCTGACGGCCGCTAGCTAAAATTTCCACGTTAAATCAAACAAAATGATTTGATGGTTGACGGAAGGAGAAAGAAAGTTTCGGGAATCATAATTAGTAAAAAAGGAGAGAACTTTGTTAGTAAATGAATTAAAATAAATATTTCCATGCGTGAAAGGAAGAGTTTGGATGTTTGGGGTAGGAATAAATAATGAATGCGAGAGGAACTAATGAACGTGCAATTAAAAAGATTTAAGAAAGTAACATTGAAATAAAGTAAAATTTATAAAAGTTTAACTACAAAGCACAAGGAAATCTACTTGAAGTGCATGCACATTAAAAGCTTTTTCTTTTGTCAAAGACTTTGAAGTTGAATCAAGTTCAATTAATTCACATCCCAAGTCTTTGATCTTTCCAATTAACAATTGTGAAATATTAACCTTCGTCACTAAGTTTTCATGTTTTTTTTTCCTACAAAAGTTCAGGCCTTGCTCGCCTTTCTAGTTGTTGTCAAATTTAATTGTTAAACACATTTAAAAGTTTTCTGTTTTCTCTCTAAAAATTCCTACAGGTTCTGTTTTCCTTTATGTCTAGTGACTCGCATTATTTGAATTTAATTTATAAGGAATTGCATATTTGATGTGCATTTACGACTTAGATAATAGTTTTCAATGTGAAAGTGCACCGAATTGCGTGTGTTAATTTAGCTTATCCACTTCCAGGGCTGTTCTGTGTCAGGACTCGTTATAGGCGTTGGAAACTGTTAATGAAAATCATAGCAAGAGAGAAGTTTGGTCAGAAGCGTCAATTAGCAAAGTTTCTAGTCAATTAGGTTTTGGGAGAGATCGTTGAGGCTTCTTCACGTTCTGTTGTCATCGATTTAAGGATCCCATCGAGTGTTTATGATACATGTGAATTTTTTTGATTAAAGCGAATACGTAATGTGAGTTTGGTGATGTTAACATAATGAATGTAATGACTTTTAGTGTTTCACAAGAGAACCAAGTGTTAGTGTCTCACGAAAGTGTTGGGAGTGAAGCGATCGCTTACCTCAGCCTTAAGATCCGCCACTTTGTCTTGCAAATCACGAACACGATCTGACTCATCAAGATTCGAACGTAGTTCACCTTCAGCTTGCATTTCAGAATTCTAAAAATCAGAGGAATTTAAATTATTGGACACAAATCAAGTTTTATGAACTCAAACCTTTGTTTCGAGACGTGAGACTTCCTGTTTTAATTCGGCGAGTCTTGCACTCTGTTCAGTGAACTTGATCTTTACATTCATCAACTCATCTTTCATACGAGACTCGAGGTCGGAGTATCTAAAATCAAATCACCGTTAAAATGAATCATCAGATTGCGTCACTAATCAATCACCTGTGCTGTTGCTCTCGCGCTTTATTCGACATATCCTTCTCACGATTGAGGGCTTCTTCAAGTTCATCCTTCACTTTCTTGTGCTCTTCGTCTTGTCGTCGAAGTTGATTAGTCGATACTTGAACTTGAGTTTCAAGTTCCATCACTTTCAGTCTCAGTTCTTTGAGTTCCGTCAACGTTTCGATCTCACGAATTCTCGTTGTCATCAGTTCTTCTTCACACTTTTGATGTTCGTGAGATTTTCCTGACGCTTCCCACAAACCTGAGAGAAGTTTCTTCGGCGTTGATTCCGGTTGTGGTTGTGCGTCATTCTTTTGCTCTTGCAATTGTCGTTGCCACTGTGAGCTCAGCTCCATCACACGATTCTTCAATTCCTTCAGCGATAAACTCGCTTCAGCTTCACGAAGTTTACTTGCGATCAACTCGTCTTGAAGATGTGCAACGGAATTGTCGGTTGTCGTTTCACGCAGTCGTTTCTTGTCTTCTTCCAACTCTTGCATCTTCGTCTTGAGGTTTCTGATGGTGTCTTCGTTCTCAGCCGAACCTTGTCGTACTTTCACAAGCTCTTCGAGTAAACAGCTCACCATCTCATCACGTTCCTTTAAAGCTTCTTCCTTGTGAATTAGCTCGTCGATGGAATTTTGTCGTGAATTATTCTGTGATTAGATTGAATTATTAAAATCTTCGTCCCTCGATAAACAAATTTCATTGCAAGCTCTTTAAAAATAAATTCTATCTAAAGTAATTGTGAAGAATGAAGGTGCATGCGATTATTATTCAAGAAAGAAACTTCTACTTTACGATCAAAATTAGTTTTTCTAGCAAAATCACCGTTCTACACTTACAGAGTCAATTGAAGTATCTTGAGGTGCTTGCTGCTATTGAATATAGAAATGATTTGTTTCGACTTAATTAAAATAATGACCGAAAAAAATGTGTTGTGAGTGGATAAGGAAATTAAAAGGTTTTGGTGGAAGCGAAGAGAGATATTCATCAGCCAAAAAGGCGATAGAACCAGGCACCAATCGAGAAGGTGAAATTTAAAAAGATTCCAGTGTTCACTGTCGTCTCATCTGCGTGAAGCGCGTTCAGCCCACACCAAGATTTAACTGAGGGGATGTTTAGTGACAACTACATCAACGCATGACCATTTATCGCTAATTCCAAATTGAGATCGATGTCAATGGTCACGCGAAGCGTGTGGGTGTTGTAATTTGTGGTTATTGACATCGAAGAGAAGAGTTTGCTTGGGAGACTTACATTTTCTTGCAGTCTCAAACTCAATGCGCGAATTTCTTCGTTAGAAGTCTCAAGTTGATGTGAGATTTCCAAATGCGCTCGACGGAGCGCTAACAGCTCTGATTGTATTGCGAAACTGAAATGAAGATTATAAATTAAATTACTGATTGATGTTCTCCTTTCACACGTCATAACAAACTTTGTTTCTTCTTCTTCAGCTCGCGATACTTGACCACGAACAAGCCGGTTCGCTAACTCTGTACTTTCAGCCTCCAACAGCTCGTTGCGCTTCTTCAACAAACGATTTTCATTGCGCAATCGCTGTAAAGTGAAATCGAGAGTGAAATCAATTTCTAGTGTAAACAAACATTGAGACTCACCCTTAGCTCAACCATTTCTTCCTGCTCCTTCTTTCTCAACTCTGCATAATCTTTTTCCATCTTCTTCATCTTCTTCGGATTGATTTTAATGGAGTAAGCGAGGTTAAACAGACCTTCGACGTCGCTCTCGACTTTTCCCGGCAGTTCTTTCTGGAAATACTGAATACAAAAAATAGAAACATTATCGCTATCGCTCTATGATAATTCAATCAAAGCTTCGAGATAACAACAATTACCTTAAGCATGGCTTCCATGTCCAGTGACAAAACAGTCTCCTTTCCGATCGTCAATAACGCGAGTGCGATTTTGAAAATCATTTCCATTCCCTCGCTAAGAAAAACGTCCATGATGCGACAGCAGATGAGGTTGAGGTTGAGAGCGGTGGTGTAGAGTGTCAGGAACCAACTCGATGCATACATCGAGGTTTGAAAGCCCTGACAAGAAGTGAGTCACGATTTCGTCACAGCATTCAAAGTAATAAATAAAATTCACACCAACCTGTGATTGAAAATGCAAATGAAGCTCAGGCATTTGCTCTTGCACGAGATTTTCCAACTGATACATGCACAATCCTAGTTCCGCCCTGTCGACGAAGTGAACGTTTAGAAAAAATCATCACACGAACGTTAATCGCGACTTACATTGATGGCTTGAACATGTCTCGCATGCGATGTTGTTGCATTATCTGCACGAGCACAGCGAACGCTTCTTCCTCTGGCATTTGCATTAGAAGAAGCCCGACAATGAATCCTGAGCCCTGACAGTAACCAACTTCACGGTCGTGAAGAGAATAAGCTTTCATCACATTGAACAACGCTTCTTGTCCAAGCCCATCTTTCTCCTTGAAAAAATCATGCTCCGGGTACGTTCTCGCGATGTCTCGTCGAATCACGCGTTCGCAAGCCGATGTCGCTTTAAGGTACTCGGCATATTGCTTCTTATCAGCGTCTCCAGCATTGCACAAAAGTTGCCAAGCAATTGCTCGGAAGTGATGAGGGATTCCCTTTCGAACAAGTTCCTTGACCGAAGGATTCTTTCGCTTCTGAGCTGTATCCCAGTCGGTGACAATCAAAGCCCATATCGACCAAATATCTTCCTCTCCCACTGATG
Source organism: Smittia aterrima (assembly GCA_033063855.1). Taxonomy (NCBI): domain Eukaryota; kingdom Metazoa; phylum Arthropoda; class Insecta; order Diptera; family Chironomidae; genus Smittia; species Smittia aterrima. Next base: position 5,851,542 of record CP093829.1, read on the forward strand.
ATGAGCCCGAATTTAAACTAATTTGACTAGTGTCTGAGCTTTTGCGGCTATGCGCTGAGCTCTGAAGAGAGTTTAGACTCTTCGAGTCACTCTCAATTAATTTGTTTGCCGCTTCCAGTTTGGCTAATAAAGATAACTCTGATGTCGGAAGATTCTCTGTTGCCATTCCCTTCGCAACCGTATTGTTGTTTATGACATTTGTCGTCGTCTCCGATTCAGAAGTGCTTAAAGTCATGTCTTTCGAGAAGCTCTTAATGGATATGTTCTTGGTGGTCTTAAGAAGTCATAGAATCGTCAGCTGAATGGCGGTTTATTTATCTATCACGTTTTAATGTTGGATGGGTTGTTGTTTAAAATTGAATACTCTTGCGATTTAATATCAAATTAGTCTGAGAATGTTGCCTCCCTCGGAGTCGTTTTAGCTCATGATGAACAGCTGCTTGGTGTGATGAATTGTGCGATGTCTGTAATGAGATGAAAGAGAAAAGAGAAACGTTTAATAAATATGCAAGAGACGAGATTGTTTCGAGAAAGTGGTTTGTGGCGAGTTGCATATGAAAAATGCGAAGCGTGTGCGCAAGGAATCTGAGAGCTTCGATGACTAAATGTTTAACGATGTTTCACGGGCAATTATTCGACTTAATCAAACAATTAGGTTGGCGTTCGTGGAGATGTTCCTTCATAATCTAATTAACGCTTTAATGCTCGTGGATCATCCGTAACGTGATACTTTGTTGGAGTAATGAAAACATACAAAAAGTGCGATCTTGAAGAGCCTTTCATGAGAGAGACTAAACCTTTCACTGACGTTAAGCGAGAGTTCGCATTTACATTTGAATTGAAATGAAAAATGTCTTTCTCATCATAAAGCGTCGCATTGTTCTCGGACGGCCAGAGCTGACGGAAAACTGAAATCAAAAGTCGTCAGATTGAAGTGACTTTGGTGCTAAAGGTTGCGGTCAATTAGAAACTTGAAATATCGTGTGAGACTGATACAAATTGCAGCACTTAAAGCTCCGAATTTATTGGGAAAACCTTGGATCATGTTTCAACCACTGCGCCATTCAATTAAAACAAAACTACGAAAAGGTTGTTGCGTAATCGGCGTGCAGCGAAACAGAATCAACAATTGTTACCATTTTCACAGCTGAACTATCACATTACAAAGAGTTTTGTTTCGAAGTGATCCAACGCAGCTAATCAAGCGCGAGAAATGAAAGGAAAATGTTGGAAAACTTTCGATTACATTCGAATTCAATTGCTCGATCGATTGCGAAAGCTTCTTTTATTGTTCGAGGAATGAGGATTCATGCATCATCAATTACTTCCAGCATCTTGGATTGCTAATATGATGGATCCGATCATCGTATCGTGTTTCAATTCGGGCAGATTGCCAAACGAGACACAATCATAAATCACGACGCCGCTGAATCATTTTTCTTGTTAGTGTCATCACGATACGCTTCACGGAGCACCGGTGACATCAATTCACGCCTCGTTCATAAAGAACGAAAGAATCGTCTCTAAGCATGAAGTGAAATTAATTATCAGATTAAGTTTAATGGAACTTAATTGCGGAGGAGAAGCAAATTAGAACGAGAGAGTAGCGTTACGCTCCATCCGCTGAGCAGACTTTCGCATTAAGTTTTTCTCCGAGTTCTGAGATGATAGCAATTAAAGAGAAATTCAATCACAAACTTGATTGATGGATTAGTCGATGCGACCCCGAAAAGTAAAGACTTTCTGCGTCAGGGCTGACAAAAGTGAAAGGTAAGTAAAGTTGGGTTTGCCTTTACTGCGAATATCATTCCGAGCGAGTCAATGATTCATCGGCGAAACAAGTTTTTTCTGTTCATGTCTCTCGTATGCGCAAATGACTCAATTGAATTGGCTTCGTGAAGTCATCTCAGTGAAATAAAAAAAGAAGCCAGCGCGCCTTAAACATCGGATCATCGCTGTTGAATAACTTCTCAACCCACACCAACCATCGATCATCTGTTTAAGGAGGAGACTTTTGGCAGGTTGCTGACCGATTTAAATTAACTTTTTGCTTCCGCGATTAAAGTAATTGCAGAATTAATAATTTTCTTGCATCAAATAAAATTCCGAAATAGAAATTTTCAATGGATTTGAATCTCAATTCAAAGTTTTCTCACAAACACAACGCAAAGCTCGCATGGCTTTCAACGGAATCGTTATTTTCCACTCACACATCCGCCGGTAACAAGCAAGCAACAGTTTCTCGCTCGCTTTGTTGTGTTTCTTTCTTCAACTTCTAACTGTGCCCTGCTCGGCAAAAGACTAACCGAATCTACAGTTAGCTCGTGATTTTCAATCCGGTGCACGAGAATGAATGAAATCGACTTTTGATTAAAGATAAAAAATTGTTTTTGTGTTGTTTAATGAATCGTCATCGCTAAACGATGACGTTAGTGCGAAGATTCTCCGAGCTTAGCTAACTAATTTGTTTTCTCCTAATCGGATTGTTCACCAGCCGCGTAAACATTGCCCAAGAGACCTTTAAGCCTCACGCTTCCTAATTGGATGATGACAGTCGTCCACGCCGAACTAACTTGAAGTTCGTAACTTCATTGTTTTCAGAGACCGCGCAATAAATCCATTCTCATCGCATGCATTTCAAAATTCCATCGCACTCTGCTTATCAGCCTTTAATTGACTGTTCCACTCGTGACTTTCTCAAGCACCTACAGCAGCGGAGAGCTTACGGTACCGAAAACAAATCTTTCATAATCGATGAGAATTCTTTCATCGCATCATAGTCAACCGCAACATTGAAAAGTTTCTGAAGAGAAAAAATTGTTTGAAACTGGAAACCAGCAAAGCAAAAGCTAACAAAGAAACAACACAATTACGGAGGAAGAATGTAGGTTGGTTATTGAGTCAGTTGATCGGCCAGTGATGGAGCTACCAAGACTTCGTTCGAATGATACCAAACTCTGATTTTGTTTTAAAAGCAATAAAAAGGAATTTGTTTCTGAGGTTAAGCAGCAGTTGTGCTTTTTCGCACGAGGGCGGCGCGGATTCAATGGAAGGAAAAGAAACGCGTTAAAGCTGTGGTCAAGGTCATTTCAGTCGCTGATGAGCAGAACGAAAATGTTTCATGCTAGTCCGTAATTTCTATCAATTCATTGTCTTTTCTATGAGCCCCGGGAGAGCCATTAGAGTCCGTCGCTATGCAGAGTGACCACTTAATTACTTCATTAGTCGAAGCACATCGCATCTCGCTAAATATATTAATACTTTTAATGTTTGACATTTGAAAGCGATACACATCCGATCGGATGCTTGTGAAGGTGTGTGAATCAACCGGAGCTTGGTTATAGCTCAGAAGCGAAAAATAAAATAAATCGAATTCATCTGAATCAACAAAATGGAACGAAACTCATTTGAGAGAAGTTTATGTATCTAGAGAGATCTGTAAGTGGAACTAGAACATCAAACTAAATTATGCAAGCTTATGACATACTTAAATTCGTATTATGCTGAAGACGATGGAATAGACTCACGAGAATCGATGAAAGTCATGCTTATCTTATCAACAGGCAGTGGCTTGTAAGAAGATGTCGATTCGACCCCATAAACATTATTGTAACGACATCAAATGTGCCACAAGAGATTTCGTCGTCTTCCGGTCTTCGTTGTTGCTTATTTTCTTTTAGTTTCTGTAAACAATAATTTTGCCATGGAAGTTCATTGCTGAAGGCTTCGCGACTACTCAACTGTCGATCAAAATCAGTTTTTGCTTTTCGTCAAGGCACTTTTGTAATAAAGTTTTTAGCAAACGACGTAGAAAAAAAGTTTTAATTATTAAACAAACAGCAAGAAAATATAAAAACGAATTGAAAAATTTTCTGCTTCACGTTTTTCATTTCGTAAAAGAGTTCAAATCGAAAAAATATGTTTGACCTACATTAACGATAAAAGAGCCGAAAATATATTAAAGCTTTTATGATCCACACACAAGCGAAACGCACGAATGTCTCGAGTTACTTTTCGGATGATGCGTGAGACGAGGGTCTGAGTGCTTTTCTGGATAGAAAGAAGAAGAGCTCGCCTTGCAATGAATCAAAAGAAAACATCGAACGTTCTTATCAAATCAAATTGATTTATCCGCATGCCTCGAGAGTTGTAAGGGCGCGTCGAAGGAGAGGAAGCTTCCTCGAACATAAAACAGCGACGTCGAGATATTGAAAATAATAAATTTGTTTCCATCGCGAACTTTTGTTGTTTACAACGTAGGCAGGGGCGTAATTCATATCAATCAAGGACATACGTGCACAACATGACAAATTCTTATTACGCCCATGTCACGAGTAATTTTTTATAGCCAACGACCAGCTGTCAATCGATTCGTCCACATCATAATTAATTCAAGTCTCGACTGAGCATCGCGAAGAGAATTAAAGTCTCGTTTTTAAAATTTTAAAGCCGCTCAACTAATTGATCGATTCGACATCGAGAAAAAGAAATTAATTAATTAGTTGGGAGGGTTTGGACAAGTGAAATTCCAGGCGAGGCGTATATTCACATGTCGAAAGAGTTTATTGCCTCCTCGCCACGCATGATGAACTCTCGCTTGTCGGCCAACGAGAAAACGAAAAGAAGCAGCCGAAAAAAACAGCAACAACATCGTGTAAATGTTTGTGGCTTAGATTTAACATAATTCCATAATGAATGTTAACATTCTGACGGGCTTAGCACGGTCTAGCAGCCGCGGCTCCCATCATCTCTCTCATTGACTTTCCCGTTCTTTTTTTCGCACTTGTGTGCTCATTTCTGCGTTGCCTTTGTATTGGATTGATATTTAAAAAAGTTTCACCGAAAAAGTGGTTCATGTGAGAGATGAGGACTGAGAATGTCGAATTGAATTCTTCATGCCATTTAACTTAAAGCCAACCAGCACTTGCCCAGACAAAATCGATATTGAAACTAATAATTGAATCACACAAAATAATTTGGTTCGCCTCAGATGGAAGTTCTGAGATATTGCAAAACTAATTAACCAACATTCTCTGCTTCTCTGGGGAATATTCCGAGGGCGTGTCATTTGATTTGCAACCAAAACTGAAATGACTTTGTTTTCATTTCGTGATCGAGGTGGATTACAGATTACGAGGGATGATTGAAGTTCTAGTTTCTGTCTCGCCATTAAATTTCTCATTATTTATGAACTCTCCCTGAGCTCACGAGGAAAGTATACTTCTACAGCTGTGCATATAAATAAAAGTGTTTTTCAAGCTAACAGTCGAACGACGGAATCGATGAATGACCAAAAATACAATTTTACCTGAAAATATTTGATTTCCTTTGGAAAGTTTTTTGTTTGTTTGCGGAATGTTACGACGTGGACGATTGTTTTGGATAATCCAACGATTCTTTCACATTTTTCTTTCACTCCACTTCACTAGAAATATTTTGTGATAACTTATGAACAGTCACAATCTTTGTGATCCTTTTTGTTGATCCTTGTTTTCTCTTTTAAAACACTTGTATCTCTTCGATTCTTCTTTCTTTTAATCACTCATCGATCAATTGCATCACACCGAACACTTCGGTTGCGTTTAATTTATTTAAAACCACTTGGAAATGTACAAATAAAAGTTTTCGCGATCAGAGCTCAGCTCAAAATGAATGTTTCTTCTGTGAAGTGAAAAACTCTTCTGTGGGATTGTCTTTCTCACTAAATCCAATTGGACAAAGAGTGCAAACGAGGAACAACTTTGGTCTTTGACTGATATAGCACCGCGCAGCCAAATCGCGAGTTTCCCGACTCTGTTGAAAGTTTTAAATTAACAACTGTTATCATTCTTGGGTTTTTTACTTGTGGGCAAAATGGGGGCTATCAGAAGGGGAGGGGCTGGAGAGCTCATCCTTTTTCCAAAATAAAGTTTTGAGCCTTATTAAGTTTTAGAGAACAATTTTACCTCAGTTTACCCATTCAAGGGGTTTTGAGATCTCGTGCTCAATCCAACAAGGAATTAAGTTTGATCTGACTGATAATGAAGTCTAACAAAGCGATTAATTGTTATTCGACTGATAGCTTGACTCTTTCTGATAAGATGAGCTTCACATGCTCTTGTCCTTGTTCTCTTTCAAAAATCGTGTTCAAAACTTTAGTTACCCCTTGAACCTTGTGACGTTATTTACAATCGCGTCCTACATAATGTAAACAAGTATCCTTGAAACATTCGGATATCAAAAACTAAAATCCAGTCACAAAAAATCAAATTAATCTTCCGATGATTGTGAGCGACCGGTTTTTGAGAACATTCAGTAATTTGTGCAATCAATAGAGTTTATCATAAATTTATTGATGAGAGCAAGCCAGACAGAGCAAGCCTTTTAGTCGTTTGTTGGCATTTGCGTAGTAAGGAAGTGTTTTGAGTGATAAGAAAATTCTTTTTTTGTAAGCTTCAATTAAAGATAATGTCTTTTGAGAACGACGACCGGTTTGTTAAAGTTCACAAGCATATCGATGCTGGAGATGAGCGATTATTGCAGTTGAGAGGTCAGAATCATTTTCTCTTTTGCACAATTGATCTATTTTTAACTCGATTAATATTGATTCAGATTTTTTCACGCGCGAGTATTCCATCAAGCCAACGTTCTTCGTTAAGGTTCCTGGTCGCGTTAATTTGATTGGTGAACATGTCGACTACTCAGGTTACCCAGTTTGTCCGATGGTGTGTAACGAGTTCATTCCTCGCGAGAATTCTAAACGACTGACAAGTGTTTTTAATTTACATTGCAGGCAATTTCACAAAACATTCTCTTGGCAGTTGCCACATCACCGCACGACGATGACATCATCTATTTGAAGAATATCCAGTCGAAATACAAGAGCTTTAAATGTCACATGGACAATATAAAGATTGAAGTCCCAGCTGCGGGAACTTATCCAGCTTGGCACAATTATTTCCTTTGCGGGGTCAAAGGAATTCTTGATTATGTCCAGAAGATGGGCAACTACAAGCATCAAGGATTCATGGTCGCTGTCAGCGGAAACATTCCACCAGCTTCAGGTTTATCGAGTTCCTCAGCAATGGTCTGCTCATCGGCTCTTGCCACAGCTTATCTTTTTGATCTTCCTTTGAACAAGCAATTACTTGCAACACTCTCTGCGTCCAGCGAGCAATACATTGGAACAATCGGCGGAGGAATGGATCAAGCTATTGCGTTCCTGGCTACAAAAGGATGCGCTCAATACATTCAGTTTAATCCAGTTCGAGCTACTCCCATTGAATTGCCATCTGATGCTGTTTTCGTTATTGCGAATTCTCTTACAGAAGCTAACAAAGCGGCTACTTCTGATTTCAACCAACGCGTTGTTGAATGTAAAATTGCAACAAAACTTCTTGCGAAGTTAACTGACCGTCCATGGCAAGGAATTGATCAACTTGGACAACTTCAATCTGAAGTTCTCGACATTGAGTTGGAGCAGTTCGAGTCGTTGATCTTGAAACATTTGACCAAAGACATTTATACAAAAGATGAATTGATGAGAATCTTCCACATTAACACTCACGAATTTGACGAGAAATTGTTGACGCCGAACACGATTCATGCGACGAAGTTTAAATTGAGGCAACGAGCGCTTCACGTTGTTCAAGGTTTGTTCTTATTTTTATTGTTTATGAACTAGATACTTCAACAATCTTATCACATTTCCTCCTGAGCCAAATAACTTTTTTTTAAAACTCGATAAGAATTTTTGTTTTCTCTTTAATTCTTTTCTTTCTTAGAATCCATGAGAGTTGAAAGATTCCGATATGTCGCGGAGTGTGCGGGTGAAGACGACGAGGATGATGTTATTGATTCACTCTCTGAGTTGATGTCAAAGTCTCACCAAAGCTTGAAGACACTTTACGAGTGTAGTCATCCTAATCTCGATAAGATTGTTGATATCTCTCATGAATTCGGAGTTGGCGCACGATTGACTGGAGCTGGCTGGGGAGGATGTGTCGTCGCGTTGGCTGACTCCATTACGACGTGCGACCGTTACATAACAACACTTAAGAAGAACTATTACGACAAGGTCGGACACTCGAAGCATCTTAATCTCGACGATATCGTCTTCGCCACGGTAAGCTAGAAATTAAATTCCTTTCGAAAATAATGTGAGACGAGAATTTACATAAAACTTTTATCACGACCACAGGAGCCGCAGAATGGAGCAGAGATATTCATCGCTGAGTTTTCTTAAACAACTTTATGCCATATTGTTCTAAGTATCACGTTCGGGAAAGTCGATTAAGCGCAACCTGACGAAAGTTTTCCATTATCGTACAAAAAGGAGTGAAAAGCAGTTGCAGAAACTTTCCGCGTGTTCTGCAACAAAATTTTATGATAATTACGCTAACTAGTGTTTTAACTATTAGATTGTTCTTAAAGACTTTTACTTCGAGTTGTTGTTGAGAAATTTATTAGATTTCGATAGATGAAAAGATTTTATTCGCTTAGCTCAAGCTTTTAATGAGAATGAACCAAAAGTAATCTTCAACCTTAAAGATTTTATGATGTTAGCTTAACTTTTGTGCATTATAAAGGACATTTTGTGCAATTTACTTCTTAAAGTTTAAAAATAAATTTACTGGTTGTTCCAAACTCAAAACAAATTCTGTTAGCGCCGTCTCGTGATCGGAATGAAAATTGAAGCTTTTTTAAACTCTCAGATATTGTTCCTCTGATAGTTTAGTAATCTTTTCGCTGATACGGCGACCTCATGAATTTAAAATTGTTCCCACAAATTACTGACGTTTGCTTACATTTCTTGTTTGTTTAATCCTCCACTCTCAACTTCAACTTGAAGCGATCTCAATTATCCAGTTCGATAGATAAACTCAAATTCAATTAAAAAGTTGTGAAACCTCATTAACCTCTTCACTCTGTTGCTAAATGGAAGGCAGGATAAAAATTCGCTTGCATAATCTCGTTCCGCGAGTTCTGAGCGCACTACGAGATGGAAAGATAACAGAGAGGAAAAAAAGAAAGTTTCATCGTGAAATAATGTTCATGTTCATGTGAAAAAACAAACTGATATGAGCTTGTATGTTGCTGGGGAGTTTTTTCTCGTATAAATTTCATTACAATTTAGCCCAAAGGCATGCACGGAACGGGGCCCAGAAGGTTAATAATTCTTTATTTATACGCCATAATACGTAAACATTCTAAATTTATGATGTGTTCACTAACAGAGACGCACAACTCCGATGCTATCAAGAACCGCGTAACTTGTTTTATTGAGCGAATTAGATTCTAAACTGCTGGCATTTGATTATAATCTGCTGCTTAGTAATAACTCATAAAGGTAAATCCTTTTCATCATTCATTCGGAATCAACTTTTCGGGCCAGTTCGTTCCCTTGACAAAGCTTTTTAGGATAAATCAAGCAGAAAATTCATTGTTCGTTTTTGATTTCCAGAGACATTGGATATTGGATCATACAACTGCTCTCAGACAGACAATGTCGTTGTACAAATGTCGAGCAGGATGAGGGAGCATACAAAAGGGTTGAAAGCCGATTCGAAAATAGCTCTTCATATAAACAAATATTTTCATTTACGATTGCTCATGTTGCAATCATCAAGAGACGATTCAAACATTTTCATTTACTGAAGTAAGGGCTCGTCAATTGAATTATTAATGCATCGATTCGCTAAATTCAAATTAACTGATGACAATTAATATTTCATCAATCGTGATTGAGTGGAAATTCAATTAGACAGAACTTCAATGAACAAAAACAGTTGTTGGAGGGAAATGAACAAATTTAGCTGAAAGGTATTAACTCAAAGTGAAATTTCAAAGTGATTTGCAAAGCACAAATTCGCTTGAGAGCTTTCAAATCTCTTCCTCATGGATCAACTTCGCTCTGTTGTCTTTCCATTTGTGAATCAATCAATTCCATTGTCTTCTCTTCATCTGCAGAACTCGACGTCTGCTCTTTCTCGTCTTGCCAGAAGCCATGAGCAAGAAACATGCAAATTGGCAAATAAATTTCACAGTGAATTAACCTCTTTTTGTTTAAAATACAAGCTTGAGGAGTGAGTGAGTGAGAGAGAGCGGAAGATGAAATGCTGAACGAACTCAAATGAAAAGCAATGCCATGTCATCGTCTGCCTTAAGACTTTGGAATGTTAAAAAGTTTCGTCATCTCTAAAGTCACCTGACATTTAAAATTATTCCTTCAAGCTTTCAACTTAATATTTCTTTATCAACTCCACTTCATTGCAGCTTTAAACCCGAAGCTCTTGGCCGATTGCCTCGAGCACTAAAGAAACAATTTGCAGAGAATTTTCATTAAGTTTCGATCTTGTTTTCCTTTCGCCTCAACAAAAACATGGAAAAGAATGAAAAACTAAATAGAGACGATTGTTCTTGCCATCGGACAAGATTGAAGATTCGGAACAATGAAGCTTCATTAACCACTCGACAACAGCCACTGAGAAGCTCTTTCCTTTTTCGTATTGATTTTGAGAAGAAAATTGTGAAATAAAATTTGAAAAACCCTTTTCTTGGATCCACGCAGAGGGAAATTTAAAGTTGCAGTCCACAAACTTAATTAATTCGAGAAATCCCTTCCGGCTAACGAGATGCTCTTGCTTGTACAATTCACCACGAACTTGGTGTGCTTAGAGTTATATCCTCTCTCTAACTGACCCATAATCATTGTATTATGTCCATTTGTGTTTTTCCCAAGTAGAGAGCTCTCGAGGCTTCTGATGAAAAATTCATCACGAACTTTCAAACGCCTGACCTTTGGAAAGCTTTTTGGGTTAACGTCGAATTATTCGGGACGAGAGTGAAGTGTTATCTTTTAATTATAGTAACAGATTCGAGTTATTCAAAGCATCCGTTACTAAGACTGCTCAAATTGTTCCGGAATTTCGTCTGGAAAAGGCTAACTCGTTCTATAATTAGCAATGATTCCGTCTCGAAGCGACGAAAGGTTGTTTTCGTAAACCTTTTGTTTCAGAAATATCTTCGGAAAATCTGCTCTCGACAGTGATTTTGATTTCCCCGAATCGAGGATTTTCGTTAAATCGATGAACTTTAAATGATTGCAATTTAAAGTTTCGAGCTTCAATTTTAATTGCGACGTGTCTGGTCGAGGAACTCTCGTGAAAAGTCGTTGAAGTGTAATGTGAAACTCGACTCGGTTTAATTTTCCCAGATATTCGTTATCGAAATGTGGATTGCGAGCATTCGATTGTAAACTCGGTTAAAAGCTCGTAAATTTCATTTTTTGCCAATTCTTCTTCGTCTGTGGACAAAAATTTCGTTACGAATGGCAACGATTGATTTTGCCAATTTTGATCGTCGCTTGAGTTTCAAACGCAATCCAGACTTCAAGTGCGTTCGCTGCATTGATTCAAGGACAACATTGCTTGATTTATTAAGGACAACTGCGATAGCGTCGATGGAATATTTGATTGATGCAAACTGACATCGCGAAGAGCTTTAATTGGAATTCTCGGTCTGCCACCTGGAGCGGCGCTTCTGCTTTCTAGAAGCGAAGAACTTGAGAATCTGTGTTTGCTCTGAAATGAGAGAGAATTCAATCATTTGCTGACGAGTCTCTACAGCCTGTAGGGAAGTTGGTTTCACACACAACGCGTGATCACATAAAATTAAATTTAGTTTTAATTTAAATTAAATTTAATTTCCATTTCAAATATTTAATTTTTCAATTTTCAGTTTTCAATTGAAATTAATTTCATTTGAAATAAATTTAATTTAAATATATTTACGTTTATTTTCTACTGTTGTGAGACATACCACAACTCCAAGCCGATGATTGCAAATCACAAATGATTACAATCAATCAGAGATTGGTGTTTGACAAGCTAGTCGCAGTTGCTCGTTCGTCTCGATTTTGTTTGCATGTGAGCTTCGAACCGCAAATTAATTCTCGACAACATTGAAATGCTCATCTCGTTCGATGCGAAATTTTATCCCTTCTCGGTCTGCTGTTGATGCCGAGCATGACTTACGAGCTTACAATGATACAAACGAGCCGTTAGTTGGAACGTTCCTGTGGAGTCAACTTCCCCGAGCGCTTTTTTTCCGAGTTTTCTGTTTACAAGGCGAAAAACTTTTTGATGTCAACCGCAAAGAGCAATCACACAATCTCTCGACAATGTCGAGTCGACATCAGAATACCCAACATGCTTTGGGAAATTTGAATTATATCGCGTTTTATGGCGACGCAAGTCAAACAATTTTATCGGCGGTCGCTGTTGTCCAGTCCATCGCTGTTGATTCAATTTTTTTTTCTCTCCGAAATGTTGGAAAGTTTGCACAATTTCTCGATGAATCGACGCTTAAGTTTCCGCTACGTTAATTAATTTTTTTTGCATTGTTTCCATCAGAAATTCAATAACGCGAAACTGAATTTTCATCGCAATTCGTAAACAATTCTCCTGAGTTTAAATCGTCCACTCGACATTTCGGTAAACTCTGTAAAGTTTCCATCGATTTCTGAGAACGTTCCCTAACAACAAACTAATCATTTTATAATCTCGCCGGTAATTCTCTGTCCGATATACAAATTGAGATGAAAATTCCCGCGAACATAGACCACGAGCTGGTATTTGAAATTTACATTTTCGATTTTGTATCGCAGAATAAAATAGAAAAGCTGTTGAGCTTTTAATGTTAGCTTCCGTTGGAAATAATTTCTATTGAAATTTAAGGGCCAACAGCGTCAGGTTTTTGCTACAATGTGGTTCTAGTTCTACCCTAATTGGCATCACGCTGGACTTCATTTTGTAAATTACAAAAGACCGGAGATTGCCGTCTACCTGTGAGTGCTCTCAATGAGCGACGTTACGATAATGTTGATTCTCATTCTAAGAGTTCAGAAAAGTTCCCTTTACAAGAAATTTCTTTTCGAAAAGCTAATTTGACTGATAGAAAGTTGCATTTACAAGCGAATAGCAGTTGTAAAAATCGAATTACAATGTGAAAGTCTAACTCGGACGATGAAGTTCTGTTGATACTTGATAAGTTTCTAAAAGTTTATTTTTAGAGTCGAACAAGGAAATGAAAATTGCATTATTGCTTCCTAAAAGCAGTTTTTCATTTCCCTGACAAGTTTCGGGTCATAAATTTCTGGAGTCGAAGGTTTTCGACATTACTGTCTTCTGCTTCGATTAAATTGTCGATTTGGAAGTTTTATTCGCGAAGCTTTTCACTGTCTGACGCTTTTTTATGTTGCAAGGTTAATAAACTTTAAAATGTTTTCTCAGATCATCGAAGCAAATTTTCGAGGTGAAATCTTGAGCTGAGTTTAGGGCGATGACAATTAAATTTACGCGGCAGATGCTAACAAAGATTTACAACGCGACAATTGAAAATTGTCTAAGCTAATCGCGTGGAACATAAAACGTTGACTCTGGTCGTGGAGAGAGAGAGAAGTCTCCTGCTTCCCATTTTTAAGCATCGAAAGAATTCTTCTTCTCTAGAGATAGTGGCTCATCGTAAGAGGAAATTTTCTTCTCACTAGCTTAGGTCTTTTATCCTTGAAACAATATCAAGACAATCTGTGCCATAGTCACTTCTGCAACTCAAACAATGTCCGAGGAGCTATCGACTAACGAAATAAGAAAAATTTATATAGGAAAACGTTCCGAGAAGGTTTTTTCTTGACGGCAATGGAATTCAATTTGGGCTGAGTGCTTCAAGGTTGTTGCGAAGCTCTTTGGAAGTTCTTGAAGATTTAAGAGGAAGATGATTTGCGTTGGTCGATCAGAAGCTTGAGATCCCTTCGAGCTTCCAATAATCCCAATTATTCTAACAAAGTTTGTTGCCGTTGGCGCCGCTTTCTCATCAACAAGTGCAAGAAAGAGGATTAGAGAAAGATTCCTCGGTGGTAAAACACTTCATCGTCTTCTGTAGACTAAAGCAACCAAAGTGTAATCTCCAACTTTCCATAAAAGGTTTCAATAAGCCGAGAAAGGTTCAAATGTGAATGGTTTCTTGAAGATATTCAAATCGTTTGAAGAGCAAATTGAGGACTTTGAAGTGGGATGAGGAGAGAGAGAGGGAAACTTGAAGAAAATTTATTGATTTAATTGAAAGGAATCGAAGTTTGTGATGAAGGCAAAACTATTTATTATTGAAACTTTCTCATCGTTTTCAATTCAATCGTTTGTGCAATTAAACAACGACACAGAAAGTTTTGTTTAATTTAACATTCTTAGCTTTTAAAGCTTCATAAAGCTCTTAAGAAGCTTTTGAGCTATCAAATTTAGAAAACACTCAATCAAATGCTTCAGAATTAGCTTCATCATCTTGATTTCTCAAATCATTAAGTTCACAGCAAGTTCAAGCAACAAACAAACGAAGAATTTCAAGCTCAATTTGTTACGGTTTAGGAATAATCAAGCTCGATTTTCGGAGATGTCGGATGAGATTTTTCACCAATCCCCAAGTGAAAAAGAAAAGCAATTCCGTGAAACTCAGCAGCGAGCAGCCTGTGGATTAGAATTGCTGTCAATGGAGATTTCATCGCTAAACACAAACAAATTACCTAAAAATAGACCACCAAGGCCTCCCACGTAAACTGAAATAATTCGGAACATGAAAATCTGTTTATCATTCGACGGTAATTTCATCAACTCACCGAGCACATCAGAGATTCCGAACAGAAGTTCACGTTTCAACTGAAATTTAGGATAATCGATGATGCCCCATTGGAAGTTAGCGCCAAGGAACCAAATTCGAGATCGCTAGCGAGGATGATAACGCAAAACATGTAATTGAGCCTTATTAACTTTCGATTGGATCTTAATTAGACTTACAATTGCTTGAATGAAGAAGTTTGTGTTATCGCAGTTCGGCATGCAATCGCACACAATTTTCCGCTTGCTCGACTGCAACGAAACGATTTCGTCTGAAAGGAAGAAAATTGTTTTGTTTTGAAAGGCTTTTGCTGGGTTAAGAAACCTGCGTTTTCTCACCTTTGATTTTTCCCAGACACCGCATGCCTTCCGGGCCGCAAATTGGGTACTTTTTCCCTTTCTTGTCTGTTAGCAGAAACCGGAGAAGCTTGAAAAGAGTGGAAAAAGCGTCGGAAGCACTCACCAATATTTCGGTAGAAGTAAGGAACACAACCGCATTCTTTCAGAGCCATCTTAAAGCGACACTGACTTCGACAAAGATTAAAACTGTAAACGGAGCTTGTTAGAAGCGGATCAGCTTCGTGGCCTAACCGACACTTTCGTTGCGATGGAGACAAGCTGTGATTATAAGAATTTAAGAAGCTTAAAGCTCGTCTCTTCAAAAGGTAAAACCTTCACCTCTTTGCGTCATCTGATGTTAAGATTTCCAAAGCCAAGAACTCAACTGTCGTGTAATCCGTCTCGGGGAAGAAATATTTTTGTTTCGAAATGTCAGGAGCTTCCATTGCGCCATGAAAGAAAACTTCGTACGAAGTCGAAAGGTTCGTCAATTGTGCATAAATTTCTCCGTCGAAAGGATGAACAACGACTGTGATGTTCGGCTTGACAAGATCCCATCGATTAGCCCTCCAGTACTCGTGCGTGTTATAATACGCAACCCTCGAGTTGACAGCATCACAAATTCCGTGTTCAGTGATTGTTCGCATCAACAGAAGTTTATTCGACGTTCCACTCGAGATTTCCGGCAAGAACTCCCATTTCAATTCACTAACGAGATCGAGATAGTTGTCCGGGTTGATTCCGTTGTCGATGTCGAGAGGAAATTCGTCCATCGTTTCGTAAGAAATGGTCGCAAGTCGTTTAATGAATGTTCGAAAGTTCATCTTTGATGTTTCATTGGAAAACATTTTGGGATTGTTTTTGATGTAGGCGACGAGTTTATCCTCGTCGACTCGCTTCTCGGTGCACACAGTCACTAAGCAAAAAAATCATTTCAAATATTTTCATTTTGTTTTCATAAATCGACTCACAACTGGGAAAGCTCGAGTTCCATGCAAATTTGTTTCTGTCCATCGATATTACAGTTGGATTGGTTTGATAACGAGTCCAAGTATCGCTGCCGAGTTTAATAATTCCATAAATGCCAACGCAAATGCAGATGAGCCAAACGAGTCTCTCGATGATGCTCGTTCCTCGTCTGACTAGGAAAATGAAGCCGTGAACTGAAAGTTCGTGAGAAGTCTCGAGAATATATTTCTTGATGTCTTTAAAGAGTTGCCTCATCGTTAAGCTGTTGATGGACTTGTGAGGACTCGAAGGAATTATTTGCTTTTATATTCAACTTTATCATCAGCGATTAGATTTCAATTAAGTAATTAATGGAAACTTGAATTATTTAGTTCGAGTGTCATGTTCGATCTTATCAGCTCTGCTGCATAATTAACGAGAAGAATTGAAACATAAACTTTCGCTCAGTCTCTTGATGTCCTCTTATTCGTTAGGACATAAAAGTCTCTGTGATGAAAAAGCTTTTTTTCTGCTTTAGGAATATTTGATAACAGGTTTTGTTATCTTATCAATAATAAGCGTTGTAATGTACTCGAGACGCTCTCGCATAGCCGAGAGAGGCTTAGGTATAAAATGAAGTCCAAGCGCTCAGTTTGTCTCAGTTGATTGTCAGTTTCAGTTCGTGATTATTGAGAAAATGGTTTCAAACGAGGAGCTAGCAAATATTTATTTGAGCAGCGACGCTGTCGGTGATGATTACTTCATTGCGATTGTAGAGAATAAATTGAAGGTCAATCGCGATAAATTTACGCTCAAGCTTGTTCTGTTGTCTCCAGCGACTGGACAGAATGAAAACTTCGTCGCAGTTTTGTATCGCGCGAAGATCAAAATCGAAATTCATGAAACGAAGGAGATTCAAAGCGTCGATGTCATCATCAAAGTTTTACTTTCAACATTACCTGAGATGAAGGAATTTGGAGTTTTCCCGAGAGAAAGATTTTTTTATGAAAATGTCTTGAGCAGCTTTGAAGAGATTTGGCTTGAACGAGCTGGAGAAGTTGTAACTTTAGGTCCGAGAATGATCAAAACGGAAAGTGATCCTTACGAACAAATTGTCCTTGACGACCTCAAAGCTGAAGGATTCGAAATGTTGAATAGAAAAGTTGGAGCAAACTTAGATCAAACGAAAGCTGTTTTAAAAAAGATTTCACAATTTCACGCAGCCAGTGCCGTTCGTTATCAGAAGGTAAGAAGATTATTTTTATTATCGTTTAATCTTGCGTTTAATGATAACATTAAAACTAATCTTAGGATGGCATGATCAACAGTTTTTTTAATCGGAAAGAAACAATGACGATCACTGAAGATAATTCTTTCGCAAAAGGAATTGTTAAAGTTCATAATCATTTCCTTGAAGCTGTCAAAGGTTACGGAGATTGCGATGAGTTTGTGAACAAAATCGCTCAATGGGATACAACAAAACTGTTCACGACCTTTACCAATATCGCTGAGCCAATGCGATCAGGATTCCAAGTCTTGAATCACGGCGATATGTGGTTGAACAACATGATGTTTAAACTTGACTCAGAAGGAAAGACAGAAGATGTCAGTTTGATTGATTATCAAATTCCTTATTGGGGAGGACCAGCTGGCGATCTTCTTTACTTTTTAACCTCGTCAGTTGCTGATGACATCAAGATCAAACATTTTGATGAATTCATTGCATTCTATCACAAAAATCTTGTCGAATCCTTGAAGAAGTTGAAGTACGATCAACGAATTCCAACTTTAGCTGAGGTCCACATCGATTTACTCGACAAGGGAACTTCCCGTGAGTTTGAACTTTATTTTTTATTTTAAAAATTTGCTACATTTTATTCTTTACAGCTTGTTGCAACATGCTACTTCTCCTCTTTGTCGTCAAAGACGACTCGTCACAAGAAATAAATCTTGAGAAGATTATGAGCGGATTAGATGATCCTGAGCTGTTGAATCGCGTTTATAACAACGAGAACTACAAGAAAGCTGTCAAGGAATTGCTTCCCTTTTTAAATAACCGAGGCTATCTCGATAAGATGATTAAGCAAAACGAGCTAAATAAAGAAGAATAAAATTATGTTTTTAATAAAATGAAAAAGATAGAAAAGTTTAGAGACAATCTGTTGATGTGATTTTCAAAGTTATGATTTAACAAATCCTGCTTTCAAGGAAATAAGATTTTTCCCGAAAGAAAGATTTTTTCAAGATTTGGTTTAAGAGATTTGTTTGAGCGAGCTGGCGAAGTTGTCATTTACTTTTCGCGAATGATTAAAACAGAAAGTGATCCCTACGAGCAAATTGTTCTCAATGATCTCGAAGCTAAAGGATTTTAAATACTAAAAAGAAAATTGGAGCAAACTTTGATCAAACAAAAGCTGTTTTATTTAAACTCGCGATGTTTCACGCTACGAATTCAGTTCGTAATCAAAATGTGAGAAGGTTACAATGAATATCGTTTTAAAAATGATAAACTACGAAACAATGATAAACTATCGCTAAGACGATTGATGTTCTCTCATTGGTTAGAGCGTAAAAGTCTCTATGATGACAAAGTATTTTTTCTGTTTCGTTTTAGGAATATCAGCAGATAACAGATTTTTGTTAATCTTATCAATCACAAGCACGCGACACTCTTAGATATTTTTCGAGCGAACGAGAGAGGCTTTGGTATAAATAGAAGTCCAAGCGCTCAGTTTGTTTCAGTTGATTGTCAGTTTCGGTTGCTTAAGTTTGTAATTATAGTGAAAAATGGCTTCGAACGAGGAACTAGCAAATATTTATTTGAGCAGCGACGCTGTCAATGATGATTACTTCATTGCGATTGTAGAGAATAAATTGAAGGTCAATCGCGATCAATTTACGCTCAAGCTTGTTCTGTTGTCTCCAGCGACTGGACAAAATGAAAACTTCGTCGCAGTTTTGTATCGCGCGAAGATCAAAATCGAAATTCATGAAACGAAGGAGATTCAATCTGTCGATGTGATCATCAAAGTTTTACTTTCGACGATGCCGGAAATGAAGGAATTTGGAGTTTTCCCAAGAGAAAGATTCTTTTATGAAAATGTCTTGAGTAGCTTTGAGGACATTTGGCTTGAACGAGCAGGAGAAGTTGTGACCTTTGGTCCAAGAATGATCAAAACGGAAACTGATCCTTACGAACAAATTGTTCTAGACGACCTCAAAGTTGAAGGATTCGAAATGTTGAATAGAAAAGTTGGAGCAAACTTCGATCAAACGAAAGCTGTTCTAAAAAAGATTGCGCAATTTCATGCTGCCAGTGCCGTTCGTTATCAGAAGGTGAGAAGATAATATTTATAAAATATTATCATCAAGCGATAACAATAAAATTAATCTTTCTTAGGATGGCATGATCAACAGTTTTTTGAACCGAAAAGAGTCAATGATTATCACTGAAGATAATTCGTTCGCGTTAGGAATGGTTAAAATATTTCATTCTTTTCTTGATGCTGTCAAAGGTTACGGAGATTGCGATGAATTTGCTGAGAAAATTGCTCAATGGGACTCAAAAAAGCTTTTCCTGTCGTGGACTGATATTGCTGAGCCAATGAGATCAGGATTCCAAGTCTTGAATCACGGCGACTTGTGGTTGAACAACATGATGTTCAAACTTGACTCGGAAGGAAAACCACTTGACGTCAGTTTGATTGATTACCAGGGACCTTTCTGGGGAGGACCAGCTGGCGATCTTCTTTACTTTATAGTTTCCTCAGTTGCTGATGACATTAAGATCAAACATTTTGATGAATTTATTGCATTCTATCATCAAACTCTTGTCGATTCTTTAAAGAAATTGAAATACGATCAACGAATTCCAACTTTAGCTGAGGTTCACATCGATTTACTCGACAAGGGAACTTTCCGTGAGTTTGAACTTTATTTCTTCAACTTTAACTTTTATTCATTTAATCTTTTACAGCTTGTTGCAATCTAATTCTTCTCCTCTTTGTCGTCAAAAATGATTCACCAGAAGAAATGAATCTTGAGAAGATTTTGGGCGGATCTGATGATCCCGAATTTATGGATCGCGTTTTCAACAACGAGAACTACAAGAAAGCTGTCAAGGCATGGTTTCCCTTTTTAAACAATAGAGGCTATCTCGATAAGATGATTAAAGAAGAAGAGTTGAAATGAAATAAAAAATGTTACAAAGACAAACAATCTCAATAATTGGGAGCAAAAGGTCAGCTTCAAGGTCCTTCGTGTAACGTGAACAAGAAGTTATCACTCGACTTTTCAAATAAAAAAATTAATTTGTGATGACGAGCCACAGAATGATTTGTGTGCAGTTCAATTCGATTTTGTTATCATATCGCAGTTCAAATTGATAAAAAAAAATTGCCGACAGCTAAAAATATTTTTTTGCTCAGTTGATTAAAATTTCTTAAAGTGAACAGTCGAATTTTTATTTTGCGAACAATGGCAGATATGGAGGATCTTTCTAACAAATATTTGAATAGCGAAGCGATCAGCGACGATTTCTTCATTGAAATTGTCGAACGTAAATTGAAGATTAAGCGCGAGGAGTTCAAGTTAAAGCTCGTTCTGTTATCTCCAGCGACTGGAAAGAATGAAAATTACGTCGCGACTTTGTATCGAGCGAAAGTAAAAATTGTTATTCTTGAAACAAAAGAAATCCAAACCGTCGATGTTGTCATCAAGGTTCTACTTTACACTCTGCCTGACATGGACGTTTCTGCGTTGTCCACAGTAGAGCGATTCGTCTACGAGGATATTTTGAGCAGTTTCGAGGAAATTTGGCTTGAAAGAGCTGGTGAAGTCATCACATTTGCTCCAAGAATGATTAAATCAGTAACGGAGCCTTACAATCAAATTGTCATGGACGATCTGAAAGCTGAAGGATTCGCTTTGTTGGATAGAAAAGTTGGAGCGAACTTCAATGAAACGAAATTGTTGCTGAAAAAGATTGCGCAATTCCACGCAACCGGCGCTTTTCGTTATCAGAAGGTAAGATTTGGCTGAGCTCTTAATCTTTCGTTAGCGATAAAACTACGATTTCTTGTTTAGGAAGGAGAGATTAATTCTTTACTGGATCGAAAAGTGACAATGGCGATGCCTGAAGATAATCCTTTCTCACAAGGGTTTGTTTCTCTTTATCATTCTTTTGTTAAAGCTGTCAAAGACTACGGAGATTGCGATGAGTTCCTTGATAAGATTTCTCATTGGGACACGAAGAAAATCGCTAATCAATTTGAGCTAATTGCTGAGCCAATGCGATCAGGATTTCAAGTCTTGAATCATGGTGATTTGTGGTTGAGCAATACGATGTTTAAACTTGACGCAGAAGGAAATGCTGTCGATGTTAGACTGATCGACTTTCAAATGCCGCATTGGGGAGGACCAAGTGACGATCTTTTTACCTTCCTCATTAATTCAGTTGCTGATGACTTCAAGATCAAACATTTTGATGAATTTGTTGCTTTCTATCATGAAAATCTGGTGGAGTCTTTGAAGAAGTTGAAATACGATAAAACAATTCCAACTTTAGAAGAAGTTCATCTCGATTTAATCGACAAAGGATGGTTCGCCTGTTGTCAACTTATTCTCAACCTTTTTATGATCAAAGACAATTCTGCTGAAGATCTCAATCTTGAAATGATTTTGGGAGGAGCCGATGATCCTGTTCTGATGAATCGAGTCTTCAACAACGAGAACTACAAGAAAGCTGTCAAGTCGTGGCTTCCTTTCTTTAGTCAAAGAGGATTCTTCGACGCGATGATGAAGAAAGAATAAAAATGTTTGATTCAAACAAACAAAATATTAGCGAATTGACAAAGTGGTTCTCATATAACAATTCTCACATGAAGTTGACAATGAGATGCGTGTTATGTAAAATCTACTATCGAATCATTACCATTCGTTTTTTTAATTGATTCAATTCACAGAGTTTTAGTATAAGTAGCAATCTATTTCAGATCTGTTCTTAGTTGATTGCGAGTGACGATCGTTTTAGCTTCGTGATTTTGTGAGCGATGGCATCAAGCGAAGATTTAGCAAATACTTATTTGAACAGCAATGCGATCAGCGATGAATATTTTATTGAAATTGTTGAAAGTAAATTGAAAATCAGTCGCAATGAATTCAAAGTTCGACTTGTTATGTTGTCTCCAGCGATTGGACCGAATGAAAACTTTATCGCAGTTTTATATCGCGCGAAGATCAAAATTGAATTTTTAACTTCTAAAGAGAGAAAATCTGTTGACGTGATTATCAAAGTTATGCTCTCAACAATGTCTGATATGACGGAAATGGGATTTTCTCCAAGAGAAAGATTCGCTTATAAAAATATATTAAAAGGTTTTGAAGATATTTGGATTGAGCGAACTGGAGAAGTTGTCACTTTCGGGCCGAGAATGTTCAAAACAGAAAGTGATCCTTACGAGCAAATTGTTCTCGACGATCTCAAAGCTGAAGGATTTGAAATGGCAAACAGAAAAGTTGGACTCAACTTAGATCAAACTAAAGCTGTTTTAAAAAAGATTGCGCAATTCCACGCGACGGGCGCAATTCTTTATCAAAAGGTAAATGAAGAATCAGTTAAGTGCAAAGATAATAATAAAGTTGTTGCTCTTAGGAAGGAATGATGTCAAGCATGCTGAATCGAAAAGAGACTTTTGTGATGCCCGAAGACGGTCAATTTGCGAAAGGTTTTGTTGAAAATTTTTACGTGTTTCTTGATGCTGTTCGAAGTTACGGAGATTGCGATAATTATGCTGAGCAAATCGCTAAATGGGACACGAAAAAATTAGTTTCCATGTACAGTGATGTAGCCGAGCCAATGCGATCAGGATTTCAAGTTTTGAATCATGGCGACTTGTGGTTGAACAACATGATGTTTAAATCAAACTCAGAAGGAAAAACTGAGGAGGTTACATTTGTCGATTTTCAAATGCCTTACTGGGGTGGACCTGCTGGCGATCTGCTCTACTTTTTAACCACTTCAGTTACTGATGACATCAAGATCAAACATTTTGACGAATTTATTGAATTTTATCATCAAAATCTTGTCGAAACTTTGAAGAAGTTGAAGTTTAATCAACCAATTCCGACTTTAGAAGAAGTTCACGTCGATTTACTCGACAAAGGATATTTCTGTAAGTTAAAGATTTGTTCATAAAATTATTTAATTGAAAGTCTTCTTCGCAGCTTGTGGAAATCTAATTATCCTGCTCTCAGTTGTCAAGAACGATTCTCCCGAAGTGCTCACTTTTGACATGTTAATGAGCCAAACTGATGATCCCGTTTTAATGGATCGAGTCTACAAAAACGCAAATTACATGAAAGCTTTAAAACCTTGGTTCGAGTTCTTCGACAAACGAGGCTATCTCGACGCGATGATGAAGCAACAGATTGCAGAAGAATGATTTTGATATCCAAATTTGGAAAATGAGATAAAGAATTAAATATTTTGCTTATCACAAATGAATTGTTTTTGATAAAGATTAAAATGATGTCAACTAAGTTTGTTTGCTTTTTTCTGTTTATGGATTCTCAGCTGATGTTTGTATATTTGGCTATCTTATCTTGATTGAATTTGATTAAAACTTGTGAGAGCGCTAAGTATAAAATGAAGTTCAAGTTCAAGAAATGAGCTCAGTTTATTTTAAGTTGTAGACAAAGAAGATTCGAATTTTTCAATGAGCAATGTCTTCAGAAGAGGAAATTAAGTTTTTGAATAGCGACGCTGTCAGTGATGATTTCTTTATTGAAATTGTGGAGAGCAAATTGAATATCAAGCGAGAAGAGTTCAAGCTTAAACTTGTTCTCTTGTCGCCTGCGGCTGGAAAGAATGAAAATTACGTCGCAGTTTTGTATCGCGCCAAGATCAAGATAGAAATTCTGTCAACGAATGAGAAAAAATCTGTTGACGTGATCCTCAAATCTTTGCTCTCAACAATGCCGGAGATGAAGGAATTTGGAGTTTTTCCAAGAGAAAGATTTGTTTACGAAAATATCTTGCAAAGCTTCGAGGATATTTGGCTTGAACGAGCAGAGGAAACTATTAACTTCGGTCCAAGAATGATTAAAACAGTAACGGAGCCTTATGAACAAATTATTCTCGATGATCTTAAAGCTGAAGGATACAAAATGTTGGATAGAAAAGTTGGAGCAAACTTAGATCAAACGAAAGTCTTGCTTAAGAAGATCGCACAATTTCACGCAGTCAGTGCCGTTCGTTATCAAAAGGTCAGACGTGAAGTAACTTATTATCAAATTTTAATCTTTTTTTAAATAGGACGGAACAATTGACAGTTTCCTGAGTCGAGGGTATTTGGAAATGACTGAAGACAGCACTTTTGGTCAAAGCCAAATTAAGTCTTTTCACGGTTTCTTGGACGTTGTTCGAAACTACGGAGATTGCGACGAGTTCGCTGATTTGATGTCTCAATGGGACTCGAAGAAACTTTTAACAATGTTTTCTGATATCGCTGAGCCGATGAGATCAGGATTCCAAGTCTTGAATCACGGAGACATGTGGTTGAACAACATGATGTTCAAACTTGACTCAGAAGGAAAGACAGAAGATGTCAAACTGATCGACTTTCAAATGCCTTTCTGGGGATCGCCAGCTGGAGATCTTCAATATTTTTTAATTACTTCAGTTGCTGATGACATCAAGATCAAACATTTTGATGAATTCGTTGCGTTCTACCACGAAAATCTTGTCGAATCTTTAAAGAAATTGAAGTACGATCAACAAGTTCCAAGTTTAGCTGACGTTCACATCGATTTTATTGACAAAGGATGGTTTGGTAAGTTCAAAGGTCATTGACCCTTTAAAGTTTATTAAAATTGTCATTTCAGCTTCCTTACTTCTGAACAATCTATTAAACGTCATTAAGGATGACTCTCCTGAGGATCTAACCATTGAAATGCTTATGAACGATGCTGACAATCCCATTCTGATAAATCGTGTTTACAACAACGAAAACTTCAAAAAAGCTGTCAAACCTTGGTTCCACTTCCTAAGCAAACGAGGATATTTTGACTCAATGCCAAAGAAAGAATGAAAATAAATTAATATTTTAAAAAAATTAAAAACAAACAGAACTTTTCAGTAACTTACGAAATCTTTGGAATTCCATTTAAGATCCCAAACTCGTTCCCAACAAGTCGTTCGTCAATCTTCGTTTTATTTGCCGAATCGTGAAATTGCGAAATTCTTTGTTCTTATCAATTTTCTTCCTTTTTCGGATTTTGTAATTTTCTTATCAACTTATCTTCAGTTTAAGTGTTTGCGTCACTAAATAATGAGATTTGACACATTTTCAATGTATCAGTCTCTCGCATGTATGCGTTGAACAGTTCGAAAAGAAACATAAAGCGAGAAGTCGCTCAGTTTGCTCTCAGTTTCAATCGATCGGTCAAAAGAAAAACAAGTGGTTTCAAACAACAACAAAAAAAACTCCGAAATGACCTCGCGCGATGAAATGGCAGTTTCATTCTTGAACAGTGAAGCAATCAGTGACGATTTTTTCATTGAGCTCGTTGAGAAAAAATTAAATATCACTCGCGATGATTTTAAGCTTCGATTAGTGTTGTTGTCGCCAGCGACCGGAAAAAATGAAAATTACATCGCAGTTTTGTATCGCGCAAAGATTAAAATCGAAATTCTAGCTACAAATGAGAGAACATCTGTTGACGTGATCATCAAAGCTTTGCTTTCAATGATGCCAGAGATGAAAGAATTCGGAGTTTTCCCAAGAGAAAGATTTGTTTATGAAAATGTTCTTGCAAGTTTCGAAGAGATTTGGCTTGAACGAGCTGGAGAAGTTGTGACCTTTGGTCCAAGAATTATTAAATCAGAGAGTGATCCATATGAACAACTTGTTCTTGATGATTTGAAAGCTGAAGGATTCGAAATGATGGATAGAAAAGTTGGACTCACTTTTGAGCAAACGAAAGCAGTTTTATCAAAACTCGCGAAATTCCACGCAGCAAGTTCTGTTCGTTATCAGAAGGTAAGAAGATTATCTTTATGTTGAACGTTCGAGAGCTGACTCTTCCTTGATTTCTCGTTTGATTAGGAAGGAATTATTCAAACTTACTTCGACCGAAAAGCGACAATGCCGCCAAGGCCAGAGAATCCAGCAGAAGATCCTTTCTTCAACGGATTCTTCAACATGATGAATGGTTTTATTGATGAAATTACGAAATATGGAGATTGCGATGTTTACGTTGAGAAGCTGAAACGATGGGATTTAGGTTGCATGATGATGCAGTGGATTGAAGTCGCTGAGCCAATGAAGTGTGGTTTCACAGTTTTAAATCACGGAGACATGTGGTTGAACAATATGATGTTCAAGTCAGACGAGGCAGGAAATCCTCTCGAAGTTAAACTGATCGATTATCAACTTCCTTTCTGGGGAAGTCCTTCAGGCGATCTTCTTTACTTCTTGATCTCGTCAGTCGCTGATGACATCAAAGTTGATAACTTCGACAACTTTATTGAGTTCTATTATTTAGAATTAGTTGAGTCGTTGAAGAAATTGAATTACGATCATTACATTCCAACAATGACTGATCTCCACATCGATTTGCTTAACAAAGGAGCTTTCGGTAGATATAAAAATATTTCATTTTGCTTGATGAACTCTAACCTCCTGAAATTATTTAACAGGTGCTTCTTGTCTTATGATGATTCTCTTCATTGTTAAATATGAGTCACAGGAAGAAATAAATTTAGAAGTTATGTTCAAAGGTGAAAAGGATCAAGGATTGATCGAAAGAGTTTACAGCAACGAAACGTACAAAAAAGCTATCAAACTTTGGTTGCCATTCCTCAACAAAAGAGGTTTCTTGGATGCTCCAATTTTGCCTCCTCCAGCTCCGATTGTCGAAGAGAAGAAAGAGGAATAACTGATAAGAATCTGCAATAACTTCCAGTCCACAAAATTCCAGAATTTAAGTTTAAAAGAGAAGAATCGATCCATTGTAATTTATTTTAAATAAACGAACATTTTTGTAGCGAAATATGAGAAAAATTTATTGGCGAATGAGAATCGAGAATAACACAAAACGACCTTGAAATATTTGCGCGCTCTTTGTTAATCTTTTGATGTTTACGTCTACTTCTGATTATAACATTCTTCACTTGCGGTTGTTGCTCGCCGCCAATTTCTTATCAAACCTTTTACGTTTTTTGATAAAATAATCTTTGTTGCCGCGCACGTGTTATCAAATCATTTAGAATTCACCACGCGACTTGACTTACTAATCTCGAAGTTGATTCACAGCTGTGATTTGTGATATTTTTTATAGTAAATCAATGAACTCATGGAGCGACTTTGTATCAACAAATTTTTCAAGTGAAGAAGAAAACTTTATCAGAAATTGTTTTACCAAATTTTTCGTAATATTGAATCATTTCATTGCAAATTCCTTTTCGTGAGTTATCATAAATTCCCTATTTGGTCTCAGCTTGAAACATTCTTATCAACTCAATCGTCTTTTACTCTTTATGTTCATGCTTTATCTAATCAATGAGCTTCGATACTCTTTTGTTTAACTTGTATGAGTTGAGAGGTTTGATTATAAATATGAAAATAAGTTTCTCAGCTTTGCTTCAGTCTAATTCGAAACGTCAACAGTGAAACAACAATAAACTTCAGAGATGACCTCGCGTGATGAATTGGCAGTTTCGTTCTTGAACAGTGATGTAATCAGTGACGACTTTTTCATCGAGATCGTTGAGAAAAAGTTAAATATCACTCGCGATGATTTTAAACTTCGTCTCGTGTTGTTGTCGCCAGCAACTGGAAAGAATGAAAACTACGTCGCGGTTTTATATCGCGCGAAGATTAAAATCGAAATTCTAGCTACGAATGAGAGAACAACAGTTGACGTGATCATCAAAGCTTTGCTATCCACGATGCCAGAGATGAAGGAAATGGGATTTTTCCCAAGAGAAAGATTCGTCTATGACAATGTCTTAAGAAGCTTCGAGGAGATTTGGGTCGATCAAGCAGGAGAAGTCGTGACCTTTGGTCCAAAAATTATTAAATCAGAAAGTGATCCCTACGAGCAACTAATTCTTGATGATCTCAAAGCTGAAGGATTCGAAATGCTGGACAGAAAAGTTGGATTGAACTTTGATCAAACGAAAGCGGTTTTATCGAAACTTGCGAAGTTCCACGCGGCGAGTGCCATTCGTTATCAAAAGGTAAGAAGATTAAGTCTTAATCTAACTTCCTTACCTTGACTTATTGTTCAATTTGCTTTGTTATCTTAGGAAGGAATGATTCAGGCATATTTTGACCGCAAAGTGTCAATGCCTCCAATGCCAGAAAATCCCGCAGAAGATCCTTTCGTCATCGGTTACATGGGATTATTTAATGGCTTGATCGAACAAATGAAGAAATATGGAGGCTGCGATGTTTACGTTGAGAAGCTTGAACGTTGGGACAGGAGTTGTTTAATGATGCAGTGGATCGATGTTGCTGAGCCGATGAAGTCCGGTTTCACAGTTATGAATCACGGCGATTTGTGGTTGAACAATTTGATGATCAGATCCGATGAAGAGGGAAATCCTACAGAAGTCAGTTTGATCGATTACCAACTTCCATTCTGGGGAAGTCCTTCTGGCGATCTTCTTTACTTCTTGATCTCGTCAGTCGCTGATGACATCAAAGTTGATCATTTCGACGACTTCATCGAGTTTTATCATTTAGAATTAACCGAGTCGTTAAAGAAATTGAATTACGATCATTACATTCCAACAATGACTGATCTCCACATCGATTTACTTAGCAAAGGAGCTTTCGGTAAACATTTTTAATCTCTTACAAATTTTCTCTTTTATTTATTTTCTAATTAATTCACAGCTTGTTCTTGTCTATTGATGATTCTTTTTGTTGTCAAATACGACTCGCAGGAAGAGATTAGCATGGAAGACATGTTCAAAGGCGCAGCAGATCCAAAAATGATCGAAAGAGTCTTTAGCAACGACAACTACAAGAAAGCGATTAAGCTCTGGTTGCCTTTCCTCAACAAACGAGGTTTCTTAGACGCGCCAATTGTTCCACCTCCAGTAGCTCCGATTGTCGAAGAAAAGGCAGAGGAACAGAAGGCTGAAGAATAATTTAAAACAAACTTTCTATAAATAAATTTTTCTAGTTGTTAAAGTTGAGAAGTTTTTATACTCAAAACCAGAATCGCAAATCATTGTCGATGTAAAAAATTACAAAATTGAGTGAGAAAAAATCTCACGACCTTGAAACATTCGCGCGATGTTTGATTTTTTTCTTCTAATGTTTACATCTACTGCCGACTAATTTTAGCTTAAAGCCGCATTTGTTATTCGCCGCTAATCTGAGAAGTTGCTTGTTCACTCAAAAGGTTCATTCTCATTTATTGTCAACGCTCTCGCTTTATCTAATCAGCAAACGATACGACAAGACGTGACCACGCGACTAACTTGCATGTGTGAACTCTTTAAATATTTATTAAACGCGAGTCTCGCTCAATTTTCTCTCAGTTGATTCACAGCTGTGATTCGTGCTAGTTGATTTAAAGTAGCAATGACCTCGCAACACGAACAAACAAACGAATTTTTGGACAGCGATGCATTAAGTGACAAATTCTTCATCGAGATTGTCGAAAATAAATTGAACATCAAAAGCGATGAGTTCAAACTTCGACTTGTGTTGTTATCTCCAGCGACTGGAAATAATGAAAACTTTCTCGCGGTTCTTTACCGCGCGAAAATAAAAATTGAGATTCACGCAACGAAAGAGAGAAAACACGTCGACGTGATCATCAAAGCTTTGCTCTCAACGCTGCCAGAGATGAAGGAAATGGGAGTTTTCCCTCGCGAGAGATTCATGTATTCGAATGTTCTCACAAGCTTTGAAGAGATTTGGCTTGACCGAACAGGTGAAGTTATCAAGTTCGGTCCGAGAATGATCAAAATGGAAACTGATCCTTACGAACAAATCATCATGGACGATCTTAAAGCTGAAGGATTCGAAATGATGGACAGGAAAGTTGGACTAAGTCTCGAGCATACGAAAATGGTTTTAACCAAACTTGCGAAATTCCACGCGTCAAGTGCTATTCGTTATCAGAAGGTAAAGCTTGTCAACGACATAAGTTTGATAACATTTTCATTCGTTTCGTTGATTAGGATGGAATACTTCAACAATTCTTAGATCGACATGCTTCATTGCCAGGCGGCGATCCAGAGGCCAATCCTTTCTATCAAGGACTTGTTATACTGTTCAAAGGACTCCTTGAGTGCATGAGGAGTTACGGCGGCTACGAGGCCTATGCTGACAAGTTTGAACGTTGGGACTTTAAGAAGCTTTCCTCTCAATGGTTTGATATAGCAGTGCCGATGAAATCTGGTTTCACTGTTTTGAATCACGGCGACATGTGGCTCAACAATTTAATGTTCAAATCAGATGAAGCTGGGAATCCACTCGAAGTTAGTTTGATCGATTATCAAACTCCATGCTGGGGAACTCCTTCGAGTGATCTCATTTACTTTCTAATCTCTTCTGTGCAAAATGATGTCAAAGTCGATCACTTCGATGAGATCATTAAACATTACCATGATGAGTTGACGGAATCTTTGAAGAAATTAAATTTTGACGGTCACGTTCCAAGTTTGATTGAACTTCAAGATGATCTTCTTGAAAATGGAGGTTTCGGTGAGCTCTTTAAGTTTAATCTAAAAATGTTTCTAATTCTTTTTTCACAGCTTGTTTCTGTTTGATGTTGGTTCTGTTCGTTTGCAAATATGATTCAACTGAAGAGCTAAACATTGGACAAATCATGACTGGAGGTGATCCCGAAATGATCCAAAGAATCTACAACAACGAAACTTACAAGAAAGCAATTCAAAACTGGTTGCCATTCCTAAACGAAAGAGGATTCCTCGATGTTTTGGTCGTTAATGCACCGTGACTTAGCAAAAAAGTATTTTTTGTTTGATCTCAAACAATGAAAAGAATAAAATTTGATTCTACAAAAAATCTCATTTTTGTTTGTGTGCAAAAGTTCTCTCAGATAATTCGCAAACAACGTTTAATATAGAAAACTCATTCGCGCGCCTCTCGTATTCAGTTTTTATTCTGATTCAAACGGTTACAGTCGCACAGTCGCAAACGTGAAAAAGTTCTCAACAATGGCTCCGCGAGATGATCAATCAAACGATTTTTTAAACAGCGATGCAATCAGCGACGAATATTTTATCGAGATCGTTGAAACAAAGTTGAACATCAAGCGCGGTCAATTCAAGTTGAGACATGTAATGTTGTCTCCAGCAACAGGAAAGAATGAAAACTTTATTGCTGTTTTGTATCGCGCGAAGATTTTCATTGAAATTCTCGACACCAAAGAACGCAAGGCTGTCGATGTGATCATCAAAGCTTTGCTAACGACCTTGAAGGAAATCAAGGAATGGGGAGTTTTCCCGAGAGAACGTTTCATTTATCAAGAAGTTCTCAGCAGCTTCGAGAAGATTTGGTTTGAACGAGCTCGTGAAGTCGTCAAGTTTGGTCCGAGAAGCATAAAGTTCGAATCTGATCCTTACGAGCAAATCATTCTTGACGATCTCAAAGTTGAAGGATTTGAAATGTTGGACAGAAAAGTCGGACTAACTCTCGAGCAAACGAGAATGGTTCTCGAGAAACTCGCAAAGTTCCACGCTGCAAGCGTAATTCGTTATCAACAGGTGAGATAAGAATTGACCAAGTTTCTTGACTGTGAGTGCTGACTCTTATCTATCTCGTTCAAGGACGGAATCATTAAAGATTGGCTGGATCGTAAAGTTTCAATGCCGGCATTCCCTGAGGACAGTCCCCTCGTCGTCAGTTTTAAAAAACAATTCCGTAGTTTCGTTCGTCACGTGAGAAATTATGGAAACTGCGAAGTTTACGCGGACAAGATTGATCGTTGGAACGCATATGATTTAGTAAATTGGTGGACAAATGTCGCAACTCCAATGAAGTCAGGATTCCAAGTTTTGAATCACGGAGACATGTGGCTGAACAACATGATGTTTAAATCAGATTCTGAGGGAAATCCACTCGAAGTTAGATTGATCGATTATCAACTTCCATTCTGGGCGAGTCCAAGCGCCGATCTACTTTATTTCTTGATGACTTCCGTTGCTGATGATATCAAAGTTGATCATTTCGACAATTTCGTGGAATTTTATCATTCTGAGTTGACCGAGAACTTGAAAAAATTAAACTACGATCAACAAGTTCCGACCTTGGCTGAGCTTAACGACGACATTCGTGAGAAAGGAGGTTTTGGTTAGTTTCAATGTTAAAACTGTCATGTAAGTCACGAATTCTAACGAGAATGGCTTTTAGGTTTCTCTTGCGTGTTGATGATTCTCTCAGTCGTCAAATACGATTCTCAGCATGAGCTCAGCATGGAAGTGCTAATGTCTGGCGGTGACGACTTGGAGCTGCACGAAAGAGTTTACAACAATGAAAACTACAAGAAAGCTGTGAAGCGTTGGCTTCCTTTCATGAATGAACGTGGATTCTTAGATGTTTAGAATTTTTATATTTGATCAATAAATTTATTTGCAAAACAAATATTTTGTTTCATTCTAAACTCTCAAGTGGCGACCTTGTAAATCACAAAACTAATTTTAGCACAAATTAAATCATAAATGCGAAATGACATTGAACTTCAATCAAACAAATTGACGCGAGCAATTCCGTATTTGGAAACAATTTTTTAATCTAAATTGAAGAAGTGAATTGAGTTTTCTTATCTAGTTGATGAACTCTTATGATTTCAAACGTGATACAATTGAAAGTTTCTCTTTGTGTGAGTTTCGAAATCATAGAGATACCGAACATTTATAAAACAATAAATATTTCGCTAGTCGCTCTCAGTTGATGTTTTGAATCGGACAAGAAATGGCCTCGCGTGACGATCTATCAAACAGTTTTTTGGACAGTGACGCAATCAGCGACGAATTTTTCATCGAGATCGTTGAAAATAAGTTGAATATTAGTCGCGATGAGTTTAAGCTTCGTCTCGTGTTGTTGTCGCCAGCGACCGGAAAGAATGAAAATTTTGTCGCTGTTTTGTATCGCGCGAAGATCAAGATAGAAATTCTCGCTACGAATGAGAGAACAACAGTTGACGTGATCATCAAAGCTTTGCTCTCAACAATGCCGGAGATGAAGGAATTCGGAGTTTTTCCGAGAGAAAGATTCGTCTACGAAAATGTCTTGCGAAGCTTCGAGGATATTTGGCTTGAACGAGCTGAGGAAGTTGTCACTTTCGGCCCAAAAATGATCAAAACGGAAACTGATCCGTACGAACAAATTATTCTCGACGATCTGAAGCCTGAAGGATTCGAAATGCAGAATAGAAAAGTTGGACTCACCATGACTCAGACGAAAATGGTTTTATCGAAACTCGCGAAATTCCACGCGGCGAGCGCCATTCGTTATCAGAAGGTAAGATTAAAATTATCAATCTCCAGCAACAATAATAAAAATATCGAAATTGTCTTAACATAGGACGGAGTGATTCAGACTTATTTCGATCGCAAACAATCAATGCCACCGATGCCTGAGGATAGTCCTTTCGTAATGGGATTCAAACGAATTTTCGAGGCTTTCAGAGAAGCTTTGCAAAGTTATGGAGACTGCGATGAGTTCGCTAAGAAAATTGACAATTGGGATTTTGGAAAAATGATAAATTTGTTCACGGAGGTTGGGGAGCCAATGAGATCAGGATTCCGAGTTTTGAATCATGGAGACATGTGGCTGAACAACATGATGTTCCGATCGGACTCTGAAGGAAATCCCCTCGAAGTTAAATTGATCGATTATCAAGCTCCGTTCTGGGGAAGTCCAGCTGGCGATCTTATCTATTTCTTGATGACTTCTGTTGTTGATGAAATCAAAGTTGCTCACTTCGACGAATTCATTTCATATTATCATGGAGAGCTTGTCGAAGCTCTTAAGAAAGTGAAATACAATGAAAATAATGTTCCAACTTTAGGAGAGCTTCACATTGATATCATTGAGAAAGGAGCTTTCGGTGAGTCGATCGAAAAGAATCATTTTTTTCTATTCTAAAACATTCAAATTACTCTTTTTTAGCTTGCTCTTGCGTTTTATTCACTCTCTTCATCGTCAAATATGACTGTGCTGAGGAAATCACTTTGGAAAGTCTACTGATGGGTCAAGCAGATCAGGAAATGTTTGATCGCATCTACAAGAATGACAACTACAAGAAAGCAATCAAGCTGTGGCTTCCGTTCCTCAACAATCGAGGATTCCTTGATCATTTAATTAAACAAGAAGAAGAAATCAAAGAAGAAGAAATCAAAGAAGAATAAAACGAACTTCATTTAAATTAAAGCTCGTTAAAAGCTCAGTTTCATTTCAATTTCATTCCCGTTTCTTATCAACTTGTCACAATCGAAAAGTAAATAATTTGTTTTTATTTGATGATAGCACCGAACGCAATAAACTTGATATCAGCACTCGTTATATACGTTCTCAATTGATCCCTCGAACCGGATCTACTTGCAAAATTTATCTTATCGCTCACGAGATTTTCTCTTCGCGTGATATTAACTCTTCGCGTTTTCGCGAAGTATAAAACATAAAATTTCGCGAGCGATCTCTCAGTTTGTGATCAAAAGCGGCCAGTGCAACAGCGAAAATAAAAAATGTCTACTCGCGACGCCCAAGAAAACGATTATTTGAATAGCGATGCAATTAGCGATGATTACTTCATTTCAATTGTTGAGAAGAAGTTGAACATCAAACGTGATGAGTTTAAACTTCGACTCGTGTTGTTATCACCGGCTGTTGGGAAGAACGAGAATTACAATTCAGTTTTGTATCGCGCAAAGATCAAAATTGAGATGAACGAAACGAAAGAGCGAAAAGTAGTTGACGTCATTATTAAAGCTCTGCTCTCAACGGCTCCGGAGATGAAACAATTTAGTGTTTTTCCTCGCGAGAGACTTATGTACGATGATGTTTTGAAAAGCTTCGAAGAGATTTGGCTTCAAGCTGGAGAAGAAATTAAGTTCGGGCCGAGAATGATTAAATCGGAAACTGATCCGTACGAGCAAATCATCATGGACGATCTTAAACAAGAAGGTTTTTCGATGAATGATAGAAGAGTCGGTCTCAACATGATCGAAACGAAAATGGTTTTATCGAAGCTCGCGAAGTTTCACGCTGCAAGTGTCATTCGTTATCAGAAGGTAAAAAATATTTTTTTTCGCAGTTCCGTGATCGAGTTTTAATCTTTTAAATCTTAAGGATGGAATTATCCAAACGTGCTTAGATAAGACAGCATCGATGCCGCCTCTCAGTCCAGATAGTCCGATGATATTCATGTTCCAGACTCTCTTCAATGGTTTCGTTGAATCTGTAAAAAGTTATGAAGGTTGCGAAGTTTATGCTGAGAAGATCGGTCGCTGGGATATGATGAACTTTTTGATGGCATTTATGACTTGCTCGACACCAACCAGCGGAGGATTCCAAGTCTTGAATCATGGAGACATGTGGATTAATAACGCAATGTTCCGACGAGATGCAGAAGGCAATCCAATCGAAGTCAGCTTGATCGACTATCAAATGTCGTTCTGGGCAAGTCCAACGGCTGATCTTCTCTATTTCTTGATAACTTCCGTTGCCGATGATATCAAAGTAGAACACTTTGACGATTTCATTGCTTTTTATCATAAAGAGTTGACCGAAGCTTTGAAGAAGTTGAAATATGATGAAAAGAAAGTTCCCACTTTGGCAGAACTTCACGTCGACATTATCGAGAAAGGAGCTTTCAGTAAGTTTTCTACACTTTCAGATAATCAGACTTTTATCCAAAATTTATTTCATTAGCTGGCATTTGTCTCGCCACAACTCTTTGTGGAGCAAAATACGACTCAACTGAAGAATTCAGCATGGAGCTGATTATGTCAGGCAAAACCAATATCGATCTCATGTACAAAAACGATAATTACAAAAAGGCTTTGAAGCTTTGGCTTGCCTTCTTGGACAAACGAGGATTTCTGGATCTTTTGGTGAAAAAAGAAGTTGTTGCCAAAGAAGAATAATTTCGAACGAATAAAAATATGATCGACTCAATTATCCCAGCATTTACTAAAATTGTGAAGAAAAGCAATAGAGCGTGGAACTCTACAAAAATGTGGTTTTTGTTTTCCGTCTTATGCTATAAATATTACCTTGTTTTATCAACAAATGATATCAGTAGATCGGGGAAAAACTCCGCAAATTTAAAAAATATTAGTTTTGATGTAATATCGTGCAAATAAAGAACTTTCATTCTGTATAAAATAACAAAGAAATATTCCATCATGCATTTCAAACCTTAAAACATTTTATTTGATATCACTCTAATTTTTTCTCTCTGTGTGAGTTGAAAATCTGTGAGAATCGGCAAAGTTTAAAACATCGAATTTTTTCGGCGTTTCTCTCAGTTTGTGTTTAGACGCGGACGATCAACTACGGAGGAAAAAAATTGAGGAATGGCCTTGCGTGACGCCCAAGAGACCGATTTTTTGAACAGCGACGCGATTAGCAATGATTACTTCATTGAAATCGTGGAAAACAAGTTAAACATTAAGCGCGATGAGTTCAAGTTACGACTCGTGTTGTTGTCACCAGCGACGGGAAAGAACGAAAATTTCGTAGCAGTTTTGTATCGCGCGAAGATCAAAATTGAGATTCACGCAACAAAAGAGAGAAAATCTGTCGATGTGATCATTAAAGCTTTGCTCTCAACAATCCCAGAGATGAAAGAATACAGCGTATTCCCTCGCGAGAGATTTGTTTACAACAACGTCTTAAAAAGCTTCGAAGATATTTGGTTTCAAGCTGGAGAAAAAATTAAATTCGGTCCGGGAATAATCAAATCGGAAACTGATCCGTACGAACAAATTATTCTTGACGACCTGAAGCCTGAAGGTTTTGTAATGCTCGACAGAAAAGTCGGACTCAACATGACTCAGACGAAAATGGTTTTATCAAAACTCGCAAAGTTCCACGCAGCGAGCGTTATTCGTTATCAGACGGTAAGGAGATTAAATTTATCGCCCTTCATTGATCGAAGCATGATTTCTCTCTCTCTCTTAGGATGGAATGATCCAACCTTACTTCGATCGTAAAGCGACAATGCCAGCTTTATCTGAAGATAGTCCATTTGCCTTTGGCTTCAAAACTCTTTTTACAGCTTTTTCGGAAGCAATCAAAAGTTACGAAGGTTGCAAAGTTTACGCTGATAAAATCTGTCGATGGGATTTTAGAAAGTTTTTGACTTTGTTCGTCGACATTGCTACTCCAACTAGCGGAGGCTTCCAAGTCTTGAATCATGGTGACATGTGGTTGAACAACATGATGTTCCGATCAGACGAAGAAGGCAATCCAATCGAAGTTAGTTTGATTGACTATCAAATGGCATATTGGGCAAGTCCTTCAAACGATCTTCTCTATTTCCTCATCTCTTCGGTTTCTGATGACATCAAAGTCGATTTCTTTGATGATTTCGTAAAGTTTTATCATGAGGAACTGATTAGAGATTTAGATAAACTGAAATACAATGGAGAGAATGTTCCATCGTTAGCTGAACTTCATGTCGACATCATTGAAAGAGGAGCTTTCGGTGAGTTAATTATTTTCTCTCGCATTTCAAGAATTTCATCGATAAACTTCTAAATAGCTTCATCGTTGCTCGTCCTAATTCTTTGCGTCGTTAAATACGAATCCAGTGAAGAGCTTTCAATTGAATCGTTGATGACAGGCCAAGCCGACTCAGGAATGTTTGATCGCATTTACAAGAATGAAACTTACGCGAATGCTGTGAAGAAGTGGCTTCCTTTCCTCAACAATCGAGGATTCCTTGACGCTTTGATAAAATCAGACGAAGAGCCAAAGGAAGAATAAAAGAAAACTTCATTCAAAGCGCTGATGAAGCGACTTGAATAATTTAAATTCATCCCATTAGCTAAAGCTCATTCTTCTCAGTTTCAATTTGCTCTCATCATCATCAACAAACAAGATAATTGTTTTGAAACAGCATAGACAAGCCCATTAATTTGATTGAAATAGATTAGATCGAAATATTTCATGGAAATTACATCAACAAAGAATAAATTGAACATTAAAGGTTTTTATAAAAAAAAAATGAGAAATCAAGTTCGGCGAAGTGAACTTTTTATCTTTTTGTGGATTTCTATTATTAAATGTCGCGTCAATATATCTCGTCCATTGAACTTTTATTTTCAATGCATTTTGATCGTTTCGGAAATGCCATATGGAATAAAGTCGAAACAACTTTTATTTGATCACTTAATTTTTTTATCTCTGTGTGAGGGCTTGAACATCGAACTTTTCGTTGGTTACTTACATTTTGTGTTAATACGCGGACAGTGAACTACGGAGAAATTTTTTTTTGAAGAATGGCATTGCGTGGCATTCAAGCAAACGATCTTTTAAACAGCGGCGCGATTAGCAATGATTATTTCATTGAAATCGTGGAAAACAAGTTAAATATTAAGCGCGATGAGTTCAAGTTACGACTCGTGTTGTTGTCACCAGCGACCGGAAAGAATGAAAATTTCGTGGCAGTTTTGTATCGCGCGAAGATCAAAATTGAGATTTACGCAACAAAAGAGAGAAAATCTGTCGACGTGATCATCAAAGCTTTGCTCTCAACAATCCCAGAGATGGAAGAGTTCAGCGTTTTTCCTCGCGAGATATTTGTGTACAACAACGTCTTAAAAAGCTTCGAAGATATTTGGTTTCAAGCTGGAGAAAAAATTAAATTCGGTCCAGGAATAATTAAATCGGAAACTGATCCGTACGAACAAATTATTCTCGACGACCTGAAACCTGAAGGTTTTGTGATGCTTGACAGAAAAGTCGGTCTCAACATGATTCAGACGAAAACGGTTTTATCGAAACTCGCAAAGTTCCA
Organism: Smittia aterrima; assembly: GCA_033063855.1. Lineage (NCBI taxonomy): Eukaryota > Metazoa > Arthropoda > Insecta > Diptera > Chironomidae > Smittia > Smittia aterrima. The sequence goes on from CP093829.1 coordinate 5,890,490, forward strand.
CGCAGCGAGCGTTATTCGTTATCAGACGGTAAGGAGATTAAATTTATCGCCCTTCATTGATCGAAACATGATTTCTCTGTCTCTCTTAGGATGGAATGATCCAACCTTACTTCGATCGTTCAGCCACATTCGCTTTATCTGAAGATTGTGCACTTGCCTTTGGCTTCAAAACTCTATTTACAGCTTTTTTGGAAGCAGTCAAAAGTTATGAAGGTTGCAAAGTTTACGCTGATAAAATCAGTCGATGGGATTTTGGAAAGTTTTTGCAAAGTTTTGCTACTCCAACAAGTGGAGGCTTCCTGGTCTTGAATCATGGTGACATGTGGTTGAACAACTTTTTGTTCCGATCAGACGAAGAGGGAAATTCAATCGAAGTTAGTTTGATTGACTATCAAATGGCATATTGGGCAAGTCCTTCAAACGATCTTCTCTATTTCCTCATCTCTTCGGTTTCTGACGACATCAAAGTCGATTTCTTTGATGATTTCGTAAAGTTTTATCATGAGGAACTGATTGGTGACTTGAAGAAACTGAAATACAATGGAGAGAATGTTCCATCGTTAGCAGAACTTCATGTCGACATAATTGAAAGAGGAGCTTTCGGTGAGTTAATTATTTTCTCTCGCATTTCAAGAATTTCATCGATAAACTTCTAAATAGCTTCATCGTTTCTCGTCCTAATTCTTTGTCTCGCTAAATACGAATCCAGTGAAGAGCTCTCACTTGAATCGTTGTTGACTGGCAAAGTCGACTCAGGAATGGTTGATCGCATTTACAAGAATGAAACTTACACGAAAGCTGTGAAGAAGTGGCTTCCTTTCCTCAACAATCGAGGATTCCTTGACGCTTTGATAAAATCAGACGAAGAGCCAAAGGAAGAATAAAAGAAGAGAAAACTTTTGTTGAAGTCAAACTTCATTCAAAGCGCTGATGAAGTGACTTGAATAATTTAAATTCATCCCATTAGCTAAAGCTCATTCTTCTCAGTTTCAATTTGCTCTCATCATCATCAACAAACAAGATAATTGTTTTGAAACAGCATAGACAAGCCCATTAATTTGATTGAAATAGATTAGATCGAAATATTTCATGAAAATGACATCAACAAAGAATAAATTGAACATTAAAGCTTTTTATAAAAAACATTGAGAAGTCAAGTTCGGCGAAGTGAACTTTTGATCTTTTTGTGGATTTCTATTATTAAATGTCGCGTCAATTTATATCTTTCCAGTCTCGACGAATCAATTGACGTAACAGGTTGTGATAGAAACTAATTTCAATACGACGAAAGCTCGACGGAGCTTCCAATATAAGTTCACCTTCAAGCGATTTATCTCCGAATGTCAATGAGCGTAGGTGGAAGTTGAATTTTCAATTTTCGCAAATTCAAAGATAAATAAACAAATTTACGGTTTCAACTCAACCGAAGTTGAAATAAATGAAACTTCTGAGAATTTAATCGTGAGTTTCGAGCTTTATCTCGTTCATCAGTTCACGCGTGAAATCCGATGATTCTCGAATTGAAAGCACAAGAGATCAATCAACCTCAGCTGTTCGGGTTTTATGGATTTGATTCCGGTGGTGGAACAATCAACCGAAGCGATTCAATCTCAAAATGTCAACGCTTCGTCACAAAACACTCTTTTTAATGGACGACCGCTTTTGAATTAGAATCGTTCAACAGAGTTGTGTGTTGAAGTTTTCAGACAAAAGACGAGAGATTGAAAATGTCGATGGATTGTCCATGGAAATTTGGTTTCTCGTTGCTCTTCGGTCAGTTTCCTGTGAACTCGGCGGTTTGCAATGCTTCATTTGTTTTAATAACAAACTAACGTGGTTGGTTTGAAGCGTTCAAAACCACACGAATCGATTAGAGAGTGATTACGACAAGCTGATGAATATCTAAAAGCATTCTCACGTTCCGGTTCTGTGTGAAGGGTTTCTCAAGGATCCTATTTCTATTTGAATGTTTTGCTGTTACTGGTTTCGTCCCAAGAGCTATTTCTTCCCTCAGAACTTCAATTACGAATCCGTTCTATTATGTACCGAAGATTATTCTGATAACACGAAGAGCTTCTCATATTTTCTATTTTACGACTTTCCATTTATAATTGCATGGAAGTTTTGCGTGTTGAGTTGAGGGACTTGTGGGAATTGTTAGTACGAGAAGTTCTCGTCGAGAACATGACCGAAATACTCCTTTATAATGATTCGTCCGTGAGTTAGGTTAAGGACGATTTATGCTTTTAAAGGGTTAAGCGAGTAAATGAACTCAGTTGCCATTTCATTTAAGTTGAACTCAAAGGATTAATCTTACTCGCGATTATATTGCTTTCTGGTTGAGTGGAGATTTCAATCAGCGAGAAAGTTTTTAATTTTTAAGCTCACAATTCCATTTCGATCAACAGATTTTCGCAGCAGTCAGCAAATCGAGCTTGAGCCAATTCATTTTGAGAGATTATGAGTTTTATTTAAAGCATTTAGCGCAATCAACTTTCACATAAAATTAAATTTGAGCTCTCGGCATTTTTAATTTGAGTTATAATCCTTTGATGATTTAACTCAATGACCGTCAACTGTTATCATCATTTCAAACACGAGAGCGACAAAACATTCTCGAAATTCTAGGCAATCGAGGAAAAAGTTCAACAAGAAAAACTTTTTCCCTTTGTGCGGTTTAATTCAATTTTCACTGATTGGACTTTCGATTACTGAAAAGCCAAAGAACACAATGAACATAAATCAAGCTTTAGCGTCGAGGATGTAATCAATAGCGTGGAAACTTTTCATGAGAACCTTAAATATCGAGAAGTACTTTTCGATGATGAAAAATGTTCGTAGCTGTTGAGTGACTTTGCCTTTGGTCTCAGTGGACGTGACAATTGGGAGCTGCTTCACGGGAAGCCTCCCTCAGCGTTAAAAATGATTCATCGCAATATCAATTACTCTTGCTTCTCTTGTCGGCCCGAGAAGTGTTTGATACTTAAGATAAAATCCAAAAGGGAAGCGTAAATTATTTCGGAAGTTTGATCAATGACAAGACCACGGCTGCGGTGTGTTCTTGCTGGCGCAGGTCGAAAGCGAGTTTGAGTGTTCCAAACGAATAAAGTTTACAACATGGAACGAGAAAACTAATAACGACGAGAGCTTGAAGTAATAAATTTCAATTAATGTAATTCTGCTTTTTTACTGGAGCGAGGATTTCCATGAGAGAAATATTAATCGAGAGGGAAAGACAATTACGACATCCCACAGCGGTGTCCACAGCTTTGAATCCTTTTGCTCTTGTTGAACTTGTTCTTTATAATTTAATGAGCTTAGGGAAGACCCGAGAATTGAATTCGTCCGCGATGATTTATTTGCGTTCCACTGATTTTTCTTGTTGATGTCACGAAAATCTTCAAAATCTTCCTTTCAAATTAAAGCATCTTAAGGAAGTTTATTGAAATGTAAAAGATTCACAATTTTACGCTTCTCCTCCCAACATCGATGCTGATTTATCTTTGCAACTGTTCACATTGCAACTGATCTGCTTTCTCACTTTACTCAAAGCTCTTTGACAAGTCAAAGAGTGCCATCAAATTTCGTTTGCTCTGGACTCAGACATTTGAGTTCAACTGCAATGGACTTGGGAGTTGCAGCTCGTGGCATTAAATTTTCATTTAATTTCCTCCTTTCTCGAGGATTCCATCTCAGCTATCATTGTCGCATCAAGACGAGAGCTATCAAATTTCATTTGCACGTCCATGAATTTTAATTGAATTCTTCTAGTGGCAGAGGAATCTATTTCCGCTCTTTCTCATGGACGCTCATTGTCTCTCAGAGTGGAAAAGGTAAATGAAAACGACTTCAACATGTCAAGTCGAGGACTTAAATTAGAAATCAACTGAGCTTGTTTAGTGTTTCCATCATTCTTTCGATTCCATTTGAAATCATGAATTAATATCGTAAAAGTTTCATGTTCTTTCATTCACAAAGATTGCGTGATTTCCACAGGATTAATTGGGTTTCTTTTCGCTTAAGCTTTAAGATGAATCGAGTAACAAAAGAAATTTCCGAGTGGAAAAAGTAATGAGATGGGAAATCAATAAATTTCTTTTGCAGGTGGCTGAGCTGTTTTGTTGATTACTTCTCACAGCGTTCTCTAAGGATTTCTTCCGCTTCAACAATTCGAAAATAATAATTTCGTCCGATTGGGCAAATGCTTTCTCTCTCTCTTACATCGTTTAGCACAAAAAAAAACATTTCGGCTTTAGTCGTCGTAGCTTTTGTTGTGTCTCAAATGGACGCCGGGAGTTATTTCTCCTGGGACGTTATCGCTTTCCCCTCTAGCGACCACTCACCGAAATGAGATTAAACATCTTTTTGACTCTCGCATTGAGTAAAAGAGGAAGCTAACGTAAGTTTGATGTAAATGAAACTATCCCATTGCCTTAACACGTCCACAATGTCAAGATATCTTCGAGCGACTTCCCTTTTGACGTTAATTGTAACAACGTTTGTCTATTCCAGCCACAATCGTAATTGAAAGCTTTTGCAGTTTCCCTTCATATTTTCCATTATATCCAGAGAATATTACAGGCGAGGAATTTGAAGGGTTAAAGAACTTTTACTACAACAAAATTAAATGAATTGAAAATTTCCATTTCGATGGTTTCCTGGTGAAAACAATTTTCTTTCCATTGTTGTGAACTGCTTCAGTAACTCGAATCATATTTTGCTAAGAAAATCCTGGACGAAAGGGGAAGATTACAGGAAGAAAACCTTCTTCATTGTTGTTAGAACAATTTTTCTATGAAAACAAACTCAAGATCGGATTGAACTTAATTTCATAAATTAGAAGACTTTGCCTTTTCCATTCTTCGAGTTTTTGAAGACATTGCCTTCAACAATTGTTTCTCATAATCCAAATCGTGACTTTCTTTCGAATCACAATTGCTCTCGAAACTTTTTCCTCCTCCTCTTTCTAACTTGTTGATGCGATGTCTTTTTCCTCTCAAAGTATTTGGAAAATCTCTTTGTTTTTATTCCGAATAATGACTACGGAGAAGTTCGGATGATGTCAAGAAACATTGTGATTAGGATTCAAGGCTTTGCGAATGGAAGTAACGATTAAATTTGTCATATGAAAGACTCTTTGACATACTGAGACTCATAGGAAATACTTCTGTCTCTGCTATACGGCAATTACGAAGCGATCCAAAGCAACGTAAAATTATTTATATCGCGTCGCTAAATTGCTTCTCGAAAGCAATCACCTTGCGCGACACATTTTCATTACGGTCGTTTCCATCTTTTCCATTCGAGAGCGAAACAAAGTTTGTAAGCTCACTTTGAGTGCTTCACAATTTTTTTTAAACTTCAAAGAGCTTTGGAGAAGTAAAAAAAGTTTCCGGCTTTAATATCGTTCGTGATTAAATGAAACCTCGTTCGCATGAATGTTGAAGCTGATTCTTTATTCCGGTCAGTAATGAAGCCATTGCATTCATTAGGTCGTCATAGTTTGCGTACATGACATTGGAGATTATTGAAGATGAACAAAACAAACATCTCACCTTTCAAGCTATCGAAGATAGGTAAATTTTCATTAATTATCTTTCTTCGTGTGATTGCCCTAATTGCACGTTGGAACGATGAGCAATAAAGTTTCCTGATTTAATTGATGTTATTGATTTCCTGAGGCTCATAATAAGCTTCAGATTCATCGGATTAGCGCAAGAGACGGTCGTAAAGTAATCGACGAATGTCGTTAACTCAAAATGTAGAAAACTATTTATTGTCGAAAAGTAAAACGAGATATTTCATCGAGAAGAGCATTTTATCAGTTGCTTTGAGGATGCGGTAGCGATTAAACCTAAATTCCGTTCACGGAACAAAATTTCACGAAAGTTTTGACAAAGTTTTGTTTTGTGATGAAAAAGTGATTAATATCAAAAAAAAAAAGTTCGTCAGCAAAAAAATGCATTTTTTATTCCATTTCACTCCGATGGGAAATGACATTAAATATTTAAAGCAAATGTTTCATTGAGAATTTTATTTTTTGTTAGCTACATTACAAACCTGGGAAAAAACATTTGCATTTTCCTTCTTCATTAAAGTAATGGGAATCATGGAGGAAAAAAGTTCTGTGCGGTTTATTCAATATTAACGCTTGTGCCATGGCGTATTCTAATAAATGTAATTACATGAGAGTGAGTGAGTGAGGGAAGCAGAATTTATCACGCAAACTTTTTGTCGCAGAAATAATGTTAGGAAATTAACAGGTCTCGTGTAGCATGAATTATTGATTTAAAAACGATGCAGAGATGATTAAAGAGCTCGTTTTCAATGTGCAGTAGTTCTCGCAATTATTTCGTCATTCAGTTCAGTCATTGAAAGGGGACAGAGTTTTGTCATTTTAAATTGAGGCCGGGCTCAACCTTCTAATGTCTTTGTTTCAAACGTCAATTAATCTTAATTGCGTTCTCTGCAATAAAGAGAAATGTTCGCGTCACTCTTATTATTTGAATATGAGCACAATGAATGATGGAGACAACAAGTGGTCTTGTCTGAAGATGAAATTTATACGGCTCTGTTCGTTCGTTGATACTTACAAAGCTTTAGATGAGAAGAAAAAAAGTGTAGAAGGATTTTCATTCATTGTGCTCGAAGCTACCAACTTCTCATTAAAAGTCACAGCTACTCAAGCCGTGATTCTGTCGTAAATCCAACTTAAAAGCCTCCAGAGTTTTAAAGCTCTTCGAAAGCATTTATGACGGCACATAAAAGAAGGATTTTCTATCCAGGGAAATCTCTTCGTCGCCGTCAAATCATCCCCTCGCAGTGTTTCCTCACAAGCGACAGCCATTTTTAGACATTTCTGTCTTTACGATTATTTGCCGTTTTAAGCACGAAGGAAGAGAAGGGAAAAACAAAAGCCCGTAAACCGATGTTTACCTGCTCCGAAGCACGACGGATTCATCATCTTAAGCTTTGCGGAGAAGAAATTTTTCTCCTCTCATAAAATCTTAATATCTGTCAGCGTCATCGACTTTCAGCAGCAAATAAACTTTGAGATGATGAAAATTTAATGAGAAAAAGATTTCTTTCCGCTGATAACGGGAATCTAGTAAATCCTGGATTCTTGTAATGTCTTGAAAATTGTCGTAAAAACCATTCGAAGGAATTTTCATTTTAATCCTCTGAAAGAGCTAAAGCTTCAAATTTTGCAAACAACTCCTTACCAAAACCAAGCAGCACTCTTGGGATGCATTAAGCGATATCACATAAAAGAAGAGTGAACCGAACCCGACACAAATTACTGAAACCGCTCTCCCTCACACGAGGGAGCGACCGTTTATTTTCGTTGGATTCTTTGTTCTTGACCCAAGAAAATGTCCAAAAGGTCTGAAAACATTTCAAGGATTTCCTGGAAGATTCAAATGCTGTGATATCGATGACCTTTTCTCTGAGAGAGCTATTTGCAATGTTGAAACGTCCTTAGGTTGTGAAAGAAGGAAAATTCCAAGTCACAGATAACTTTTGCTTTCCCGTCATGAAAACCTCAACTTTATTAAGATTTCCTCCGTCAACCTCGAGCGTTCCCTAAATTGACACTCAATGAAAAATGCAAACAAACAATTTTCTCTCGTCTAGCAAAACCTAAACTTTGGCTTTGTCGTTAAAATTTATTCATGCTATGCGTGTTGGCTTTAATTAAAATGCTCGTAAAGTTCTACTTGAAAAGTTTGTGTGATTATCCTCATCGTGTTTAAATTTCTATTTCGCGATGACATCAGCTGACGACTTCATCTCGAGATGTCATGCGAAGAGCAATTTAATTTAAGATTTAATTCGAAGAAGATAAACAACAAAAAAGAATTTCGCTAATTATATTTTTCTTATGCAAAACAATCAAATTAATTGAAAGCAAATTTCAGAATTCATTTAAACTTTTCGACTTAGCTCAGTCATTCGCTTGTGGATCGACAAGTGTTTGTTTATCATTTGCTGAAGGATTTCTCTCTCACTCTCTCATGAAGTTGATGTAGAAAACTCTCTTGCGCAATGTAGAAAACTGAGAGCAGAGAAAGAGCGAGAAATACGCGATTCAAATCATAAACAGTTTTATCGTAATGCTTCGTTCTCAGTTCTGTCGGGACCGTGATCGTGATAGCACACAAGTGAAAGAAAAATCAATTTTCACCTTAGAAAGGTTGAAAGGAAAATTCATTAATTATTAACGTTTCATCTTAACTTCTCGTGAAGCTGCTTCCACTCAACTTCGTGGAATTGAAACAACAAGAAAAGTAAATTTTTGATCGTTGTCATTTGTTTATTTGCGCAACACTTGTTTAATGAGAAATCGCTGTAATTACAAACTTTCCATTCGACCAATGAACATGAGAACAAGTGTTGATCCGAAACTGCACGGGAAATTGCAGAAAGTGAAAAATCGATAACAGATGAAGTAATTGAATTGTTTCGTGTTTTTCGCTTCAACATCGTCTCTCGAGTCAGATTTTGTTTCTGCTATAAAGTCTCTGTTTCCACCATCTCCGCTGCTGCTGTTGCTTTGAAGTCTATTGAAGTGTGTTTTGTTTTTATGAGTAGGTGAACTTGTTCGATTCATTCGCGTTTTTATTATTATAGCTTCGCTCCGGCTTTAAGAGCCTGGAACTGAATGAATGTAACAATTTTCAGCAAAAGTTGAAACTTCCAAAAATGTGTTTCGAGTAAATATTTCGGATGTGGGATGACAAAAGCAAAGAGATTGAGAGAGATACTGCAGAAAAGAAGTTAACAAGTTTCATTACGAATCCGACTCGAGAGACATCGTGGAGATTAATTGGAGTTTTTCGTTTTAATTTTAATTTTTTTTTTCTTCTTAAAGTCGCTCGACTTGTGTAAATAAAAGTTTAAAGAACGAGTGAGACTCAGTAGGAGAGTGAAGGTCGATGGAGCAATGAGAAACAAATTGAAATCAGTGATTAAGTGGATAATTTGTAACATCAACATGAAGCCGTTGAATCAAAATAAATAATCAAAACAGAAATCAATATCTCACGCTGACAAATCAATGTGCACACGCACAACGCTGAATGTGAACAATCTTTCGACGCGAAATCATTCGATTTTGTTGCTGTGGAGCCTCCTACGTTGCATACGAGGCAGAGATTTAATTATATCCGCTCGAATGTTGAGCGTTGGAATCCATAAGTGTTTAGAGGATTAAATAGGAATATCAATCAACTTCTCACATCATGGCGATGGAATGGATAACAGCGATTGACAAGAGGTATGCAAATTGCCTTTTCATGTTTTATTTTCCTCGGTTGCTTCAATTACTTATTGTGCTTCGTTCGTCCGATTCTCCTCGTCGTCGTTGTCGTCATCGTCTCAGTTTCATGTTTGCTATTTTATTCTCCAAGCCGTCGAGTGGATTTTCAACTCGATTCGATTGTTGACAAATTGTCTCTGTTTATTTGCCATCGAGCGGAGCATTTGGAGATCGTAAAAGAACCAGAACCAGAGCAAACAATCCACACCGAAAAAAAAGGCTTGGTCATCCGAAATTGTTGGAATTTTGTTCAATGCCATTCTCCATGGAATTGTCACATCTCGCGAGGGAATCAAAAAGCGACATAAATTGCCATCAACAAAAATTTAAAGCAAACAAAAGAATGTGGAGAATGTAGAGAATGATGATGAGGTGTTGGAATGTTATGTTCTTCTTTTTTTCGGAGCGAAAACTCTGCTCGAGATTTTGTTTCACGTCTGCTGACACACAACGATGAACTCTCTAGTTGCGAATAATTTATTCACGCCACAAAATTCATTTGCATATGCAGCACTTAAATCTGTGAAACTCTTTCACGACTTTGTCGCGAGACAACGAAAGTTGTTTAAAACATTCATCGATGAGTAATAAAAAAAACTTTTTTCTTCTTTTTTGTCTTCCACACGAAATGATCAAACATAAACAAAAATATTTCTCCGAAAGAATTTCATCGTAAAACGCGTTTCCTCAAACAAACTCTCACGCGTTTTAGAGGCGATTTGTTTAAGAGACTTTTGTTTACATTCGCAAGATGGTCACATAAATTGTTCTTTAACAATAAATTTGTAAATCAATTGCAAAGCGGAGAAGAAATTTCCTTCCTTTGAAATTCATCTCTCCAGCTTTTTCGCTGCTGCTTGAATAAACAAGAAAAGTATTTTTTGTATTGCTTGGCGCGAGACGTCGGCAACGAACGAGAGAAGAAAGAATGAGCACGGAACTGACGATGAAGCAACAGACGAAAATTTGTATGCACATTTATAACAAAAGCAAACGAGAGAAATTGAGTTGTTTGATGACGGGAGATCGATGACAGCTCAACAGAAGCCTTAGTTAAAGTTACTAGCGTTCGAAACAACTAGAAAAAAAATTCCTCTCGACAACGAGAGCGCGTCGAACTGAAGTGAAATTTATTATTTATTATTGAAGCATCTCGTCGATCTCGAGACTCACAAATTGTTGTTTGAAATGATGAAAATGTAATGAAGGCAATAATGAATGTCAGAGAATTGCTCTTTTGAGAGTTTCGATGCTTTCTTTTCGAGATCCGTTCCCAATTTGTTTTGATTAATTGAAGCTCAAGTTCAGTGGAAGCTTCAATTAAGAATTTTAATGCTTCTTTGGAAAGTTACGCTCTCACGAGCTGCTGCGAACCGCAATGAACTCAAAGCAATTGCGAGGCGACTCAATATTTAGTTAAGTGATAATTACAGGCCTAAAGCGAAAGCTCTAACCTTGAGAACGAATTCACTTCGCAAACGACATCGGCAAAAGCCAATATTAACATTTTTTTTCCTCCTCTGACATTCCGGGCGGAAAAACGTTTTGAGATAATTTCCTGGGATTTTTCTTCCATTCCCATAAAGAAAAATACCAAATCGTTTCGTTCCTACCATTTGCCAAAGCATTTCTCTAATTTCGACGTAAGCGATCGAACAATATTTCATTATCGATAATATTCTTGGCTTAGAAAGCTTTTCTTTTTATAGCATTGCGTAATTGAATTGCTGTAATCATAAAAATCAAACGATGAAATACAGATTGACCACGCTTAATCGATCGCTTTCGTGCGACAAGCGATGAATGTTTTTTTCACGCCGTGATGACCCAGAGAAAGCGAGGAAATCGACGATAATTCGTTGATTGCCCGTAGATGCTATCGATTGACAATCAATAGACATCGAGAGTGTAAAAAATGAAAGTTTATTGTTTCATTGTTGACACGAATCGTTAATGAAGACGACGAGGGGCTGATTCGAGACTTTGCGACAGCTGACAAGGGACAAACGATTTATCAATGATGAGGCGTCGAATCAAAGTGAATTTATATTCAAATCGTCTTTCAGATCAAATTGTTTTGCTATTCAAGAGAGGCCACACCTGATCATGAATCTCATTATCGTGATTAACATCAGTCAAGACAATAATCGAAGGGAGAGAATGAAAAATGACACGAGCTGACATCTTCGTCGCAGAAAACAAAAAACTGTAACAAGAGGCTCGTTGATTCGATTAATTACATTCATGCACGAGGCCGGTGTGTGATGTCAGCGTTTCTGTGTCATTTATTATCTTTCTGCGTCTGTTATCGCTCACTCGTCTGTCTCTTCCCTGCCACATGACTCACGTCAAACTTTTTTCTATCTCTCGACTCTTTTATGAACTTCTTTCCTGTGATGATTTATTCTCAATGTTCTTCATTCGTTTTGGAACGTGAATGAATAATGAATTGTGTCATGTGCGAGACGAGGAAGGGAACGCCTTGCAAAAGATCGAAAATATAAATCTGAATGGAAATTAGAAATTCGGGGAGACAAAGACGAAGATTCGCATCCACCTTCGAGACATTGGCGTTTTCAAAATTCAATCACCTGCTCTGATTCAAGCATCGTCGAATGTTTTATGTAAAGTTTGGAGGGCGAGGCGCAGCTTCTTTTGAATACAAAATAAAAAAAAAATCATTCGAAATTGGAATGAAATTCTCTTAAAGAAAAAGAGAACTTGTCGCATTCGATTTAAACTTGTTTTTCTTTTACCTTTTGTTCGGCGAAAAACGACGCACGGAAAGAAACTGAAATCAACAGGGTTGATTGATAAATATCGCAAAGGCACGAACGTGAAGGTTTCTCCTTTCCGACACACAGCATGGAAATTCGAGGTAACTTTAAAAAAGGGTTGAGCGCGACGTGAGCATTTCCTCCGAAGATTAGGCTTAGGCTTCTCCTTCTCTCTCTCTCTCACTTTCGCTTCAGAGATGAAGCAATAAAAGTTTACCTGCCGAATGCCAGATAAAGAAATTCACCAAACGAGTGATGTATTTAAAATCTGGAAGAGTTTGGTGTGAGCGAGTGAGAGTTTCCAAAGTTTTTCCTCGCCTTCTAATATTTATTTTTCTTACGTTCGTCGGGAAAATGCTTTTGCTTCACGCTTCAACGAAAAGTGGAATTTAACTACTCCCTCATCTGTGAAAAGAATTAGAAACTCGTAAAGTGAAGACAAAACTTTTTTTTTTCGAAAGCAGAAGAGGAAAATTTTATGGTCAAAGTTTAATGATGGAGGATTCTTGGTGCGGCGGAATTTTCCTTTACGCATCACTTCGATCTGAATATAATAAAGCAAGACGAGAATGAACAACTTTTGGAATTTCCCTCTCAAGCGAGAAATGATGTAAGCATTCGGGAAATGAAAGAAAAGTTTTACCTGCCACGGGCACGTTCAAAAAGTACGTGACGCTCTCTTCCATAGTTCGCTTGGGGACATCGCTTTAATTAAGTAACTAAATTGAAGTGTCTTTCACAATAAAACTTGTCTCGAATTGAAATAATTGAAAATTCCAATTATTTCAGGGAATAAAGATAATTCCTTCCTTGATTAATCCGGAGCCTTAGGGTTGTGTCCTAGAAACTTAATCGAGATTCTTTTTTGTCTCCAATGATGAAGCACCTGACTGTGATGTAATAAAACTCCTTCGCTCCAATGATTATCCATCTGTTAAGCTCGCAATGAATTATCTAATGAAAGTCTTGCGTTTCTTTAAAGAAAATTTCATGAAATTTTTCGAGAATGGAAATGAGAACTCATTTCAGCCTTGAAGCATGAAATGACGATTGTTTTCTATTCAAGCTTATCCTTCTTGTGCTTAATGTTGGAAACGAACGTAGCGCTTCGTAACAAAAGGATTTTCTCCTTTTCAACTCGACTTGCTATGACTCAAAGGCATTTCCAGAGTCGACTCATTCAAATCGACAAGGGAGACATTTTTAATTACCCAAAGAAAGCTACAAAACCCTTTTCGCTTTAACCGCATCGAAGCGAGACGAAGAATCCGTTGAGACAAATAATCACAGCAAATTGCGTCATTAGATAAATATGTTGCCTAATAGCCCAAAATATATTGTTAATTCAATAATTAATTGCGACGGAGGCTCAAAATTATAAATTTTTTTATTCCGCGATTTTGTGTCCGTGTCACTTTACGGCAGCTGTCGCTACTTTAATAAATCAGAGCGGCTGTGAAAAATCGGTTGAGTGGCTTTTTGGAAAATCTGAGTTAATGACAGTCGTTCTGAGAGTTAATTTGCTTAGCTTTACTCTTCAACATTCAGAATAGGAATCATCTCGTTAACTTGCGATGTTTGGGGAATAATAAACGAAAGAAAAGGAAATTGTTCCGTCGAATCGATTACTAATAGATTCAGCTTGTTAAACAAGCAGACGAACACTCCCATCTCTTTACACGTGTAGATGTCATAGACGAAGTTAAATCTAGACTTCACTTAAAGCAAAGTTGAAGACCTTAAGCTGCCCAATTAAAAATTCGAGTTAAACCACAGCCCACTCAATAATCAACTCGCAAGTCTTAATTAAATTACGCAAACCTCAGAGTGAGAATTAAATTGATTCCATTAAAAGCAGCGAAGGTGGATTGCGAGTCATCAAAGTAAACAATCGTTAATATTTGATTTGGCGAGGAGAGTTCATCGAGCTCTACTCAACTAAGCGGGTAATGTAGGAGAGAAAGAGCAACGTGATAAGCCTATCCATTAAAAGTGTAAACGCAAAACTATTTTTAAGCATTCTACGTCACTAGAAGAAAAATCCTTCACCAGAGAGTCGTTTGAAAAGCTCTTGAATCGCTTCCAGCCAGTGAACTGAAACCAGATCCACTGACGAGTGAATAATCTTTGTACTTTACATGCATATCGATCGATTAGAAGAATTTGCTTTTAGATAGAAATGAAAGCTTTTTACATGAAACGAGACTCATGAAGCTTTAGCTAAGGATTATTTGATATTATTGAAAGGCTTTTGAAAGTTTCAAACATTTTGAAGCCTTCGCAGAGTTATTGAAATGTATGAGATTTCATCTCGTTGATGATTCGAAGAGTTGGGGACTTCCTCGAAGCGTAAATTTCTATTTTGGATAAACTTTACTTTCGACGCCCCCGCATTGATCTGAAATAAAATCCTTTTATCCAACAATTCCAACCTTTCTTATCGCCCCTCACTTTCATTGCGCACGAGGGATTAGCGAGACAGATCAGGAGATAATATATAACAAATAAAAATCACTTTTCGCTGACAAATCGCGCTAGCAAATATTTTCGTTTGGCAAACATTTTCCTCATCGACGAGAAGAGAAAATCTCTTTCGTCAATTCAATTTAAGCAAAACAATTTCTGTGTGTACTTACGTGTGTGGGTGCTTGAGACAGAACAAACTGTAAAATTGGCTGAATCGTTCGTGCTCTTGCCGTCACGCATTGTCGTGCGATTGAAAAATCATAAACGAATACTGAAGCATCAAATAGATTTGATTAGAAAAAGAATTCTGTGGAGCAGGAGGAAGCCGATTTGATTGCGTTTGATTTTGATTTAAAGGGATTTTTATAAATGACAGAAAAAAGTTTGTTTCACTAATCATTTTCGTGGAAAAGTCCCTTCAAAATTTTTCAAACATATTCCTCTGAATTATTTTTATTTTCCGCTGTGCTCACGAAAAAAAATATCTTTGATGTCAAGTGAACCGAGTTTTTTTTTTATTTTTCTTGATTCATAAATGTCAGGCGAAGTAAAATGAAGCTTCACGTCCTTCTCCCTTCCAGCAATCAAAAGAATCAGTCTCTAATCCAATATCAGAAAAACTTGTAATGTTTCATGTCGACATATAAAATCTTTTTTTATCCAATGTATCATTGGAGTATTAGAAGTTTCTCACTTTTATGCTTTCGGCAAGAAAAAGTTCGCCTTACAACATCTGAAACGTTGTAGCGTATCATGTCGAGCTAGAAAGTCGAGCTTGTAGATGTACAAAGCCTCATGTTCAGATCGTCTCGTTGACTATAAATATTAATCCACAATTTACCTTCAACTAATTCAAAATTCAAATGTTATTACTAGCTCGCTCTAGCTTTCTCGTCTGTGCTCTGGAATTAATCTCCGAACGAATATCCCCAAAGCGTTCATTGTTGAATGTAATTTTAGGTAAAAACTCACCTGGCGTTGTTGTTAGTTTCGTTCTTTGGAGAGTCGTTGTGCATTCATGGATCTCCCTAGTGCAATCCCAACAACAAAAAGTTTCATCAGAAATTTAAATTAATTTTTTCCGCTCACATTTCGCATCGTTTGACGCGGCTTATGCCATGAAAAGTTCACTACGAATGAACGAATGTTTTAATTGCCGTTCATTTACGTCGCATTGCGATAAAATTATCCGAGTTAACATAAATTTTTATTAACAAAATTACTTTTTTATGAATTAATTGTGTGGTTGGATGAGATTTTGAGACTTAACTCTTCTCGTCACTCAACTGAAGCTCCAACAAATAGTACATAAATTAATTAAAATTTCTCTCTCTCAATTTTATCATTTCAGACCATGCGATCGTAACATGAGAGATGTCGAGTTAATAGCGTGTCGACTGCGACGAGTGGAGCCTTTATGTAGATTAACAAATTCAGCATTGCAGCAGCTCGCCATGTGCGGTTTCTACGAGGATCTCGAGAAGGGAGTGACTCGTAAGTTCTTCCGTCGTTAACTGTAATTATCCTCGATTCAATTATTGTTCTATTCTCTTTAAAGTCTTTCGAGCTGGAGAGCAGGGACGATTCTGGTATGCGGTTTTGGGTGGACAGCTTGAGGTCCGATATCATGCAGCGGCTGATGGAGACACTAAGGTAAGGGTCAAATTGAGGTTCATATGAGTTAAGTCGTTAATCTTTCGTAGGAGGTGAGGATTTCAATTTCGGAGAAAAACTTTAAATCAACGAAAGCTTTTGTGGTTTGTCTGTCGTCTTCCCTCAAATGAAAATCCTTTCTTAAGCTTCGATATCCTTTCTCCGTCTTCAACCTTGATTCACGTTCAATGAAGCGATCAGCTTTCTCTCGTCTCTACGTCCGAAACAGAAAACTTTTGCCCCAAACTAAAACTAACTTGACATGAAAACACACAAAGTCTTGTTTGTGATAAAGGAAAAGCGAGCGAAAAGTCGTCCCAAGTTTGTTTTCAATCAACTAAAGAAGAAAAGAGTTTTCCCTTAAAGTTTTCTCATTGTTTGAATGGAAATTTTTCGCCGTTGTCGGAAAGTTGCAAGCTTTTCTGAAGACTTAATGCTTCCCCTCTCACCTTGAAATGAAAAGAGTTTGCAGGAAATATTTGGGAATTACGTAAATTTAAAAATCTGAATTTAATTTTCCTCAACGTAATTTCCAAACTTCACCTTCTACAGTTTCAAGTTTCAACGGAAAAACTTTGTTTTTATCGATTAACTTTCTGTTTATGTCGCAAAATCGTTGAACCTTTCCATGTCGAGCGCATTTGAGGCTAAAGTTATTAAAAGCTTGACGACCCTCTTCAATCTAAAAAAAAAGGCTAATGATTGATCATGAGCTTGATGGAGCGAGAGCAATGTTCAAACTCATGTTAACATCTATTTGTTCTTCATTAGTGCGTAAGAGTACCGAGAGAGATTTTGATCTAAAATTAGGCTTTATATTGTGATTCGAAATGTCAGCAACAACGCAAGAAGAAGTTGGGGGAAGTCGCTACATGAGTTAATAATTAGAAGGCGTTGGATCGGAATATTTAATGAATGGTTGATAAGAAAAGGTAATTAACATCGGGCGCCTTATTTTATCAACAACTAAAGTGCTGAGTTTCCTTTTCTCGTTTAAGTTGAAACGATTATTTCATGACGAACTTTTATTGAACTTTCATAGAAAAAGAAAAACTTTCAACAATGCTCGAAGTCTCATGAAATATTTATAACTTTCCTTCGTTATCAATTCTATTTGTGCGAAAGAGGCAGAGAGAGGAAACCCGCATCAGAGAAAGCCATGCAAACAAGGGAAGCAATTTAAAGCTATTTTTACAAATTGAGGAAGGAAAAAAAGCTCAACAAGTGTCGTTGTGTACATTAAATTTAATTTTCAGTTCACAACGTGTTGACTCTTTTGTTAATTATTTGCTTTGGTGATAGTTTGAAGGTTTCAGTTTGAGGAAATGAAATAGAAAACACCTTCGCCTACGCTAATCGGTTTGAACTCTCTCACTCTCTCTAACACTTTTCCTATCGTTATCGCACATCACATACGAAACCAGAAGCTCAACGCGTTCAAAGGATAATCAAGTGAAAATGGGTTTTATGTCTAAATTAGTTTAAGTGCCTTGTGTTGCCGGTAATTTGGACGCGCCGAGTGCTCTTGACTTGAGCACGATAAAACTTTCATTAAAGTCAAATGTTCATTAAGTTTTATTCCCGAAATGAGCTGAGCACTCCCTGTTCCGGCTGTAAATGAATGAGAGTCTCAATGCCTTCGCATTAAAAAGTCAATTTCAATCATGAGTTTCGATTTTCTTCCAACATGAAAAAGGCAAAATCAATTTACATGTTTACTCTCAAGTGAGGAGTCGAGACGTCGAGGGAACGAGCAGGCATCAAATGAAAATTTATTTTCTCGGATATTTCACGAGGCGGAAATGAAAACCCATTTGTTTGCCAGCGGAACTCGTTTTTAATATTCATTATTTCAACGGAAATTAATGAAAGCTATTTGCGCTTGAGTTTTAAAATCGACAAGAAAAGAGGAAAAGCGATTGAAAAGCTTTTTAAATATGAATTAGTTATGGCCGAGTTGTTTCTAGAATTTTCCACCTGCCAATGAGAATTTTCATTCATTGCAAACCGAGCGAGAAGAAAGAAATTTAAAGACCGAGAGAAAAAAAATATTTGCGCAATTAATTAACTCGACAAGAATAAAAAATGAATTCTTGACCTCAGCTTCTGCTTTAATTGAAATCAAGTGAGCGCAAGAAGTTTCCTCCTTCCGATGAGTAAATTGCTTGCGAGTGCACTCTCGTTGAATGCGAAGACAATTTGTCGAGTCGACAGATACGAGCTGCTTGCTGTTTCCATTATTAGCTGTGAGAATCAGTTAATTAGAAAGCATCACAGACAAGGAAAGTTAACGAACGACAAGGACTTGACAAATTGACGACTCAGTAGACTCCAATTGTGTGATTTATTATTATGATGCGTCAACTGCAATTCAATCTTCTTCTTTTCTGCTTGTTCAAGTAATTCTCTCTCTACAACTCATCGTCATTGCTGTTATGTCGCGTTATCAGCGCGCGAGCTGACGAGTTCTCTTTATATATAATTAACCTCGAATACAATGACGGGCTCAAGCGAGTGAGAGTAATTTGTGTTTGTAGTTGACGTTAATTGAGTTTTAAAACTTCCACTTTGACGTTCGTTTATTGCTCTTCTCTTAGTTATCAGTTCGCCAGCTGTGTTTGCTATGTCAAGTCAAGTTCAATAATGTTTGCCAGCGATTCGAGGCAATTTCTGTTGATCTAGTTAAACTTTTATTGTTCAGTGATGAGCTTATCATTTAAGCCTTGACTTTCATCGCCCGCGACTTTAATCAAAGATGATTTTCCGACAAAAGAAAACTTATTGGCTGAGGGAAAAGCCGAAAAAGGTAGAAAGTGAAATCGATAAAACGGGGAAGCTTTTACAGTGATGAAAGCTTTTCTACTTTTAGGAAGCTTTCAAAGCTCTCTTGATCTTGCTAAGTCAAACAAAACCTAAATCTTGAATGAATCTTTGCAAAGGCTTAACTTCCAACCCGCGGTTTGAATTAATTTTCAAGCGATGTTCTACAAAGTCGAAAGAAAACATAAGATTCACAGCTAATCGTCTGCGAAATTCTTTGCCTTCGAGTTATGTTTAAATTGATAAAATTTTACGCGAGAGGATTTGCTCGTAGAGATAACATAACTTTTATTTTCGTGCGATAAGAAGTGAAATGCACGTTTCAAGTTCATCAGTCGAGTTGAAATAATTTTCGTTTATTTTGTGCGTTCGCAAGGAAAACTCACTTTGATGTCTTTCAAATAAATAAGGAAAAAGTTTTGTGAAAGCTTTCAGCTTAAAAGCTTCTTCGCATTGAATAACTTTCCTTTTCCCATTTCTAGTTTGTTAATTTGCTGACTTTTAAATGGTTTTTCCCAACTTTGTTTCATTCTCTATTTGAAATCCAGAGGAGGCAGGAGTAGAAACTGAAAAATAAAAAACAAAACTCAGAAACCTGATTAATTAACGCAGAGCAAAAGTATTTCTCTTTTTCCGGCTCTCGAGTGCCACTCGCCCTCCAATCCACAGTGCTACAGTTGAAAGAGATAACATTTACAGTGGAAATTTATTGCCAAGAAATTTCTTCTCGAATAAAATATATTGCGATCGCTTGAAACGATGGGGGAGAGGATGTAAATTAATGCCGTCGAGTAGAGTAAAAATAAACTTTATTCAATCTCTCGTCCAAGTAGAAAATAAATGGAAATATTCACTGCATAGTATTAAAGCATCGTCTGACGTTTGAAAATGAAGTTGTGACATTAAATCTGAGGTTGGCAGCTCTTTACCTCTTCCGCCTTTCCATTAAAATTCCTTCAACAGCGTGAGGGAAATTATTTCTGATACATCTGATTGATATTTTATCAAATTACGACACCCTAATCTTTTTATTATTGCATCGCTCTCTATACATTCGCTGATACCAATCTCTCGTCTTTCATCTCGCAATTTCTCATTCGACAGGCTCGAACGGTTCACGATAAAAGAAGGAAAAGAAAATCTAATAAAATTCTTCCGTGTCGATTGTTTGAAGACATGCCACAACAAAGCATCAACTCTTAAGCTCAATTAAATACTCGACGACTAATCCAATTAATCTCTTTCCCATTTATTCATTCATTCACAGAGCCCGATCACGCTTTGCAATCTTGGCGTCGGAGCGACGTTTGGCGAATCTGTTTTGCATGATTTACCTCGCGACAGTACAGTCGTCACCAAAACAACTTGTGAATTATTGCGAGTCGAGCAACAGGATTTTCGTTTGATATGGGAGGTAAGCGAATAGTTTCTGGTTTCATAGTCAATCTATCTAAGAGGGAAATTACGTCACGATGCGCCGTAATATCATCAGGGAGACTGCACAAACGCTCTTTCATCATTTTAAATTATTCATCTCCTTTCATTACTCAATGCGAATTGTATTCGATTGCAAATGTGACTGTGGCAAAAGCGAGAGAAAATAATTGGAAGCTTGAGTCGAATAAATGGAACGAATAATTCATTTCACAATCCTTAATCCACAAATGGTTTTCAGTTTCAAAATTGACATTGTTCGCAGCTGCGAAATGTTGCGAGAGTTTTGAGATTTTCCGCATGCAACAGGCTTCAACTCGATGGGAGAATAATTGCATTCCTTGCATTCTATTCTTCGTTGCTCTGCCTTAAACGTTTTTCAAGAGTTTCTTTGAAAGTTCAGTCACGTTCAGATCGTTTGATTGAATACAGCTCTCGCTTTCATAAACCACCAAATTCATAAACTTTCGATGTCTCGTAAATACCATAAATTCAGACAGTGACACGATTTATAAGAGCGCGATAGTTTGCCGCCGCCACTAGTCGTCGCAGTCATTTCTTTCCTTTCAAGCTGACGACTCTTTGAAACGAGAAACAATTTTCCTCCCGTTTAATGCACTTCACGTAGCAGAAAACATTTTTATATTTGTTTTGTGCTATTTCATGTGTAATAAAAGAAATATTTTTCGTTTTTCTTCTTAAACGATACGTGCCTAAGGTCGGTTATGGTTTTAATCCTGTCTGAGAACGAATTGGTTGACTTCAAAGCGGGAAAAGCTAAATTATTTGATTTCGTGGTCAGGTCACATTCGAAAAGGGGTTTGCTCGCTCGCGTCTGTCTGGTTAACTTGACCACTTCTCCGAGAATTAATTAATGACTTTAACGTTTCTCTTTGAACAGAAAAACAAGGAGCTAATGAACGACATCATCATGAACTGCAAATTCAAGAACGGTGAGTGATTTAATTGAGTTTTCTGTTGCAAATATTTACTCCCCCGTCTACTCTACAATCAAAAGGTTTCGCAACGCCTATTCAAACAGTTGCACCCGTTTCACCATCAAAGAAACAACTCTCACCAGATCATCCAAATCCAGCTCTTCCTATTACAGAGGTAAGCAATTAATCGATTAATTAATTATCAATTTGATTTGATCTTAAAGATTTTTTCTTTAAAATTAAATTCTGAAACATAAATAAACATTTCGCGGATATTTAATTAATGTTTCATGTCGTAATGCTTATGTTAATGTATCAATTTGTTTTGGACGCGGAAATCAATTATTTAATTTCGCTATTGAACGCAAACGACGCAATTTGCATGTTGATTGAAATAAAAACGCTCGGGGAGTGTTCACACAAGGTCTGATGATAAAAGTATGATCGGATGTTATATTTGCATAACATTAATTTTGAACAAATAATTATTTCGTTGATAATCGAGAGTGAGAGAGAGATTGTCCATTCAGATATAAAATTAAAGTTCACTCGAATGTCTCACTAATCAATCGCGCAATTTGCTTAATCGACGCCATAAAAATTGGAAAACCATTTGTTATCAGTCATAAACCGAATTGGCAATCGCAACACATATCGCTGATGTTAAATGGAAACTATTCGCTTCAATGAACGAATGAACGTTGAAAGAGCTTTCAATGTTCCGATTGTGTTCAGTCCATTATGCACTGAGTTGCACGTGAGCATTGAAAGTTGTTCTGTGTTCACATTATGCTCGATTCATTCAGTGTAGGAAACGATTTGCAAATAGAGAAACAAGTGCAACAACAGGAAAATGGAGAAATGCAAATTTAATTGTCTAGAATTTCCCATTCAACTTGAAGCTTTAAGCTTGTTTAAAGAATAAACGATTGCTTCAAGAGATTACTGCTTGAGACATTTGAAAACTCAATCACTTGCTCCCCACTCGATTTTCTTCGCTAGACGAAGCTGAAGTCAAACAATCGAAAGACTTAATAAGTCAATAAATTTATTTTCTGCGTGCCAAAGATTCTATTCCCCTCCATCTCTTTTTCTTCGCTTCTATCGACGTTGAAAATAAATTGCTGAACAAAAACAGTCAAGCGAGGATTCAATTTGCGATTAAGGTTAAAAGCACATTCACTTAACGCTGATGATGCGAGAAAAGGCGGTGCTAGGATGAGAGGAAATTAAAAATTAAAAGAAAGAAGAAAACTTGCTCTGAGTGATTATTAAAATATGCGCGACTTGGGAAAAAAAATTAATTAAGATTTGAAAGAACGTCATCGTGACATTCCACAATGGAAAACTTAATTACTTTCTCTTCTCTCATTTTTTTCGTCTGTCTAGGCTCCGAGTCCAGCAATGGCCAAAATGGGATGGGCACTTCGATCTCTCCTCCTAGGAGACGCAAACGGTTGCTTGAAGGACCGAAAGGTCTCGGGAAAGTTGATAAAGAAATGCGCTCCTGGGATTGAGTTGGTCGATTGGCTAGTAAATTTATCACCCGTCGTACATACTCGGATTCAAGCGACTGGCATGTGGCAGGCGCTGTTGGAAGAAGGTGTTATTTCACATGGTAATTGAACATTCTCAGCCACCAGCACGCAACTCATCCATTAATTAATTTACTTTCGCATGTCAATAAATTCATTCAGTTGCCCGAGAACAGCCGTTCAAAGACAAAGTTTTCCTCTATCGATTTCGCTCGGATGAAGAGGGAAATGGGTCGATGCCTTCTTCAGACGACGTGAATGGCGCAAACGATCACATCAAGGAAGGTTTAACGTCACTCCTACATCGGGGACCCGACGCCACACTAAGATTGATCCTGAGAAAACCGTAAGTCGCATTTGTTGCTCTCCAACTTTAACGTAAATCTCTTGGAAAATCTCGCAATGACACCCAGGAAAGCTCGAGTGGTTTGCCCCCCTTTCCTTCCTAGTAAAGGTTGAAGAACACGTTAATTAAATCATTTGAGGGACTGAAATGTCTTCCGCTCTCTTTGAAACGAAGCCACTTTCAACTCAAATAGTTAATTATCACTCGCACAAGCCCGCACATTTATGGGTTTCCGGGTTGTCTGGCGAATGATTTATGCAAAATATTTCCGCAGTACGATAAAGTAAGTGAGTGAGAGAGTCGCCAGGGAGAAAGTCTGTAACGAGCCGTACGAATTTTGTTTGTTGTTGGTTCTCGAAATAGATTTTTTTCTAAGAAGGTTTCATGCGGAGAAACTGACTCATACGTGATTGGAATATGACAGCAAAGAACTTTTGCGAGCTTTTTTTTTTCAGAAACAGAAAACGAAGTTGACTAAGTGTGTGGATTGAAGGGAGGAAAAGTTTTGGATAATTCAATCCCTTGACTGACTTCATTCTCTGTCTGACCTCTCTTAGTTATTAGAACGAAGCTTGTCTGAGAGTGAAAGTCCACTCGGATGTGTCGGGAGGGTCTTAAAGGCTTTGCAACTCTCGTCACATCAAATCGTCAGCCTCGAGCTGAAATAAGAAACTAATTTTTGCCAATTTGTATTTCTTTCATTTTCGTTTCTTTCGTCTCAGGTCACACGAAAGGACGCAAGAAGAATTAGAATTAGTGTTCGAGGAGCTGCTTCATATTCCTGCGTTATCGCACCTGTCAACATCAATTAAGAGAGAGCTGGCGTCAATCATCGTATTTGAATCTCATGCTCAGGCTGGCACTGTCTGTGAGTTGAATTCTAAGCGTAAATTTAATGTTCTTCTCTATTGGTCTCATTGCTGATTCAATTTATTGCCCCTTTGACCCTTTTTTCTTGCTGCTGTCGCCGATCATCATTCTCCTCCTTCCTACGCACGTAAAAAGAATTTCAAGCAAAAGGTTTATTTCGTTTTTCTCGCCTCCGCCTTCTTTAGAGCTCTAGTAGCCGTGAAAAATTACCGTCTCCTTCTTCCGGAAGGTTGTGCTTGAAAAGCCAAACAGTTCTTTTATTGTATGTTACCCTCGGATTCGATGATGGAAAAGTTCAATGGGGAAAAACATTCTTTGATTGAAAGAGAGATTTTTGTTTACCTTGCAAATGCAACATCAAACCGACGTGCTTCAATTTATTCTATCAAAGGGAAAATATTTTTCAATCTCGTTGAAAGTTTCATTTCCTTAAGAGATTATGCATTGAAACCAATTTCGTGTTTGTCGTCGACGAGAATATTTTCCATTCCCTTTGAGATCAAAAACAATTTTCCAATAAACTTTTACCCAACCTTGGCCATAGCTAGCGCCTTCGCCTGTCAATTTGTGTGCGACTTGTGATACCCCCGAACGGAAGTTCTCTTCATTTCCTCCTTCTTGGTTGATCCTTTAAATGAAGGGAACGTCCATCGATATCCATCGTAACTTGCGGCGATTTTTCTCTTTTCAAACTTTCAACTTGAGATAATATTTAATCGCTTTTTTCTCATTCTCCTCCTTTTTTATTCTTTTTCTTTATCTTCAAATAATGCGACGGCATACGCGCAGTGTTTAATCAAGGTGATGAGGGTCGCTCGTGGTATATTTTACAAAAGGGCTCTGTCGATGTTGTAATCCATGGGAAGGGAACGGTCGCAACACTCAAAGAGGGAGATGACTTTGGAAAGCTCGCCCTCATCAACGACGCTCCAAGGTAAGTCGAGAGAGAATTCTTTAATTGTCTTTATCGCAATTCTATGAAAGTAATTAAAGTCAAAGCGACGACGGTGATTGTTGTGAGATGGAAACTCTTTTCGTCGCTTCACAACAAAGCATTAATTATTATTATTTGTGCAGGAAGATTGCCCCGACAACTTCTCGAATTACTCGTTCTCTAAATTCATTTTTATTTTCCTCTTTCGGGAGTCTCGGGTAATTGAGATTTTCTCGCTCCTTTTCAACTTGATTTATTCCATCTCAAGTTTCTCCACCCATCCAATTTGTAATTCAAAAGGAGTCGTCGTCTCCCTTCGCTTATGAATCACGCTTTAATTATTTCTTTTTAATTGCTGAGAATTTTTGCCTTTTCCTGATGGCGTGAGTGGCGATAAAATCGCAACGAGAAAATGCCAGAGCGGAGGAAAGTCAGAAATGTTAAGTGACGAAGCTTTCAAAGATCTTTAAAAGCTTTCAAAGCTTAAGAGTGTAAAGAAAGTTTGATGTCACTTACGAACTCTGGTAAACGAAACGACATAAATTCTAGAAAAGCTCAGCTGCTAAATGACGAAGGAGGGAATCGCCAACTTCCTCTTCTCAGGATTAAATTGCGTTTATTGTCACTTATTGCTTTTATCTTCATCTGTTGCCATTCATTTCCTCCGCTCATCTTCCCGTGCGACGCTTTCAAGCTCACATAAATGGCATTTTGATAAATCAAGCTCTTTAATGTCATTAAATTAAAAGATTCGCGTCTTCCTGTCGTAGCTTTTTCTTCCCCCCTAACGGTTTTTATTATTAAATTAGTTTAATGATAACACAAACGACTGTAATTGAATAACAGCAAATAACGACAATAACATCGACCGCAATGTTTATTCTTCTTCTTCTCCTTCTTCTATTTAACCTTTGCCTCATTAAAGAGCTGCAACGATCGTACTAAAAGAGAATAACTGTCATCTGTTGCGGGTGGACAAGGAGCATTTTAATCGAATTCTAAGGGACGTAGAGGCGAACACGCTTAGGTTACAGGAGCATGGAAAGGACGTGTTGATATTGGAGAGGGTTGTGAAGCAACGAGGATTAACCGCATTTAAGTATGTTTAACCTGAACCCTATAAATCCATCTCGTGTGTCGAACGCGAAATGATTTATTTGGCTTTTGTTTGTGAAGCGTAAATTATCCTTTGGAAAGTTTTTTAATTTCAAAAAACGAGACTTTAAGCCTTTGAACACACTTTAGCCATTAATTACAATTAACGAGCCTCAATTTGGTGGTTTGCATTAACATGAAATTAAATATTTTTGGTCGCTTTTGGACTATGACATTAAAAAAAGGTTTTAACGACCTCAAACACACAAAAGAGTCGTTAAACGATTAAAAGTTTGAGTTTGATGCAATCATTAAAATTGTTCGCAGGTATACTGTGATGTCGGGCACGCCGTCGAAGATGCTGGAGCACTTACTAGACACTAGATTAAACGTACAAGTGGGACCAAACGATGATCCATTTTTAGACGATTTTTTACTGACGCACATCGTTTTTATGCCGATCGCACAGTTAGTCGATGAATTAGCTAGTCACTATCACAATGATTCCGAAATTCGCAATGGTGCTGAGAGTCCCGAGGATTACGAGTATTTGTTAACATGTAAGAAGCGAGTCGTGCATTTCATTCAGCGTTGGGTGATGGCAGTGAGACATGCCGTGTTCGAGGATCCCGCCGCCGCTCACTTTATCGAGGTAATAAGAGCTTTACACTCGTTTAACCTGCACGTGAATAATTTCATAGCCAAAGGGGAGAAAAAGATCTTATAAAGACGATATAAGGAGAAGCAATTACATGTTCCCCATTCGAACGCTAAGCTACTTACTGTACTACGCTCGATTTCCACGAAAGCTCCCTTCAACCCAAAACATCTTTGTCGAATCAAAAATTTTTTTGTTTATTATCGACAATGTTGATGATGCAAGTCAATAAAGGAAAAGTATTTCCTGGGTTTTGTAAGACGACGACGAGCTTGGGAATTTGAACGAGAAAGATTGTATCGATTTTTCTCCTATTCACCTTCTTCTTTGAAAATGTGGCTTCGAGTCGAACACAACAAAGATCATAATCTCCCACTCGTTTCCGCATAATTCTTTTGTGCCCTTCTTCACATATGAAGTCGATTGGATGTGAAAGACTCCGATTTCCCTTTTTCAATTTTATATTCTTCTTCTTCCTCCTCTTTCGTCGTTCTCGAGCAAAGCCGATTATGGAACTTATATCGTCTTCGTTCGTCGATGGCTTTTGCCAACAATAATCAATTTTTTAATGATTATGGTTTGTAGGAGATTGCAACAGATGTTGAAGCTGATCCTGGGCTTCAAGAGGAAGCTGGAATCATTCATCATGTCCTGACGCAGATGTCGCGATATCAAGAAGATCGACAACAGAATTTAGGACAAAAGTGGAAGCTTCCGCCTAATGGACAACCAATTGGATTGTTCAGCGGTAACGTCACTGCGACACGAACCATCATTCGACCTGATGATGACAGTGAGTAAACGCTTTTTTGTGTTGTACAGGTTGCACGTTCTCACACCTTTCTCGTTGTCGTTCACAGTTATCTTCCGAGTCTACTGTGCCGACCACACCTTTTGTACTTTACGTTTCCCCATCTACTCTACTGCTGAAGTGATAAAAATTTGTGCAGCTGACAAATTACAGCTGAATCGTGGACCAGATGACTTAGCGTTAGTTGAAGTAAAATCGAATGGTGAACGAACCATTTTCAAAGACAATGATTTGAGCATTCCCACCGCCCTGACGCTCAACGGGAGACTTTTTATATCACCTCGCGACCATTTAGACGCTCTAACAGCGTTGCCTGAACAAGAGGGTGCGACGGAAGGCTTGGACGTTGATATTGAAACACTCGCAACGAAGGACTTGGGTTATCACATGACCCTCTTCGACTGGGATCTCTTCTGGGCTGTTCACGAGTACGAGCTTCTGTATCATACTTTCGGACGACATCACTTCAATAAGGTAAGCATCTTAAACTCTTATCGCAATTGTCAAGTGGAAATGAGAGAAGAGAAAGGGAAAGTTTTGACGAGGGAACGACAATCTCCTTTCTCTGACTTTAATTGATAATAATTTACCAAGAAAACAAACGAACGAGGAGGAGGAAAAGGCAGAGATAGTTAAAAGATTAGACGTTCGTTACATCTTCTTCTCGTCTTCTCTCATTCAGCTGGAAGCGAGCGACGGATAAGGAAAAAAAGGGAAAACTTTTCACTTTTATTATCGAGATCTCTTCCGATTGCGTAAGCTTTCGCTGTAAAACGTACAGAATTAATGAGCCGTTTAAAGAATCGTGAAATTTATTTTTGCCATTGCTGCTCGTCGCCGGTGTCTTCTCTGCTTTTCTGTGTTCTCACCTTTATCAAGAGTAAAAGGAAGAGAAGCAATAATCAAATTTAATGTAACAGAAAATCGTTCAAGTTTTGAGCCATTAAAGCTCAAACGGAACGTTTTTGACGCCGCGAGGTGAATCACTCGTCTTTTGTTTTTCTGAAATCAAGGAAAGATTCATAAATAACAAAAACATTAAACATTCAAAAGAAAAGTCTTCGTAATCTGTGAACTGTCCCTGAGTAATGGAATCTGATATGAGCGGGAAATGGAAGAAAAGTCTCACCGGATGGTCTCTCGTAATGGGAGACGGGCTTGAATACTAAAATAGGAAGTCAACCTTGTTAAATAATTTATTCGATGGATTCTGGCCTCGAATGTTTATTTTCACTGTCCTCTACGTGTTTCCATTTCACTTCCGTCTCGCCACAAAACAGTAAAGTTAGCAACAAGAAACTGCAATTCTCGAAGCGCAGGAAAAGGAAAAACTGTGAAATAATTTAGTTCATTTCGAGTAAAAAGGAAGAGAATATTCATCCGAAGATTGTAAATTCATATCGTCGCGAAATTATCTCCAGAATAGCATTTTAATCGAATTCCACGGAGACTTCTCGCTCCTTGCCTGATGCAGAAAGTATGATTCGCTAAAGAGAATTATTCAAATGAGCTTCTCGGCAAAAAGAAAACGTGTTTCCATCTCAATGATTTATGTGAATCTCTTTCTCCTTTTGCACAAATTTAATTTCAGTAAATAATTTTCTGTTCGAGTAAGAGCGACTGCTGCGAGGAAGAGGAAACTAAATAAAGTCAACTGTGGGGTCTCTTACGACTATGAATTATTCATAGGAAATATTGGATTACGGGGGAGGGTCGGGCGGTTGCGAGATAGAGAGAAACTCCTACTCGTCAAATATTGAAAGGAGACTAAAGCGATGATATTTATTAATATCTTTAATCTGTCTGTGAAGAGCTTTGCCTCGACAGTGTGCTGACATGTTTAAGAGGAAGGAGCGAGAAATGATATGAAGACTCAGCTCATTGTTGCACATCATGTACATATGACGAAGCAAAGCTGTTTGAGCAAGGCTGAATCAACAAACCTTAAAGGCGAAGATGATAAAAAGAAAGTTCCCTTTGAATTATTTATTAGCTCATCCTCAGCATAAGTTGGCTCCAAAAAGCGAGAGATGTCGATTTCAATTGTGCAGCCAGCAATTCCGCCTTCAAATAAAAGTCTCTTTGTCTTTGCCATCCTTTTGATGGCATCACATTCGACGAAAGTACGCAATAAGTCGTTGAATTTTTTACCGAGGAAAATGCTTAGATCAAGTAGGATGACAATGCTCGTCTTGAATGCTTGTCGAGAGAAGACAACGTCGACGACGACGACGATGGAGATGATAAAAAATAATATTATGGAACAGCAAACAGTTTGCTCTCCTGTTGTTTACGAGCGACGTTCAGGAATTCTCGCAGGTTCAAACAATATTATTGTAAGGTGGAAACTATCGTAAAACTTCCACAAAAGTTCTTTGCTAACGAAACGCTTTCAACGAAATAAACAAGACAGTAAAGCAAACGTGAATTGCAAACAAAGAGAAAGAGGAAGCTCTTGAAGTTTTCAACGAATGAATGAGTGAGCAAAGAAGAATTATTCAATTAAAGACACAACTGCAGGAGTTGAATTCAAATTAAAAGCAAACCCGAAAAGTGAATTTACTTTGATGTGAGTAAAATCATTGACGAGAAGCTTGCGACTTTCCGCCCCCGCAGATCTTTCCCAATGATTTTGCATTCTTAATTATCCTTCATTCATTCATTTTGCTCAACCAAGTGAGAGTCAAAGGCAGCGAAAGCAATTTGCTGGAGCTCTCTCATCGCTCGCTTGTAGCATTTTCCCTTTGCGTTTTGCATAATGAGAAAGAGAGATTTTAATTTGAAGGGGACGCCATGAAATTTAATTACAAACTTTCGGGATCATTTCGGTCGTTAGTTTCTGTTGTTTCAATTCGCTACTTTCTCTGAATTTTAAAGTGAGGTTTGGAATTGTTTTCATCGCCAGCTCAATGTCGGAAAAAGTTTTTTGTTCTGTTGAAGAGCTTAACGAGAATCCCTTCACGAGACTCAACCTTCCCAAGGATTTTAACTTCATTACGAAAACACGAGCAACTTAATCGCCTTGCACTCAACACAAGTTGATTAGTTAAATGAAACAACAAGCTCTCGAAAAAAGAAACTTTTGTTTCTCTCTATTCACATCAGGATATTGTTTTTCAATTTACCCGAGCAACAGCAGCAGATGAACATCAGCGTCGTAAAAACTTTATTTCCTGTAAAACACATCAGCTTCATGTGAAGGAAGAGAAAAGTTGTTATTTCCACCGTGAGCCATAAAGTTATGACACACACATCTCACTAATTCAAGCTCCATAAACTTTCTTTTCGCTCACATCTCTTAAGATTTATTGTTTATCGTTAAAAAGTGCGCTTCATTCATTAGCCGAAAGGATAAAGAGAGAAATGCGAATTCGCTTAGATCGCAAACCTGCGAAAGCTCTGCACAGAAGCACGCTCGATAAATTCGTTATTTTATCGCTCTGTATAAAGCTTTTTCCCCAGTAACTGATGGGAACGTAAGCTGCTAACAACGGAGCGATAAAAACCTATCGGAAACTCGTAATTATCTTTTCAATCTTCTTCACTCTCTTTTCTCATGCCTGGACATAAAAAGTTTAAAAGATCCTTTGGGGAAAATTTCTTCGGCGAAAAAAAAAACTTTTTTTATGATGAAATCCGCTCATCGTCGAACGAGCAACAAATAGTCAGTCGAGAGCATTTTTTTTCCGTTAAAGCCCCGAGCAGCGGGGCACGGAAAATACAGAAAAAGGGCGAATTTAACGTAATTAAAAAAGTTTCACATCGAATTTTCTTCTCGTTTCCTTTCACGACGCAAGTTCAAGTGAAATTAATACATTTTGCTCTTCTCGCTTTTGTTTTTTTTATTTCTCATCAAGATCACATCAAACCTTGACGTCTTCATAAGACGCTTCAACGAGATTCAGTATTGGGTCGTGACGGAAATCGTATCGACGTCAAATTCCAACAAGCGAGTGTCGCTTCTGAAGAAGTTCATCAAACTCGCAGCTTAGTGAGTAGCAAAGCGTTTTCATTTAATTTTCACTTACCTTCCAATTTTCATCTCTAGCTGCAAGGAATATCAAAACTTGAATGCGTTCTTTGCGATTGTGATGGGAATGTCAAACACAGCAGTTTCGAGATTGAGTCAGACATGGGACAAACTTCCATCAAAGTTCCGAAAACTTTTCTCCGAGTTTGAGGCGCTGATAGATCCAAGCCGAAATCATCGAGCGTACAGGTGGGTCAGTCATTCTTTTGGTCCTCAAGAGATGACATGAAAAATTATCAAAAAAATAATTTTTTTATTTGCATAAGCTTTCGAATATTTTATTTTCCTCGAAAGCTTTTTCAACAAAAAATTTATAAACAAACAAGTCAACTCAATAGGAAGCTTTTAAAAAAGGTTTTTCAAAAAACTCTTAGCTGCGTACTTGACATGAAAAATAATTTAAATTAAAATTATTCTGATGGAATTGTAAACTAAAATTACTTTCTCGTTGACTTTTCAGAATGTCTGTGGGAAAACTGCAACCACCGGTGATCCCATTCATGCCGCTGTTGCTGAAAGACATGACGTTCGCGCACGAAGGCAATAAAACGAGCGTGGAAGGTCTCGTAAATTTTGAGAAGATGCATATGATGGCGTCGACAATGCGAGCTGTGAGGTTTTGTCGTTCGAGGCACTTGGGTAAGCATTTACAATTTTATTTAGTGGTTGAAGGAGAAAAGTTAATTTATGATGTCGTGTCTGACGAACCCTTCCTTTTCTCATTTTTTCCCGAACAGTTTTGGAACCGCCATCGCCAAAAAATAATGACTCTCAAATTCGTTCGTACATCAGTGGCTTCCGAGCGATAGATTGCCAAAGAACACTCAATTCAATGTCAAAAAAGATTGAGCCACGTTAGGCGTAGTTTTTGAAGATGAAAAATGAATTTTTTACCCGAATAAAGTTGATGGGGACGTTCAAATGTTGCGTCACAAGAGACATGAGAAGAGATTTTAAAACTCACAGGGAATCGATGATCAATTCGATGCTCAATAAATAAAGAAAAGGAATTCATGTGACGTAATCCCTAAACTAAACCCCGTAGACTTTCTCCAAGATGATTCTTATGATGTAAAGGATTTAAGTGAATGTTAAACTTAATAGTTGTTGATCAAAAATGAGAAGATTTGTGAGAGAGACTTCTAGATTTCTAACGATAAACTTTTCGATGAAACTTTTCGCTTGAGATTTTCCTACTACCTTGCCTGCCTGCCGTGACGAATAACATCAAACAAAAATAAAAACAAACACAAAACACTAATTTTAACGTGATTCTATTTTCTACTTAAAGCAAACAAATCAATCTCTATTTTTATATCGCCATTGAAATTGTGAATCTTTAACTTTTTGGGAAGAGAAAAAACTTCTTTCTCGTCGCATTTCTGAGAGGAACTTTTAATGCGCTGAAGGAGCTTGTTGAGTGCTGAAAAGAAGATTCTCTGTTATTATTATTATTTAAATAAGCTTATACCTCAGTGCTTCTCGTTGTGACATTCATAAATGCGACGAGAGAAGCTTTCGCTCCACTATTTCTTCAGCATCTAAAGCGAAATTGCACTCGAAGTGAAACTTTCGTGATTTTCAATCTCTCGCCGTGATGATGATAGAAATATAAAAAAGGAGAAAGTTTAAAGTAAAGCAATAAAGCATAAAATTGTTGATGAGAATTAAATGTTTATGACTGTTGACTAGTTGATGTCTTTTCGTTAATTTTTCGTAGTGAAAGGAAAGAAGAAGGGAAAGTTTTTTATTTTCATTCGAATGGGACGCAGATTTTTTCTAAACTTTTATCAAAGAATCAAAGCAGCGATGAAAGCTCAATGATGTCGTTTAAAAGTTTAAGGAAACTGTAATCAAACTTATGCGTGTATTAACAATCAATAAAACTACAAGAAGTAAGAATTTCGCCGAGAATCTGTGTAATAAATCTTTGTAATTCGGGAAAAAGAGACTTCTAAGAAATGTAAATAATAAAACTTTCGTTTAGCGATGATCGTAGGATTAATTAAAGCACAATCTCTCAAACATTTATCTAAAACACACCACGAAACGAGTTGAAACTTTTATTCCGGACCTTACGGAAGCTTTCTAAGTTCTTTGAAAGTTTACTCGATCGGAACTGATTTGCTTGATTGATAATTAAATTATAGGAATCTTATTAAAGTTAGAGAACTTGTAGATAATAGAGAAATTGTAAACTTTGAAGAAATCTTTATCTATTAGACATCAGAATGTAATTAGTTTTTAGTTATTTGAGAATCAGCGCGATTAAATGTTTGCGATGTGATGAGTTGAAATGACAATCTTGTGAGCGAATCGTTGAAGAAGAAACTTGAGAACGTAACTAAACTTAGACGTGAACTCTTCAGCATAATTAAACTTAAGTAGATATTTTCGCGGTAGAGAGAAAGTTGTATAAATTTTTATTAAGTACTTAAGACGTGTTATTCAACAGCGTAACTGAAACTTGATCTTATTTTAGTTAGCGGAAAATTCTCCTGAAACTTTTCTCGTACGAAACTTTTTAGTTACAGTCGAGCAGGAAAATTAAAGATTAGAGTTTCACGTGTACAAACTATTAATTATGTCAGTTCGGTAAGGAATCTTTTGAACGAGTGAATAACGAGCGTGTGGGGGGAGGGAGTCAGTGAAGAATTTTCTAAATTGATTTCAATTTTCTGAGAAAAACATTTTGCTCTGGACAGATTGACAAGTTTCTCACTAATTTGATCAATGAAGATTTCTCAATTTCTGACATTTCTTGATATCGAATTAGAAATCATTTTGCTGACGTCAGTATCGAAAAGATATTTCTTCTCGGTCATTAACCATTTTCATTTTAAAAGTGCTGAGGCCAAATCCCTTTTCCTTTATGAACGTCTCACTTCAATCAAAATGTCTCGACTTCACATTCACTCGACTTTTCCTTTTCATAAAATCAAAACCAAATGACTTTTGTATCATAAAAGAATGAATGAAGTCACTGTAAGAAAAGAACTCCAACTGAATATTATTTCTCCATGTTGATCGTTTCGGATGAATATTTTCGAAAAAATTAAGGACAGAACTAACTTTAACTTTTATCGAAAGACGAACTTCCTCGTTTCAGATGAATTAAAAAAAATATTTCATTTCCTCGAAGTTCAAATAAATGTTTAGTTGTTTGAATACAGCAAAAACTTACTTTGCATAATAATATTCATGACGAATGAGAGAAAGAGTGACGACAGAGTCATCGTCGAGATCAAAATTTGTGTTAACATTCTCATCTTTTAAATTAAAAAACATTGTGTGACAGAATTTGTGTTTCGTGTATGAATTAATCTTTTGTAATTGTTGAATAAAATTTAAAGCATTAAAATCATGACGAGAGTTTAACTTACATTGCAGCCATTCCATTACAGCATTTCCCTTTTTATCGTGCAGAGTTGTTACTAACGTGCTTAAGTAAACAACATTTTCGAGCATCTACATCAGCGAACAAAGCGTTTAAACGGAAAGGGAGAACACGAAGATCTCGTTTCCAACCTCCCAAGTCTTTAATCATCTCGTCCATTCGCGATGTCGACAAAATCATTGAGCGAACCCTAATGCTGCAAGTTTCATTACGAATTTCATTTTAAAAAAAGCTTACAGAAGCTTAACAAAACTGAAAGTTTTCAATTTAAACTTTATTTGCTTTTTTCACATTTTTCTCGATGAATGCTTGCAAAGCTGGAAAATAAAATGATGAAGGATTTGCGTCTCGTCTGCTTTTCGATTGAGAGTGAATGGAGCAGAAGATTCGGCTTACGGTTGGAAAACCCCTTCTCTCGACTTCAGAACGAAACATTGTAAAGTGATTCATGTCAAAAGGACCGCGGATGCATTAAAAATCTGCTCGAAAGAGAAGCAAGAAATGAAGGAGCGGAAACTTTTTACATTCTATAAGCGCTTGTTAAAATGTCAGCCATAAACGTTTTTCCGTCTCAGTGCGACAGCGTCGTAATAAAGAGAAGAGCTCTCAGTTAAAGCTCTACACGTTGTGTTGGGGTTTTACTTTAATTAACATAAAACTGCTTTGCTTGAACCGCTTAATTCCAACGTTCAGCGAATCTCGACAGACTTTTGCGTCTTCTCCGCTCTGTGGAAGATGTTGAGTGAATCGACGCGTTGAATTAACGACGACGACATGAGAAAGAAACTAATCTTGTTTAGGAGTTTCATACTTTACGAAAATGCCTTAAAACGAGTCACATCTTAAATTGTTATGTTTACGATCATCAAACAACTTAACAGCGAATTAAATCTACGGATGAGTTTGGTCGTCTTCTCCTCATTACGAAACGTGCGTTGATTCGGGGAAATGAAGAAGAATCTTTACGTGGGCGACACTAACTTTATTTTCCGTAGTTGAAACCCTGAGCTGCTGCGTTCGAGTTTGAGGCTGGAAAGTTGAAAGAAGAGACAAATTTAATCAGATTACAATTTCGCGGATGAATGCAATAAATTATTAGAGAACAAACCTGAAAGACCGAAACCGAAAGGTCCGCCAACTGAAAGAGAAAACAAAATCGTTAGAATTTGAATCAACAATTCTTAAAAAATAAGATTTACGGCTGAAAGTTTGACTTTGAGCATTTGCGGCGCTTCCGCTTTGACCTCCTCCTCCGTGACCTCCTCCTGCGTTAAACGATTGAGCTCCAGCGTTCGCTGAATTAGCGCTTAATCCACCAGGACCGGAATTAAATGATTGAGCTGTGGGAAATTATTTTAGTTGATCATCAAAAATTTATTGATTTCAAACTCACTTCCAGCGTTAGCCGCAGAACCTCCACTTCCGTCAGCGTTGAATGATTGAGCTCCAGCATTAGCTGAATTAGCGCTCAAGCCGCCAGGTCCAGAATCAAACGATTGAGCTAAAGAAATGTATTTTATTATTCAGTGAATCGAAATGAATCAACATCAAAACTCACTTCCAGCATTTGCCGCCGAACCTCCAGCTCCGCCTTCGTTGAACGATTGAGCTAAAAAAAAACATTTTTAATTTAAACTTTCAATAAATAATAAAGTGACAAACCGCCAGCATTTGCAGAATTTGCGCTTAATCCACCAGGACCTGAGTTGAATGATTGAGCTAAAAAATAAGAGAAAATTTATTCAAATCTTCTTTCTCTCGTAAAACTTTTTTCATCAAACTTACTTCCAGCGTTAGCTGCTGAACCCCCGATTCCTCCTCCTCCCCCTTGATTAAACGACTGAGCTCCAGCATTAGCTGCAGAACCGCTTGCTCCACCAGCATTAAAAGACTGAGCTCCCGCATTAGCGGCTAAGATAAAAAGTCAGAGAAGCTCATAAACTTGTTTCGGATTTTCTACGCATCACAAAATATTTTAATAAAAATTTCTGTTTACCTGAAGCTCCGCCGCCGCCGAATAATCCTGGGCGTTGATTGTAACCTTGATTATAACTCTGAGCAGCTGCGTTTGCTTGTGCTCCTTGAAGGCCTCCTCGAATCAAAGGAAGGATCCTTGGAATGTGAGGTTTACTCGATGCAATCGCAACAAAAGACAAGACAAGTAAAAATTTCATTTTCACAGGAGCTTTGAACACACAACTTAACTTCAAGAAGTTCTTTTGAAAAATAGCCTTAAATCTTGAGAACCGGTGTCATTTATACGTTCGAGGAGATGGCAAGACGTGCTCGAGTGTGCGTTCGTTGATAATAAATTGAAATTCACAAAAATCTTTTTTAAATAAAATTCTTTTTCGTTCAGGTATTAGAATCAAAAGATAAATGACATCACGGATCGATGACAACCAGTTTCTAACCAGCTCAATCTGAACACGAAAGGATTCAACAAACGTCAATAGGACGAATTGTTGTATGCGAAGAGATTTAATGATCGATGAGGAATTTTCTTTACGAGACATCAGATGTTCGATGAAAATTCAAATCTTTATGAGTCATGAAAGATTTTTTTATCGTGAGTCATCTCCCTGAAGCTCTCAATAAATCAACGAAATGAATATTTTATTCAGATTTCGAATTTCCTAATTAAAAAAAAGTTGAAAAAGTCTGTCAAGTTAGGCTCTGTCAATAAATTCTAAAAACCTTTTATTTATTCTAAAACTCTTAAGCTTAAAGCTCAATAAATTTTCTTGTGAACATGAGGAACCAGATATCAGCAGATAAAATCAATGTATCGAAGGCAATGAACGAGTTTGGGACGTGCCTCCATTCGAGTCGAGTCGAAGAGATCGAACGACGAAAATTTTACGAGATTGTTCTTGTTTTATTTGCCGAAATTAAAACTTTGCGATGCCGCATTCGCAGACGAACCTAAAACACGTGAAACAAAACAATGTTAACGACGTTTCGCACAATAACAATAAATTTATGTAGCAACTTACCAGATAAGCCTCCATCACCTCCAGCTAGGCAAAACGGTAAAAAAGAAGAAGCAAAGTTAATGTTTATTCGAATAATTTCGCACTTTTAGTAATTACTGTTGAAGTTTTGAGTGGCTGCGTTAGCAGAGCTTCCGCTTGCTCCGAGACCTCCTGGTCCTCCAGCATTGAACGATTGAGCTTTAAAAAAGAATTATTAGAGCAATGAACTTGGAATGGATAAAGTTTCTTACCTCCAGCATTGGCTGAGTTGGCGCTCAATCCCCCAGGGCCCGAGTTGAATGATTGTGCTATTGAATAATTTATTAAAGGATTGAAGCAAGAAAAGTTTACTAAACTTACTTCCAGCGTTAGCAGCAGATCCACTCAATCCTCCTGGTCCTCCTTGGTTAAATGATTGGGCGCCAGCATTTGCAGCTGAAATGTTTTTGTTCTCATTCCAATTTCTTATCAAAAGGATTTAAAGCGTTTGCTTACCTGAAGCTCCAAGTCCTCCACCTCCTCCTTGATTGAATGATTGTGTTCCAGCGTTAGCAGCTACAATTTTATTAATGACAGTTTCTATCCAAAAGTAATTGGAAATGTTAGCTTACATGAACCTGAAGCTCCAAGTCCTCCACCTCCTCCTTGATTGAATGATTGAGCTCCTGCGTTAGCAGCTGATCCTCCAAATTGTTGACCTCCTTGTTGTGGATAATGTTGACCTCCTTGTTGTGGATAATGTTGACCTCCTTGTTGTGGATAATAATTATCGTGTCCTCCTCCATGTCCTGGTGGTCCTCCATGAGGATGACCGTGATGCGGTCGATGTCTATCTGGTCTGTACGGCGAACAAGACGCAACAGCAATCAAAGAAGCAACAAATAATCCGATCAACATTTTCATTTTTTTGTTTCAAATATTTGTCTCAAACACTCAACTTATGTTAACAAGTTCTAACGAAAAAATATCATCGAACATCGCAATCCACTCTTATTTATAGGGAAACCAAAAAAATAAACAAACAGAATTTGAATCACACTAACTCTCTGTGATCCAACACAAAGGCAATTATGAGCCGATAACAAAAGCTGTCAAACGACTTCCAGACGAAGACGAAAACAAGAATCGCGAAGCCGGGGACTTGTTTGACCTGATACCGAAATCATGAATATTGAGAGCTTCTTAAAAGTTTTTGCTCACATCGAACGTTTGACCGAAAGATTAGAGAAGCAAATCCTTACGTGAGACTTTTGACCGGCACCTGTAGACTAGAGATAGAAACAACTTTCTCAACTGAAGCAATGTACGAAGGTCTACAACCGTTGACCTTGAGGAAAAAGTTGTCGGCTAGCTTAAGAGACGAGAGAATAAAGTTTACGACAACAAACATGACAGCAGCCTCGTCTTCCTGGATCAAATGAAAACGAAAACACTGCGTAACAAGATTTTTTTTCGCCGTTACCTTGTTTTTGGTTATTGCTCGCCGTTTGACTTTGACATTGATCTCTGCAAGTTTTTGAATGGAACAAATTAATTTCCGTTCTTCTTCTTCTTCTAGACTTCGTCGGCGTCTCAACCAAGTCATTAAACTACAATTAGAGTCTCACACTCAAAGAAAACCTTGCTCTACGTCTCTCAATGATTCAATCAAACCGCGAGAGCGAGAGTCGCGGGGAAAACCGGCGTTTTAACATTCAAAGAGCTAAGCAAGAATCAATCAGCTCAACTGCTTAACAAACATGACACAAATTTACTTTGAAGGTTTTAATGCATGAAAATGAAGTCAACAAAGCTAAAACTTTTGTTTGATTCAATTAACAAAGTTGATGTCACTCAATCGCTCAAGAATTTGCGACTCAAAAATTCTCGTTGGCAAATATTTTCATTGAGAGATCATAAAGATAAATTATGGACAATTTTAGGATTTAGTTCACTCAACAATTCACGAGACCACTCAGTGTTGAAGAAGATCTTGAACGAATCAGAATTTTAAAATTTTAATTCAAATTGTCGAAATGAAATTACTTTTTGTGATTCTTGCGCTGCTTGCATATCAAACGCTCGCTCGACCACAATTCAAATTTCCTGGTAAAGTTCACTTCAAAGTTTTACTTCGCGATGGAATAATTTTTGTTCAAATTTAAACAGGATTGAGTTTGTCTACGAGCAATGCCAATGCCAACTCCAATTCCTTGGGTAGGTCATGAGAAATCAAATTCAATGAAACTTTCCACAAATAACTTTTTCTTAAGGCGGTGGCTTTGGGCGAGGACTTTTCGGAGGAAGCAACGCCAACTCAAATGCCAATGGTTAGACTCAAAAAGTCCTTTTCAATTTCAATTAAAACTAATTGATCCACTCACTCTCGTTCTACAGCATTCAACTTACAACTCGGAGGAGGAGGATTTGATATTCCCAAGAATTGGGGAAGATGAAATAATTCAAACTAAGAGCAAACTATTCAAGATTTGCTTTGAATTTAAATTCCTAAAAGCTTTGCAAATATTTAAAGACAACAAATAGAACAAGAATGGTTTCATCAAACAATTGTTTTTTCAATTGAGAGATCATGAGGACTCTTCACAATCAATGTTGGAAAATCCAAATCATTTTTCGAGTTATTTAAGGAAAATTCTTATCGTCTATCGTGATCAGTTCGTTCCCAACTGATGACAAAGTCGTTTCAAATAAATAAACAAAGTTTTAGTTTTGCAATGAAATTTTTATTTGTTTTTATGGTTTTGCTCGGACTTGCACTCGCTCGTCCACAATTCAGCTTTCCAAGTAAAATTCTAATTGTTCTTAATTTCAACAGAAATTGTAATAAAATATTTTCAGCGTTGAGCTTCTCCGCGAACAATGGAAACAACCAGAAGCCTAATGAAAAGTCCAACGAGAAATCAGATTCCTCCGGTGAGTCCAAATTCCGTTGAAATTAAATTCTTTTCTCAAATGAAACTTTTACTCTTTGTCAGATATGACGACCGAAGGTAAAATGCCCAAAATGCCCAAAATAGAAATGATGGAAGGTAAAAAAGGAAACGACGATAGCTCAAATGGCCCTGGTGAGTTCATAAGAGTTAAATTGAACGGTTTTTGATGTCTCATCTCTTCAGGAATCAACTTACAATTAGGAGGCGGACAATTCAAGCTTCCAGGATTATTCGGATGAAGAATTCTTTACTACATTGTAAACAAACACTTTCGCAATAAATTTTTCCCACTTGAGCTTTTGTCAAGTGGCTCGTACGACTCTTAATTCGACAATTAATCTTTAGTGTTCAGCTTGCGACTCGACAGATGACGATTCTCTTTTGTTTGATAATTCCACATCGAAGGATAAGCACAAAACAGAAACGACAATAATAATTCTTTAGAAAGTGATTCGTGAAGAGTGAAACTGCAAGTGGGAACTAGTCTGGCTCGTTGTTTACCGCATGAGTAAACTTCAAGTTCATTCAACCGGCTTGTTGAGCAGAAAGGCTCGTTGGGACTTTCCGTTGATCTCTCGTAAATCAAAAGAGAATTAAATTCAGTAAGGTCAGGATTTTTTGTATTCGATTCCGGTTTCAGCTTGCAAATCAACAAGTTGAAGGATGAGTGGGATGAAATGTCGTTAACTTCCTTCCCTAATCGAACACAAACATCAGAACACAAAAAAAGTTTCCTCTTTCTTATCTGTCGCCTTGTCTCACTTCTCGGTCATAAAACTTGAGCCAATTAATTATGTAATAGTGTCGATAAAAATCGGAACTGTCATCGCAATTTCCTTTTATTCATCGAGCAAGCTTTTGATGGATCTCGAGCACGCTATCGAACCGTGTGCAAGATGAGTCAACAAAAAGAGACGAAAAGTACGAAACCCTTATTGACAGAATGATGATGAGACGATTATGATTTTATGACAGTCTTGGTCGAGTTTTATTGACGATTTAATGTAACTCGGAATGAGACAACTTTGACCTCAAAGTTTGACGCTTTTTTTTATGCGAAACAGACGAGACATGATTTGTTTCCGGAAAATTAGTTTTCACGTTTCAGTTGATGATGACATTGAAGGTACATTGGACCCAAGAGTTAAATATTTTCATGTGAGGCTAATTAAGAACATTTCTCTCTTGAGACATCGAAGACGATCTAACGTTTGCTAATTTATTTTGCAAAGAAAACCGGCTTAGCTGATGATGCAAGTCTCAAAGACGAGAACGAGCGAAAATCCCCTAAGAAGATTATTCTCCTCTATCGCTTTAATTAACAAGTACCAAAAGACCTTGAAGAGACCAACGTCGCTCTCTTGTATCAATTTTTGCTTGCGTACCTTTAATTTGATCGGAAGCCTTCTCTCAGATTGTTTGCGGTTATTACATTCACGTACAAGCCTCGTAAAGAGAGAAGAAAAATTCCTTTTGCTTTTTTGCCTTTACTCGAATTGTTTGCAGTCAGTGGAAGACCTTTAACGAAAAGAGTAAAGTTATCATTCCCGATCGAAGAGATTTTTAGTATAAAGTTTAAATCAACGGTAGCTAGATCAATTAGATCTTGTTCCGCTTCGGTCGAGTTAACAAAGCAAAGCTGCTTTAGGATTTATTACTTGTTAAACAGTTTCGAGAGTGTTTCGTGATGAAATTGTTAATTCTGCTATCAGTGTCGTGTGCATTCGTGAGCGGTCGACCGCAAATTTCGTTTCCCGGTAAAATTTCACATGCATTTGGATTTAATCGGCGTGTAATTGAAAATTTTCGTTCGCAGGTTTGAGCATATCGTCGAGTAACGCGAATGCGAACTCTGCAGCTCAAGGAGGAGGTTTCGGTAAATGTTTGTGAAAGTTCTGTCAGTGAATCTTCATTAACAAATTTTCTATAACTGAATTAGGAGGAGGTGGAAGCAACAGCAATGCAAATGCAAACAGTTTCTCACTTCAGTTAGGAGGGGGAGGCATTGGAATTCCTGGACTCGGAGGTTTCCATGGAGGACAACCTTCATTCGGCGGATCGCAAAGTCAAGCACAGGTAAAAAGCCAAGAAACGATTCGAGGTCGTAGCAATTATGACTGATTACAAACAAGTTTTGAACGAAACGAAAACGGGAAGAGCAAAAAAGTGAAATAATATCTTGACTTGGAAAGACATTGAACGACGCCTCTGACTTTAAAGAAACTTTTAATGTTGAACATGAATTTTTATTTCGAATAGGCTTCAGCAGGATCACAAGGCGGAGGATTTGGCGGCGGTTCACAAGCTCAAGCACAAGCACAATCGCAATCAATTAATTTCAATGGAGGAGGTTTAGATTTTGAAATTTTCTTTTTCTCTTAACAAAAGTTAACAATTTCTTTTAATTGAAAGGAGGCGGATATGGAAATCAAGGCTACGGAAATCAAGGCTACGGAGGTCCAGGCTATGGAGGCGGCGGTTATGGAGGAGGTGGTTATGGAGGTTACGATGGTCCAAGACATCACCACCATCATCATCGACGAGGCGGCTATGGAGGAGGCTATGGACGAGGAGGCTACGGAGGGTCAGTCAAGAAAAATATTTCTTTCCTTTTGCCCTAAAATAATAAAAATATTTTTCATCTTTCAGATTTTACTGATGAAATTACGAGATTCCCTTTGACTTAGAATAAATAATTTATTGAATGAAAAATGCTTCGTTTATCTCATAAACTTTATTTCGAGTCTGCTTTGAGTCGGATAATCTCGTTTTGACTTCACGTTTGTAATTATGCGAACAGGAAATCAACTGATTAGGTTCCGATATCTCAGTTTAAGTTCTCAATTTAACAATTTTCAGTTTAACAGTTTGACTCATCGCGTTAAGTTTTGTCTTTCAAATCTTTCAATCGAAAAAAAATGTTTTTGAAATTGTTTTCGGCAGTTTTCTTATCGATGCTACTCGCAATTGCGTATGCACGACCTCAATTCGGCTTCAGAGGTAAGTTTGGTGCCGCAAACACACCAAAGACTGTCAATCATTCAAAAACATTTCATTGCATGTTCGTTCAGCTGCGGGAGGAATCGGCCCGAATGTCATAGGCGAAGGTTTGTTATTGAAATGTTGTGACAATAAAGAACGTGAATTTATTTCTCCCTTTTGTAGAATATTTTGAGTTCAATTCGAAGGCTTTGGCGATTAACGAAGGAATTCTTGGTGAACATCAATTCTTTGGAAGCGATTACGAATATTACGATGGACCGCGTTAAATTGAAGATTAAGACATTTTAGAAATTTAAATAAAAAAAGTTTACGCGAAAACAAAATTCCCCAAATCGTTTATTCTAATCAAGTTTCAGTTTGATGACGATCTTCTTCGCACGGAAATTATGCGAACACGATAAAATTCTGTCAAGCTTGCTTTGATTTGCCGAGAGAAAAAACGTTTAACGTCCAGTCTTACGATAAAAGCCTTGGCGCGTAGTCTCTCGCCGTGAATTCCAATCGAAACGTTTCTCAGCACGAACTTCTCTGTAAGTGAACGTTCACTTGTTCGATTACATCATTCAAAGTCCTCTCAGTGCTTTAAGACACCGAGAGTTCAAAAAATACTTTCGAAGAGATTGCCACGCTTCATTAGGAGTCAATTTATGCGACGAGGCGGTTGATCTGTTGTGGCTTTTCTCGTTGTTCAATTTTGTTTCAAAAAAAAAAGTTTCCGAGCCGATCATAAT
This sequence comes from Smittia aterrima, assembly GCA_033063855.1. Taxonomy (NCBI): domain Eukaryota; kingdom Metazoa; phylum Arthropoda; class Insecta; order Diptera; family Chironomidae; genus Smittia; species Smittia aterrima. Next base: position 5,935,215 of record CP093829.1, read on the forward strand.
TTATCGCTCTGTCATCGACCAAGCATTCGTTCGGTTTTGTTTATTGAAAGTGAATAAAATTATTTACCGAAATGAAATTGCTGATTCTGTTATCGGTTTCGTGTGCAGTTGTTTGGGGAAAACCTCAGTTTTTATTTCCGGGTTAGTTTGCAATTGAGCGTGAAATAGTTTGAGTTTAAATAAATATCATTTCACTTAGGAATCAGCATAACGTCGAGTAACTCAAATGCAAACGCAGCATCCGGTGGTGGACCGTTCGGTAAAGTTTGGAATTATTTGTGTGATTGTTATGATTGTTTACCTTGATTCATCGATTTCAGGAGCCGGAAGCAATAGCAATGCAAATTCAAACAGTTTCTCTCTGAATATTGGACCAGGAGGCTTCGGTGGCGGCCCAGGAATAAGTTTGTCACAAAGCCAAGCGCAGGTAAACCCCCAAACAAATAATGGAAAAGTTATGCTGTGTGAATCAATAACGACAATACTCGTTCGACGTGATTTTATTCATGTCAACAAATATATCCAAGGTCGCTACTCTGGGATTTCAAAAGCGTCAGTTGAAACGACAGATGATGCGAACAAGAAGATTTTTTCACAAAATAAAACTTCGAGAGCGAAGAGAAAACAAGAGATTGATGAGTTCGAGTACGAACTTATTCGAGGGATTTTCTTTTGTGGCTTTTGAATTTCTTAGAAGCGAACAAAAGACGATCTCGTAACCGTCTTGAAGAAAAGTCCAAAAGCAAAGCCACTCGATTCATTGAAGCGCTCGACGATTTATGTTTGACGAATTGAAATAAAGTTTTATCGATTTTAGGCACAGGCTGGCGCTGGCGGTGGATTTGGAGGATTTGGCGGCGGTTCACAGTCTCAGGCTCAAGCTCAATCTCAGTCAATAAATATAAATCCAGGTGAGATTGACGTGGAATGAAAATCGTCGTCAATTTAAAATAATTCGAATTTTAAACAGGAGGCGGAGGATTTGGAGGCCCAGGATTTTATGGAGGTGAGTTTAAAACTTAAAAAGAAGTTTTGATATGAGAAGTAATCTCAAGATCGAATTGAATAAATAGAAAAGGATTCTTTTTTCATCGTGCAATCGGAGTTTCCATCGATAAATTCCAGAAGGAAAAGTTGATATCCATTTTTGATCGTTGATTGTGATGTTTCGTAAATCTTCTCGGTTCGGTGTAAATGGACATTCGTGAAATATTTGTGGCATAGAATTTTCCAGTAGTTCATAGAAAAGCTTCAGGAAAGGATGTTCTGTTGTTCCATCCATGAATCCACAAACTTCGATGAGTTTAAAGTTAATCACCGTTCGATAAATTGTTCCATATTTGTAGTCAACTTCGGATGAATTCTAAAAACAGTTTTTTGGTAAATTTTTTATATAAAAAAAGTTAATTACATAAAATGGAGCAGTTAGATTCTTGTGAAATGTTAATCCCATGTTGAAAGTTGTAATACTTCTCGAATAAGCTCTGACAAAACAATAATGAATTGTAACCCATTTTGGATCAAGCGACTTCGCTTGAGCATTTTTGAAACGCGTATGATGATCGGCAGACAAAGCTGTTAAGCAGCTGAGAAGTATAATCCACCGAACTGACATAACTTATGATTTTTTGAATTTTTCGCCGAATTTTATAACACGAAGAGTGCAATTTTTAATTACATACTTTGACTTTGACAGTGCGATTGATATCTCGTTTCGGCTCACTTATATTTTTAATTTCTCAAGTGTGATGCAATACGTGACTGATTAAAAATTTCTTTTAAAGGTGGCCCAGGATTTGGTCCAGGGTTTGGGCGAGGGCCAGGATTCAGAAGACGGGGACCAGGTGAGAAAATTCCAATTTTCACTTTGATTTAAAATTAATCTTAATTTTATCATTCAAAGGCTTCCGAGGTCCTCATCATCACCATCACCACCATCATCATCATCACGATTACGATTATTACTAAGAAATCATCCAAAAAAAAAAGAAGCAACAAAATCCTACAGCAATCAAAACTCAATCTTTCAAACTATAATACTTTCATGCTTCGTTGTTCAGAAGAGTGAATTCAATTCTCAACGTCATAGACAATAAATAATTTATTGAACGAAAAAATTTTTTCTTGATTTGATTTTCGTTTATTTCTTCCCATTTTCAATCTCTCGATATCATAGGCTGAGATTTACTGACTATAAAATTTATTCAGAAGATCGAACAGAGCTGCTAAGATTGTTGTTCGTCTATAAATTCACCTTTGCCTCGAAAGTGGGAATCGATCCATTCAAAGAAAACAAGTGGCAGTAGCAGTTCGTACCGAACTTACTGTAGGGTTTTTCATCCTCTGGATGAACTGGTTACAGGGTACATTTTACTTGGTTTGTTAACCGAAGTTTCACTTTGAGCTCATCAGAGGTGGATCCAATGAGGATTTTCTGGGATTTATCGCTTAGTCTTGACCAGCTGATCACTTAATGTCAAGAACTCAATGCTCTAAATCTAAAGGGAACGAAGTTCCACTCTGAGCTCATCAGAGGTGGATCCGATATCTGCTCGAGCTCTGGGATTCGTTTAGGCACGCTGATCATTTCTCGCGAAGAAATGTCAGCGAAAATGTTAAGAAATATGAAGAAATCGATAAAGTTTGAAAAATTTGTATGGAGCTCACCAGACTCCAGCCCCGTGGGCCCGAACCACTTGAGCTATCAAGTCCAACTTCAAAACTCTGCGATTCTGCCATAAACTGAACCAAATAGCGAAAACCAGAAGTAACTAGCTGCTGCCGTTCTCGACTAAATAGAGTTCAAAATTTCAAATCGTCTTTTTGTATGAAGATTCCAGGTTTCGGGCCCGTGGGCCCGATCCTGATGAGCTAGCGAAAATTCCAAAAAATCCCCTTTTTTTATTTCCGATCTTTATCGATTAGTGAAGAAATCATATCGCTAGCTCATTTCGTTCGCGATTTATCTCAATAACAGACTAGCGACTACCGACTACAGACAAAGTGACCATAATAGGGTATTCCATCCTTCGGATGAAAAACCCTAAAAATCTGTGAATTAAAAGGAAGTTTTGATATGAGAAGTGATCTCAAGGTCGAACTGAACAATTAGAAAAGGTTTCTTTTTTTCATCGTGCAACCGAATCCTCCATCGGTACATTCCGGAAGGAAAAGTTGATAACCAATTTTGATCGTTGATTGTGATGTTTCGTAAATCTTCTCTGTTCGGTGTAAATGGACACTCGTGAAATATGTGTGGCATAGAATCTTTCATTAATTCGTAAAAAAGCTTCACGAAAGGATGTTCTGTTGTTCCATCCATGAATCCACAAATCTCAGTTGGTTTAAAGTTGATCACCGTTCGATAAATTGTTCCATATTTGTAGTCCATTTCGACAGACGCCTAGAATACATTTTGAATTGATATATTATGAAAAATAAGGAAATTACATAAAACGGAGCAGTTAGATTCCTGTGAAAAGTTAATCCCATGTTGAAAGTTGTAATACTTCTCGAATAAGCTCTGGCAAAACAATAATGAACTGTAACCCATTTTGGATCAAGCGACTTTGCTTGAGCATTTTTAAAACGCGTATGTTGAACTGCAGTCAAAACAGTTAAGCAGCTGATAATTAGAATAAAGCGAACTAACATGACTCCACCGAACTGATGAGTTTGTTGAATATTTCACCGATTTTATAGAACGAAGAATGAATTTTTTAATTACTTTAACTTTGTCAATCTCGTTTGACATAACGGGAAATTCTTTTTGGTTCAATTGGCTCAAATGTCAAACAATATGCGACCGATTAATAAATTACCAAACTTATAGACTCAGTCATTAGAATAAAATTTAATAATTTTCAGGATCTTTAGATATACCATTTCAGTTTAAACTCAACATCAATAAAATAAATCGGAATAAAATTATTTTTGTAAATGAACTTTCAAGTTTTTAACATTTCTTTTCTTAAGGACTTTGAGTCCAAATAAATCATTTATTGCTGCTCCAAATCCTAAATTCAATTTAATTCTAAAAAGATGTTTTAATAGGAGAAGTGATCTCAACATCGAATTGAACAATTAGAAAAGGCTTTTTCACTTCATCGTGTAACCGAATTTTAACTCGGTACATTCCAGAAGGAAAAGTTGATAACCATTTTTGATCGTTGACTGTAATGTTGCGTAAATCTTCTCGGTTTGGAGTGAATGGACATTCGTGGAATATTTGTGGCATAGAATCTTTGATTAGTTCGTAGAACAATTTAAGGAAAGGATGTTCTGTGGTCCCGTCCATAAATCCACACATCTCAGTTGGTTTAAAGTTAATCACCGTTCGATAAATTGTTCCATATTTGTAGTCAACTTCGCCAGACGCCTAAAAAAAATCGTTAAATTCAAAGGCGGCTCATTGATGCGTCTTTAACCAAAAATTCGTAAAATTACATAAAACGGATCAGTTAAATTCCTGTGAAATGTTAATCCCATGTTGAAAGTTGAAATACTTCTCGAATAAGCTTTGACGAAACAATAATGAATTGTAATCCATTTTGGATCAAGCGACTTTGCTTGAGCATTTTTAAATCGCGTATGGTGAACTGCAGTCAAAGCTGTTAAGCAGCTGAGAATTAGAATCAAACGAACTAACATGACTCCACTGAACTGATGACGTTTTGAATATTTCATCGGATTTTATAGAACGAAAAATGAATTTTTAATTGCTTTGACTTTGTCAATCTCGTTTGACATAACGGGAAATTCTTTTCGGTTCAATTGGCTCAAGTGTCAAACAATATGCAACATATTAAAAAAATTACTGAACTTAACTTCTTAATCAACAGATTCAATCAAGTGATCCAAATCTAATAATTTCAATGATCTTTAGATTTAACATTTCAGCTTAAACTCAACATCAATAAATTAAATCGGAATAGAATTATTTTTGTAAATGAACTTTCAAGTTTTTAATATTTTTTTCTTTTCTATTCGTCCTTCAAGGGCTTTGATTCCAAATAAATTATTTATTGCAGTTCCAATTCCTAAATTCGACTTGAATTTAAAAAGAAGTTTTAATATGAGAAGTAATCTCAAGATCGAACTGAACAAAGAGAAAAGGATTCTTTTTTTCATCGTGCAATCGGAGTCTCCATCGATAAATTCCAGAAGGAAAAGTTGATAACCAATTTTGATCGTTGATTGTGATGTTTCGTAAATCTTCTCGGTTCGGTGTAAATGGACATTCGTGAAATATGTGTGGCATAGAATCTTTCATCAATTCATAGCAAAGCTTCAGGAAAGGATGTTCTGTTGTTCCATCCATGAATCCACAAACTTCGATGAGTTTAAAGTTAATCACCGTTCGAAAAATTGTTCCATATTTATAGTCAACTTCGAATGACGCCTAGAAAACATTTTAAATTCACAATTTTATGAAAAATAAGAAAATTACATAAAAGGGAGCAGTTAGATTCTTGTGAAAAGTTAGTCCCATGTTGAAAGTTGCAATGTATTTCGAATAAGCTTTGGCAAAACAATAATGAACTGTAATCCATTTTGGATCAAGCGACTTTGCTTTAGCATTTTTAAGTACAGAGTGTTGATCGGCAGACAAAGCTGTTAAGCAGCTGAGAATTAGAATCAAACAAACTGACATGACTCCACCGAACTGATGACTTGTTGAAGCGTTCATCGAATTTTATAGCACCAGGAGTGAAATTTGTAATTGTTTTGACTTTGTCAGTCACGATTGATATCTGTGGAAGTTGTTTAGGTTCAATTTCCTATTTCACCTCGCAAATATCATGTGTCCGGTTTTATAATTCAAGCTAAATTGCTTAGTAATTTTTTTGTTCTTGCTATACGTACTTTGATATTCAAAACAATGAAACAAGAACCAATGATCATGTAAATTCATAGGCAATACTTCAATCTTAGCCAATGAAAAGGATTCCTCTCGGCAAAGTTCAGAAGCTGACAGAGCTTAATAGAACTGATAAATTGACGATGACTTTCTTCGGATTTCATAGAACGAAGAGTGAAATTTGTAATTGTTTCGACATTATCAGTCGGCGACTGATAATTCGATTAAAATTATTTTCGGTTCGCTTAACTTTTTTTAATCTTTCAAATCTCAGATTTAAAATGGTTTTTTGATTTGGTTACAAGAAATGAATTTTACAAGAAGACAAAAAGGTAATTTAAAAAGATGTTTTAATTTGAGAAGTTATCTCAAGATCGAACTGAACAATTAGAAAAGGTTTCTTCACTTCATCGTGTAATCGAATTTTCCATCGATAAATTCCAGATGGGAAAGTCGATATCCATTTGTGATCGTTGAATGTAACGTTGCGCATTTGTTCTTGGCTCGGTGTGAAGGGACATTCGTGGAATATTTCCAACAAAGAATCTTTCAGCAATTCGTAGAGCAACTTCATGTAATAATTATCGGTTGTTCCGTCCAAAAATCCACAAACTTCAATCGGTTTTGTAGCAATCACCTTGCGCAAAATGGTTCCAGATTTGTAGTCAATTTCGAATGAAACCTAAAATAATATTTAGGTTTTAACTTTTATGAAAAAAAAATAAACAAATTTACATAAAATGGATCAGTCAAATTCTTATGAAAAGTCAATCCTAAGTTGAAAGTTGCAATGGTTCTCGAATAAGCTTTGACAAAACAATAATGAACTGTAACCCATTTTGGATCAAGCGACTTTGCATGAGCACTTTTAAACAGCGAGCGTTGGTCAGCAGACAAAGCAGTTAAGCAGCTGAGAAGTATAATAAAACGAACTGACATGACTGATGACTTGCAGAAACTTTCATCGGAATTTATACATCGGAAATTAAAATTTGTAATTACTTTGACTTTGTCAGTCACGATTGATATCTGAGGAAGTTGTTTTGGTTCAATTACCTCTTTCACCTCTTTAATATCAGACATTACGTGACCGATTTAGTAATTCTTGTTACAGGATTTAGATTTCTTAATAATTGGATTTTCTTAAAAATATAAACAACGAAATCAAAAGTTCAACAATCAAAACAGAATCGTTAAAACTCCAATGCCTTCAAGCTTTTTTGTTCTTTGGACTGAAATTAAATCTCAGCGCCATAGACAATAAATTTTTTGTTTATTTTTTTTTCTCATCTTCCAATATTTCGACATCTCAGACTGAGATTCCAAACAAGATTCTTTCTGAAACTTAAAACTTTGTTCTCGTAATATTGCCTTCGATTTTTTTCGAAACTGGTTATCGATCAAGAACAAGAACAGACGAGCATGTAAAGTCAAAGATTAACGTTTCGTAGTTCAAGGTTGGAAGCATCATTTGTTGTTGAAATCTTTACGCGTGTTTGAAACGTTTTTTTTTTTTGTTAAAAAAATAATTTTTAATCGTAATTTTCAATTTTGGTATAAAACTATTTCGGCTTAAACTTTAATTATTGAGAACTGATTTATTTTCCGAATCCACCGCCAAAGCTCTGAGCTCCTGCATTTGCAGATGAGCCACTGAAGCCGCCACCACCATGTCCGAATGGACCGCCAAATCCTCCTCCGAAACTTTGAGATTGAGCTGAAGCTGAAAACATGAAAATTTGTTTAAAACTTTTTCCCGAAAACTTTTGGTTCTTGTAAATTACCTTGTGCTGCGCTTCCTCCAAAGCCACCCCCTCCGAAACCGCCTCCTGGATGGCCTCCGTAGCCTCCTATTAAAAAAAGAAGCAAACAATTAGATCTTCTCAGAATTAATTTTTGATTAGTCGATTTTCTAACCTCCGTGACCTCCGTAACCTCCTCCATGACCACCGTATCCGCCTCCGCCGAAGCCTCCATGTCCTAATTAACAAAAGTTTTGTTTTATTTAACTTTAACAATCGGAAGCTCCAAACTTTTATAACTCAAACTTTTCAAATGAATTTTTGTCTCCACTTTAAACTTTGCACTTACCAAACTGTGGAGCAGCAAGCGCTGAAACAATCAGTGCGAGAAGCACAATAAAGAATTTCATTTCTAAAATTTGTTTAAACTTTTTGTTCTTTGTTATTTGAGAATCGAAACGTGAATGCTTTTAAAGGCCCAGAAATATTTGAATTTATAGTAAAATTAATCGTGGAAAGCCGAAACTGGTTCGAAACTTCAAATGCGCAATCAATAAACTGGAAACTTCTTTAACTGATGTCATTTTTGTCATCGTATTTGAGTGCGTGGATCGTTTCAAGCAAACGAGAAATGTCGAAGATGCTCGCTCTCGAATTTCTTGCAGCCTAAGTTAAGAGAGAGTTTCGTTTGCATAAGCCGGGAGATCGTCAACTGACAAAGCTGTAAACGATTCGCGAATAATAAAATCGCTGAAATTAACAAACAGCTGAGGTTTGATTTAGAAAAGTTTATTTGACAAAATTTGCGTTAAAATACAATTAAATTCTCGTGATTTACGAGAACCAGCGGTTGATTTACATAATTTATCCAAAAAAAAAAAGTTTTAGGCTTCAATACATAAATTACAAATAAGAAGATGACAGCGGTTTGTGTCGTATCAGTGACGTTGTCAGGGAATTTGTCTAAAGCCGGTTCCGCTGTCGATTCCGTCTCGTCACACTCAAAGCGTTGAAGAGAGCGAGAGGCAGAGAAACACAAAACGATGACGAAGGATGGACGTCAACAAACAAAATAATCAAACTTGTTTGCGATGGAAATCCCCGAACGTTTGTTTTATTTTACAGAAAGAAGATGCGATAACTGTCAATTGCGACTCTCAGATGAAGAGCAAAGTGAAGTAATGTTTGTTGTGAAGAGATTGTTGGGATTTTCTATTTTTATGAGCTCAAACGAATGTTGATGTCGGGATCACAAGTTGCAATCAAAGTTTCTTCTCTTTCTTTTGATAATTTTAGTTCATTCTCCAATCTTTGGTTTTCGCGTTTGAAGTTGCCAATTAACGTGTCGGATGGACACTTCTTTTTAATATCGCTGATCACATTTTCCATGCAGCTTCCTTCATTTTCACATTTAATGTCCAAGCATCCAATTTCAATTTGAATTTTAATCAATTGGTTTTTAGATTCGAAAATATTGTGTCCAATGATGAACAACTTACTTTCATACAAAGTCACAGATTTTAGTTTAGGGTTGTACATGAACAAATCGGATTCTACAAACTCGACTTGATTATAAGTCAACGTGAAACGAGCGAGATCCGGAAAAGCTGCCAAGTCAAACTTTGAAATTTCCTTTAATTCTGATTTGTGGATTCCGAAAGCTTGAAGGTTGGGGAAGAAGTTTTCGATTCCTCTTGGCAAGTAATGAATGATTTCGTCGGCAATCCACCATCCAACGACAGTTGAATCCTTTATTGCTGGTTTGCCGTTGATCGTTTCAATGTCAAGATTTTTCTCTCGAATATCAACTTTTCTTCCATAGCAATTTTTAACATTTGAAAAAAAATACCAGCTACCGTACACGTAATCGCATTTAAAATCAATTGCAATAATTGATTGAACAGCAACGAACAGAACGAAGATTACTGAGAAGAGTTTTCTGTTCAAAAAAATTCTCTTGAGAAATTTTGAAATGATAAATTTATTTAATGAACTTACTTGATCATATTTTTTTTGCGAACTTACTTCGACGAAGTTTTAAATTAATCTGAGTCTTTCTCTTAAGAACGTGAAATACGTGTGGCTTTCTTATCGCCGTTGAGCGGCGCATCGTAATGCGTTCGACATTCTTAGAATGTTCTCAGATAAGCGGAGCTGAAATTCACAAACTCGAGACTGACAAGAAGAGAAGATTAATATTAGCAAAAAATACAGGACGCAAAGTCGTAACATTTTCAATTGATCTTTTATTTCATTGAATCATCGATTCGGTTGATATCAGTGCGAAGTTCTTCGTTAGCGGTCTCCAAGCTCTGAATTGTGGACATCAATTGCGTAATGTTTGTCGCTAAAGCGAAATTCTCTTTTTCGAGAATTTTCTTTTTCTCTTTTAATCTTTCAGCTTCCTCGGTGATTTCATTGACTGCTGAAAGATCTCTCCAACATTCTTCAAGCTCACTGATTTTGTTAGCTGCCAAAGCATCGGTTTTTGTAAAATTTTGTTAAAGAAGTTTGTAATTCTCCCTACAATCGATCAGATCCTTTTCCTGTTCTTCGTTCTTCTCTAACACATCGTTGAAGTTTGATAAAGTTGTCGTCAGGCTTTCGATTGTTTTCATCAGTTGTTTCATGTTGTTTGCCAAAGCGATATTATCACTTTCGTAAGTTTCCTTTTTCTTTTTGAATTCAATTTCCTCTTCAACTAAATTTTTATTTAACGCGATCTCCTTTGAGCGAAAGAATTTTTTCATGGAGCTCTCGCAATTAGAAACAATTTCGCTAAGGAACAGTTTTAAGTTCGTGATGTCATCCGGAAATTTCTTGTTGAGGCAGAGATTACCACGGAAGTCAATCGAAGTTAATGTTTTTGGGAGATCAGTGTCAATAATGTTGAGTTCATTTTTTCGCACTGATAACAATTCTAATTTTGTATTTTTCACTAACAAGTCAGCCGGCAATGTCGCGAGTTTGTTTTCGAAGAGATAAAGTTCCGTTAATTCGATTAAATCCATAAAAACATCTTCTGACAGCGAAGTTATAGAAGTGGAAATGATAACAACTCTCCATACTTTTCTGCAATTCGTGAACACTTCACGATTGATAAGAATAATTGAGGAGCCTTGAATATTGAACCGTTCTAAATTTAGAAAGTAATCGCAGATTTTCGTAGGTACTCGCTCGGTCTCTACATCTGAAGGAATGTGAAATGATGTCACATCATCGTTCGTTTTAATCAGAGATGTGAACGTTCCCGAAACTTCCGTGACTGCAACATCTGATTCAAGTACTTTAAGGCTTAAAGTTTAAGCGTATTCACCTTGCACTGCTTGAGTTGTTCATGATTCAATCGAAATGTACAATCGAGTCGAAAGCTTTCGATAGATCCGTTGAAAAAGAAGAAGATCAGCAAATATTTTAAATGCTCCATGTTCTTTAATAAAAGACCAAAAGTGAACTGAACTTACGAATCTCGGGAGCATAAAAATGAAGTGTCTTATCGCAAAAATTTTGCGATGAGAACACGAGAGAAGTTGCATTATCACACGTCAATTTCTAAAGAAATCGGCAAATATGATTTTCTTAGAAATTAGTTTCAGAATTTTTTTATTATTTTTAATTAGATAAGTGAACGATCAAAATGGTGTAATGCGCCGAAAAATATATTCAAACAGCTAGCGAAATAATCAGTTCGTTGGAAATTCCCAAAAGTTTCTTCTTACAGAGAGAAGATGCGATAACTGTCAATTGCGATGTTTGTTGTGAAGAGATTGTTGGGATTTTCTATTTTTATGAGCTCAGACGAATGTTGATGTCGGGATCGACTCTAGACAAGTATGTAGGCCCCAAAACGTTGACCCAAAGAAAAAAATGTTGCCCAGTATACGAAAGTATACGAAACTATACGGTAAAGGAAAAATTTACAAGGGACAACGTTTTTGTTGCCCGTGGAGCCCACGTTCTCGACTTTAGCCTCGGGATCACAAGTTGCCCTCAAAGTTTCTTCTCTTCCTTTTGATAATTTGAGTTCATTCTCCAACCTTTGGTTTTCGCGTTTGAAGTTGCCAATTAACGTGTCGGTTGGACACTTCTTTCTTATATCGCTGATAAGATTGCCTATGCAGCTTCCTCCATTTTCACATTTCATGTCCAAGCATCCAATTTCAATTTGAAGGTGTATCAATTGGTTTTTAGATTCGAAAATATTGTGTCCAATGATGAACAACTTATTTTCGTACAAAGTCACAGATTTGAGCTTAGGGTTGTACATGAACAAATCGGATTCTACAAACTCGACTTGATTGTAAGCCATCGTGAAACGAACGAGATCCGGAAAAGCTGCCAAGTCAAACTTTGAAATTTCCTTTAATTCTGATTTGTGGATTCCGAAAGCTATGAGATTCGGAAAGAAGTTTTCGATTCCTTTTGGTGAATAATGAACGATCTCATTGTCAATCCAAAATCCCTCAATACTTAAATCCTTTGTTGAGTTATTGCCGTTGATCGTTTCAATGTCAAGATTTTTAATTCGAATATCAACTTTTTTTCCATAGCAACTTTTAACATTTGGTAAAAAATACCATACGTCGTACACGTATTCGCATTTAAAATCAATTGCAATAATTGACTGAACAGCAACGAACACAACAAAGATTACTGAGAAGAGATTTCTGTTCAAAAAAATTCTCTTGAGAAATTTTAAAAAGATAAATTTAGCGTATGTACTCACTTGACCATATTTTTTGCGAACTTACTTCGACGAAGTTTAAAATTAATCTGAGTCTTTCTCTTAAGAACGTCAAATAGATGTGGCTTTCTTATCGCCGTTGAACGGCGCATCGCGTAATGCGTTCGACATTCTTAGAATGTTCTCAGATAAGCGGAGCTGAAATTCACAAACTCGGGACTGACAAGAACGAGAAGATTTATATTTGCAAAAATCACAGGACGCAAAGTCGTAATATTTTCAATTGATCTTTTATTTCATCGAATCATCGATTCGGTTGATATCAGTGCGAAGTTCTTCGTTAGCGGTCTCCAAGCTCTGAATTGTGGACATCAATTGCGTAATGTTTGTCGCTAAAGCGAAATTCTCTTTTTCGAGTATTTTCTTTTTCTCTTTTAATCTGGCAGCTTCTTCGCTGATTTCGTTGACTGCTGAAAGATCTCTCCAACATTGTTCAAGCTCACTGATTTTTTTAGCTGCCAAAGCATCGGTTTTTGTAAAATTTTGTTGAAGAAGTTTGTAATTCTCCCTACAATCGATCAGATCCTTTTCCTGTTCTTCGTTCTTCTCTAACACATCGTTGAAGTTTGATAAAGTTGTCGTCAGGCTTTCGATTGTTTTCATCAGTTGTTTCATGTTGTTTGCCAAAGCGATATTATCACTTTCGTAAGTTTCCTTTTTCTTTTTGAATTCAATTTCCTCTTCAACTAAATTTTTATTTAACGCGATCTCCTTTGAGCGAAAGGATCTTTTCATGGAGCTCTCGCAATTAGAAACAATTTCGCTAAGGAACAGTTTTAAGTTCGTGATGTCATCCGGAAATTTCTTGTTGAGGCAAACATTACCACGGAAGTCAATCGAAGTTAATGTTTTTGGGAGATCAGTGTCAATAATGTTGAGTTCATTTTTTCGCACTGATAACAATTCTAATTTTGTATTTTTCACTAACAAGTCAGCCGGCAATGTCGCGAGTTTGTTTTCGAAGAGATGAAGTTCCGTTAATTCGATTAAATCCATAAAAACATCTTCTGACAGCGAAGTTATAGAAGTGGAAATGATAACAACTCTCCATACTTTTCTGCAATTCGTGAACACTTCACGATTGATAAGAATAATTGAGGAGCCTTGAATATTGAATCGTTCTAAATTTAGAAAGAAATCGCAGATTTTTGTAGGTACTCGCTCGGTCTCTACATCTGAAGGAATGTGAAATGATGTCACATCATCGTTCATTTTAATCAGAGATGTGAACGTTCCCGAAACTTCCGTGACTGCAATATCTGATTCAAGTACTTTAAGCGTATTCACCTTGCACTGCTTGAGTTGTTCATGATTCAATCGAAATTCACAATCGAGTCGAAAGCTTTCGATAGATCCGTTGAAAAAAAAGAAGATCAGCAAATATTTTAAATGGCCCATGTTCTTTAATAAAAGACCAAAAGTGAACTGAACTTCCGAATCTCGGGAGTATAAAAGTAAAGTGTCTTATCGCTTTTTAAAATTTTGCGGTGAGGAACACGAGCGAGTTTGCATTATCACACGTCAATTTCCAAAGAAATCGCCGAATATGATTTTCTAAGAAATTTGTTTCAGAATTTTTTTATTATTTTTAATTAGATAAGTGAACGATCAAAATGGTGTAATGCGGGCCGAAAAATATATTCAAAGAAGTTAACGAAATAATCTGTTCATTGGAAATTCCCAAAAGTTTCTTCTGACAGAGAGAAGATGCGATAACTGCCAATTGTGACTCTCAGATGAAGAGCAAAGTGCGAGAGATTGCTGGGTTTTCTATTTTTTTGAACTCATTCGATTATCGGCGGCACAAGAATTCAAAGATGCTTCTTTTGCTTTCAACAATTTCAGCTCATTCTCCAACATTTGAGTTTCGCGTTTAAATTTGAAGACGACTGAATCAGATGGACAATTCTTTCTCATGTCGCTGATCAAATTTTCCAAACAATTCCTTCCGGTTTCGCATTTTGACTTCAAGCAACCAATTTGAATCAGAGCGAAGACAACGTTCATCGTCGGTTCAAACAATTCATGGCCAATGATGAACATTTTGTTCTCGATCAAGCTCACAGATCGGATTTTAGTGTTGTACATGAACAAATCGGATTCGACAAACTCGAGTTGGTTGTTTTCAGATGCGAATCGAAGGAGTTCAGGGAACGGAGCCAAGTCAAATTTTGAGATTTCCTTCAACTCCGATTTCTGGATTTCCAAAGCTTTGAGGTTCGGAAAAAAGTTCTCGATTCCTTTCGGCAAATAATAAACGATCTTCTTCTCAATCCAAAAAGCTTCCACACTCAAATCCTTTTGCGAGCTTTTGCCGTTGATCGTTTCAATTTCTACATTTCTCATTTTAATTTCAACATTTCTTCCGGAGCAAGTTTTAGCATCTGGAACAAATTGCCAGCCAGCTTGCACAAACTCGCAATTCAAAGCAATCGCGGTAATTGACTGAACATCAACGAACAAAACAAAAATCATTAACAGTTTCCTGTTGAAAAAAGTCATTATAAAAATAAATATTTGAAATATCTAATTAGCTCACCTGATCATTGTTTTTGTGGACTTACTTTGACAAAGTGTTAACTCCATCTGAATATTTTGGTTACTGATAACTCTTGAGATACTTGAATTAAGACTTTAATCAAAAATTGGAAAATGAGCTAATTATAATTGCTCATTCAAATGTCAACCTCGTCGCTGAAATATCAAAAAGAAGCTTTTAAAATATTTTGATATTTGTTTCAAACATTTTTATTTCAAATATTTTTATCGCCAATCTCATTTTATTTTATTGTGAAAGTCCTGCAAAGGAGTTTTCTATTCCTTTGAAATAATGTGAACATCGAAGTCAGGATCACAAGAAGACTTTTGAAGCAAAGCTACTTCTCTTCTTTTCGACAAATTCAATTCATTTTCAAGCTTTTGTATTTTGCGTTTGAGGTTGCTAATTGCTGTGTCGGATGGGCAATTATTCTTCATGTCCATGATCAGATTTTGTAAGCAGCGCCCTCCATTTTCACATTTTCTATTCAAGCAAGCAACTTCAAATTGCAACTCGAGCAATTGATTGGTTGGTACAAACACGTCGTGGCCAATAATAAATAATTTATTATCGACTAAGCTCACGGATTTGAGTTTAGAGTTGTACATGAACAAATCGGATTCAACAAACTCGAGTTGATTGTGAACTGACATGAATCGAAGGAGCTCAGGGAACGGCGCCAAATCGAACTTAGAGATTTCCTTCAACTCCGACTCCTGGATTCCAAAAGCTTTGAGATTCGGAAAGAAGTTCTCGAGTCCCTTCGGTAAATAATGGACGATCTCATTTTCAATCCAAAATCCCTCGACACTTAAATCCTTTGTTGTGTTATCGCCGTTGATCGTTTCAATGTCAGTATTTTTAATTCGAATATCAACTTTTTTCCCGTAGCAATTTTTCACATCAGGAACATAATGCCAGCCAACTCGCACAAATTTGCATTCAAAAGCAATCGCGTTTGCTGACTCAACAGCAACGAACAGAGCTAAGATAATCGACACGAGTTTCCTTATCAATGAAATAAAAAAAAATAATCACAAATTTTGAAATATTTAAAAATTAATAAACTTACTTGATCATCTTTTTTTATTTGTGAACTTACTTCGACTGAGTTTAAAATCGTTCTGAGTCTTTCTTGATAGAGATTAGAGATTTTATAGAAGATGATTTCTCTGAGACATTCACACATATAAAGAATTAGCGTGAAATAATTTATTCACATGAAATACAACAAAGAAACAATCAATTTAAAATGCTTTTATGTGTTTCTTTATTTCAAATGTTTGCCTTTCGAGGAATTTTTCATCATTGAAGATATTCGTTTCTTAGAAGCTTAAGTTCTTGATTGTTAAGATTTAAATTAACAATTGGAGAGTCGGTCGCGCAGTTTTCACTCAATTCGTTGATAAGTTGTTCGACGCAATCTTTGAGGTTTGAGGATCGCAGTCTCGAAAGGATCTTCTCTACGAGCTTTCGCAATAAAAAACAACTTCGCTAAGGAAAACTTTAAGTTTGCGATGTCATCCAAAAATTTCTTATTAAAGCAAACGTTACCATGGAAGCAGGGTTGCTAAGTAATAAAACAATTTCAATGAACTTGTAAAAAGTGTTTACTCAAACCTCTTAATATCCACACTCATCTAAAATTCGTACAAACAATTTGTTGTGAAGAGATTATTGCGATTTCTATTTTTTTGGGCTCGAACGAAAGATAAAATTGGGATCACAAGTTGCTATTAAAGCTACTTCTCGTTTTTTCGCCAAATCCAATTCATTTTCCAGTCTTTGGTTTTCGCGTTTGAGGTTGCTAACTGCTGTGTCGGATGGACAATTCTTCTTCATGTCGCTAATCAGATTTTTCAAGCAGTCTAAAACTCCCTCATTTACACAATTTCTATTCAAGCAAGCAACTTCAAATTGCAACTCGAGCAATTGGTTTGTTGGTACAAACACGTCATGTCCAATAATAAATAATTTATTATCGACTAAGCTCACAGATTTGAGTTTAGAGTTGTACATGAACAAATCTGATTCAATAAAATCGAGTTTGTTGTGAATTGACATGAATCGAAGGAGTTCAGGGAACGGTGCCAAGTCAAACTTCGAAATTTCCTTCAACTCCGATTCCTGGATTCCAAAAGCTTTGAGGTTGGGGAAGAAGTTCTCGAGTCCCTTCGGTAAGTAATGGACGATCTCTTTTTCAATCCAAAATCCTTCAACAGATAAATCCTTTGCTGATCTCTTGCCGTTGATCTTTTGAATTTCAGTATTTTTATTTCGAATATCAACTTTTTTTCCGTAGCAATTTTTCACTTCAGGAACAAAATGCCAGCCAGCTTGCGCAAATTCGCATTCAAAAGCAATCATGTTTGCTGAACCAACAGCAACGTAGAAAGCCAAGATAATTGTCAGTAGCTCTCTGATCATTGAAATAGAAAATTTATAATAAAAAATTTAATCACAACTTTTAAAATATTTGAAAAATATTAAAAAGACTCACTTGATCATCTTTTTTTGTGGACTTAGTTCGACTGAATTTAAAATCGATCTGAGTCTTTCTGAAAGAGATTTTTTAGAAGATGATGTCTCTGAGACATTCACACACATACAGAATTAGCGTAAAATATTTTATTCACATGAAATACAACAAAGAATCAATTAATATAAAGTTTTTAAAGTGCTCTTATGTGTTTATTCATATTTTATTCTTTTTTTTTTGCCATTGAAGATTTCAGTTGATCGACGCAATCTCTTTTTTTTAAAATTCTCTTAAAGCATCCTGATTGAAGATTAAAGTTGATTCAGTCAGCCAATGGGCTAAAGATCTCAAATTTTTTACCTCGTCGTGCAAGTGAATGTCGCTGACTGATGCTTCTAGCAATCGGAGTTTCTGTTTTAAGCGATTTGATAATTGCAGATCAAAGAATATAAAAGTCTGATATTTATTCTTCCATTAAAAACTTTGCCGCACAAGAGTTCTTTTGTATCAACTGAAATTGCCTCGCTTTAGATTCTTTAATCTCCTTCTCCAATACTTCCATTTCTCGTTTAAAATTTCGAATTATCGAGTCCGATGGGCAGTTCATCTTCATATCTTTGATTGTCTGATTTAAGAAACCTTCATTTTTTCTCGAATGGACGCATCTGATGTGAACACTTGCATGTCTCAATCGTGTCAAAGGTGTAAAGATGTCGTGACCAATAATAAAGAGATTGCTGTCAGTTATGTCGATTAAATCCATTTTCGGATTGAAAGAGAAGACATCAGATTCTAAGAACTCGAGTTGGTTCCTAGAGGAGATAAATCTCTCAAGCTTTGTCAAATTTTGCAAATCAAATTTTGAAATCTGCTTCAATCCTGATTTCTTGATCCCATAGCTCTCAATGTTAGGAAAGAACTTTTCAAGACCATGAGGCAAATAGTGAACAACTTCATTTTCAATCCAAAGTTCATTGACATTCAAATTCGGTAAAGTTAAGTCGCCATCGACATTTTCAATTTCCTGTTGCGGAATTCGGATGTCAAATTCTTTACCATTGCATTTATTCTGATTTTTGTTTGTCCTTTCGATGATGTAGTGGCATTTAAAATTGGCCAAGCAATTTATTTCCACGATAAACAGAACAAAATACATGAATTTCCTGGACAAAAATACTATTTTTAAAAAAGTTAATTATTTTATTAATGTTTCACCTCATTTCACTTTTCTCATGAATTTTTTTTTTCAACTTGTTGATGTTGAAGTTTCATATGAATTAGAAAAATGTTCAAAATTCTTTAAATAAATTTTTAAAATACCTACATTGATACCTACCTGTAGATATCATTTTTTTAATTTTCTAAAATTGAGAAGAAAATTATTGTATGTACCAACTTCCGTCAAATTTTTTCCGAGGCCACGATTACCTATATAGAGCTAGCAGATCCAGTTCTTAGTCAGTTGAAAGAGAGTTTAGTAACGAGAAAGTCTAAAGTTAAATTTGATAGTTCAAACGTTTATTTATAACTTTGCTGCACAAGAATTCTTTTGGATCAATTGAAATTGCTTCGCTTTCAATTCTTGAATCTCTTTCTCTAAATTTTTTATTTCACGTTTAAAATTTTGGATCATCGTGTCCGACGGACAGTTCTTTCTCATAGCGCTGACTGTTTGATTTAATGCGCCTACATTTTTCTTTGAGTGGACGCATCGGATGTGAACCGCAGTAAATCTTAATTTTCTCAGAGGTGTAAAGATGTCGTGACCAATAAAAAAGAGATTGCCGTCGGATATGTCAATTAAATCCATTTTCGGATTGAAGGAGAAGACGTCAGATTCCAAGAATTCGAGTTTGTTGAAAGTGCAGACAAATCTCTCAAGCGCTGTCAAATTTTTCAAGTCATACTTTGAAATCTGCTTCAATCCTGATCTTTTGACCCCATAGCTCACAAGATTAGGAAAGAACTTTTCAAGCCCACGAGGCAAATAGTGAACAACTTCATTTTCAATCCAAAGTTGATCGATATTCGAATTTTGAGAAGTTGATTCGCCTTCGACTCTTTCAATTTCCTGCTCCGGAATTCTGATGTCAAATTCCTTACCTTCGCATTTGCGTGGATCTTCGTCGGCTCTCTCGCGAATGTATTGACACTTAAAACTGGCCGAGCAGTTAATTTCCACAATCAGGAAAACAATAATCATTGAAACAAAGTTTCTGTAGAAATCAAAGAGATTTGAACAAATTTTTATAACTGAAATTACTTCACCTCATGCCGACATTTTGTGTTTACTTGTGGATGTTTAAGCTCCAAATAAATGAGAAGAAATATTAAAGTTTGTTTAAATATATTGCCAAAATAAGAAGATTGTTATTTTTTTAAACATCCAAAAATTATTGTTTATCCAAATTTCCGTCAATTTACTTTTCGAGATGCACCAACAATTATAAACGTGGCGAGCTGCTGAATTCAGTGTTTACGTCAGTCGCTATAGAGCTTATCAGTCACGAGAAAGTTTTTGGATTTGATAAATTTTAGCTCAAGCGGATTCTTTCGGTTAGGATTCATTTATTTTATTTTAGAATATCCACACAAGAATTCTTTTGGATCAATTGAAATTGTTTCGCTTTCAATTCATCGATCTCATTCTCTAATTTTTCCATTTCACGTCTAAAATTTTGAATAATTGAGTCCGATGGGCAGTCCTGCTTCATTTCGCTGATTGTTTGATTCAAATATCCTTCGTCTTTCTTCGAGTGGACGCATCTGATGTGGAGACGACTATTATCCAGGCGTGACAAAGGTGTAAAAATTTCATGACCAATTATAAAAAGATTTTTGTCGGTTATGTCGACTAAAACAATTTTTGGATTAAACGAAAAGACGTCAGATTCCAAGAATTCGAGTTGGTTGAATGATGAAGTAAATCTTTGAAGATTAGTCAGATGTTGCAAATCAAACTTTGATATTTGTTTCAGTCCTGATTTTTTGACCCCATAGCTCACAAGATTAGGAAAGAACTTCTCAAGCCCACGAGGCAAAAAGTGAACAACTTCATTTTCAATCCAAAGTGAATTTACATTCTCATGTTGAGGAGTTGTTTTGCCATCAATCATTCCAATTTCTTGCTTCGGAATTTGGATATCAAGGTTCCTCCCGTAACATGTCCAAAACCTATCTTCATTACGAGTATTATTAGGAATATCCCTGTAATGGCATTTAAAACTTGTCGAGCACTTAGATTCCACAAACAGCAGAACAAAAATCATCGAAAGAAAGTTCCTGCGCAAATCAAAATAACTTAAAAATTTCAAAACTTTGAAATTACTTCACCTCATGGCGTTTTTTTTGTGTTTACTTGTTGATGTTTAAGCTTCAAATAAACGAGAAAAAATATTCAAATTTCTTTAAATATATTGTCAAAACGACAAGATTGTTATTACTTTAAACAGATAAGAAATTATTGTTTATCCAAACTTCCGTCAATTCACTTTTTTACATCACCAACAATTATGAATACGTCGAGCTGCTGAATTCAGTGTTTACGTCAGTCGATAAAGAGTTTATCAGTCACGAGGAAGTTTTTGATACCACAATCTGGAAGCTCAAACGGATTCTTTCAGTTGAGATTCATTTATTTTATTTTTAGCATATCCACACAAGAATTCTTTTGGATCAATTGAAATGGTTTCTCTTTCAATTCTTCAATCTCCTTCTCCAATTTTTCCATTTCCTGTCTAAAGTTCTGAATAATCGAGTCCGATGGACAGTCTTTCCTCATATCACTGATTGTTTCATTCAAATATCCTTTGTCTTTCTTCGAGTGAACGCATCTGATGTGAAGACGAATATTTTCCAAGCGTGTCAAAGATGTAAAGATTTCATGACCAATTACAAACAAATTGTTATCGGTTATGTCGATTAAATCAATTTTAGGATTAAAAGAAAAGATGTCAGATTCCAAAAATTCGAGTCGGTTGAATGATGAAGTAAATCTTTTAAGTTTAGTCAAATGTTGCAAATCAAACTTCGAAATTTGTTTCAGTCCTGATTTCTTGACTCCATAGCTCACAAGATTAGGAAAGAACTTCTCAAGCCCACGAGGCAAAAAGTGAACAACTTCATGTTCAATCCAAAGTGAATTTACATTTTCACGCTGAGGAGTTGTTTTGCCATCAATCATTCCAATTTCTTGCTTAGGAACTGTGATGTCAAGTTCCTTCCCGTAACACGGCCAAAACCCATCTCTATTAGGAATATCCCTGTAATGACATTTTAAACTTATCGAGCAGTTTATTTCAGTCATCAGCAGAACAAAGATAATTGACGCGAAGTTCCTGAGCAATAAATAATTTTTTAATTTTAGTTTCGGTAAAGCAAAAAATGTAATTATTTATCTCGAGAAAAAAAACCAATTCTCGCATGAATCCAGAAGGTTAAAATTGGCTTGAAGTCTCGAATTACATTTCTGCTTTAATTTTAAAATTAATTTGCCTCATTTTTATTTTCTGTGTTCACTTGTTGAAGCTTGAGCTTCAATTGCACCAAAAATTATTTCTCAGGCGGATAAATACATTTTAAAGATTTTTTTATAACGGAAAGGTCTCATATCTTTTTTAAGATCTGCAATCTTTAACTCATTTTTATTTAAACCTTTCCTTTGCAAGATATTTCCATAACCATCGAAGTTAGTTTCTTGTTTGTAGCTTCGATTTCATTTTCCAATCTTTCATTGCCGCGTTTCAAATTGACGATTGCTGTGTCTGGTCCGCACTTTTTCTTCATATCCTTGTTTAACTTGCCGATGCATTGAATCGTCTTGCATGTTTTCTTCAAGCATCCTGAGGAGATTTCAATGAATGTCAAGTCAGTCAAAGGTGTCAGGATCTCCGAGCCAATTATGAATAAGTTGGTGGCAGCTATCCTAATAGACTTAATTTTCTTGTTGAAGGAGAAGATGTCGGATTCAAAATATGCAATTGGGTTATTGTCGAGTGTGACTCGTAGAAGTTCTGGGAAATGTCGAAAGAACGATTTTGAAATTTCTCTCAATCCTGATGAATGGACTCCGAAAGCTTTTAGGTTAGGAAAGAATTTCTCGACTCCTCTTGGAATGTAATTAACTAATTCCTTATCAGTAAAGAATCCTTCGACATTTGAAAAGTTTCCTGCGATTTCGTTGTTAATACTTTCGAACTCAACATTTTTAATTCGAATGTCAACACGTTTCCAGTTGCAAGTTGTAATTATGTTAGTAATGACCCATTTCTCGTCTTTAAATTCGCAGTTTAAATTGAAAGACCTGATTGACTGCAACGAACTCAACAGAACGAGAATCACTGACACGAAGTTCCTGTTGAGCAAAATAATTTGCGTCAAATTTTTTCCGATTTGTATTTAAATTTTTAGCAGTTTACCTCATCGCGCAGCTGATTGTCTTTGACTGAAATTTTATTTACAGTCAAAGCTTCTTTTATAAACGGTTTTGATAATTCTAGATGGGAAAACAAAAAATCTGCTATTTCCTGAACCAATTTAAGTTTTATTTTCATAACTTTGCTGCAGCACAAGAATTCTGTTTGATCAATTGAAATTGTTTCGCTTTCAATTCTTCGATTTCATTCTCTAATTTTGAGATTTCATGTCTGAAATTTCGAATCATCGAGTCCGATGGGCAGTTCATTCTCATTTCGCTGATAGTTTGGTTCAAGAATACTTCTTCTTTTGTTGATCGGACGCATCTGATGTAAAGACGAACAATTCTCAAACGTGTCAAAGGTGTAAAGATTTCATGCCCAATTACAAACAAATTATTATCGGTTATCTCGATTAAATCAATTTTAGGATTTAAAGAAAAGACGTCGGATTCCAAGAATTCCAGTTGGTTGAATGATGAAATAAATCTTTCAAGGTTTGGCCAATGCTTCAAATCTAACTTCGTAATCTGTTTTAGTCCTGATTTCCTGATGCCTAAGCTTCTAACATTCGAGAAGAACTTTTCAAGCCCACGAGGCAAATAGTAAACAACTTCATTTTCAATCCAAAGTGAATTTACATTTTCATGTTGAGGAGTTGTTTTGCCATTAATCATTTCAACTTCTTGCTTTTGAACTCTGATGTCAAGTTCCTTTCCGTAACACGGCCAAAACCCATCTCTATTAGGAATATCCCTGTAATGACATTTAAAACATGTCGAGCACTTAGATTCAACAATCAGAAGAACAAAAATCAATGAAACAAAGTTCCTGAGCGAAAAATAAATTTTGTTTTAAAATTTTGATAATTTTGAAAATACATCTTCACCTCATTTCACTTTTTGTGTTAACTAGTAGATGTTCAAGCTTCAAATGGCTTCAAAAATTATTAGATTTCCCTAGATATATTTTAAAAGCCGTTTATATTTAGATTGCGTTTAAAATAAAAAAATTTAGCAAATATTATTGTTTTCACAAACATCCGCTAATTTTTCCTAGGTCGCCATAAATTATGAACGCGATATGCTAACGAACTCAGTTCTTCGTGTATCTTACTTAATAATGTTTCCGATAAATCATTTTATTTAAATCTTTGATGCACAAGAATTCTTTTTCAACAATTGAAACTGTCTCGCTTTCGTGCTTTCAATCTCTTTTTTCAATTTTGACATTTCACGTTTAAAGTTTTGAATCATCGAGTCCGATGGACAGTTCTGCTTCAATTCGCTGATTGTTTGATTTAAAACGCGGTCAGATTTCTTCGAATGGTAGCATTTGATGTGAATATTAACATATTTCAATCGTGTCAAAGATGTAAAGATTCCGTGACCAACAACAAACAAATTGTTATCGGTTATGTCGATTGAAACAATTTCTGGATTTAAAGAGAAGACGTCGGATTCCAAAAATTCGAGTTGGTTGAAATTTGAAGCAAATCTTTCAAGTTTAATCAAATGCTGCAAGTCAAACTTCGAAATTTGTTTCAATCCTGATTTCTTGATGCCTAAGCTCACGAGATTAGGAAAAAGCTTCTCAAGCCCACGAGGCAAATAATGAAGTACTTCATTTTCAATCCAAATTGTTTCGAGATTTTCAGCTTCTGAAGATGTTTTACCAACGACTCTTTCTACTTCTTGCTTAGGAACACGGATGTCAATTTCCTTCCCATAGCAAATAAACTGTTTATCGTCATTGCCGCACTTGAAAGTTATCAAGCAGTTTACATCAACAATCAGCAAAACAAAAATCAATGACTCGAAGTTCCTGAAATTTGGAAAATGGAATTTTGTAAATATTTTAACACATTTTTACCTCATTCTGCCGTTTTGTGTTCACTTGTTGAAGCTTAAACATCGATTGAATTAAAATGAGAACTCTGTGGGTAATAAATAAGTTTTTTTTTTTACTTTTTAAAAAAGTTTATTTGGAAAATTTCAGTGAACAATTTTTAGGAACATTTTCGACGAGTTATTTTCCATATCCACTTCCGATTCCAATTCCGATGCCTTTGCCATATCCACCTCCGCCGCCCCCTGAGAAGAAATAAGTTGATAAAGTAAACAGTTGAAATAATTAGTTTGTTTATTGACTAACCATGTCCTCCTTGCTGGCCATAGCCGCCGCCTCCTGTAAAATTAAAGTAAAATTAATTGAGTTAATACTTTCAGCTAAGCTGAACAGAAATTTGCTTACCGTGACCGCCTCCTTGTTGTCCTCCGAAGCCACCACCTCCAAAGCCTCCCCCTCCTTGTGAGAATGTTTGCGATGATGCAGCTGCATTAGCAGAACTTCCGCTAAATCCGCCGCCGCCTCCTCCTGAGAAATAAGAAGTTAATAAATTTAGCCATAATTTATTCGTGTTTGAACTAACCATGTCCTCCTTGTTGTCCATAACCTCCTCCGCCTTGTTGCCCATACCCGCCGCCTCCTAAGAAATGAATTTACCAGTTGCGATGAATAATAATTAAAACTTGATCTGAAAATAAATTTGCTAACCGTGTCCCCCTTGGCCACCAAATCCTCCTTGGCCGCCGCCGAATCCTCCTTGGCTACCGCCATGAGCAATTCCCCCTCCTCCTTGAGGGTAGCCACCTCCTAAAACATTAAATTTATTTTCTTTTTCGATTAAATATTTTTCTTTAAAACTTGCCTCCTCCAAATCCGCCATGGCCGCCTCCTAAAATGTTAAACTTAGATTTTTTCATTTAAAAATATTTCTTATAAACTTGCCTCCTCCTTGACTTAAAGAAGCTGCTTGAGCTGATGCACTCGCAGAAGATCCTCCTGATAAAGAAAATTCACATTTCTAAAATTGCTTCTTTCATGAGACATGTCCGTCTAGACGGATAAGCTTGATAAATAGACACTAAATCGACTTTAGCTTTGGATATTTCCTTCTCTCAACACTTCGTTACATAAACTTCAAGATTTTTATCACTAACCGAAGCCACCTCCTCCGAAGCCACCTTGTCCTCCATAATCACTTGGCAAGGAAACCGCCACACTAATCAGTGCAGCTGCGATTACAAAAACTTTCATTTTCACAGACTTTAAATTTAATTTCGAACCTCGTCAAGCACTTGGATACACAACAATGACTTTGTGGTTCTTAACTTTGCGATATTTATACGAAAACCTCGTAGAAATAATTCTCATTATTGAGAAGCTAAGAACGAAGATCAATCAACGTCAGGCACTTTTTTTTGTTAGAATTCCCTTTTGGGGAGACTAAACAAACCCGAGAATGAGTGCGGAAGGGGAATGAGAGGGAAAAATGTTTCAATCGTTGCTTCTCGAGAAAAAAATCCGACGGCAACAGGTTTTATGTTGTGATGAAGATTCCGATCAATCAATTCTCAGCTGATTTCTGTTTAAAAATGAATCACTCCCTGCGAAATTATTTTTGTTATTGAAGGCACTCTCGGAGATCGGAGATGATTGTTGTGCAATATTTATTTGAATGTTCTTCGAAATCACCTTCGTCGTACTCTTCATTTCTTTCGTTTCGTTTTCTTCTAGCTGAACAGAGTTTTGAATTGATTCAGCGACGAATCTTCTTATCATCACGACAGAAAACATTTAAACGATTTGAATATTTTTCATTCACTGCAATTTTTTAATGAGACTGATTAAAATAATTTTGTAGTTCCCGCTTTATAATCATTCAATTTGTTTGCAATTATAAATTTCTAGTGAAATTTTTAATTATTGCGCGTTTATTATTGAAAGGCTTAGTGTCTTTGATAAGCCGCTTATCTCCATTCGAATGAATGAATCATCAAAACAAAACAAATCTAGTTTTGTCTCGTCCGGCGAAAAGTCCTTCTCGTTAATGATTTCTACGAACTGCTATTAATCAATTGAACCCTGTTGCGTTTTTAATTTGCAATGGTTCATTTACAAAACTTTTTTTTGTTTTGTTTGAAAATCTGAAATTGAGAAATCGTTGAGCTCATGAGAACCAAAAGCAAACTGTGATTTATGTGTGTAGAATCTTTATTCAAAAAATAAACAAGAGATAATTGTGAGACGCAATGTCTTTGAACTTTTTATGGATCACGATCGACAATCTCAGAATTGTCCTCAGCTGCTTCATTAAGGTTTGCTCTGTAATTGAGAAGGAAATGATTCAAAGCTTTTTTTATGAATAATCATCGTCATTTCGACTTACTCATTTGGTAGAGCAGAGGAAGTTGGAAGAGTTGTGGTAGTTGTTGGTGCAGCAGTTGTGGTTCGATTGTGATGATGATGATGTCTGTGGTGACCGCCGTGATGTCTGTGAGGGCCATGATGACGATGCCCATGTCCATGGTGACGTCTCTCTTCGTCTTCATCTTCTCCTTGTCTGACATCAATATCTTCGTCTGATTGCTCAGGTTTATGAGCTCCCTTCTTTTCACCTCGCTTACCGCCTCGTCTTCCGCCACAGCCGCCTCTTCGATGAGGACGTTCAGCAGTGTTTTCGCCTTCTGTTGGAGCAGAGTTTTCTTCTAATTCTGCATCCTCTGCATTTGCAGCAATTTGATTATCATTACGTCGTCTTCCTCTATAACTTTGTTTTCCACCAACTTGCTTCTCTTCGTCATCGTTATGACGATGCGCACAGATTGCGACAACAAACAAAGCCAAAATTACGATGTGAATTTTCATCTTCTCTTCTCTGATATTTTACTTATTCAAAGTTCTCTAGGACACTGATTGAATGAAGCTTAAAACGGCTCGCTTTTATATTGAATTGATAAGAGAACTGTTTGTTTACATTGGTTTTGAACTTTTCTCTTTCTGATGAAATTCGTTATCAATGCGCGTAATTTTTTCTCGTGAACTTCATGAGTAACTTTCTGTGAAACGAGACGTCAATGCTAAGACAAAACCAAAAAGAAGAAGAAGAAAGTTTTTGTGTTAACAAGTGATCGGATCATAAAAAGCTGTAACAACATGAGAGAGGACGTCAAGCGGTAAGAAAGCTCTTAACGTTTTACAGCCAACAAGGAGAATCGTCAGTTTAATGTATGGAAATGGAAAAGTTTATTTCTCTTTTCGGAGGAAACTCAATGTGGAGCAACAGAATATTTTGGACGGTTGCCAAAAGGAGAGAGAGGCGGCAGCTGTGAAAAATGCATTGTCAGTATTTTATAGTTCACTTTACCAGTTTTAAGGTTCATTCAACAAGTTACGAAGCGAGTCCTCGAGTTTTTAGGTTTTTTATTAGCTTTGAACGTAACTTTGTCGGAAGTTTCATCAATGAAAGTCGTTTAGAGTTTTTACATTCGAAAGGAAATTGAATCATTCGCTTAAGCATTTTCAGTTCTTTTTTTTAACATGAAATATGATTCAGAGCATAATGCAACAACTGACGTTTCCCATAAATTAATGTGAGAATATTTTTTCATAAATCTAAAGCGAAATTTATCGCAGTTTGCATTAAAGTGTTTGCATTCTGTTTCGGAGCAACATCTTCGCCTTCAACTTTCTCACTCTCTTTCTCCTTCTTGCACTGCAATAAATTTCTCAACAGCTTCTTCTTCTGTATTACAATCTGTAGAGCTTCTAAGTATTCACGCTGGTACGAGCTGAACGTTAGCGAGGGAAAGAGGAAAAGTGAATAGAAAAATTCGAAAATAAACTGCTTGAGCTGCCAAAAAATATGATAAAATTGTAGTTTATGGCGTATTTGCTGTAGCTTTACATTTTAATCGGATTTTTCTTGCTATGCACAGTAAATCGGAGAGAAAGATTTGCATAACATCTGAATCGGAAAATTAAGTTTCGGGAATTGTGTCGTAAATTCGTAGACAACTCGAAGAAGAGAAACCAAAGCTGCGAAAATCTTTGGAATTAATTTCAATTCACCTTTTTTCTTAAGTGAAACTCTCGGAGTGAAATATGGAGGGGACGAGAAACTTAAATCGTATTGTTACGACCGCTTACTCCCGGACATATTTAAATGTAGAAGCTAGGACTTGACGATGAAAAGCTGTCATTTTTCACAGAGATAAAGACAGAGGCGAGTACATAAATCACGTCGACAGCTTCTCCTAACTTCAAAGCTTTCCATTCTTGTAAATCTTTTCCCCAACAAACTTTCTCTTCAGCTTCCATCAAAAAACAGCTCGAGTGCGTCACATTGCACAGCGGAACATTGAAAAGCGAAGCCAAAAGAATATCTTCCGTTACGTTCACCTGAATAGAAAGTAATTCAATTTCGTTTGAAGACGAGGATAAAAATAAATTTTCAATCTCGGGGAATCCTCGGTGCCTTCGACATTTGTAATGCGAGTCTAAGAGTGAGCACACACAAAAAACCTATTTTTCGCTTGGTTAAATTAAAAACCGAACCCAAAGCATAAATTGACGCAAAAGCTCGACTCGGTGTCTCCATAAACGCTCGACTTAAAATTGATGCTTGTTCTGTGTTTTGCTTTTTGGGCATTTTCGTGAATTCTCTTTCAATGGTTCGAAGGGAATTTGCATATATTCAATTAGAAGTCTTCTTACGACGACAAAAACTTCTCCTTATTCATCATTTTCGCAGTTCGCATTTGAAAGTCTCTCTCAAAATATTCAAATTCACCTTCGAGTTGCTTCAATTGTTCAAGGTTTTCCAGCGAAACTTTCAATGAGAGACTTTCAATTCTATAATAAATTGCGGGGGCGATTGTGAGTTTGATCACATTAGAGAAACTTTCAAAAGAAAGAAGAAACAATTTGTGATTGAACTGATCAACTAACTCTTCACACAAATTCAATATTTAACTTTCGATGACTTCAGGGCATCTCGGAGACTGGAAACTACTTCACGACAAATAATTGATGTACAACTTTATCGTCGATTGAACGACGATTGAAATATTCAAAGTTAGCATTCCGCAAGAGATAAAATCAAGCTCCAAGCATTTGCTTTAAAATTGTCGAGACGAGATAAAATCTTCTTGAACATAAAACTCAATCCAAACATTCATCATACGAAGCTGAAGATTTACATTCGTTATTTTATTCTTTTGTGAAAGTTTGAGTGAAAATCAAGGAGAATCTTTGAAGCTTGAAATAAGAAACTTCAAATTATTTTTAAATAATCTTTTGACATTCTCCTCAATCTTGTCCTTGATCTTAATATTAAGCTTCGTTTTCCTCATTTGCTTCGTCATGCCGACATGATTTGAAATTTTCTTTTATAAGAAAAATGTTTTCCAACTGTTTTTTCCGTCGAGAAATATGTTTTCTCCTCCTTAAGGCTTTTCCTTTTCTGTTCAGAAGGAAAATGTTTTTTCAGCGCTACATTCACGATAAATTATGAATTTAATTTAATATCGCTTTCTCCACGTAATGGCCTCACACATAACGACGACGCTCACAGTTGTTTACTTCGTCCTTTAATTTTTCGTAGGAAAAAGTCTTTGACTTCCTTGCCTCAGTGTTTTAATGCCTTAATGCTTTTATATTTACACGACTTATGGTCTTTGTTCGTCATAACCGAAAATAAATGGAAACGCGGGCTTCAACCACCTGTGAAACTTTTCCCTTCGTCTCTTTGTCTCTCACACATCAAATAGCTTTACAGTCGTTGGAGAGCTTCACTCCATCATTCGAGAAGAATCTCTTTCGCTCCCCCAACCTCCACGTGCTGTTCAAACACCCAGCAGCTACTCGCTCTTTGTGTTCGATGTAACATTTACGAGCTTTTCCTTTTTTTTCGGAGCCTTTTTCTCATGCGCTTCACAAAAGTTTCATCTTTAATCTTCATCCCATTTTAGTGTACGGTTTAATGTGTTTTTTACGGGGTGATGGAGAGACGTTTTTGCCGTCTCCTCTTCTCCTGAAGCCACTCACGATTGTTTTTGTTTCGAAAGATACCTGAAACGTTTCCTTTTTGTCTGTCGAACGGGAAGAGCTTCAGTTTATTTTTATTGACTTTTCTCGTGTTTGCTTCCATCATTCAAAGTTTTAATAGTGGCGAGAAGATCTGAAGATCGATCTCTTATTTGTTTTGCGCTATTCCGTGCGGGGGGAATTGAAACTAAATCGCTTTTCTAATAAAAGCAGCTCAATCTCTTTCCCTCTCTCTCTTTCTTACTCACCTAAGCAAATTTACTTTAACCTTCTAATAATTTTATTAGCAAAGCGCGGAAATTGCTATTTCAACAGAAAGCTTCGCACTCGAAATAACAGAATCAACAACACCTAGTGCCTCGAGGAGATTTTACGAAAAGTAGAAGAGAAGCCAACGCGCTTTCGATGAATTAGCAACACCGAAAATGTTTCGAAACTTTCCCTCGCCCTGAATATTTGTGTCTGCTTATATTAATTATTAATTATCTTAGACAACCAACAAATTTACCTTCTCCCGGCTCGACTCTCAATTTACCTTAGAACAATTTTTTTTCCGGCTCGGCTCTCATGCATATTAATTAACAGACTCCGTCCCCACTCACTCAGCTTCTTGACGCTCATTTCTTGGAGCCGCCCTCGAAATGATTTTTTCATTTCTTGCTTCAAGCATGCACTGCGCCAATTACATCGTAGCTAAATTTATGAAAGATTAATAAGAATTGTTGAGATCTGTGAGACTCTTCATTTTGTTTGTTGATAACAATTGAAGAGAAAGAAATTGATTTTGAAGTCAGAAATAACTGGCACAGTCGCCCAAGTGAACCAAAGTTATAAATATTTAATGTTTTGCTTTTTAAAAGTTTCCGCTCTTGTGTTTTCCGATTTGCAACAGCGTCTTGTGTTTCTCCTTCAAGCGTTCACTGCAAGACTTTTCCAAAACAGAAGCTCAGCTGCAACTTTGCTCTCAGCTTGAGAGTTTTGAAGAAATTTTGCTTGATTTCGGTGGAAGAACTTTTTGAGATGAAATTTTAAGGAAATTACCTTTTTTTTTCATTAGAAGAAGAGCAAACAAGAAAATTAGTTCACGTTTTGGGCAACGACGAAAAAAGCAAGAAAAGGGTTGACGTTGGACCCTCATTAAATTATGGAGGCTTCATTAAGTTGCGCACTCATAAATCACGAATCGAATCTTAAAATTCATAGAATTCGATTATTCTTAGATTCCAAGATTTTGGCTTTCTTAAACGTCCTTCCACCAAAAAGAAGAAACTTCTCAGCTGAGTTCAATTGAATTAACTTTTTAATTAAAAATCGAGCATGTTGTGCGCCATTGTTTCGGAAAATTTGATTAAGTTCAAACCACTGAAGCTCAGTCGGAAAAGTTTTTCCCTCGAACAGGTTTTACTCGAGTTTTCTCTCGAAAATTTTGTTTATTGTGTGAAAATGTTCTCATCGTTGAAAAGTGAAAAACATCATTTGCGGTTTGATCGAATTCAACGAGAAATTTCTTCGCTGTTGTGGAGAGGCGAGAATTCACTTGATCCGGATGCTGCTGCTTTGTAGTAAAATGAAATTGAATGGAATCGAACATGAATGCGAATAGAATTACGCTTACTCATTCAACAAAGAAGCTTTTTTTGTAAAGATCCGAATTAAATTACGGAGGAGGAGCCGAGAGAAGTGCAGCGAGGGAACTTTTTCCTGGTTAAAAACGTATTAAAACTTTCTATATCCTCTTGGGAATTCAATTTACTGTCGAAATGCTTCCCAATTGATCATCATTGACAGTAATATATTGCTGGAAATGAATTTGTTCTCTTCCCTCGCAAGCATCACATTAAATCCCGAAAGAGATCGTGCAAGTAAAATTATTGAAAATGACGAAAGAATGAGCGACAATATTTCAGGTTTCTCCAGCTCGAGTTACAGTCTCGAAGGACGAAATATCTCTATCGTCGTCGAAGCTAAAAGGAAAGTTTGAACTTCTAGCGAAAAAAAAAATAAAAAATTACACGCTTTTCAGCAGAAGGAGCTTTTAGTCAAGAACGTTATTCTTGGGAAAGAAGATTAAAAGGTCAACTGAACTCACATTCCTCACAAACACTCCCGAGTGTCGTTTCGATATTGTTAGAACTTTTCTTAGTTGAGAAAGTTTTTCCTTTCAGCTCAATTTAAGAGTAATATGATCTGCTCTGAACAAAGTTGAAGCTTTTTTTCTTAAATTCTGTTCGTCTTCAGCTTTTAGTTGATAAATGATTTTGCGACTTCTGTTTTTAAAGCAAACAAAATTACGAGATCTTCAGTTTAAATTTAAAGTGACCGCATAGCCTTGCCGAGTTTTCCATTTCAATTAACAATTTCACAAACGAATCCTCTCAAAGAAAAACTTTCTTCAAAAGTTAAAAATGGAATTCACTCAACTCGGGAATAAAAAAATGAAATATTTGAAAGTTTTGAGAAGCCCCAATCATAAAAATAAAAAATTTGAAACGTCAAAGATTGAAGGAAAACTCAGATGAAAGGTCAAAGGTTTTGTGAATATTTAGAAGTTTCGAGACGTCTACGATCCTTTCAATCGACGAAATGTAAACCCAAGATAAGATTGAAGTGGCTGATAAGATCGAATTTTGTCGCGTCGCGAGATATTTTCTATAACGAAGGCAAAATTAATTTCATTATCTTCATACGAGAGTGCTCACAAAATTTCCCATCCCATGCTCATCTCATTATTCCGCCGCAAACGATGTTAATCGCAGGGATAGATTACTAACAAAATCATTGAATTGAGATTCGTTAAGGAAACTTCTCGAGCTCGTAAACGAACAGCGGCATCTGAAGAAAATTCTTTTCACCCTAAAATTTAATTTTCGTCATGCGCAGAAAAATCGAGAAGGGAAATTGAATTGCCTGACTCGTCAGCACAACCTGTTGAAGCTTTTTTCACCAAGAAATGTCGCGCAACTCAGACAATCCTCCATCGAATGACGTCAAAAGTCGTTTATGTTATCATCGCAATTTTCTGGGAATTTTTTGAATTTTCATGAATTTTCTTTTAAAATACTTTCACTCAACGTGCTTTGTAAACATTTATCCTGGAAAGTAAATGCTGCATGTAATTGGAAGTCCTCGTGCTTTTCCGCGAGAGAAAGCTCATGGAAAAATTACATCATTCACTAACACACTCGCAAGAAAGGAAAATTCACTTTTTTTCATCGAGAGTCAGCAGTTGATCTGGTGAAAATTTGTGAATTGGTAGCTTACGTGCCAATATTGAGGACAAAAGTAGTTTAAATTTGTGCATAATGTCGATCTCGAGTGAAGTGAAATGATGGCTGCACATCTCGAGCGTTGGAAGATTCGAAATAGGCAAAATAAAAAGCGCCAGAAAAACTTTTCCTTTGCCATTGTTGCGAGGATTTCGAGACGTGACTTGAGAGAAATTGTCGTTGCCAAGCGAAAGTTGTGTTCACTGTGAGAAAATTGATTCCTAATTCGTTCATCCTCAAGTCGATTTACAAATTTGAGGTAAAGCTTAGTAGAATTCTCAAGAAGAATCTGCATCGGGAAGAGAAGAAAAAAAGAAGAAAAGTTGTGCAAGTAGTGAGAAAATGTCAGGGCTCGAGAGACTTCGGAAAATTACATAAAGAAAATTTCCTGCGGATGAGAGAAAAACAATGAAGACGAGTGGAAAATTTGAAGAGATTGTTGTGCCGCAGAGCAAATGACGAGGAGGAGTCAAGTTAACCGATTACAAAAGCCAAACACAAGAAACTTCCTGCAATCTTAACGAGGAAGTTTTCTTGGAAAGTTCTCTAAAGGAAAACGCTTAGTTCGTGAAGTAATTAAAGGGAAAAAGAAAAGATTTGAGTAAATAAGAAGAAGAAGAAGAATTAAAAGTAACTTAATTAAGTCCCAGCGAATAATTCATCAACCAAATGAAGAATGAAGAAGCAAAACATCAGAACTTTATCTCTGATTGTCGTGACGTTCACTTATTTGCTTGTCGGAGCGGCGGTTTTCGGTAAGAAAAGCGGAAAAGAAAAACTTTTCATCCCTCAAGAGGAAATTTAATTTCTCGAGAAAACATTTTCTTTCAGATGCGCTCGAGTCGGAGACAGAGAAAAAGCGCTGGGAGGCTTTGGAGTCTATCGAAGCGATGATAACAGCGAAATACAAAATCGATCAGGACGACATGAAGATCATCGAGACGGTGATTCTAAAAACGGAGCCGCACAAAGCTGGAATGCAATGGAAGTTCACGGGAGCTTTCTATTACGGTAAACTATTCTTCTCACAAATCTCTTGAGCTTTTCAATCAAATTGCTTTTCTATTTTTAGTTCTAACTGTCCTAACGACTATTGGCTACGGTCATTCAACTCCATCAACAGTGGGCGGAAAGTTATTCACAATGTTTTACGCAATGGTTGGGATTCCCTTAGGTAAGTGTGATAAAGCGACGTGACTGACTGTCGACGACGACTTAATGAAAAACTATTTCCATGTTAAGGACTCGTGATGTTCCAAAGTATCGGTGAAAGAGTCAATAGACTGAGTAGGTAAGTTCTCATCGACCTAACTGAACGATTGATCTCTTTAATGACCTGAGCTCTAATGGAAAACACTTTTTCGTTATAGCTTTGTTATACAGACCGTTAAGAAATCATTAAACTGTCGGAAGACGACAGCGACGGAAGTAGATTTAATATGTGTGGTAACCACATTGAGCTCGTTGACGATCGCTGGTGGCGCGGCTGCTTTTTCAAAATTTGAAAACTGGAAATATTTTGATTCAGTTTATTAGTGAGTTGAAAATCTTCTTAGCTCTGCTGATGACTAAAGATTTATTTCTTTTATAGCTGTTTCATAACTTTGACGACAATTGGATTCGGAGACATGGTCGCGCTTCAGAAAGACGATTCGCTTAATCGACGACCTGAGTATGTTCTGTTTGCTCTCGTTTTTATTCTCTTTGGGCTCGCGATTGTCGCTGCTTCCTTAAATCTTCTCGTTCTTCGCTTCGTGACGATGAACACTGAAGACGAGAGAAGAGATGAAGCTCAAGCAATTCAAGCGCTTCAAGGAGCAGTTCGATTGGAAGGCGATGTGATAACAGCGAATGGTTCGATTCTTAGTGGTCACTTAGGCCATCGAATCCACATCGATCCGAATGCGACTTATTACCCTCAGCTGCAGCACGAAGACTCAATGTCTCTCGAAGGAGAAAGCAGCTCAATGTGTTCATGCTCATGCGGATGCTTCAAAGCTTCGAAACAGAAACGGTAAATTTCCGTTTGTCTCTTTTGACATTTCATTATAAATCTCATTCATTTGCAGTCAAATCTATCACGTTCGAAAGCAACCGCCTCCCTTCTATGTCCAGCCAATGCCCTTTCCTCGTTTCAACTTCCGTGACAAGGAGCGTCTCAAAAAGATTTCCCTTTCTGCATCGTCTCTTCCACCTGTCGGTCTCTTCCCAGTTGAAGAGAAGTCCAACGCTATTCCTGCCATCACTGATGGCGCTTACAACTTCCATAACTCGCAGGACAATATGCACGACGACATGTACAATTTTTATGACGACGATAACGCTCGAGAAAAGCGTCATCATTCGTTAGAGTATTTAGACGACTTCTACCCCATCGACGAACACGGACTTCTCGATGATCTCTTGGATGAAGATGGAGCGAGTGGACCACCAGGAGTGACAACGACAACGACAATTTCCTCATTCAAATGTCAATCGAATGTTCCTCCACATCAACCAGCAGCGCAGATTGTCGCAGTCTACCAAACGCATAACCGAGCTTCTTCTCTTTAATCGATGATGATGAAGTTGTTCAATCGCTTTAATACGAATCACGATTTGCCAAAAAAAAAAACAGAATGATAAGAAGTTAATGCACCGATAAAAACTTTTGACGAGTCATTGGAGTTTTTCCAGTCGACTCTGTCGTACACTTGATAGTAATTAGATAAAAAAAAAAGTTTTGAAAGAATAACGACTTAGGCCCGATTAGTTTCCGTTCGTTCTCTCTAACAGAAGCCAAAAGCATTGCCAAAAATTCAATTCTCCTAACTGTGCAATAGAACGTCAGTCAATCGCCTGTAGATAGTCATTTAAAATAATTTTCCTTCCTCCCTCTCTTCAGCTGCTGACCGAATTGCATTTAAACGAAAATAGGGAAACAAATTATCAATAACAATTACACCAAACGTAGGTTTTATAAAAATGAATTGGATAAGTTCTATGAACAGAAAAGAAATTACTTTCGGTTGCGCCAAATGCAAGCTGAACGTTCAATGCTCTCAGATAACGCTTCACGAATCGCTTATGCAATATTCATTCCTTTGATTTATCGATCCGAAAATCGATGATTGAAAATAAATTTCTTTCCTGATCAGAATTAAAAACATTTTGATTGGGTCGACGATAAGAGAACAAAATTATTGTAAATGTTGATAAGAAAAAAACTTTTTATTTGTTTTCCATTTGAGATAAAAATTCAGACAGAACTCGCTGAAAAATAAAAGAAGTTTAATTAAAGAAAAAAGTTTGGAGCTTTTAGAGGGAAACCCAAAAAAGAAAAACTTTTTTTATTTCTTTCAGAATGAGACAGACAAATAATTGGTGAGAAAAACTTTTCCCGGTTCGCTAGAAAACTACAAAGTAGGAGACTTCAAAGTCTTGCCTTCGATGATGAGGATTTGGATGGGAAAGTTGAACTCGATGAACCTGTTAATTTCTTTTTTTACTTAGCAATCTGTTACCATCACCAAAAAATTTATTCTTTACAGATGCCAATGACTCCGCAAGCGAGACGAGCTCCAGCGTTTCCAGTTGACTTGCTCAACTCATGTCCACCATCACCCAAATCATCTTGATCAGCGTGAACGACGACTGTGCGTCCTAAGATGCTCAAGTTGCCAGTTAGAGAGATTTGCTTGTCACTGATATCAACAGTTGCTTTTCCTGAATCGTTGGCAACAACATTTCCCAAGTCACCAGCGTGTCTGATAGCGTGAGTTGGACCTCCGTGTTCCTTTCCGTGAGGATTGAAGTGGGGACCAGCTGACATGCATCCATTTGTGTTATCTCCGAATTCGTGGATGTGGAAGCCATGAAGACCAGCCTTCAATCCAGTGACTTCGCCAGTTACTTTGACTGGGTCTGATTCACTCTGAAAAGTTAAAAACGTGCAAAGGTCAACAAATGATTATGCAAGTCAACAATCGCGTAGAAGAATATTTAATGGATCCGGCAAAAATAATGAAGGTCGTCTTGATAATTTCTTAATTACTCACGGCTTGAGTGAAGAAGATTGTTCCTTGGACATCTCCGGCAAGTACGCAAACAGCTTTCGGCATTTTGATAATTTTCTCTTGATTTGGAATGTTCTAGACTTCAATTTAAAGAATTCTTTTGCGTTGAAAATATTCCGCACGGCACCAAAAAAGAATTTCAATGTCTTCAACAAACAAAGTCAGGTAAACGACGTTCCGACGCAATCAAACAAACTCGCGAGTTTTATAAAATTCAGTTTGTTTACGATGAACGTAGAAAATTGTTGTCGAGTCTGCCTTGAAGAACTCTTCTGCAACACTGGCTACAATCTTCAAGAATTCATCGGCGAGTCGACTATCAGTGAATTAATGAAGAAAATTTGTGGAGACATCAACGTAAATAGATTTTTTTGTGATTTCGGCTTTTAGATTTAATTTTGTTTTGATTTTTAGCTTGAAAACAAACCTGACGTGATCTGTGGAAATTGTTTGGCTCAACTAAAGTCTTCGTGTGAATTCAAACAGAAGTGCGAAACTTCTGATTTGTTTCTTAAAAACATCAACTTTGAAAGAAAATTTCAAATCTTCGACGATGACGACAACAGAACGATCGACGACTTCATTGATACGAATCTCTTCGATATTTTGGATCCTGATTACATCAGTGAACCAACAGAAGATGATCTCAAGCCAGAATTTGATAGTTTAGACTCAAAGACTCAGACAGAATTCAAGTTGGAAAGCAAAGAAACTCAATGTGACTACAAAGGACAAAGCAGTGAGAAGCGAAAATATTTAAGGAACTTAGCGAGATCAATCATCAAATGCTCGAACTGCTCAGAGACATTCTCAGGACCATCAAAGTTAATTCAACATGCCAAAGACGTTCATCAAGATATCAAACCATTCAAGTGTCTTCATCCAGATTGCAATCGCAGCTATCAAAATCCCAAAGCATTGAAAGTTCATCGAAAGCTTCATCTTGTCGAGCGACCTTTCAAATGCGATGAGTGTCATTCATCATTCCATGTCAAGGCAAATCTTCTCTCTCATCTTAGAATCCACACGGGCGAGAAGTTTAAATGTAATGTCGCTGATTGCGATAAATCGTTCAGCACTCTCAGTTACTTCAAGCAACACCAACTTCTTCACATTCACGGAAATAACATTCCACGTCCTTTCATGTGTTCCTTTCTTGGCTGTAAAAAGTCGTTTCCTGACAAAAATTCTCATCGATCTCATCAAATGATTCATGAAGATAAGAAACTCAGTTGTGAGATTTGTTCAAGCAAATTCCGAACGAAGCAAAGCTTGAAAATTCATTATCTCAAACACACAGACATCAAGCAATTCACTTGTCACATCTGCGGAATTCTTTTCAAATACAAAAGTCAATGCTTCGATCACGTTCGAGCTCACACAGCTAAACGAGAGTTCGAGTGCTTCCATTGTTCGAAGATGTTCATCAAGAAAGCTCTTCTTGCGGCTCACATGCAAACTCATCTGTCAGTTCGATCATTTAGTTGTAAAGAGTGCAACAAATCGTTCAAAACTTACAATTGTTTGTATGCTCATCGAAGACGACATCAAGAGAAGATTGCAAAGTTCTCCTGCGCGTCTTGTGATAGACACTTCACTTCACGATCTGATCTAACGAATCATCTACGAACTCACACGCAGGAGAAGAAATTCGCTTGTCACGTCGAGGGATGTTCAAAGGTTTTCATTCACAAAGCAAATCTCAACGTTCACATTCGATCTCACAATGAGACAGAAGGATTTGAATGCGACATTTGTAGGAAGAGTCTCGCGAACTCAAACGCTCTTCGAGTTCATCTCAACAAAGTTCACAAGGCTGAGAAGAAATTCGCTTGTTCTTCCTGTACAATGAAGTTCGCGAGTCCTCAACTTCTAAGAATC
Source organism: Smittia aterrima (assembly GCA_033063855.1). Taxonomy (NCBI): domain Eukaryota; kingdom Metazoa; phylum Arthropoda; class Insecta; order Diptera; family Chironomidae; genus Smittia; species Smittia aterrima. Next base: position 5,975,085 of record CP093829.1, read on the forward strand.
CACGAAAACTCTCACAAACCGAAGAAATTCGCGTGCACATTGTGCAATCAAAGATACAATTTCGCAGCTGATCTAACTCGTCATTTAGAGAAAATGCATCAAGACAGACCAGGAGCCGCAAAAAAAGATATTTCAGTTACTTAAAAATAAATCCTTTTTTACCTGAAAATAATTTTAACGAATTTTTGTCTTTCAAACTCGAGTCGTTGAAAATAAATTCAGTCGAACGCACTCGAATCAACAACAAACAAAAAAAAAATGAGCAGCGATTTAATTAAATTATGCCGAGCTTGCGGCAAGAAAAATTACGTTTTCTGTAACGTAAGCCATGAAGTGATCTTGAGGCTGCTGAAGTTCGTTCCTGGATTGGTAAGATCCGAAAGTTTTCACTCAAAACTTTTTACTGAAAATTTTTGTTTACAATTTTTTAGATCGAAATGGAAGAAACTAAATTGCCACCGGATATCTGCGTTGAATGTTTTCAAATGATTAAAACACTTGTTTTCAACATCGAAGGAATCTCTGATATGCAGAAGATCTTGAAAATTCAATGTGGATCGAGTTTGGAAGCGCAAGCGACTCCTGTCGAAAGCAAAAAGCGTTCTCTGGTCGAAGATATTAGAAGAAAATACACAAACATCAAGTTCAGAAAGATTGAAGCTGGTTCAACGAATGAAGAGACTTCTGATGACTTACCAATTGTGAAGAAAGTTCTAGAGAAATCTCCAGTAAAGAATCTATCACCACCATCAACTCCAAAGACTCAAGAAAAGGAAAAGTCCATACCAAGCACAAATTCAAGTTCTCCACAAACCAAGACAGAGCCAAAACCAAAAAAGGCTTTCATGTGCATCACTTGTACTGAAAAATTCACTCAGTTCTCAGATCTCGAGTCTCACCTCAAAAATTGCAAGTCAACTACAAATCAACAGTACAAATGCTTTTGTGGGAAAGTTCTCAAGTCCAAACCTGATCTCAGTGTTCACATTAGCGTCGTTCACAAACAAAATAAACAGCAACACATCTGCAGCACCTGCAAGAAAGTCTTCTCATCGCTTGCCAATCTTCAAAATCATGTCATGATGATCCACAACAAGTCTCCACATGGGAAATTGAAAGGAAGTTACATGTGTCACATTTGCGATGAGAAATTCACCGAACTCGAGACACTTATAGCACATCGACAAAGTACTCACACAATCGCGAAGAAATTGGCAATCACAAAAAAGTCAATAGAAACTTAAGAGTGCAAAATGCAAATCTTTATTTTTTAGACAAAAAAGTTTTCTCTCTTACAATCTATTATGTGCGCCCCTGGACGGATCAAGTCGTATGGCTTATGATGAACGATTATCTAGCTCTACTTCATTGCACAATGCAAGTTTTGTGGGGTCAACACATGTTTCTAAGTCACTAAATTTAATTAACTTTCATTAAAGAAAAAGTTTCATGCCTTTTGGACGGAATTGTTTCAAAAGATTCTAATCTTATAAAATCTACGAACATAATTTGAGAGTTTTGTTTTTTTCATTTGAATGAGATTAATAAAAGCAGAATTAATATTGGAAATTGCGAGAGATTCTCATTGATATGCACAATTAAGTGGTGGAAGTATTTGTTTGAACTTTCTTGTTATGCGCGTCAATTTAAAGCTTTCAATGATCAGATTATTCGATCATGTTGAAGAACATGCACGAGAAGATCATACCGAAGAGCATTAAAACCGCTACGATGATTCCTGATGCTCCGATAACAGCAGCACGCTCACGAATGAACCAGGAGCCAACCTCGTAACATCCTTTCGGATAAACGTTCGAGAGAGTTGGGTTGTCTTGGCAAGGCTTACGTTGAACTCCGTCGATTTCCTGGCAACACGAGATTGGAATCTTTCCATACCAATCGCGGAATGTCTCAACACCGCAGCATCTCAAGCGAGTCTGAGTGATGTCCCAAGCTGAAGTTACTTGACGACGAGTTCCATAAAGTTTGATTGATGAATACATCTCTTGTTTCATCGTCAACTCAACCTTCTCTCTAAATACATAGCCGAGGATTCCACCGATGAGCATCGTCACGAAGATCAAAAACAGCAGAATGAAATACTGAAATCGACAAATAAATGAAAATAAAATTATTTACGACTTTGTCCATTGAAGCGAATCGGGGTCAATGTCAACCGTCAATGGAACCACTGCTAAATCATAATTGAACGGAACGCTAACCGCGCGCCAAATTCGAGCGAGAAATGAATTGTTGTTCAGGGTCATGGTCGGCAGAAGTCGAAAGTAATCTCGTGAGTGAGAAAACCTAATTGAATTGTGTACGAAAATGGGGAGGGAGAGAGCAAATTGAAAGAGCGACGAGACTGTGTTTGCGCTTGATGGAGTTTGAAAAGAACATCTGGAAATTGCTTTCCGCATTGCACAACGTTTGACTCTAGCGAATTGTAATTATTGTGTCGCGCGTGAACTTCACGCGATCAACTTACCGTCAACAGCATGAATTTGACTTCGCGAACAGCCCCGAAGCATCCGAAGAAGGAGAGCAGACAAACAAGGGCTGAGGTGATGACCAATACGTAGACAGCGCCTGAGAAAAGATTCGTGCCGAGGAGCTCGCTGAGGAAGTTACGGTCGACGAGCGTGATTACGCCAATCACGAACACGCTTAAACCTCCGATCTGCAAGTGAGAATAAAACTCTCTGAGAACCTGTTTCAGTTAAAAAGTTCATTGTAACTTACGAAAATGATCAAGTTGCTGATAAACATTCCATACTTGACGACTTGCGAGCAACAATCCATACGCCCACCTACTCCCATTTTGATAACTGCGAATTAAATAATTTTCGATTACAATTGTGATGACGAAGGTTTTGTTTACGTTCTCGAATGAATGTTTGATGCGCGCGCGTGAATTTGTTTTGATATTCTTTTTAATTATTTCACTATGGCAACGTGAATCATAAAGCAGTAACGAATCGGGGTAGATGATCGAGATTACTATTCTCAAGGTTGTAAAGATTTATCTGCGGTTTCAATTAGAATTTATAAAGTAATCATTTAGCAAATAATCGAGAAGAAAAGGCTTTGATTGAATTTATTTTGTAGGAGGGTCAATCCGGTCAAGCAAAATTTTGCGATTGATCTGTTAACAGGTGAAATCTCAACTCCCAATCAACATGATCACGATGGAATTCTCAGATCCGTTTATATGATTCACACTTCGAAGTAAAAGTTCTGCTAATTGCATTGTTAATTAACAAGTTTGAGCCCTACGGTCCGCGCCCTGATTGCGTCACCTGTGTTAGCCACTCACACTCACAACACTTTCTTCAGGTGGGACCAAACAAAACTTTCTTAGATGTTGTTCACTTAAATCGACTCCGAGATCAGCTGAATTGTGAAACAATTTAATTATTATTTCAGTAATTGAGTCATACTCGCTATGTAAATGAACAAACTGATGAGTAATCCAATAAGATTTCGAAAGGAATTTCGATGGAGCGCGTTACTTTGAGCTTCTAACAAGAAATTATATCCACGTCTTGAACTTACTTCGATTGATTCACTTTTGACCTTAAACGATGACGACGGAAATGACTTGAATTTCCGAAATGAAATGGATCGCGAAACTAATAGGAATGATGTCGAAAAGTAAAATAATTACGGAGACGAGATTGAAACGCGATCAACAAGTTATGACTACTTGAATTCTCATTTGTCGTTAAACTTTTCATATTTTGCAAAATTGTTGGGGTGCGCAGTTAAGCTTTGTTTTCTTAAAAAGAAACGCTTAAAAATACATTTTTTTGCTAAAATATTAAAAGTACACAAGAAGCTTCAATTAAAAATATCTCATCATGCCAACCTGGGCTCAAATTCAATCTCAACTGAGACATCCCAACAATCCAGTCGTAAGTTTCATTTAAAAATAGCTGAAAGAGTTTTGTTTACAATCGTACAAACAATTTAATCGAATGCCAATCGTTTAATTTCAGGTTTTTCTTGATATCGCTGTGGGATCAACTGAGATCGGTCGAATCATTCTTGAGTTGTTTGCTGATGTTTGTCCAAAGACTGCAGAGAATTTCCGACAGTTTTGTACCGGCGAATACAAACCAAATGGAGGTTCGTTGATTTGTTTAATTACTTCTCATTAAATGTTCTAATAAAATTCTCTTTCTTTTAGTTCCAATGGGATACAAAGGAGCTTGTTTCCATCGAGTAATCAAAGACTTTATGATACAAGGAGGTGACTTTGTCCATAACGATGGGACTGGAATTATCAACATTTACAATGGAAACGCATTTCCCGATGAGAACTTCACACTCAAGCACGACACAGCTGGACTCCTGAGCATGGCGAACAGTGGAAAAGACACAAACGGCTGTCAGTTCTTCATTACTTGCGCTAAATGTAATTTCCTCGATAACAAACACGTCGTGTTTGGTCGAGTTATTGATGGATTGCTGATAGTTCGTAAGATCGAGAATGTCCCAATCGGATCCAATAACAAACCTCGTCTGTCGATCACCATAAGTCAATGTGGACAAATGTAATCGTTCAAATAAAACTTTCTTTATTTTGTCAAAATGAAATTGTCATTATCGCACTTTGCTAGTCGCTTCAAGGACGTGGCTTTTGATCGTTGGTTTACCAAACCTTTCTTCAGCTTCATCAATGAAAGCTTTCTCCATTTGAACTACAAGTTGGTCGAAGAAAAAATTCGCAAGATGTGAGTGAATAGCAGATTTGAACTGGAAGGACACGGCGAAATCGATGACACATGATTGAGGAATATCTTTAACGCCAGGTGAGAAGCGCCAATGATTTAGTAAATAACTAAAGAGACGACCATCACTGCACTCAGCTTTGACTAGATTCGGCTTTACGAGTGTTACACTCGATGTGTACTTCTCATTAATTGGCGGAAATCCAATGACAAGGTCAGCTGTTAGAAATCCATCTTTCCTGTTATAAACCATCGACTTCTTACAAAATGGAACGAACTTGTAATAATTCTCGACATCCGCAACAACTGAGTACATTTGCTCCATTGAGTATCTAAAATAAGAAAAGAAAATATCAGGAAAGGTTTCTTCAAGGTTGTCGACGAGTCAGTGAAAGATTAAGAAAGTAGTTCAAGGTTGCAAAGCTAAGATAACTTACCCCACCAGCTGTTTCCCCTCAAACTCTCTTCTCTTCTTCATTTGTGTCAGTGCTGAGAAGTCAAGGAGATTGCTATTCGTATGATGAATGCTTCTTTTCGACCTAAGAACATTAAAAACCCGAAATAAAATATCAAAGGTCAACACATTTAAATAAAGAATCTCTCACATTTGACATGATGCTGATGATGAAGCTCGCAGGATTACTCGAAAACTACTCGGAAGTTTATTTGCTGCCATCGTTGCCCTTGTCCTTAAATTTAACTAAATTGACTAAAACGAAATTCTTGTTGTTCTTCTGTAATTTTTCTTCTTCTTAAATTGCTCAAGTTGTTTTTCCCTCATCGAACAGTCTAACGAAGTTTTAATGATTTTCTTTCTCAAAGTGTTATCACCAAAATATTCTTAGAACGGAGAGATGAATATTCTTGAAAAATGTCTCGCCGTTCTTGTGATACTTCAAGCATTGACTGCCGTCGATTCGAGTGCTGGTGACAACTCGCCGTACTATCAAAATTGTGTGAAGCAAGCTCTGAAACAATCCTGTCAAAATAGTAAGTTTACCTTCAAATCGAATACAAATTAAACTTCCGCGTTCATCAATTGAAACTTTCTTTCAGATGTCTTGTTGTACAAGAAAGGATTGGAAGAGACTTTGAGTGATCATCTGATCGAACTGTGGCGATTTAAAAACTTTGACGTCAGTACTTTCGAGCACTTGGTACAATGGAACTGTCGTGACAACTGCAAATATATTTGCATGCACAAAACGACAGAAGCATTCATCGCTCGTAAATGGAATATTCCTCAGTTTCATGGGAAGTGGCCGTTCGTTAGACTCATCGGCTTACAAGAACCAGCTTCAGTCTTCTTCTCGGCATTGAACTTCTTCGTTCACTGCAAAGGTTTAATGAAGTTCAGGCAAGAAGTTCGTCCCGATTCTCCGCTCTACAAGCTCTGGCATGCTTTCTCGTTCATCTGTTTGAATGCCTGGACTTGGTCAATGGTCTTCCATGCTCGCGATTACCCTCTAACTGAATTATTCGATTACGTATTCGCGTATTCGATGGTTCTTGCTTCGTTTTGGTGCATGATTATCAGGTTCGTGATAAGAGCTTTAAAAAACAAGTTTGAGGTCAATGACCCTACTCTAAGTTCATTGACCTCAAACTTCTTCTCCTAATTAATCTTGAATCCTACTAAAAAGAGCTTTAAACGTTTAGAGTGATCCACAGCAAGTCGAATCAACTTAGTGGCTTTGTAACAATGCTTTGCGTGCTCTTCTTCCTAAATCATTTCGCTTATTTGAGTGTAAACACATTTGACTACTCCTACAACATGAAAGTCAACATCGTGACGGGAGCTTTGGTAGGAAAATTCAATTTTTCTTAAAAATTTACTAAGAATCGAAGAGTTTTTCTTCTCAGGGAGGAATTGGTTGGATACTTTGGTGTTGCTCTCAGATCATGAAGCGACTTTACGTCTGGAGAATGATGTTGTTCGTTGTTCTCGCTCTTGCTTCAATCGTCCTGGAGGTTTATGATTTTCCTCCGATCTTCTGGACCTTTGATGCTCATTCCCTTTGGCATCTCTCGTCAGCACCCATCACAATCCTTTTCTACAAGTAAGTTTTTGATATTTATTTTATTCTAAACTTATCAAACTGATCACCAACAGATTCATCACCGACGACTGCAATGAACTTCGAAAGGAAATGAAAGTTGCTGACGACAAAGAGAAGTTACTATAAATCAATTGACAACTCGTGGAGCAATTAGTGGACAAAAATGTGAAAATCTAGTCGCTTAATAGCAAACAATTAATCTTAAATGACATTCTTGAGGTTTTTTACAAATAAAATCGATCATAAAAAATATTTCTCACCATGTCTCAATGATTTGTGTGCTTGAAATTCTTACTAGCTTCGTGGTCGCTTCTGTGGAATCGAACAGAATTTATTGTCTTTCACTTTTATAACGACACGACATCCTCTATAATTGAATTCTGCCTCGCTTCGTTCTTTCCATGCTGAAACCGATAGCGCGAGTAAATGAATTTGCATTAGAAATCTTTTTTGAGGTTAGATTTTCGCGGCAAAGAATTCGAAAGTGATTTAAATATTTTCTCTGCTTTAAACTAAAAGCTCAGCTGCCGGAACCTGCAATGCTTAAATGCGACGCGGGAGGGCCATAGTCAAAGCAACAGTCAGCGAAATAAATTTATTTTTAGCTGTAATCACAATAAAATGTAAAAAGAATCTTTGAAACTGAATGAAAAAAAAACTAAAAGCTAAAAGGTTGATAACCTGAGCTCTGCTCTATCAGCTGAACAATGAAGCCCATTCGAAATATTTTAATTAAAATATGGTTTGACGCATTTAGAATACTAACGAAAGCCAAGCTCCAGGTCTCTCCCGAACTGTCACAACCTATTCTCTTCCATTGAAACACAAAAACCAATTTCTCAAATTCCATTTCATGTTCCATGTCGAACAAACATCTGATCAAACGTTTGGTTCAGACAAACAGCTATCGTCGCCCGGCAAATATGGGATTGGTGCGAACAACTCGACTTAGGCTATAAACACACAACTATTCAAATGACATTCTTGAGGTTTTTTACAAATAAAATCGATCATAAAAAAATATTTTGCGGTCATCGAACTCTTTTTTATTTAAGTTAAAAAATCTTTTGATTCCCAATCATGGTTGACTTTCCAATCGATTCACTCCCCCCGTCAGATCAAAAAGGTAAATTGTTTCGTTCCGAATAGCAAACTTTCGAGAAAAAAATCCCCGAAACTAGTGACGATAAAAAAAAGAAAATGTTAACAAGTTTATTTCCCTTCCGTATAAACGGAATAATTTAATTTTTCGAGGAATTTTTGCAAGCTTTTAGTATTTTCAGACATCGAGATGCGTGAGAGCTTGGCAAATATATTTTCGGGTGAGATCAGCAACGAGAAAAATCATTCGAAAGAACTCAAACGATTTTTCAGCTCCCGATGAGGGACAAACGAGACGAAGGGTCACGTTGCCGCACATTCAAACTGTTGAGTTCGATGAAGCTCTTTCGCGTCTCGGGATTGGAAAATTCAACTACGTGTTCGTTGTTGTTGCTGGCATCGTCATCACCGTCGCGACATTCGAAACGATTGGAATGAGTTTTGTTTTTCCGATCGCGCAATGTGAATTCAGTTTTACGACTCAACAAAAAGGAATTCTTTCTGGAATCACATCGATTGGAATCATTTTGGGCTCGTACATGTGGGGATTCTGGTCTGACATTAAAGGACGAAAGAAAGTCATCGTTCCAACACTTTTCTTGACTTTTGCATCGAGCGCTTTATCAAGCTTAGCTCCGAACTACGAGAGTCTCATTTTCTTCAGATTTCTCAGCGGATTCTTGTGAGTTTATGAATTTATTTTTCGATTAAAAATTGTTAAACTTTTGTTTCTAGTGTTTCAGGATCGTCAGCAACAATCTACGCGTATTTGAGTGAATTTCATTGCTCAACAAATCGATCAAAGATTCTCCTCGCTGCCTCGTTTGTCTACGGGTTCGCTTGCAATTACATGGCGATCTTAGGTTACTTTCTCTTGAATCTCGAGTTCACTCTCTTCATTCCTTATCTCAACATCCAATACAACGCTTGGAGGACTTATTTGTTAGCTTGTGGTTTTCCCAGCTTGATCTGCGCATTCGGATTACTTTTCTTCCCTGAAAGTCCAAAGTTTCTCTTCGCGAAGGTAAATTTCAAGAAAAATCTTTTGTAAAAAATATTTTAACGATTTTTAAAGGGCGACGAGAAGAAAGCTCTGGAAATTCTCGAAAAAGTTTATCTCTTCAACAACCCAGGTGACTTGAAAGGATATCGAGTGAAGAAACTTATCGAAGATCCAGAATTTCTTGACAAAGTTTCAACTGAAGATTCATCAAGCGCCTTGGCGACTTTGTGGCTTCAAACGAAGTCACTTTTCTCATCCGAACACTGTCGAACGACCATTTTGATCTCCATCGTTCAATTTCTGTTGTACGCAAGTTGCCATGGTCTTTACATGTTTTTCCCGGAGATCGTTGATAAGATCGAGACATTCTCAAAAGAAAATCCTGATCATCAGAATTCAACAATTTGTGAGATCATCGCGTACGTCGAAAACGATAGCGATGAAGTCATGATTTGCAACGATAAGATCGAAGCTGGAGCTTTTGGACATTCTCTGGTGTTAGAAAGCCTTTACATGGTTGGCTTTCTTGTCATCACTGTCCTCGTCAATCGAGTAACGAAACTTTCGATTCTTCTCGTGATTTTGTTTGGTTGCGGCATTTGTGGGATCGCAACGATCTTCTCGACGATTCCATTGCTTTCGATTTATCTTTACGTTGGATTCATGCTGACGTTCTTGGGAGTCAACATCGTCTGCGCAGCGACTTGCAGTTTATATCCAACGAAGCTTCGCGGAATCGCAATGAACCTTTCAATGATGTTCGGAAGAATCGGATCAACAATCGGCACATTCGTCGTGGGAAGGACTTTAGATGAAAGTTGTCAATCAACTTTTATTGGCTCAGCTGTTCTAATGATTCTTTGTGGTTTCCTATGCATTTTCATTCCTAAGATCAGGCAAATTGATGGAAGAAAGTAAGAGACGAGTCTTTAATATCTTTTTGCAAATTTCAACTGACTTTTTATTTCGTCACTCGTTCGTCTGTCTCTACCAAGTTTATTTTACATAATTAGTGTTCACCTTAAGAGTTTTCTTTCTTCAAAGTCAAGTGGTAAACATAAAGTTGGCAAGTTGCTTTAGATTCTAATCGTTTTGATGCAGTCAGTGCGTTGCTATCGAAGAACAATAAATAAAGTCGAAGCTGCAGAAAACCAACAAAACTTTTGTTTTCTCAACTCTCGCTAAGTTATTGTCGTTGAAACTTTTAAAACAGAAACATTTTTTGTTTTTTAGAAAAATCATGTATAAAAAGATTGGAACAACTACAAAATCATTTCAGCTTTTACGAGAACTTTTATCAAGTCTACAAAATTGTCTTGGGATGTTCGTAAATCGTAAATCACGTCGCGAGTGGGCAATTGGAGAAAGGTTCAAATGAGAAGGAAACGAAAGGTTTACGTGATTTACGAACATCGACTGCCATTCAATTCTAACTTGATTCAATATTCTAAAAGTTGGAAGTTGTCTTCTAACAAAATGCTCTCACTACTTGGAATTGAAATGGAGATCGCGAGATGTTCGAGCTTTTCTCACTTTAACTTTTCGATTGCTTTCTACTCTGAAGTATTATCTTGCGGATATGTTTGAACTACGAACCTTAAGTAACTCTAATCACTCGATTGAGAAAATCATTTTTTCTTCTAAAATTCCTGTTTTTTTTTCTCTTTTTTGCATGAGAGTTTGTGAGATAATCGAATTGATTTTCAATCATTGCAAGCGACTCGACTTTGTCTCACGCTTAACTCTTCTGATATGATATTTGCTTTTATGTCTCATCGTTTCTAATTTCACTATCACTAAAGCTTTAACTCGTCCCTATTCCGACATCAGCCCTCGGGGAGATTAATTTAAGTGAGGGCATTGCGTTTAAGTTACTCAGCTACTTTAAGTATTCTCCATGAAGTGTGATAAGCTCCACTATAAAAAGATTAAATCATTTGTTCGTCGTTTTATGTATAAAAGAGTTGGAGCGAAGTATTTTTGTGTTCGGGATCATAAGATTTTTGTGTTTTTAGAAAAGAAGGGAAATTGAAGTTTTCGCTTATTTACAAAAGTGCTTGACGATATCAAAGATTTTTTTTTTTGAGGTACGAGATATTCATTAATCTGATGAGTTCTGCAATTATTGTTGTCGGTTTTGTTTGAAGTGGAACTTTTAAGCTCAAATTGCGATATTTACATTGATTCACGACGATCGAGCTCGGTAATAAATAAATTAAGTAAAATGTAAATTAAAGCTTATCGTGGCAAGATTGTGGACGTAAGTGAAATAAAAATATTAAAATTCGTTGGTTGTGCTTATTAAGTACGAATTGTGTTTTGAGGTAAAATTAAAAACGAACTGAACTCAAAACTTGCTCGCGTTGTGGTGGAAGGTGCGATGTACATCACAAATAAAGTTTGTTCTCTTAATTGTGCGTTGCTCGCTTTCCGTTCATGTAGCCTCTCCATCGATCGGCAGTCTAAGGGAATAACGATGCTATAAAAATTTATTCCAAGAACTTGAAAATTTTTCTTTTTACCTGTGAGAATATCGGATCGTCATCGATTGTCGCTAACAGCAAAAGTTGATTCACGTGAGTTACGTGATAATCCCATCGAGCGATATTTGGAGCGGCGCCAAGACTGAAGTGTCTTAAATCATAAACTGAGCCCGAGCCAGTATCAAACATCGTAAGCATCTTCTTTAACGAATCCATGCCTTGATTGAAGAGAAGTCCAGCTTCTTTTCCGCCTTTTGTTTTAGGCGCGATACGATGAAGATCGTACAGACCAAGACTAAAAAAATTTCTTGTTAGCTCAAAGATTCAAATTGAAATTTCAATAAACTTACAGCGAGTAAATGAATCCATTGAGAACGAAGGAAGCAGGTGTGGTTGGATATTCTTCGTACCAAGGTAATGTTCCCATAAACTTTGCTAACACTCCGCCTTGCGATGACGGAACCTTAAATGGCTTCAATGCATTTACAGCAGATTTCAAATACTTTCGGTTTCCACCGGAGTGATAAAAAGCTCTTGCGAGTAACGAAATGGCGTGACCTTGACTCATCGCGGAATACCAACCGCGTGGAAGATCCTCGAAGCCTGAAGCGAGTCTTCGTTTAACAGGAATTGCCCAACCGCCTGTCGATTGATTTTGATGACGAACAAACCATTCAGCTGCGTCATAAAAATGTTGAATGTGTTCGGAAGTTGCAAGAGTGATGTTGTCAAAAGCTCCATTGCCAACCAACGCGATCCTTATCACTTTGAGTTCACTTCTTCTCATTTTAAGTTTTCGATTTGCAATCAAAGCCGCAACGCCTTTCTGTACATCAATAAATAAATCTCTCGCCAGATGCTTCCATCGATTGACAGCGCCCGTTCCAATTCCATGATAAATGTTTGCGTCTTGAACGGTGATTGAAAAGTCGGCAAGAATGTAGTGCAAGTAGTAAACTTGTTGTGTCTCTCGATTCTGCATTGTCACCATGAGACTTGAGTTTGGTCGAAGAAGAAGATCAACGCTTAACAACAAGTCAAGCGCGTGATCGATCTCAAGATAAATGGCACTGTCGAATTGATTTGTAGTTGTGAAGTTCACTATGCTCGTGTAGTTGGCGGAGATGCTCCTGATAATTGAACTATTTTTCGGAATGATCCAGTTTGCTTGGTTTGTGTCACCGTCTTCAATGACTCGTCTTGTCGGCTCAGGCTCTGTTAGATTCTTGCTGTAGTGAGAGAGTCCAAATTGAGCGATCTGCGTAGCGTAGAAATATCCTTTGCTCTCCCATTGAACGGAGATTGGAACACTCGCACTTGCACTAATGCAAAGCACACGATCTCGCACCTCAACATTGTAGTTCTCAAAATATAAATAAATTCCTTTGGAGTCGTAGACAGATCTTGGCAAATTAACTTTTCCATAACTGTGACTCCAATCAAAGTGCGTGATACCGTCAACTGAGTTGAGTGAGCCGTACACCTCGAAATACTTCTTGATAAAGGAGAAAGGCATGAATATCTCATCGCCTTCCTTCCGACAGCCTATCGTGTATTCTTGATTGATGTAGCAGTCAATCTCAACAGCTTCCGTGATTTGAAATTGACTCGCTAGAAGGTTCAACTGATAAGTCACACGCACAGAAATATTAATGACGTCTTTGATTTACCATAAAATCTTTTCGGGAATGTCCGAACTAAGTCTCCACATCGACTCCAGAGCATGAGTGTCACGCAAGTCACCATCAGGATGAGGCTGGTGAGGATGTACTTCAAGTTGAGCCGCATCATGACCAGAAAGAGCGTCGTGTGTGGCTAAGGAGAAGAAGTGGAAGTGTGTTAATATTTAATAACGTGATATTGAATGATGTCATGCACTCGCGAGTTTTCTAATGATTAAAAATAAAGAAAATATTTTTGGAGTAGTTGAAGAGGCGAAACGCATCGCAGAATGAAAAATCTCCTTCGATCTAAAGAACGAGAAAAATCGATCAGCATGGGCGTAGGATGAAACAGTGATTTATTAACTATCAACCCAAACTGTCGAACTACAGCAATGTCAACAATATCACGAAACCTTTTGTCACGATTGATAGACAATCAATCAAAATAATTAATGAAAAATGAATTTCATTTACCCTTTCGCTCGGTTTCTGCGAGCTCGAACTCACGATTTTCGTCATTAGAATCTTATTCGACGAGGTTTCTTCTCACGGACACATTTTCAGACAAATGTTTGCGGCGGATTCAACTGGCCAACAAAAAATATCTTTTTTATTTTGGATTTGCAATGAAAAGTTTTTCGGATCACTGAGGTGTCAGTTGAGAGAGGTTCTAATGAGAAAGAAAGAGAGAGAAGGTTTAAATCGACCGTATAACGTCAAAATCTTAAAGGGATCCTTAAAATGTGAATATCTGGTAAATTAGTAGGTCTATCGAAAATGTTTTTATGAAAAGATATTTATGTTAAAAAAGCTTGTGTCTACTTTTGTAGCAAATCTCATTCAGTTTTTGGTGAGAAGATGCTTTGACTTAAACGCTCGACACATTTTTCGAATCTTCAAACAATTTTCTAATTAGAATTCGAGTGAAATAAACAAATTAAAGAAAAACTTTTTCATCGCTTGTTCATTTCGTTCTCAACATTCGAAGAGGTAACATCATCTGCTCACATTTTTTTTTAATTTTGGAATTTTTATTTAAATTCTATTTTCCTTTTTAGATAAAGATAAAGATTATGGAGAAAAGCACATCACAGATTCCAATTGTTTATAGCAATGCAGAAGATAAAAGAAAAGCAGAAAAAATGGAAATTTTGGATGGACAGCCGAACAAGAAAATCATGAAATTATCTGAGCTGACGAACATGGATCCATTGGAATATTTCTCACGTTTCCTCGGCATTCCTGAGATGATCTTTAAGCATTTAACTGGCAAAGATTTGATAGCGGCTTCAGAAATCAGTCCAATCTATTACAACTTCATCGCTTCGTCGAAAGCTCTCATGAAGAAAATTAAACTTCTTTTTGATCGAGATATTGATTTAAACGAAAAAGATTTGGTTAGTATTCCTAAGACTTTTTCAAGCTACCACAACTTCATCACTTCGTCAACAGATCTTATGGAAACTAAAATGGTTTTTAAGGATAAAAGTGCGACCCAGTCGGAAGATTTCAATTTGCTGAAGAACAGCTCGAGACTGTATCAAGACATTGAAGTCCGACGAAGTGCCGGGCAGATATGTAGTGGAAATGAAAAAAGATTAATCGGCGACTACGTGACCGATTCAGAACTTGATTTTTTTCGTAGTAAGGCTCACGAATGGAAAAATGTTTCACTCAAAAATGTTTATTTTAGAAAGAAACTGGATCTGTGGAGATTGTTATCAGCAATCGAATCATCAGTCGAAAGCATTTTTGGCGATGATTTTGGCGTCCTTTCATTTGAAAATCCCTCTTCAGAGATTGAATCTTTCGAAGCTTTAAAGTTTCCAAATCTTAAACAGCTTATGGTTTGTGTTCACGAAAACAGTTTTAGTGAAACTTTGGTCAGATTTTTGTTAAACTCTGGTTCTATCGAAGATCTTTATTTTGTTGACTATACTGGTGAGTTCGACAAAGATATTTTAACAAAAATGCTCACAAACTTCGATAAAGTGAAACGTCTCACAATTACTTTAAGAAAACCAGATCAAATATTCAGAGATGAATCTTGGAAAAAGTTTCAATTTAAGCTCAAGAGTTTGACAATAGTTTTTTCTAATCTTGGACCCCATGATCATGTCACAAACTTTCTGAACTTCCTTAAGTCACAAAGCGAGCATCTCGAAGAGTTGATGATCACACTAAGCTTTGTAGACAAAGAAACCATCTTCGACATGATCATGACGTTACCAAGGCTGAGGATTCTCGAGCTCTTTTTTAATGAAGCTTTTTCCGAAAATGAAGTTCCAAATAAAATTTCAACCTCAATTACTGAGCTGACTTTGTTTTATCGTGTTAGCGCTGTCAATCTAAAATATTTATTAGATTCAATGCCTAACGTAACAAAACTTGCACTCCAATCAATCGGTGAAGAACATTTTAAAATGTTGAAATCAATGAAGAGAAAGTTTAAAAATTTAAGAGTTTGTGAATTGAAAGAAGTTGACATAAAGGAACTGGAAGAAATTATGTCAGAGAATTATATTTTGCCTAAAACAGTCAAGTTGGACGATCTTTTAAAATATCATTAATTTTTGTTTAAAAATCTTTCCAAAAGAAATAAAATTCTTTTTTCGTTTTAAGAATCTTTTCTTTTATTCGACTTGAGTTGGCTTTTCATTTTTTTTTTTCGATTATTTTAAGTTTGTAGAGCGAAAAACCATTTTTCAAAAATGAAAGATCAAATGCATCTATTCCAAAATTCCAAACTCGACATGTTGGACTGTGAGAATATGACGTAGGATATGACGTATGTTTATTAATCTCTGATAGAGATTTCGCATTTCGTCGATGCTTGATTGCAAGTTCTCTTTAGAGAAACGCATCATTATGCAGCGTTAGAATATTTCGATGTATGATAGCACTCCTTGATCGTGATATTTAGTCGACAGCGCTCAGTGATTTCAAAAATACTCTTGTTTTAAAAGCTGAAGCCGACTCAAAACGAATTTGAGAGTAAAAGTTTGAATACTTTCAGTTTTTATGTGTGAGTGTCATCAAGAGAAAAGCAAAGTAAAAATTTCATTCATTGTCTCTTGCGCAGTTGACGAGCGAAGTTGTTTTTCTTAAAAGTGAAGTGTGAACATAAAAGAAGTAAGTTGATTAATTTTAGTGAAGGTAATTGTGAAACTAATCCTCGCATGACAACCTTTCTTATCAAATAATTTAATAAATTTCGCGCTTCGATGGTTGAAAGTGATTTAGAGTTGACCTCTCAAATGTTCTTTTCTAAATTGTGTCAATTTATTATCTCAAAACATTAAAAGCGGTTTCAAATTTCACTGAACTGAAAGTTCGTATGCTGTCAGTTGACGAGAAATGAATATCTCTCATATATCAACATGAAACTCAACAAAAGTGTTTGCTCATTTGAAATCTAAAAATTGTTTATTCTTGAAACATTTCATATTAAAAATTTTAACTGCTTTACGACAAAGGTTTTTCACACTAAAGTTTTATATTTCACCATATTTCATTCTTAGATTAGTAAAATGAGTCGAAACGAAGGAGGTCCCAGCCGAGGATCCGACGGCAGTGAAAGAAAACGTGAAAGAAATCGAAGTACAAGCGCCGGTTCATCAAGGGAATCGAAAAAAGCTTTTGTACCTTCGAACGCCGGAAAAGGAAGGAAAGACAAGAAACGAGAAGAATTCTTCGATCAACCAGTTACAAAACCGCAAAATAAATTTGACAAGCATAGAGTTTCAGAAAATTCCACACCAATCAAATGTGTCGCCAACTATTTCAAAATATCGATTCCTGATACGTTCGTTGTAACTGACTATCGCGTTGACTTCAATCCGGAAGTTAATGATAGCAGATTGAAAAGTTTCTTGCTCTTCCAACATAAACAGAGACTTGGAGTGTTCGTCTTCGATATGGAGCATCAAATTTATCTTCATCGAGCTCTGCCTGACGAAACGACAATCTTGATGAGTACAGATCGGAATGCCCAGCAATACGAGATCAAGTTAAGGAAAACAAGAAGCATTTCGTTCAATCAGAAAGAGTTTCTTCAAGTTACAAACTTAATTAAATCTCATGCGATGCGATGCTTAGACTTGCAACTGATGAGAAGAAATTATTTTGATCCTGCAGCGATGGTGAGTAGCGAAAGATTTTTGTTAAGTTTACAAATATTCATATTTCTTGTCTTAGGTCTCAATCAAGGAATATAGGCTAAATATTATGCCTGGCTACGACACTTCAATTCGCAAGCACGAACATGATCTCTTGTTGAATTGTGACACCGTAAGCAAAGTCATTCGTGATCAGAATGTTTACGAAATTCTTGGAGAATGTCAACGACAAGGAGGAGATTGGAAGTCAGTCTTTGAGAAAAGAATTTGCGGCTCGACCGTCGTCACAAAATATAACAAATGTGCTTCGTATTTGATTAGCGCCGTTGATTGGGATAAAAATCCTGGGCAAACTTTCGAAACTAAAAATGGACCAATCACTTTTGCAAGTTACTATCAAACGAGATATAAACAAACTGTCAGAGATTTGCAGCAACCGCTTCTCGTGAGTAAAGCGAAGGCAAGAAATATCCGCGCAGGTGAAGCCGAGTTCATTTTGCTGATTCCTGAGCTTTGTCATTTGACTGGAATTACTGATCGCGAGAGAAGCGATTTTCGTTTGATGAAGGCAATGAGTGAAAAAACTCTTCAGACTCCGAGACAAAGAGTTGAAACTTTAAAAGCTTTCAATCGTCGCATCAATGATAATCCACAGAGCGTTCAAGTTTTTCAACAAAACTCAATGAGACTCGATCGACAACTCGTTTCCTTTGAAGCTTTCCAATTGCCAAGCGAGAAAATTTTATTTGGCAACAACAGATCTGTTCAAGTTCGAGATGGCGATTGGAAAAGAGAACTTCAAAATCAGAAACTTTACAATTCAGTTTTGCAAGAGGAACTTCGTAATTGGTTCTTCATTTATCCACGTCAATGCGGAGGAACTGCCAATGAGTTCTTGAGACTCTTCAATCAAGCTGCTCAAGGATTAATGCCTCGTGGACAAGTCTTACAGCAACCAACGCTTGTAGAATTGAGTAATGATAGCGTGCGAGGCTTTGCCGACGAAATTCAAAAATTAAAACAAAGACGAGACCCAAAGTTCATGATGATCTTCTTGCGAAACAGCCGATCTGACGTTTACAGTGCAATTAAGAAAATAACTTTAACAGGACAAGTTATTCCAACTCAAGTTATCGTTGAGAAAAGAAACAACAGAACAGCACTTTCGATCGCTACGAACGTTGCGATTCAAGTCAACTGTAAACTCGGCGGAATTCCGTGGGCGTTGGACCTGAGAATTGATGGAATGATGGTTGTTGGATTCGACACTTCAGCTGATCCTAGCGATAAGAGAAAAACTTATGGAGCAATGGTTGCTTCGCTTAATCCTAAAAATGAAGGAGGAAAGTTTTTCGGTCTAGTTCAGCGACACGAACACGGAGCAGTTCTATCTGAGAGTCTTGGAACGATGTTCTTGGGAGCTTTTAATAAATACATTGATCACAATAAAGCGGCGCCTAAGCAAATTTTGATTTATCGCGATGGTGTGGGCGATGGACAGATTCAATATGTTATTGAATCGGAACTTGCCGATATCAAACATAAACTTAAACGATTCTATCCAGACAAAGAGCCACCGATTGGGTTTGTCCTGATGAATAAACGAACCAACACTCGCGTTATGAAAGTCGATCAAAGAGAAGGTTACACAAATCCTCCAGCGGGAACCGTTATCAATGATGTTATCACTTTGAATGAGAGGTTTGTCTCAAAAGTAAATTCCTCAAAAAAAATATTTTCTCTAAATGCAATTTGTTTAGATACGATTTCTACCTCGTCAGTCAATCTGTACGACAAGGAACGGTCTCTCCAACTTACTACAACGTCATCCATGACAACTTTTTTTATAAAAATCGGCCAGACGACATGCAAAAATTGACAAATAAATTTTGTCATCTTTACGTTAACTGGAGTGGAACAACAAAGATCCCGCACGTCGTTCAATATGCTAAGAAGCTCGCGGCTTTAAGTACATTGTCATTGGGAGATTCTCAATGCGGACAATTCGACGACAAACACGCTCTTTACTTTTTGTAAGCTGAGTCCACTTTGTTTATTTAGTTTTGCCATAATTTTTAATCGCGATGTCACCAATAAAATTCAAATAAAATTTGTTTTTATGAATCAGAAATTTCTTTATTAATCTTATTAGTTTTTTAACTTATCAATTTCACGGCGATTCTCAATAAATTTCTTAAGTTTTGTTGGATCTTTCATCAACTTCTTTCTCAAAGGATCTGGAAACTTGTCTCCAATCATTTTATTTATTGCTTTTTGTTTTAAGTTTTCTGCTTCGTATTGATCAGCGAAGAGACAAGTTTCATAAGCGTTGTTGTCGTCGAGTTTTCGGGAAATAATTTCTTCGTAAGCAGATTTCATTCTCGAAACTCTAAATTCATGAGCGATAACTAAATTTTCGTGAGCGTTGCTTTCGTTAGGGATTTTGTTTATGTAGATAAAGTAGAGCAAGGACGTAACAGCATGTTGAGTGAAGTTTTTTATTTTAATTTCTGTTGCTTCTTCGTCTTTATCAAAAATTTCTGCCATCGTTGAGCTTCTAGCTGCAAGAATGTTTCGATGAACTCTGAATTCTTCGTCGCCCGAGAAGATCGTGAAATCAGAAAACTTTCCAGTCATCCATAAACTCGTGAAATCTTCTTCGTAAGCCGATTCCACTTTACGGACTTCGAAGTTTTGAGCGATAGCTAATTCCTCTGTTGGGGAGCGAATATTAGGAACTTTGATTGAGTACATGAAGTGGAGCAATGCTTCAACAGCAGTTGTTCGATAATAGTTTATTTTAATTTCCTTAGCATCTTCATTTTTCTCGAAGATCTCTGCCATCACTGAGCTTCGCATAGCAAGAATATTTCGGTGAACTTTAAATTCTTCTTCCCCTGAAACGATCTTGAAGTCAGAAAACTGACCGGTAATCCACAAATTCGTAATTCCTTGAACACATTCTTCAGCTTCCTCGATTTTTTGTGGTTTAATTGGTTTGCTGCACTTAACATCAATCTCTTTCATTAATTCTTCGAGTGACTTATGTGTGGATCTTACCAAATCTTTTGAGTTGTACCAAGCATCGATGTTTCTATTTCCTCGCAGATCTACACAAACTTCTGATCTTCCAACAAAAGGCTTCAGTAGATTTGAAGATGCTGACTCGATTTGGTTGTTGAAGAATGAAACACTGACTAAGTTTGGCATGTTAGTAAACAAATCATCTGGCAATGATGTCAGTTGACAAAAAACCATCCTCAATGTTGTTAAATTTTCAAGTCCTATCAGGTCTCGTTTAGAAATTTCATTAGTTAATCTCCCGCCATTAAGAAATTCTAATCGCTCTATGTTAGGAAAATGTTTTTGCAGATCTCGTGGAAAATATTTATGATTTGACACAAAGAAACGAACTCCTAAGACGTCAACATTACTTTTGTTAGGTAAATGTTGTCCTTTAAACGATTTTATAACTGGTCCGGGAACATCCTGTTTAAGAACTCTGCAGATATACCCATTGTCGCCTCCATTAAAACAGAATTCACACTCGATTTCCATTTCACGAATAAAATAATTAATTTAAATGAACCTTCTTGGTTGAGAGACTAAAACAGACTGAAGAGCTTCTTTGAAAACAAAATCCTTAAAAGCTTGAGTTCCTTCAATGTATGTGTGTGTGTTTAGTTCCCAATGGTTGAGTAGAGATCGGGTCAACTGACCCGTCAATACATATTTAATAATTTGCTTCAAAATATTATTTTATATAGTATTTAGTTTTTATATATATATATTATTTGAAAAAATATTATACTAAAGCAATATAATTTTGATTTGGTCAACATTGATTTTACATTTAATTCAATGATGTTTCTAGGAAATAAAAGACCCTTTCAATTTCTCAGGCAAATAATGTGGAAGTTTTTCAGCGATAATCTTAATAGCTGATTCATTTTGCTGCAATTTGAGATCATCGTAAATACTACATTTTTTCGATTATTGAATTTTTTTTATATATATTAATTACCTATTGTCTTCAACTTCGTGTATATAAAGTGAAGCATGGACTCAACAGCAAGTGGAGTGAAGTTAACATTTAACTGAACGAGAGGTCCATAGCTCTTTGATTTTTTTCATTATTAAGAAAATATTTAATATTGGTTTGCCAAACTTCTCGTCGATTTCTTTCATTACTTCAAATGATTATGTGTAGACCAATTTTGGTCTTTTAACGAAGGGCTGCAATGAGTCGGAATATGCTTCACGACTTGATTATTGAAGAATGATTCATTTTTTAACCTCGGCATGTTGGACAGCGAGAAATGAGGACGTAACCATATGAAGAAGGAACTGAAGGATCTTCAGAGAAACGCATCATTATGCAGCGCTGGAATATTTCGATTGTTGATAGCCCTCTTTGACCGTGATATTTAGCCGACTGAAAACGAATTTGAGAGAAAAAGCCTGAATACTTTCAGTTTATATGTGTGAGTGTCATCAAGAGAAGAGCAAAGTAAAAAATTCATTCATTGTCTCTTGAGTTGTTGACGAGTGAAGTTGTTTTTGTTTAAGAGTGAAGTGAAAAAATAAAAAAAGTGAGTTGATTAATTAAGTGAAACTAATTTGTTAAACCTCGTGTGAGACTCTTTCTTATCAAATAATTAAATAACAAAAACATCTCGCGCTTCGATTATTGAAATTGATTTAGAGTTGACCTCTCAAACGTTCTTTTATACATTGTAGCACCTTCTTATCTCTCATTTCACACGAACCCAAATATTGAAAGCGGTTTCAAATTTCACTGAATATGAACTAAAAGTTCGTATAGCTGCCAGTTGACGAGAATTGAATATCTTGAGACATTAAACTGAACGAAAGTGTTTGCTCATAAATTCTAAAAATTGTTTCTCCTTGCAACATTTTTTATTGCTTTACAACAAAGGTTTGTTTATTCAAAAATTTATAATTTCACCATATTTCGTTTTTAGATCATAAAAATGAGTCGAAACGAAGGAGGTCCCAACCGACGACCCAACGGCAGTGAAAGAAAACGTGGAAGAGATCGAAGTACAAGCGCCGGTTCATCAAGGGAATCGAAAAAAGCTTTTGTACCTTCGAACGCCGGAAAAGGAAGGAAAGACAAGAAACGAGAAGAATTCTTCGATCAACCAGTTACAAAACCGCAAAATGACTTTGACAAGCAAAGAGGTTCAGAAAAATTCAAACCAATCAAATGTGTCGCCAACTACTTCAAAATATCGATTCCTGATACGTTCGTTGTAACTGACTATCGCGTTGACTTCAATCCGGAAGTTAATGATAGTAGAATGAAAAATTTCTTGCTCTTCCAACATAAACAGAGACTTGGAGTGTTCGTCTTCGATATGGAGCATCAACTTTATCTCCATCGAGCTCTGTCTAATGAAACAACAATCCTGATAAGTACAGATCGAGATGGCCAGCAATACGAGATCAAGTTAAGAAAAACAAGAAGCATTTCGTTCAACCAGAAAGAGTTTCTTCAAGTTACAAACTTAATTAAATCTCATGCGATGCGATGCTTAGATTTGCAACTGATGAGAAGAAATTATTTCGATCCTGCAGCGATGGTGAGTAGCGAAAGATTTTTCTTAAGTTTACAATTATTTAAACTTTTTTTGTCTTAGGTTTCAATCAGAGAATATAAAATAAGTATTATGCCTGGCTACGATACTTCAATTCGCAAGCACGAACATGATCTCTTGTTGAATTGTGACACCGTAAGCAAAGTCATTCGTGATCAGAATGTTTACGAAATTCTTGGAGAATGTCAACGACAAGGAGGAGACTGGAAGTCAGTCTTTGAGAAAAGAATTTGCGGCTCGACCGTCGTCACAAAATATAACAAATGTGCTTCGTATTTGATTAGCACCGTTGATTGGGATAAAAATCCTGGGCAAACTTTCGAAACTAAAAATGGACCAATCACTTTTGCAAGTTACTATCAAACGAGATATAAACAAACTGTAAGAGATTTGCAGCAGCCGCTTCTCGTGAGTAAAGCGAAGGCAAGAAATATCCGCGCAGGTGAACCTGAGTTCATTTTGCTGGTTCCTGAGCTTTGTTTTATGACTGGAATTACTGATCGCGAGAGAAGCGATTTTCGTTTGATGAAGGCAATGAGTGAAAAAACTCTTAAGACTCCGAGGCAAAGAGTTGAAACTTTAAATGCTTTTAATCGTCGCATCAACGATAATCCACAGAGCGTTCAAGTTTTTCAACAAAACTCAATGAGACTCGAACGACAACTCGTTTCCTTCGAAGCTTTTCAATTGCCAAGCGAGGAAATTTTATTTGGCAACAACAGATCTGTTCAAGTTCGCGATGGCGATTGGAAAAGAGAACTTCAAAATCAGCAACTCTACAAATCAGTTTTGCAAGAGGAACTTCGTAATTGGTTCTTCATTTATCCACGTCAATGCGGAGGAACTGCCAATGAGTTCTTGAGACTCTTCAATCAAGCTGCTCAAGGATTAATGCCTCGTGGACAAGTCTTACAGCAACCAACGCTTGTAGAATTGAGTAATGATAGCGTGCGAGGCTTTGCCGACGAAATTCAAAAATTAAAACAAAGACAAGACCCAAAGTTCATGATGATCTTCTTACGAAACAACCGATCTGACGTTTACAGCGCAATTAAGAAAATAACTTTAACAGGACAAGTTATTCCCACTCAAGTTATTGTTGAGAAAAAAAACAACAGAACAGCACTTTCGATCGCTACGAACGTTGCGATTCAAGTCAACTGTAAACTCGGCGGAATTCCGTGGGCATTGGACCTGAAAATTGAGGGAATGATGGTTGTTGGATTCGACACTTCAGCTGATCCTAGCGATAAGAGAAAAACTTATGGCGCAATGGTTGCTTCGCTTAATCCTAAAAATGAAGGAGGAAAGTTTTTCGGTCATGTTCAGCGACACGAACATGGAGCAGTTCTATCTGAAAGTCTTGGAACAATGTTTTTGGGAGCTTTTAATAAATACATTGAGCACAATGGAGCAGTGCCTAATCGGATTTTAATTTATCGCGATGGTGTTGGAGATGGACAGATTCAATATGTTATTGAATCGGAGCTTGCCGATATCAAACATAAGCTTAAACGATTCTATCCAGACAAAGAACCACCGATTGGGTTTGTCCTGATGAATAAACGAACCAACACTCGCGTTATGAAAGTCGACCAAAGAGAAGGTTACACAAATCCTCCAGCGGGAACCATCATCAATGATGTTATCACTTTGCCTGAGAGGTTTGTCTCAAAAGTAAATTCATCATAAAAATATTTTCTTTAAATTCACTTTCTTTTAGATACGATTTCTACCTCGTCAGTCAATCTGTACGACAAGGAACGGTCTCTCCAACTTACTACAACGTCATCCATGACAACTTTTATAAAAATCGGCCAGACGTCATGCAACAACTGACAAATAAATTTTGTCATCTCTACGTTAACTGGAGTGGAACAACAAAGATCCCGCACGTCGTTCAATATGCTAAGAAGCTCGCATTTTTAAATGGATTGACATTGGGAGATTCTCAATGCGGAGTATACGATGACAAACACGCTCTTTACTTTTTGTAAGACTAAAATTTTTAACTTTCTTCAATAAAAAAAAATATTTTTTAACTGCTAAGCATCATTTTTAAATCATTTTCCTTCGCAAGATGAAACCCTCGTCTTGGGCATCGATTGGAAGTTTGGTCCTTTGTGGAAGCTGCGACTGGAAAGTGAGCGAAAAATTTTCACTGGAAATCCACGAACTTTCAACTGCGAGCAAACGTGTCTGTCGTAAACTTTTTATTTTAAATTTCGCGATCCGCGACGTTTCAAGGGCAATAGGATCGGTTGAAAGTTGGCGTGGAGTTGACGTTCCGTGAAGCGGATCGAGTTGAGTGTCGAACTTTTGGATTTTCGAGAGAAATCATGATTCGAAAAGACGTCGTGGTGACATAGGGAGGCTGAAGAGAGAGAAGAAGGAACAGGAAAAAAATTTTGGGTGTAAATCTGCGCTGACGCACAACGGAAAAAGTTTTCCTCGAGATCGAAAACGAGAAGAAAAATTTCGCCATCATTGATCGTGAATGTGCTTTAGCGAGACACATCCTGAGAGGGAAGTTTAGAGAAAGTCGAGTGAGAGAGTCGCGGTCCTTCTTTTCCCCCTCGAAAAAAAAACTGTTTGATGTTCCTGAGAACGTTTTCGTCGTAGATGAATGAAAAAGAAAAAAAGTTGAAAGAAATAAAATGAAGTGTTGAAAGTCTCGTGAAAAATAGAAAGAGAAAAAAAAGTTTGTCGGAAGCAAAAGACTTTCCTTCGTTCACCGCCGGGCTTAAAGTTTAATCTAAACTTTCTGTGTTCATCGAAATCTCTTTGTCGTAAGAAGTGCATCTCAAGTTGATTGTTATCATCATCATCATCCAAAGCAGAGAAAGAAAAGAAAAATGCTTTCGCAATTGGATTAAATGTCGGCACAAGAAGATTCTTCTCGATGCAAATTGAATAGGGGGACGCTAAGGCTCGCGCCCCCGAAATCGTTCTGTTGAGAAGATGTCGTAATGGCAAGAGAGGTAAGTTCAGTGCAGAAATAGAAAATATAAAAGAAAAACTTGGCACCGTTGTGCTTCCTCTGCGAAGGTTGTCGAGTGGAAACGTGCCGAGAAATCAATAAGCCACGGATCTCGTAATCAACAAAGAGAGAGAAACGCCTCTGATTAGCAAATTATCGACGATTTTTCGAAAGCGGTTGAGTGTTCCCGGAAAGTGAGAAGCTGATGATGAAACTTTTTTTTATTTTGGGAATCATTGTTAGTAATTGGAAGAATCGCGAGTGTGTGTGAGTGAGAGAGAGAATGAAAAAGGGAAAATTGAAATCCGCCCAACAAGAAAAATCATCATCACACTTCTCAGGGTTTTCCATTCTTCGATGAATTAAAGACAAGAAAGAAAAGCGAAATGAAAATTTCTTCATCGATTGGAAGCGAACGGCGATGGGAAAATTGAAAAGTTTTTTCCTTTTTTTTCGCCATTGAAAGAGCTTTGCCATTTTTCATCTTCCTGCGAGAAGATGAAAACAGGATCAAGAGGGATGAGAAAATGCTGGAAAATAATCGATTTTTGGTAGATAAACGAATAGTCAACTTCAACCTTCAAGGATCTCAATGAATTTTCTCATGCGAGGGAGTTTGCCAATTAAAAAAGCTTTCGTCGAAATTTTAAAAGTCATTCATGAAATTGAAATAAATTGCGTTGACGATGTGGGTGGACTCGTTTGAAAATTAAAATGAAATTAAAATTCAAAAAGCTAAAAATGTTATCGTATGAATGATTGAATGTCATCGCATCATTGAAATTAATTTCCTCAAATTGTTTTTCTAGCTTTCTCGTTAAGCTCCTCTTTTCCATTGAGAAGAAGACAGCGAAAGACTGTTGTGACGTAACGATTCAGATATCTCAGGTGTTGGAAGAGCTTATCTTATCAAGTCTGAGTGATAAGACGAAAGAAAAACTTTCGAGTCCTAAAACTGCTATAGCAAAACAAGCCTCTACTCGTTATATATTGCGACAGAGGCAAAAGAAGTTTCACGAGAGCAATGACGACGAATTTCCAATGCTAGACTAGAAAGAGAGAGAGAGAGAGAAGGGCAATGAAAGCTTTCCCAAAAATCCAATACAAACTTGAAAGCTTTTCATCGACGAGTTGGTGTTAGTCATCGCTCTTATGTGCTCGATGGACATTATTCATCCGATCCTCGTGAAGTTGCAGTTGATTACACGCAGCGAGGCAAAAAGATGAAAAGAAAAGTCGTAAAAAGCGCTGAAACGCTGTTTGATTGTGTCAAGGACTCTTCGTAACTAGTTTTGCCTGAACGGAAATGCCGGTCGAATAAGTTGCCCCCTCGCACATTTTTTCTCCGACATTTTCGCTTTAGTCGAGTTTGCGTTGTCGACAGAAACACTGACAACATCAGATCAAGTCAATTCTTATTTTTATTCGAAAGCGGATGAAATCAAAACTTGATGATGATGCATTTTCCCTTCGAGTCGATGACAAACTGTCGAGTGCTTTTCAAACTTGTTAACATAAGCTCGATAGATTCAATTGAATATTTCTCCAGCACTTACGATGAAATCACAAACTTAAAATGAAAAAATTTGCATTTTAATTGTTTTCTTACTCAAACCGAACTGTGCTAATCGAAAAGTTTCACCGAAAAACTTTCTGGAAATGCAAACATTCGTGTAATATTATAAATCGTTCTCGTCCGCCTTTCGCTGCATCTCTCCAAGCACATTATGTGGGACTCTCTCGGGTACATAATGAGAATACAACTCTCTGTTCCCGAGCTTCGCAAAGTTGTAAAATGAGGTCAGTGATAAAAGGAGTCGATGTGTTTATACGTATCCTGGAGTTTTACTATCGAAGCTTGGGAGGTAGCTGCTGGTTAGAAAAAAATTGAATTTCGATGGACAAATTGAAAATTGTAAAGAAATTGCAGTAAAAGTTGAAAATCTCGAGGAGCGCTTCGGGTGAAATTGAAGGAAATTCATTAAACGAAGGAAGAGGGACGAGGACAGATTGCGTCACAAGCGAAGAGCTTTTCAAATAAAGAAATCAATTCAATTTGAAAATCTCCCTCGGCAGATATCAAAACAGATATCGAATCAAATGGCTAGGGAATATTAAAACGATACGAAGGAGAGAGAGAAAGAGAAAGTAAATTGGAAACTAAGATTCTATTAAGATGAAAAGCGATTAATGGAGAAATAATAATCAAAGTCGCTGCTTTGATTGAGAGCAGTCAAGGACGAAATGATTTCTTTTCAATTAGAGTGAATTGCTTCGATGATTTCATCAGATTTCTTCATAAATATCTCGTCTATCATCCAAAAGCTGTCATAAAAAATGATTTGAATACTTTTAATGAAAAAGTTGTCCTTTGACTTTCCGCTCTCCCATCGAATGCAATCATCATCATTTACCTTCGCCTCTCGCTTCATTCCGCTCTTCCGACTTTGACTGTACATAAAATTTATCGTTCACTGACCTAGTTTCAATGTTGCTTGTTATCCCGAAGGCAGATGCACTGACTTCGCTGCGGCGATGAAACCTTAAGTCAATGAAAAAAAAAAGTTTAAATTAATTTTTTTTTGTCGTGAGATAACAGAAGAAGAATCTTTCGAAGACATTCGAAGCAACCTGCGTTGTTTAAGTTGGAGGAATCGATTTGGAGAAAGAAAAGTTTCGCAATTTTGATTTCTCCGCAATTGACGATAAAAAATTCAATATCAACGCAAACAGCATCGGAAAAAAGCGACGGCAGAACTAAAAGGAGATAAAAAATTGAAGCTATTCAAGAGTCTGTTGTCAAGAAAACAATTTCCGCCACACACAAACAGGGTGGGAAGCATCCAAAGTTTGCCAAATGTTTAACCTAGATAGGTTGAGTCGAATCGAAGGATTTCTTTTATGTAAATAAGACTGGAGAGGAGCTGAGCGATGGAAATTCGAAATTAGAAAATCATGAAAGTTTTAGATCTCGGGAGATAAAAACTTTCGTTTAGTTTCCCTCCGGATTTTCACGTTATGTGTCGAGAAAGGCGTGGGAAGAAAGGAGAGATTGCATATTTATTCGCAGGAATTTAAAGCACGAAATTATTCAGATGGCGGTGCTGCATATTATGTAAAACTAAGGCTCGGCGTTAGCGAGAGGAAAATGGGAAAATTGTGACTCGATTGCTGGAGAGAGAGAGAGAGAGAGTTTGTGTGTGTGCGAAGCTGAACGATCGCCTCGTTGATATCAGTAAAGCATTCGAGAGCTTTTCGAGATGGAAACGAGGACAAACGAGATATGAAGTGTTATGAGATTCCTTGAATGTGTGTGCGAAAGCTTTTTGGGAAGCTCACTAACACATCGAAAGCTCTTACGAGGAAAGTAAATGGGAAAGCTTACGGGAGATGAAAATTTCCTCTTTATTCGGTCAGAGTCAGGAGGACAGTGCACTTTTCGCAATTGCATTCAAGCTCCCGTCGATTGAACATTCAAATTTTTATTCAGTTTTGTGCTCCGTTTAAAATCGTATCAGTCGAGCCAAGCCCACAAGATCCACTTAAGCTTTATGATTTACGCAACATCACGAACAATTCGGAATATAAAAGAAAATTATTTGGTGACAGTGGCTAAGCTTTTAAAGTTTTTAGCGAATCAACGAAGAAGCTTTCTTCTAATTACAAGTTGCAAAGTTAAAAATATTTTTCTACCAATCAAACTCAAAGCTTTAAGCTCATTTTCGCATTTTAATTCCGCGCCTAATTATCCAGTGGACAAAGCCTTTTTCTCAAACTTTGTCTCCATCACATAATTTCGTGAAAAATTCGTGCTCGAATGTGTTAGTGAATCTCGTGACCTATTTACTTTTGGATGAATTTATGTTACTCATCGTTTATGTTGGAAGCGATAAACGAGAAAGAGAGAGCTGAGAGAGAGCTTGGAAGCGAGAAGAACTTTTGATACATGGAATGAAAAGTAGTTTAAGGAAAAAGAATTTCCACGAATCGGAAAAAGCGCCTCCGCACAAGATAAATGGACAATATTTTTGCTAAAGTAGATTGTAACGATTAACTGTGATTATCTTAAGGGTGGAAATCATTGTGTGCTAGTGACGTTTTAATTAGATAAACAGTTAGGGTAATGTGGTCGACGGCTTTATGCACGATCGGTGTTACGAAGCCGATGAATATTTGTAACTGTTTAAGCTTTCGGCAGCACCACGCCAACAATGCCACGCCAACTACTCCGGTAGTTTACTCTCATTTGATTATCGATAAATTTTGATTAAGAATTTTCTTTTAAATCATTTTTAGGAGTCTCGAGGAAAGAGACCTTTGAAAATTTGGGATTGTTGGAGAACTATCAGGAAAGGTCTCGTCGTTGGAAGCTTTGAAGAGTTACTTGTCAGAGGTAAATAAAGAAAAAAAATTAATTCTTCCAAGAAACTTTATTCTTAATTAAACATTTCAGGAAAAGACAAGTTGGGCGTTCCTGCCTCGGAGCCTGTTCGTTTGGTACTTGAGGTTGATGGAACGCAAGTGGAAGATGGAGAATATTTTCGTACGTTGGCCAACAACACAATCTTACTGCTCTTGAGGCAGGGTGATCGATGGTACCCGACAGGTGTTGACGTCATCAAAGCTGGTCTGTAAAATTAAACTTTTAAATTCTCATTCAATTTCTTAATTTTCCTTCTTTTCTGTTTTAGCAATATCTGCCATACCAAAAATCGTCTGTGAGACGATTCACGCCTTAGAACTTCATGATGAAACTCCTTCTTGGAAGATCATGGATAATAAGGGAAGAGTCACCGTTGTTTTGCATTGGGATCAGCGGCAAGGTCAGAGTGGCGGTGCTGGACTGCCAAGCGATAAGTTTTCACCATCAAAAAAGGGCCTCTCCGCCCAAAGTTCAATAGATAAGTCATCGCCAGCTCCTCAACGTTATCCAAGTCCACAAATTACTGTAATCAATCACGATGATCCATCGAATCTTTATCACTCAGGTCGACGTCTCTCCAAAGGTGGTGGATCTTTCGATAGCGCTGTTGGAGCTGTTCATATACATACACCAGAATGTGCTCATCAGCATATACATACACCAACACGTGCCGGAAGTCCTGGAGCTACCGAATGTGATTTTCATTGTTGTGCATTACACGAAGAGGGTCGGAAGATTGCTGTACATAAAAACGTCGCGACTTCGCCCATTCAAGATGGATCTGGTAGTCCCCAACCGCCGCCTAGTTCACTCACAGACACGAATTCATTGCAGAGACGAACGCCAACTAATAAAGGCCACGTTCGCTTTCTAGACATCGGTCCAGAGAAGGACAGTTCGGAGAGTGAAACCGAGAACACTGTAATGGAGGACGAGACGATTACTTCGGAGAAATTTCTCCTGCTCATCGATCAATTATCCGTGGATCAGAAGCGGCATTTGAGCATCAAGGACATTGGAATTATTCTCGAGCGACTAAGCTCAAAGATTCTTGACGTCGAACGACTTGACCGTGAGAGTGAGTCCGACGATTGCTACAATTGGACAATTAAAGCAACGATACGCGGTGATGCACTTCGCGAATTAGGTGTAATTTATAATGGCAATTATTATGCAATATCAGAGCATCCCGGCTATAAGGAAGAGAACGAGGAGAATGGCGATGAGCCTGAAGAGGAAGACGAGGATCGATTATAAACGCTCCGACAACTATTCACGTAGCGTGACTAAACAGAAAAGAAAAAGAAAGTGAAGAGAGAAAATTGATTTAATCATTAATCCTAGAAAACAAATGTTAAAACAAAAAAGAGTGAAAAAAAACGCGAAGAAAACTTAAAAATTGTGGCACGTTAAATAGTTTAATGAAAACCCAAACGCTGAGTGACTTGCGGTGACGGAGAAGTGAAACTAAAAAATTTGAAAGACACTTTTTGATGAAATAAATTGATGTCAAAAGAAAAATTTAGGCAAAACAAAAACGAAAAAAAAAACGAATTGGACAGAAAAGCTAAAAGTGAAATTGGATCAAAACTGCCAAAAAAAATATAAAACAAGAGAAATCGTTCGAGGAACGTGAAACTACGTCGAAGAGAAGGAAAACTAATAAAAGAAGAATATATTTGCACAATTAGTATAAAAATTTATTAAAACATTGTTCATATAGTAAAAAATTCAATGATTAAACGAAAAGAAGAGACGGAGGTGACAACTATTGAAGTATAACTAAAATGAGAAAAGTGTTGGTGTATGTTTTAATATTTTTATTGAATATTGATGCAGATTTAGAGAAAAAGTGACAAAGATATCATTGACGACTTACAGATTAATGTCTCCCTAACTTTAACTAACTCTAACCTTCACACAAAAACCAAAAGAGATTTTTAAGTTTCATTCTCCTTCCCTCTTCTCACATTGAAAGAAAGTTTCTTCCTCAATTCGACCAAAATCCAAAAATATCTTCTGATCGTTTCCTGCTCAAAAGAGTTACGAACAAAAAAAAAAGCTTTATTCATTCCGGCTCTTGGTTTCCCGACACGAGTTTCGATTGAGTTTCCGACTCGTTTCCAGAATAGATTCGTGTATAAAAATATAAAAGATTAAAATCGATAAAAAAAAATTAATTTTCTTCCATAAATATAAAAAAAGAGAAAAATGCGACGTTTTTTAATAGAATATTTGCGAAAGAAAGAGAAACGTCTTTATAAGGAGAAAGAACATAGAAGTTACCTAAGAATGATAAGAATTAAATTCACGATTTGAATTGGTTTTCGAATTATTGACGTCGCGCAATTTCATTCACACTGACAATCCTTTCCCTCTGAAAACTCTCATTTTGAAACGACGACACATTCCGATCAGTTCAGCCAAGAGATATTTTTTCATAGCGAGCGCATCTTCCACGTAAATGATTGTTAGACGGCAAATTCTTTTTGCACAAGTTGTCGATTAAATTATGATAAACGTGAAAAGAAGAAGAAAAAAATTGGAAAGCGATCTCATTGAGAGATTGCAATATTTGTCAGATGCACAAAACAGTTTTAAAGAGATGAATTTGTTTGCCTTTGGGCAATGGAACGTTAAAACTTTTGAAGCAACTTCTTCGTAGACTTGAAAGCATAGAAAAGAAAAAAATCTTTTAATGAAATGTTGTTTTTGATTGTTGTTTGGTTGAATAGAATTTGGACGAATTGTTATTCATTTACTTGATTGTAAAACTTCAGTTGTAAGATCAATCAAATTCTTTTGTTTGTTAAGAGAAGATTTTAATTACGAAGAAAAGCATTTCTTGGAGCTTTGTTTCAAGAAAGTTCCACGAAAGCTCTTTCTAAGGAAATTAAATTTAAAGTAATTTAAAATCGCCTCGCCTCGTCAACTCGTAAAGTGAAATCGACAAATTGATTAAATGTCGTTCCGTGAGATTTGATTTTCCTTTTATTTGTTAACGATCGCGATGATTTCATGTCAAAAACTCATCAGAAAGGAAGGAAGGAAGAATTCAAATCATAAACTATCTATGATTAATAAAAAATGAAATCCCATATTGTCTCTTGAAGTATGAAAGTAAGGTAAATTAAATAAAAAAATATTGTTGATGCCAAAAAAAGAAAAAGAAAAAACTAAAAGTAACAAAATCAAATACGAATTATTAATGAAAGAAATAATTAAATTTCATAAAATATTTTAAGCAAAGCGGAAAAAAAGTGAAGAAGCAGAAGCAAAGAAAAATATTTAATGTACCTTGCAGTTGAGTCTCCCCCGCCCCCCCAAAACACATTTTGAAAGTGATGTCACGATAATTTTAAAATTCAACGAGAGATTAAAACGAACCGGAAATCAGTTCAAATATCAGATGACGTAACTTTGATTTCCTTGAAATGTAAAAGATTCTTTCGATTCGTGAGACTTTTGAACCCAAACAGCGGAATCGTTGGAAACTTTTCAGTCCAAAGCTCAAAAAGGAACTTTTCTCCCTTTAACCTGCTCAAGAATAATTTGTCAAAAACCTTTTTGGATATTCTTCTGTTGAGAAAGAAAAGTTGTGAATGGACAGTTTTTGGTTTAGGCTTCTCAACCAAAGAAAACGAGAGAAACGTCAACGTAAAAAAAAATCTTAATCACTGCCCATTCCTCAAAAAAGAAAAAAGTTAATTACATAAGTTAGAGTCCTTTCGGTTCGCGGAAGTTAAAACAAAAAAAAAGTTGTTCTTAGTAAAACGCGTTTGGCTCTCTCTCTCACTCACTCACTCGAAATCCTGCAATTGCTTAATCAACCGAAACTTTCCACTCTGAGCAAAAAGAGAAAGGAAAGTAGCAACTAAGAGGAAAATAAGAAATAATCATTTAAATTCAGTTTGATTTCGAAAAAATTTTGAATACACGGGTTAAATATTTAAATAAATAAAAATGAAGAAAAAAAAAGTTGATTGGAGAAAAGTTGAGAAGTGAATTGCACTTTGAACTTTCAGTGAACTTTAATCGATCTTCCCAAAGTTCAAACTAAACGAAGGTTCGCAATCACTTTGATGAATTAATTAATTTTGAAGAAAAAAAAGAGGAAAAGAAGCGGAAAGCTCTCGCCGACTTGTGAGAGATCACGCGGAGGAGAAATTATCGGAAGAAAATAAAAAAACTTTTAATGAGCCATAGAAATGAAACTAAATT
Organism: Smittia aterrima; assembly: GCA_033063855.1. NCBI lineage: Eukaryota > Metazoa > Arthropoda > Insecta > Diptera > Chironomidae > Smittia > Smittia aterrima. The sequence continues at coordinate 6,009,492 of CP093829.1, forward strand.
AATGAGACAGACGGAGGAGAGAACCTTAAATATATTGAAAAAGCAAAAAATGATGAAACCTAATGTTTTGTATAGAATATTTCTGTTACAATGTAAAAATTATTTAAAAAAATAAATAAATAAAATTAATGCTTAAGAAGTTTGAATTGAGTCGAAGACATTTCAGATTCATCGATTGAACTTTTTATTTTCTTTGAAAGGCACAAAATTTGTGGTAACATTTCGTTTCATTAGCTTTCACAAGCAATTGCGATCTTTTCTTTATTTTTCTTTTTATTTATCTTGTACCATTTTTTCTTGTCCTCCTTTAAAGGTTTCTTGTCCTCCTTCAAAGGCAGCTCAGGCTCTTCGCTAATTGTTTTTATCTTTATCGCTTTCGTCGAAGGTGGAAGGAACCTTTTGTACCATTTTTTACGTTTTGCCTTGATCGCATCCATTCCTGGCTCGTCATTGAGGTGGAAAGTGCTTTGAGACAGTTTGTTGTAGATCTTCGTCGAATCTCCGTTCAATTTGTTTAGATTTGTTTCTGATGTTGCAGATCGAAGCTTCGGAGCAGGGAAAATCTTTCTCGTCTCTTCAGGAGATGATTTGCTACTGAGAAACATCTTTGACGATTTATCGTTCTTCTCTGAAAGTGTTGGCGTTGGTGTCTCCGTGAACTTGTAACTGTGTTCCTTATCGTAAAGAGGTCCAGGAGTTGTCGGCATTGTTAGCTTCAAGCCGTTTGGTGCTGCATCGACTTCAGTGAAGCTCACTCTAAAAACATTAAAGAAAAGATTTGAAACTCTCGTTTAACAATCAACAAAGTTTGACATCATCACCTGTCCTTGTTCCATCGATTAACTTCAGTTGTTGTTTTGAGAGATTGATCGAGCTTGTCCCAAAAATTGAACAATCTACTGTTGTTCCTATAATAGTCCAATCGAAAACAGTAGCGAAGCATTTGCGGCAATTCACACTCTTCGATAAGACATGGAACAATTTTTCGTTTTCCCTGTTCGATGCCAAGCGCTTGTGCGAAATTTGTGATAAAGAGTTGCATGGGACTCTTCAGGAATGCTTTCGAAATAATTATAATTAAACGATTACAACGTTTCGATAAGAGATTGAGTATGGCTTCACTCTCGAATGATAATCCACCGAGAAGATCGCGATCCTTGACACACAGCGAGTGACCCATCCTTTCGCAATTTTCGATCAACTCCGAAGCAAACTCAACATCTTTGTCATTGTAAATCACAAACGCATCATATGTTTTGAGCGGCAATCCTTTCTCGTAACATTCCAAGTCTTGTTGAGTGATTAGCTCGCTATCTAAATCAGCTTTCACAATCTCAAAGTTGTCTTCGGATTCTCTGTTGTTTTGTGGCTTCGATAAGAAAACTTTCGCGTCCTCGGCTGCAAAATCAAAATCAGGTAGACTAAGTTACTAACAAATCGGAAGATATCGCTGATAAGATAAGAGATTCCGCGTCAAATATTCGACGAAGTGGCGTTGAAGTATTTCGTACGAAAACAGATGACAAAACGTCATTTGTTGAATTTCTTCGTAAAGCTTGATAAATTCAATGAAATCTTTTTGAGGCTCGTCGCTAGATTTGACGCATTCTCATCACTTTCGATAAACTCATTTAACAAAAAAAAAACTTGTTTACTTACTGAGCAAATCGTATGTGTCGTCATAAACGTCATATCGATCAATAAGACCAAGACAGTGCAGTAATTGACTTAGCGTGACTTCAGTGTCATTTTCTTTGTTTCTTCGCAGCCACAGATCCAGAAGCTTCCTGGTTTTGTCAGGACTTTGTGAGATTAAAGTGAAATCTGATTGTGTCAGTCCCGAGAATCTGAATAGACCTCGCCAATCTCTCGCGTAGCCTTCCTCACTTAAAAGCACTTTCTCAGAATTCAGAAGATCCGATAACTTGTTTCTACAATAAAAATGAATATTCTGAGTCAACAGGTGAAGATAAAAAAATGTAAACTTGTTTTCACTTTGTCTTCTGCCTAATTGCACTTAGTGGCGTCTCATCAAAAGACACACGCGGTTCAATGATTTCATTATCACTTCTCGATTCACTAAGGAAACTCATCATCACTAGAAATTTATTAAAACGATCAGCATTCCTCCGTTATCTGGAATTGAATGAAATAAATCAAAATAAATGAAGCTTTTCGAGGGGAAAACAACTTTTTCGAAAATTTCGAAGTTAAAAAGCTTTCGAAAGCTTTTAATTTCGAAAAAAGTTCCGTTAAAGCTTTTAAAGCTTTTGTGAATAAAAATTTCTTTAATTTTCACTTTCGCTGAGATAGCAATTTCATCTCGAATCTTTATTAAAAAAATAAACACTGAGACAAACATCTATTAGATTCTTGAAATATTTAAATCGAATGAAACATTTTTTTTTCTTCTTTGCTTTGTTCTACTAGACTATTAGACATATTTTTCTATTTCTTCTTATTCTCTTTGAAACTTTCAGTCAGTTTATTGTTATGTCTCGGAAAAGAAAGACTAATTAATTGTTCTTCGCTAACATCTTAGGCCAAATTGTCAGAAACTATTGTGCTCGACATGAAATGAATTCTATTCTAATCACTATTATCTGGATTTTAAAATCACTACGCATCGTCATCATCAACAGATCATAAAACTTTTTTCCTTTTTTATCAATTGAAATGAAACTTGTACAAGCATAAACATCATCAGCAGCTAAGTCAGTTCTATATGTTTTAGAAACACACAATTTTATATGTCAGTAGAATTCTAGTCTCTCTTAAAATTGATAAAAGTCTGGCGTGGCGTAAACGGAAAGATTGGAAAAGTTCGCGATTGAGATTTTTCTTTGATATGTTTCGAATATCTTGACTTGGAATGAAACTTGAGCGACGGTGTCATGTGAAATTCAACTATCTCGCAGTGATCTGGTCGACGGTAATGCTTTGATTCCTTTCTCGAGCTTATCCGCATCACCAGCTGAGAATCTATGGCTTTGTGGAGCTTTGTTCACACCCAGATTGGTTCTCTTTGTGATGAGATCATTCGATGATGAAATCCTGTTCTTATTTTCGTTGGCTATCAAAGCACAACTCTCATCGAAGTCATCCATGTAACCTTGAGAGTCGGTTAAGCTCTCATTGGAAATTGGCTCGTAGATTCTCAATGCGTTTCTACTACCCGAGCGACTTCGCGTTATCAATGGCTTTTCGGTTGCCTCGAGTGAAGCCCTTGACAAGGAGCAATTTGAATTCGATTTGTGTTGACTCTCCTTGAGATGAACAAAACTTATATTCGATGGATATTTCATATCTTCCTTTTGGGGCTGCTTTAGATTTCGACCGGTCGTGTCATTGAGAAGCAACGCGTCAGTTGATTTCGAGTGCTCCTGATCGCTCTCATAGATTTGCCAAGAATTCGGCTCACCAACATTTTCCTTTGACAAGTCGTGCAGATTACTACAACTCGGCTCCGATGAAATCGCTTCTGGGATTGTCGAGAGCGTGCTGAGGCAATTCATAGGTTTAATCTCAATCGTAGGAAAATTGACTGGAATCGGCGTGTTGAGACTAAGAATGTTAAGAACAAGCTGAGAGTTCGTCAACACTTGAGGAAGAAGAGATGAAAACAAATTATTCCATTGCCATCACCATCAACAAACACAAATTCTTACCCAAGTTCTCAAGAAACTCGTAATCAAATGACGCGTCAGTTTGCGTTGACTTGCTTGCTATATGAGAGAATGATTGATTCGAGGAACTGAAAACAAGACAAACGACTCTCGTAAATTGGATTTAAAAGATTTTTTATGTTTCATGTCTTACGCGAAAATGTCTGACGCGCTTCTAATGTGGGGATTGCTTCGATGCCAGATTTCAGCAGGTTGAGATGAACTTCTCGTCAAAATCTCTTGAACATTTCCCGGAACGTTCTGAAGATTTGGAATTGATCTCGCTGGATTATGATGATCAGCATTTGTGAAAGTCGTGTAAGTCATTTCCTGCAAAGCTTGAATTGCGTTTCTAACTTCGATGCTTAATGTGGCAACGTCTTGATGTAAAGACGAGACTTGCGTGTCGAGTCGTTCAACGGAAGTTCGAATGATTGTCGGTTTCTCTTCTTTAACTTCTTCATGCAAATCCTCATCGGAAATGGAAATGGAAGGATTCTCTTGGATGACTCTCTTGACACTCTTAACACTAACAGGACTGTTATTTGTGCTTGGCGTCCATGACTTCGACGTCTTCTCCTTAAGTGCAATAAGAGTTTGTCGTCTGCAAGCGAACGAAACGACATCGGTTAATGGAAAATGTCAAATTAGAAAAGTGTCGAACTAACTTTTGTAAGAGCTTTGCATGACGAGCAGGACTTGATGTTGTTACGCCATGAATTGGCGATCTCGTGATACTTGGATGACGTGGCGATGAAGTATTGCTTACAACATCATCAGCTAGTTCATCGTCTTCACTGATTGACGGCAATGCTAGGCAATGACCATTATTCTCCGATTCCGCTTCCGCTTCGTAACCTTCTCGAAGGTTGTACGTCAAGTCATGTTGAATATCATTCGCAAACTCTTGTTGATACTCCGGATACAACCTTAGGACCTCTATCAGGCCGGATATGTGAATACACTTTAAGTCGCAGTACGTTAACGCCTGTAAGAGATTTAATTCTTTTTCGCTTTTCATTCTCACCGACAATCAATTCAATTGACCTACTTTCACATCCGAACTGCTTTTTAGAATGAAATCCTGCCCGCCTTGTCCACCGCCTCCTGTGAGCTGCCCGTTGTGCATTAGATTCAATGATATATCGCAACCAACGAGATCGCCTTTACCTAAAGTAGTCGCCGCATGGGAAAAATATTTTGAAAGTGTTCGGATGAGAGAGAAAAAAAAGGTTTTGATAATGAAATTAAGATTAATTAGGTGACGCTCGGAATTCTCGCTGTTTTATGATTTCGTTTTCTGAATGCGAAGGTTAAATATTTCATTTGAATAGAAAATAATGAAATTAACAAATATTTACATAACTTCAGGAAGCGAAACGAGAGAAAGAGGAGGCAACAGGAGGTGATTAAACTGAATTCGTTTTTTGTGAATTATTTAAATTTCCTGAGTTTTCAATTAGAGCCCCAGAGGTAACTCATAAACAAATTTCATGGTCGCGATTGAAGCACGCGTTTAATGAGTAATTAAAAAGATTTATTCGAACACATTTCGAGCGACGCAAAAAGCTGAGAACGAGGCGAAATATTTCTCCTGCGGTTTAAAGACAATTTCAACTCATCACGAACGGAAGCAGTGACTTGTCAACCTTGGTTGGAAACCTAATTCAACTTTTGCCAACTCGAAACTAAACTAACTCTCAAACTCGTGGTTGAAAGGTCTCAACCTCATTCTCCTCCTAAACAATCATGAAAAGCTATTCAGTTTTGTTTCCTCACTCACTTCATTGAGTGTCATCATAAATTTTTCAGCTTGTAAGTGCAGTTTGTCGCTTTTTTTACGAGACACACTTACCAAGAATCGCTACGACCATGTTGTTCTGCATAACCTCCATCGAGCCATTACAAATGTAGTAAATGTAAGCGAGAGCATCTCCTTTGTGTATGAGATACTCGCCCGGGGCGCAAAAGTTGGTTTTGATGTGTAACGACAGAAGTTTCAAGCAGCCTTGAGAAGCCGCTTCAAAGATTGGCAACTGAAGGATTTCACGATGCAAATGCATGCTCACGTCTCCGCGAAGCTCTTCCGGGAATTCCTTGAGTGTCTAAGAAAGGGGAAAAGAGGTTAACAAGATTGAAATTATTTTCCTGAGAATATTTATTCAACCTCATGAATGTCGATTCCATGATTGAGAGACCAAACTGTTTGAAAGTAATCTTGCATTCGTTGCTTGAGTTCCTTTGGCATCTGTGAAGAGAATAATGAGGCAAATGTTAAAAGTCATGTCATTGCAATTATTCGAGTGATTCATTGAGAGGTGAGAGCGTGTGTTAAGAGGCTTACATGTATCACAATGTTTGATGATCTGATTTCAACATCGATACAAATCAAAAGCTCTTCACCCACAACCTCTCACCTCTCGTCCATCAACGGACTGGGGGCAAATAATCGCTCAATTTTATTGTCGAGCATGACCAAGTATTTAATCACTCATGAAATAACAAGAATCGGAGTGTTATAGGTTTCCTCTCTCTCGTTCGTTCTGCCCCTTCACGTTCGTTCTGAGTGTGAATCCCTTGAAGAAACTTTTTTCGTTTTGTTGTGAACCTTCGTTACCAAGTAATTGTCGACTACAACAACGCAATTAGCAGCTCGGAAAGTCGTTAACTTTCATCGTCGGACTAAACTTACTTGATGAAGCGCGATGAAATCTTTCAAGTCCCTCCACTTGCTTTGATATTGCGATCGTCTCGCGTACATCCGTTGAATTATTGCTGTGACATTACCGAACACCACGGCGTGCATTAAAGCTAAACGAAGAGAAAGGAAAGGAAAAGTTTTTTTAAAAGGAATTTGTGAGGGAAAAGTGCTTAGATTAGCATAAATTTTAAGCTTTCGTTCGGGTGAAGGAATGGAATGTAAAACGTTTTACGTTCAAGCGTGAGCAGAAAAATCAAATTTCCCGAAGCAAACTCGTTCACATGAAAAAACAGCAGAAAAAGGGATGAAGTTGATTCTCTGCTCGCACTCAGATTTTTACATCGTTACTGCTCTCGTTAAAGCTCGTAAATCAGATTTATAAGAGTTTGGAATCTTCGAAATTATTTAAATGTTAAGATGAAGAGAGTGAGGAGGGAAAACATTTTCATGATGTGGCAGAAAGGTTCGAGATATGCGAGCAGTGACCCGAACAATTTCAAGACTCAAAAACCTTTCAATAAAAGCTCTCAAGATCCAATCTCGAGATCGCTGAATCATTAATCTCAAAGCTTGTCGATTTTTAATTAAGATTTTTCCTCCTCCAATCCAACACTCAACACCGACGAAGCTTAAAATCAAATTCGATCAAATATTTACCTCCTATCAGCATCATGATGACACAGAAGATTTTCTCGTAGAACGTATTCGCTGACACGTTGCCGAATCCAACGGAAGTTAAACTGCTGAACGTGAAATAGAGAGCGGTGATGTAAGCTTCGCCCTGAGTGATATTCGAGACGGGAATTTTGAAGCGCTCTGCTAAACTGTTGATCCAACCTAGTTGACAAGCAAAATGCAATAAAATGTTAGTTGCGATTCTCACGTTGTGATCGTTTGACTATCTACAAAACAATGTTATTGCTCTGACATGGAACTAACAACGCGAACTACAAAAATGTCAAAAGGAATTGCTGATGCGACAAATTCTTTTTCACATTCAAGTGCCAACTTGCAGTTGTCTCAATCCATGTCAAAGCTTCAATTAACTTTCATCCTACCGAGCTTTCCGAGCCCGGGCTTTTCAAGTGAGTCGAGGGTTGCATGAGTCCTTGCTGCGAGAGCGGAAAAATAGAATTTTTTTTTGCTTTCAACATGAATTGCGATTATTGAAGTTTTGCAAGTTACGAGAGCTTTTAAGATTTTAATGAGAAAAAAAAATCGAATGAGAGCTTCCTTTTAATGCGATTTTGAGTCCTTTGAAAGTCACAACTCGACAATTTTCTGGAAACGTGCTAAGCTTAACTCTTGGCGGAAAATTAAATATTTTCCCGGAGCAGTCACTCGAGCTCGTTGAAATATTTGAGGCGAGAGTTGAATTACTTGTAGCTTCATTAAAATAATTATTATTCAAATGAGATATTTCATGACTGTTGCTCTGCTTCGTTTCCTATCTAAATATGTCGGATTTCCAATTGAAATCTACACTTCCTCCTCTAATAACTCGAAAGCTTTTCACCGAAAGCTTTTGGCAGTTCAAGGAAAAGTTTTCCTTTTTAACTTAAATTGGATTTTCATTGAGATCAAGAAAATCTTGTCTCAATTGATTTTAATCTGCATTTGTTAAGAGAGGAAACGTGAGAAAGTTGGCTTGCGATAAAAAGCGTGCAAATTAGGAGACGAGAAGAATTGCTCGTCCTGAATAGCAATCAGGGAAGGTAAATTGTGATTGAGTGCACGTTTCTTGTTCGTATTGCTTCACTTCTATGTTTACATTGTTAGAGCGGCTTTTGTTGAATTGTGATTTGATTAATTAAGTAGCAAAGTTCTTGTTGCGATGAGCAAACCCGCGAGAAACGTGAAATGAATACATCACGCTTTAAGATTAAGCTCAACACGAGAGAAACGATTAGCAAATGATTCGAAGAACAACTCACCCACATCAAACTCTTGATCGTTATAAAGTCGTTCTTTCTCTGCAATCACATACCAAACACACGCGAGCCAGTGAGCCATAAGCGAGAAGCAAACCTAATGAAGAAGAAAGAACGGAAATAAATAAATATCTCAGCTTCTTCTTTTTTTCCAAGCAAACAATTTCATTGAGCTCCCTCATCTCATTGAAGAATTTCTGAATAAATTAAGTTAAATTGCTGTGAACGGTTGTTCTTCTGATCAGAGAGCTTTAAATCAATTACGTTTTTATCGCTCTGCAATTCCAGAGCTGCAAAAATAATTCATTCAGTTGCAAAGCTGTCAGACGAGAGAAATGTTTGCATTTCAAGCCCCAACGGGGGAGGACGAGAGAAGCGACAGCATAACAAGCGCAAATAAAACATTTTCATTCGCTGTATGTGGCTCGCTTCCGAAATAGAAATAAAATATTAATCGCCTCAATGAATTATTAGTTCGATGATAATTAATTATAATTGCTTACCATGAGCAGCGTGAGAATCATCGCCGTGTACTGACTGTATCTGAAAAAGCGGAAAAACCGAATTAAGCTCGAAAGCTTGAAAATTAAAAAGTTTAAAATACCTTTCCATCTTTTGCAATAATCGTGCTAAGCGTAATAATCGAGTTAGCTTAACTAAGTGAATGTGTGATTCCTGTGAAGAAGAGAAAAAAAAGAATGTTTTGTGGTTGATCAGGAGAAGCAATGTTAAAGGAAGTAGAGAATCTGCTTCGAGCTGCTCTAGCGTCGAGTTTCAATTTCCTCGACAAACTTAATTATAATTACTAATTACAGTGTTAATGGACTAACTCGGAAATGACTTGAAGGCGAACATGAGAAGAAGCTTTGATGGACGTGAAAGAAACAAAAGAAAGAAAAAATCTCTTACCTCTCCAGAAAGTAAGTTACTGGCATAGAGATGATCGAACGGAATAGCGGCAAGAAAGTCAACGAAGAACCATCCGCGTAGATAATTTAAGGCAATCAGTTTCGAGTCCGACACTACCTCTCCCTTACGTGAAACGAACGTCGTGCGAAAGTTAAGGACAATATCTGTAATTGAGTTAAATCATTACTTTGACAATCGTTACTCAGTTTAACTAACCGACGATGAACAGCGCTTCAACAATCACATCGCTTGCCATCGTGAGGCGATCAGTTTGGACAAACGCTGCGTTGTACGGCACAACGAACGCGACATAGAACGTGGCCACAAGGATCAGCCAGTCCCAAAAAGTCTTCAACACGCCGTAATGCGATAAAATGAAACGAGATTTTTTTAATGATTGAGTTTTGTATTCAGGCAATGGCTCAATGGTTGAATGCAGTAGATTCTGTGGAGAGAGATGAAAAATGTTAGGTCAGAGGTGAATTTATTGTTTCGTTGCAAATGAAAAAAGTCGCAAATTGAATTCATTTTGCTTTCAGCACAAGCATCGATAGAATGATTTTATTTCGCAGTCTACCCAGCACAAGCAATAAAGCACGAGCGTAACTGAGTTTCCGCAGTGAACGAAAAGCAGTTTAAAACTTCATCAGCGAAAACGATATCTTGAGGTCGTCGATGAGAATGGAAAAAATAAACTTTTTCCCGGCATTAAATTAAATTGAATTAGACTGTAAACTTACGTTATTAAGTTTCAATTTAGTCTTGATTTTTTCCGGTTTCTGGTTGTGGCGAATTCGAAGTAAGTGAGAGAGAAGAGTTAAATATTATCCTTCGATTCAAACGTTCTTTTCCTTTGGTCGAACTTCTCACGAAAGTTTAAGTTGACTGAACTGTCATACTCACGTAATGTCCCGAAAGTTGATAAAGCACAGCTCTAGAACGCCTGCGTCCCATGTTGCAGCCAGCAGGGATATCAAGCGGTCCATTACCTTCCAAGCCATCGTCGATGTTAAGTGAAGTGTCATTGGACCGGAAGCGTGCACCTAATAAAGCAGCTTCTCGACAATAAAGAGAAATTTGTGTTAATTAATGAGTGATCGATGATGAATCGCGATGTTACACGATACGAGCAGCATTGTTACTTCAATCACATTGTAAGCGGATAACAATGAAAAAAAAAACTCGACTCTCGTCAAGGAAGAACAATAAAATTCCAGTTCCCCATACAATTTATCTACAAACGATGGCTCATAAACATTCACCTCGTACAATGAAGCGTAATTTAATTTTGCAAGCATTAAACATCTATCAACAAAAGCCATTGGCGGTTAACCTACATCGAAAGCTCTTTCATCATGCGAGTTATGTCTTTAAAATTATTCTTCAAGGAATTTGTAATTACATTTAATAAACTTCTCTAATCCAATTCAGACAAAAATGATAAAAGTTGCGGAAACATTTCCATTTTTCACCAAACACTCACATTTATTATTCAAACAGCGCAGAGGAAGGAGCAAAGAAAAATTGTGAAATAATGTACAAGAGGAGAGAGAGAAGGAGAGATAAAGAGAAAAGATGAGATTAGTAGCGGAAAAGCACGGAAAGCCTTTCTCGACGGACCGGAATGAATGGCGAGGATGCGAATTCAAATTTGTAAAGTTTCTATTCAGAAAACGTGAACGAGTTGGTGGCGATAGAAATTGAAACTTACAAATGTTTTTATCACTTAAACGACTTAAGAAATCTTTGAGATTTTGATCAACTTTCAATAAAAGTTCACACTCTAAACTTTGACCGACATTTGTAGGGTTCAAGAAATAATTTAATAACCCAAAAGCTTCGATAGAATTTTAATATTTTCAGCTTCAATTCATCTATCGGCAATAAACCTTTTTGTGTTTTTGACCGCCTGAAGCGAATGGATCGTAAAATGCGTCACGTTTCGGTGCTCAACTTGAGTGATTTATCTCAGAAACTCTTTTTGAATTCATTTACTTAAGAAGATTTAAATTTGATTGAGTCACGGAGGAGTCAAGAAACATCTCCGACTTAATCATCCGTTGCCTTGGACTCCATAAGACCAATTCATTCAGCAATTAAACTTGAAAGAGAACATTCTCGTCTGACTTAATCTTCAAGTCCATTTGAGTGAAAGAGGTTAAAGCTTTCGCACAGAAATACCTCGATCAATTGTCAAAGTTTCCTTCTTCATCTTCCGACATCTCGAGAATGTCGAATATTAAATGACTAACTTTATAGTAAATTTATGTGGGGAGATAAGCTCCATGGAATGTTTGCAGAATCATGTTGAGACACATAGTTTGCTTATGGATTAGCAAGAACATTAAATATGCAATTCGAAAGTAAACTTCGAGAATTTTGCTGTTTATTTACAAACTTTGGGACTTAGGGGGAGGAGAGAAAGATGTTAGCGAGAGATTAGGAAACATTAAGCTTTACTAAACATCGCTTCGTATTCACTCAGCTTTAAAAGGGCGATATTCTCTTTTGTGGTTGAATGACACGTGAGATGAGACAAAATGAGGCAGAAACGAAATGTGCAGACTCACCACTATCACATTCATCCGTGAGTGACATCTCGGCCATCTTAGTTGACGTGATGTCCTTGTGCGATGCAAGAAACAACACAACCTCTCGTTTCTCGTTCTTGATTGGCACGATGTCCAGTAGGCACCAGAATGGAGTTCCTAGCGTCATCATCGATGAGAAAAACGACAATGTGCTTAAATTAGTGATGATAATAAACTCATTCGGATTAATGCTCTCGTCGTTGTCATTTGATATGCGAGTTGGAAAGCCGAAACGGAAACATTATGATTGATTGAATTCTGATATTTATTTGAATCTTCCGCATAATTTTATTCGTGTTCGAGAAGGAAAACACAAAACTTTCTTTTCATATGGTGAAGACAAATATTGTTGTTTCATAAATAAAGCGGAAAATATTGTTGTTCCCTACAACGTTCCTCGGAGAAGGTTAATGCTGTTGAGCCAAGACAAATGCGTCTTCATATTTCATGAACACTCGTTGTCTCGAATCTTGGGTTTCATAAAGTCATCCGCATCTTCTTCACGAGGTGAAAAAGGTTGCGAGGATGTTAAAACTGTTTCTGCTTTAGCTCGCACATGAAGTTTTTAGAAAATTGAGTTTGCCGACCAAAAGTTTTGATTTTGTCAATTTGTTATCGCTTTGGAACCGTAATCATTGCAATCTAATAAGGTTTAGAGATGGGGGAGGGTAAGTCAAACAAGGCAAGCTTGTTGTCATAGGTTTTCCTCTTCGATGCGAGGTAAATCGATAAAAGGTCGAACGATTAGATAACGGAGACGAGTAAATAAGAGATAGCAGATATAATTAGACATATTTTTGTGTTGTTGCCTTTTACGTAATAAAACTTTTTTGTTATGAATGAATATTATTTTTAAATTTATGCAAAACGAGAAATAATTTTAGACACGAGCGGAAGGGCCATTTATCTTCCGCAAACTTTAAAAAAGAAGTCGCAGCTCACAATTAATCATTTACGAGTCGTCGGTATTGTCCAACATCTTGAAGCGAGGAAAGAGCAGCTGACGAATAATTTTCTGCCGAAACGTGCACAACACTCACCATTTTTCTTATAAAATATTACTTCTAATTTCAGCTCCAACTTGCCGTCCAAGCTTTTCTCGATCTGTCCCTTGTGTTCCTCCTTTGTTTCCGGACCATACAGAAATCGACAAGCACAGCCTGCAAGAGCAATTATAAGAAAAAAATTCATCAAGTATGAGAAATGCGCAATTTGCGAAGTTTTTTTTTTTTCATCATAAAAGCTCCTCATTACTCAAATTTGAATTGTCCGAGCATTAAACAGAAGCAGAGAAAAAAATAAAGATTCGTGAGGACAGAAGAGTCAGCACTTTATCTTTTGTATCGTCTTACATGTTAAACGAGAGAGGAGGCGAAATTCTAATTGAAGCATCGTTCGTAGATAGCTCAAGGACAAGAACAACGAACAAATCGACTTGAAACAATATTTACAAATGAATGACGATAAAGAAAGCAAAAAACGAATGAATTTGTATCCATGGAAGTCTCCGGATTCCTCGCTGCATAAATCAGCTTACAATTGTTGTCTCTACACAACTCGAAGCATTACAAGACTGACATAACTGCGAGGGATTGCGGTTCTCTGTTCTGACTTCGTATCTTCTCGAATCAGATTAGTTTCGCTTGAATACAAAAAGTGCTCAATGTCGGAATTGTTCATACACATTCTATTCGTCTGAGAAGAGAATGGCGAACCACATCAGGAATTCATTTTAATAAAAGAGTTGTTCACTTCTAGTTCGCTTCAGCTTTTCATAAAAATTTACCTTTTTGCATTATTTGAGCTCGTGAGTAGCCACTCAGCTCAACGAAACCATCCGAGCAGTAGACAATCGGATAGCCATTAACTTGTGCGTTGCCAAGCACGAAGTTTGAATCTGCAAAAAAAAAAGAAAGGAAAAAGGAAAATGAGAATTTTTTGATCGAGAAAATACTTGAGCCTCGTGTTCTGAGGAATGACGTTCAAATGCTCGCGACTTTGAAGAGTTTCAAGGATCCTTCACTCAGTAGAATGACTTATAAGGAATCCTCCATTTAAAACTCAACCCTTTTGTAAAGGAATCTTACTCGAGAATTCATTTTACAAGCACTTCGAAGTTGAAAACTCTTAAAGAACGAAAATGTTCATTTGATCAAAAGCAATTAGCTCTCCTTCCCTCTCGAACTTGAGTCATAAATTGAAAATCAACTCAGAGTGATCAAAAACTAATTAAATTGATAACGGTGAAGCGGGAGGAGTGAGGATTGAGAATTGAAAATTCAAAGCCAGCGCTTGCTATCGCCGATCGGTAGGAAATTGTTTAATTATGCAAATAAGCTTGAATTAGCGCGATTTGCGACAAGAAGATAGAAGCAGAAAAGTGAATAATGTAAAACAAATGATTACAACAATGTCCTCATAAATTTCCCATTTTCGCCTAATGCTAGAAATTTAAAAACGATAAAGTTAGAGCCATAAGAGAAATAAATTTATTCCCCGACAACTCAGGAAATAATTTTCTTTGAATCTTCTCACAAATCCTCTCAAGCAGAGCGGAAGGTGATAAATAAAAGCAAGCGACGTCTTTTCCGCATAATTTGATCGTGTTTTCTTATCATCCCGTAAACAAAATCGAGTTAAAAGAAGACAATGTGCGTGCAAAGGGGAATAAGAGAAAAGAGTTGTGAGCAATAAAACTTACGTGTTCCATCAAAGCGCGTCGCAATCGTATCCAGAAATGTGTTTTGTGGGGCGAGCAGCCCCTTCCGCGTCGGCATCGGATAAGCGTAACGGGTACGTCGTGGTTTTGATTTATTGACGGAACCTGAAAGATTAAAAATAATTTAATCCAAGGGCTTTTTCTCCGTCGATTTTCTTTCGCGCAGAAAAATCCCTAAACGAGATTTTATTCACACTGACAGTTCCACGAACGAATGATTTATAAGTCGGAGGGTTTTGTGAAAATCAAATTTACATTTTTTTCGCACACGTTTGGTTTTTATTTTCGCCGTCATCTTGCACAAGCGTTACGAACTTCACCCTCACGATAAACAATTTACTGGTGTCAAGCAAACAGAATTGCAGATAATAACAAACAAATGTGTGATTGAAGTGAAACGCGTTGTGTGTTCAACTGACAATGCCCGACTGCTGTTGACTCAAAATAAGAGAACGGAATGAGATTGGCGGAGTAAACCAACGCGTAATGAACGTGATGTTTAAATTTGAAGTGTCGTCATGATTTATCAACGGTTGACTCAGACGAAGTTGTTCATGAAGAATCAACTGACAACAATGAAAAGCACTTTTCGTTATCGAAATAAATGTCGCCCGCTATCTCAATCGGCTAATTGCCCAAGGACTTCTCTCTGTAAATCTGTCTGATAGCAATTGCTTTTGAGTGAGGTCAATATTCGAAATGGAATTGATTCTTTAAATTCGCATCAGTTCGCTGGGAAAACAGAAATTCACTCGTCAACGTCATCGAAACGATCGATAAGCAATTACAGCTTTATCGATGTTTCTTGTTGTTCGTCGCTTACATATTTTTTTCCTCTCCCAAACTTTGACGTTCTGATTTGAAATTGGTTAACGCCAGATTAGGCAGCGAACGAGCAAAGGTGGTAATAGGCTTTAATGTATAGCTTTCTTCATAAATGCTGAAGCAATGTCTACAACACATTCAACTCTTCCATAAATCACATTGAACGCCGCTCAAATCTGAAACTTTATTTAATCCGTTATCGCGTGAGTCGAGTTTGTATTTGATTAAATCGATAAAATTCAACGAAAAACTCTTCTGTCACACGTACCAAAGTCGTTTTTCTGATAACAAATCTACGAGCTCGACATAGAAAAAAAAAGTTTTCTTCTTGTCTTGAAGCAAAAAGTGTCGTGAAAATGTTTTCATTTTTCTCTCCCCGCTCTTGTCGTGATTTCTCATCCACTTTGTAAAACGCTTTGGGCTACTGCCGTTCTGATTAATGTTTACACGTGCTCGGTGACGTGCGATGATCCATTGAAACTTGTGAGAGGAGTAGAGGACAATGGGCGACTTTAGTAAATATTTTGACGAGCGCGGAAAAGAAAACATTTCAATTCTTCTTGAGCTTTCTCGTGGAAACTTTTCTTTCTTTTTCCTTTTTTCCATTAATTTCCCTGTTCCCGCCTCGCTAAGTAAAGTACAAACAGAGATGAGCATTATGTTTGTTTGAGAGCTTCAAAATATTAATATAACAGCGCTCTTCCGCTTTTTGTTCGAACAGAATTATCTTTATGAGCTAAGAGAGTCATCCCACGCAATCGCGACTCTTAACCTGCTTTCAAATGTTTTTAACATCAGACCGCGTCGCATCATAAATTTTATTTCAGGAGCTTTCATCACTTTTCCTCTTCGAGAAGTCAAGCGGATCTTGAGCTTCCCCGGAGGGCTTTATGACGAAAAGTTTTTAATTTTTCTCTCTCTTCGACTTCTTTCTTACGTGATTCACGCAAAGTGTTGACTTGAGACTTTATCGCAAAAGGAAACGAGTCGAGTACAGATGTGAAGTTAGAAATTGGGCCGGAGATCATTTATGGAGATGAGACAGGCAATCATATCAAGCTATTCATTTCTGTTATCGTCGTCACGCTCGGGAGCCTTCTCACCCTTCATCGTAATTCGACATTGAAAGGGAAAATATTTTCATTGACGAATATCTTTCGTAAGATGATAAAATTAAATGTGACAATCACGGCTCATAAAGTCGTCGGGATCTTTTTCCCGTTCACTGCATCCGACACCGGAAATCTTCATTGATTCGAGAATTTATTTAATAATCCGATTGCAGTTGAAGGTAAAACTTCGTCGTCGCAATGTGGAACTTTTACTCACTTTATGCTTTTAACAGCAACTCCACATATTTTTCTTTTAGCTGTGCCGCTGCCTTTGGCATGTAATTAATCCAAAAATTAATTTCCTCTTCCCCTGATTCGATCAGGTCCGGAAATATTTCCGTCCACTCATGTTACGATTGTGTAAATAATTTTATTGATAATGTTGATTTGTGGACTGTGATGGGCTGAGGTCAATCCAGAAATTTTGATAATTGAAGTTGACCACGAATTGAATTATTTACGAGGAATCATCATTTTCAATGATGACCGAGAAGTCTATTGCACACACAAACACTCAATTATTCACGTCTTTATGTGCAGTAATTGCTCAGACATGAACTGTAAATGGAAACATATTTAATCCTCATTTAAAACTTTGACCACACTCGTTCTAATTCCCAGGGAACTCTTATTTTAAAACGTTAAGCGCAATTATTCGCGATGCTTCCTTTTCCTTTTTTTCTCTCTTTTCTTTAAAGCAGATGCTTCACTTCACAGGAAAAAAATAAATCTGCTCTCATGATATGGTCTAGACTCTGTTAGAAGCACAAATAAAACGCGGAGCGAAAGCGGGTTTGATGCTTTTCCATCAAAGATTCCGACGAGACTGGTAAGCTTTCCTAAACTTCCCCACTCGTCATGAAATATTCCTCATTCGCTTGTGTTTGTGACTGGAAAATCGGGGAAAATTCATTCGAAGCAACGAGTGCTGTGGCCTAGGGATGAACAGTATTTGTCATGCGTCAAGCTGTTGAACAAATGCAACAGTTTACTCTCGCCAGCAGCTGGTGCAAATAGACTCCTTTCCTTTCACACATTCCTCCGTCAAAGGAATTTCCTTATCGCGTAGGGAAATGAAAATGTGTCATAAAACGCTTGGAGTGTTGACTATCATGGGAACGAATGGTGTTTTTAGGTCACCGAAGCAATGATTGAAGACGGAAAAGATCCGGGGTGGGACATGGACCGCGATTAAGGAAGCAATTCCCTTGACGATGAACCCACGCAACCTATCACATCTCAAATTGAGATTCTCAATCATTTCATTGAAGGTCTCTCTTCCTTTTCGTCTTTCTCGAGTAGTATAGAAGATTTGATTAATTCTTCTTCCCTCGTCGCCGTCCCATCAAAGATTTAACTTTATAACTCAATCTCATTCTCTTCCCCAAACTATGTGAGGAAGCTTTTATGTCTCTGATGACACAATTGGCTTTTTTATTTCTCTGTTGAACGAATCTATCTTTTTTCAGTGACAATTGTTTGGGAGAAGAATAAAAGAAAAGAAAAGAAAATTCCATCAAACGTAATTTATTGATAAAAAATACAATTTCAAGGATTTACGAGAAGGCTTCAAGGCATTTTTTCGATGCTGTAGAGAAATGAGAATTGTAAACATCTTTCGACGAGGTTGGCAACAGGCGGTTGAGTTACTTTGTCATTTATTGATTTATAACGTTGACAGTGCGTCGTCGTCTTCTCAAATAAACTTCACATGCCTTCGAGGTGAACGTCTCATAAATTCCCGACACGGAATCAAAAGTCAAATTATGAAAGTTTAGGATTCATGAAAATTCATGGATTTCCAAGAATTTATTAATCTCTTCATCGAGAAATTCCCTTTGGCTTTCTGTGTATTTTCCATCAGCCAAAATCATAATTTATCTCGTCTGCTGGTTATTATCTGGTTGATTAAATCAAAAATTCTTTAGCGAAAATTTGTTTAATAAATTTGTTTTTAAGGTTTTTTTTTTCGCTGGAAAGTCAAGATGATGGGCAGAGGAGAGTTTTTCTTTCTCTCAACTGCTTTCGTCAGATTTTACTTCGTCGCGGGTTCCGCGATGCGGGAGTTTTTAATTGAATTTTCTAAAAAAGATTCAATTTATTTTTAATTATTTTAAACGGATCGGTTACTGATTTTAATCGAATCCAATGACTCAGCCAATCTGCTTGACGTAGTCTTCACGAAAGTTTAATCTCGTTCATTGCACTTAAAGCTGTTTCTGTAAGAACAAAGAGAATTCTGGATATTCCAAGCCTGAAAAGTGCAAGTCAAAACAAGAAAACAGAACTTTAAATGCAAATATTTTCCACCTCATCCAGACTGGGCTCAACGAACTAAGAACTTTTTTCAGCTCAAGACTGCAATATAAAAAGCCTTCGAAAAGTCTCATTCTTCACAAATTTAATTCAGTTCAATCCTGGAACAAGTGAAATATACAAAATGAAGTTCTTTGCAGTCTGTGCTTTCGTGATCGTCGCAATTTCCATCAGTGAGTTGCGAATTGCTCCTTTTGAACGAAACTAACTCATTTGTTCACAGATTTAGTTGCTGCTGGAGGTGACCATGAGGAACCTGAAAAAAAAGATTGTTGCTGCTGTGGAGACAATGGACTTGGAAGCATCCTTGGGCTTGTCTCCTTACTCCTTCTGTTCCTCGTTGCGTGTTTAATCAATCCTCTTCTTGGTGGTGTTCTCTTCATCCTTCTTCCCTTTATTCTTCGTCTGCTTTTGAGTCCCAAAGGTACCTTAGGAGTTGGTGGAATTGTTGATTCTCTTTTGCAAAGTCTCTTCGGAAATGGTGAAGAAGGTGGAGTTGTTGAAAAAATTCTTGAAGCTTTGAAGCATCTCCTTGGTGGAGAACACCATGCCGTAGAAGCATAAATTCTTAACAGGAACTTTCCTTTATCAAATGGATTTATTTCCAAATGTATGCTCAATTATTTCAAATATCCACAATATCTTGATATCAAATAAATAAAAACTGTAATGAGCCAATATTTCTTTGTCTTATCATTTTATTCACGATCGGATAATCATTTTCTCTTGATTCAGTATTTTTGATTTTGTTTCTGAGAAGAGCTGAAGAAAAATATCTTAAAGGTTTGGATTCAAGAAAAACTTTCAAAGTTTTTTGTTGATTCAATGTTCCTGAAATATTCATCGCAAAAATCAATCATTCATGCCATTTGGCCAATCTTCTAATTAAAACTTTCCCATTTCCAAGAAAAGGACTTAAATTAATTATTGAAAATCAATTTTGTTTCCCTTTTTCGAATCTTAAGTCTAAACGAAACTTTGCCCTTGAATCGTTTGTTTCATTGGAATTTGCAGATAGCGCGGCTCTCGGTTCACTTTTTTCACATCCACAAGTCTGAACGCTCGCAAGCAATCCGCGAATGGCTTCACAATGTTTACGAGAATTTGCGTGAGAGGATCAACCATATTGTTAATCGATTGGAAAATATTTAAGGCAAACAAAAACAACGGTTGAAGCATTCCACTGAAAATCATCGCGAGCACAGGCTTCAGTAAATAGTCCGATGTTGTTTGGAGAAATCCGACAATAACGGCGCGGAAAATGCTGTAGAGAATAAAGCTATAAGGGAAGAAAGTGAACGATAAAGAGCTGTGAGTAACGAGTTTTTCATCCTCAACGAGAACTAAGCTGCCATTTGCTCCCTCATTCTCTGCGCGTGTTTCGTAATAAGTTTCACAAAATATTTACCGATAGAACTGCATAATGAACGTGATGATGAAGGTAACGCCGATGTTCAACGAAGCGAAGAACTCAGCCCAGAACTTTGTGGCGATGTCTGTGGTCCGATGCGCAATGATGTCGGCAATGAGATGCGGTGGACAGTCCGTGGTGCGATAAAAACTCGCAGAGCCATGATCGAAATAATAGAACTCAGCATTGTCCTCGTCGTCAGATAAATGTTCGATGTTCTCTTCGTCTCTCTTGTTACGTTGATGGCGTGACTTCCGTAGGCATGAGAACAAATTACGAAACTTTGAGTGAAATGAACGCGGTTGTCGGAATTGTTCTGAACTCTGATAGCTCTCAATGGCTTCTGTTGCTTGTTGTGATGGAATGTTAACAATTGTTTGAGCAATGTCATGATGGTTCGAGTTGTTGGCTTTAGAACGAGAATGAACCATCACAGAACGTCTATGCATCGCTCGGTTTATTTCACGGAACTCGACTTTCTATTTATGAATAAAACAGAAAAGAAATTCTTTGATGCGGTTAAAGGAAGCAGAATGAAACGAAATACTTACAAATGGTGAATCTTTTTGGCCTTTTCTTGACAATGTCTTCATCTCGTAAAGAACAGGATTCGTGTCGGTATCCGATTGTTCACTTCTTACCGCCAACTTTGGGAAAGAGAAATTTTCATAAAAAGTCATTAAAGAAAAAGCTTTTTTTAGACGAACGTCAACTGAAACCTGACTCTGGTCGGCATCGCGTGATGTAGCAATGGATGGAGGTTTATAGACAAATGCGTCATTCTCGTCCGACTCTGTCAATGTCGAAGAAAGCTCGAGATGTTCAGCTAACAAAAAAACTCGTGAATCAGCAACGAAGAAGCTTTGAATAATTGTTTTGTCTCGTACCGCTCGTGTGAACACCGCGACTCTTCTTTCCGGGAAAGCTGGGATTGTTTGTCATTCTTCCAATGGAATCAGCAAAAAATAAACTTTGAAGAAACAATAAATAAAAAACGCAGCGAGAAAGCTGTCAAAAGTAATTTTCAAGCTGAGGCTGCGGTTGCTTTGATCAACAAAAACAGGATTTCTATTGAAATCTATTGCCACGCTTTTCTCCTTTTGATGTTGAGTTTTGCATTGTAAACAAAAAAAACATTTTTTTCCGCGAAAACAAATTCCCAAAAGGTTATTAGTCCCCAAGGAGCATTGGGCACACGGAAGAATCATTTTGTTTTGATGAAACTTTTCCTCCTCATCTGAACCTTCCCTTTCCGAACAAAGCGAATGTTTCTGTTTTTCGTTCTGATAATTGATGATTCAAACAAGTTTTCCGCGACGCTGTGTTCTCTCAATTGAAGTTTAATTTGTTACCAAAGCGAAATGGAAATAATTTGATTTGTCCTCGCATTGTGAGTAATATTTCGCTCTGGGAAAAAGTTCCACGAGCACTGAATGTCTTTCGAGAGTGAAAAGTCTATCGATCGATTTTATTGACGACGAGTTGGGTTCATACTTTTCAAAAGAAGCTTTCAATTCCTTTATGAATATTTGCGTTCAATTTCAGGTCAGTGAGAGATCAAAACTTTGAGTGACACAAATTTTTCTTGAAAGGAAAACTTCGAAAGTACTTAACGAACTTCCCTAGAAACACATCAAAACCTAAATCTGATTATTAAAATTTCATTGAGGCTTTCTCGTTCCGTCCCCTTCTCACAGTGTTAGTAATTTGATTACCCTCATTCATTTTTCCATTGAAATCACTTTAACTTTAAAGTTTTGATTGACTTGACATCACTTCCGCCGTCAAATAAAGAGAAAGGCTTCATTAAGAAATCAAAATTATCCCTAAAGGTCTCGTGATTAACCTCTCAAGATTATGAAGTTTACTTTCTTTCTTTCGTGAATATTTTATGTAAATTAGTCGCGAGACTAAAGAGAAGAAGACTCGCACAAGTTAGTCAAACGAATTAAAAGTTTTCCATAGCCAGAGGCATGACAAGCAGAATCTCCGACGCGTCGAAAGACGTTCAGTTCAATCTCGTTGGCGTAGTCTTGATGAGGTTTTCCTTTGCTTTACGATTGTCATAAATTCCAAGAAAGTTATCTGCAAACACAAATAAAAAGTTAGCAGCGAGTGCCGACGAGCTTTTCTTTTGCTGTTAATAACCGAGGGTTGGTATTTAATTTAATCTGTTATCTCCTGAGGTTATTTACGTTTTATGAACTTCAAGGCACAGGAAGTTTTGCTCTTTTTTCACAAATTAATGTCAAGCGAGAAACCAAGTGGGAATAATTAAGCGAGAAGGCTGGAGAGGTGGGACGGAAGAGCTTGCTACAAGTCATTATGAACTGTTGCTTATTGCAAACGATAATGATGATGCAAGACTTGCGCAACGAATTTTAACATTGAGCTTTCTGAAAGCTTTTTTCTTATTCATCGCCACATAAAGAGCGAACAAAGTGAAGTGGAAACGTCAGAAAAACGAACAGCAAACACATTGCTTTGAGAAAAGACGAGAACTCGAAACTCATTGTGAATATTTTTTTTTTCTTCTCGCGTTGAAAATAAATTTGAAGAGGCGAACTCACTTCGATTAAAGAAAAAGAGCTTGAACAGTTTTTGAGAAAATTCCTGGAAACTTTTTGAACTTCTTCTTTCAATAAGCCCAAAAACCAAATTTTTCATCGCAAAATCCTTTTGAAGATTCTCGTGAAAGCTTTAAAATTCAAGAGTCTTGAATCAAGAGTGAAAAACTTTATTAATTTCTTCTCGCACAACTTTGTATTCTTTCGCTTGACGCTTTTGATAGAATGCAGATGAAAGTTTTAATCTGATGAAATGTACACACAGCTTGGAGTCGCTTTGCAGCTCTTGAGAGCGATGCTCGAGACACTTATTTTAATTAAATGAAAAAATACTTCATAAGCTGTTAAAAAGCTTTTCTGCAAAGACGTTCCTCCTTTTGAAATACATTGCGAGGCTCTCTTGTGCTTGCTTCTCTTCGTTTCCGCTTTACCGCTGCTCAATTCATAATTTATGGAGGATATTTTGCGGTTAGATGCTCTTCGTTTCACGCGACGACGGAAAAATAAGAAAATGTTTACATTAAACATTGAAGATTCTCGCCTGAGGAGAGAATTGCGGTTTATTTGATGCCACAGGTTGTTTAAAATCTGTTTGAGCTTTATTTTAGGTCGAATGCAAATCATCTTGACGCTTTTGTCAATAAAAATATTCTCAATCCATCGACAATCGTAAAAGGAATCTCAATCACATTTTTTTACGTGCTCAACATTAATTTCGGAATCATAAGCAGATTTAAGTGACTGAAGCTTTCCAGTTAACGGGATTGAAGTCAGCAAGTCTCGTGTCACTGGAAGCTACGAAATTGTGTTAGTGATTTGGGAATCCAGGGGCAGAAACTCAACGTCATGCGCACATAATCATCAACGACTGAATGCAACAGTTAGGAGACCTAATCCCTTAATTTGTGATGACAAGTTCGCTATCCTAACTACTCGAGATACTGCGTCTCTTCCAAAAGATTTATCCTCGACGTTCATCAAGTTTCAATTTTTCAATTATTTTGCCTCATCGCGCAAATTGAAAATGGATTTACGCTCCCGTTGGTTACATTTTGAAAACGACGACAAAAAAATCTCTTTTGATTTTACGAGCATGATTTGTCATTTAATTAACGACTTTAGTACTCGCTCGAGCTAACGGAATAGATTTAGGGTTGATCATGATTCAACGCTCTACGTTGTTGAGCGACCATTCTCCGACAGAAATTCAATCTGGTTAACTGAAAGATGAGGCTATCGTGCAAGCTCCAATCACGTTCTCCCATTTCACGCCGTCCCAAGTAAGCGAGGGCAAGTTTGTCCAAACGAAAATATGAGAAACACGAGCCTGTTACCTTCAATTAACTTGACACTTTTTCAATTAAACGAGATGAAATTATTAACACGATTTAAGCTTCGTGATAACATTTTTTATGATCCAACATTATTAATAATTTAATTCGCCATGAAAACCAATGAAGCCGTTACTCAATTATCACTTTATTTGACATTTAACGTTTTAACGTGCGTTTATTAAGTCAACCACTCGATGGAATTCCCCAGCAACAACGAGTAAAGGATTCTGAAGTTTAACCTGACGAAAAGTTGTTTTTTTTGGTTTAATGTCATTGAGAATTTGTGTCACGTCTCTCTCTTACCTCCGGAATTGGAAACGGTGTCGGTTTCTTAGCGCGGAAACGAAGCTCATCATCCTGCATCAAAGAACACTTACAGACATCGTTCATCCAAACTCCTTTCTGCACCTGACCCGTCAAGCAATGAAAGAATATTCCTTCGCCGTGCTTAACTCCGTTTGAGAACGATCCCTCGAAGCGGTTTCCGTTTGCTGTGAAAATTAATTTCCGGATTAGGAGGAAGATTTAAATTTAGCATCGACACCTTTAATAAGAACGCCGCTTCCTTCGTAGACGTCTTTCTTCCACTCGCCCAAGTAAATCTCCCCATTGTTGAACCACATAATTCCACGGCCCGATCTTTCGTCTCTCTTCCAATCTCCCTCGTAAATCCCATTATCATAAAATCGTTGACCTTCGCCATTCTTCTTTCCACGATGAAAGTTGCCGATAAAATCGTTCACCAGTAAATTGTTGGACGAATTTATTGTTCGCAGAGTTCCCGAGCCGTGCCTGAGTTGAAAGGAAAAGTTGTGCGATCACTTTAAGAAACAAATTTGTTGTTTGGGTCTTTTCTCTTTTGTTTTTTGGGAATCTTCTCCTTCGAAGAGCAGACATAAAATCAATTAGAAGCTCACAAGTTCGAGGAAATAAAACCCGAGAAACAATTTTTAAGAAAAAAATCTGAATTTCGATTTTGATTCGCTTACAGTTTCCGATTTTTAAATTCGCCATCAAAAATTTTGTTTCCTTTGACGAGCGTTCCGAATTGCCTTACACCACTCACAAACTTGCTGCCATCAGCGAAGAATATCGTAGAAAAGTTACTCGTCGTCGTCATCTTTTGAAGTTTTAATCCGAATTTGTGATTCTGATTTTGACAGATTCTCAATGAGTTTCCGAAAAAGAAAAAGACTTTGATGTTGTCGCGCGTAGGCTTGCTTAGATATTTTCGAGCATCTTAAAGTGATCCCTGTCAAGTGAATTTATTTAATGGGATCAGACGAATCACTTGACGGGCTTGTTAACATTCCTAAACGAATGAAATTCTCTTCCGCAATTAACAGCACGCTACCGCTCATAAAATTATTTCTTCCCATTTAACTTCTATCGTTTTCCATGTAGAACAAGAAAGGAAAAAAGCTTCCTCGTGTTAACAAGATTCGCTTTGTGCCATTTCTTCAACGACGTGTGATATCTTCTGAGCGTAGAATGTTTGTCCAATTCAAATATTTGCGACGAAGAAAACTTTTTTCCAAGATTAAACGGACTCTCTTGGTTTCCCGCATTCGAAAGGGACACACATTTTGACGAGTGAACGAGCTGAAACTAAACGAAGAAAAAAGGTTTTAATAAAACAATCTAAAGGGAGACTGTTGAAGGAAGTTGAAAAATGTTAAAGTTAAGTTGGAGTTTTGAGGTTTGGGTGAAAAGGTAAAGCCTGGAAAATCATTGTCGACGACATGAAGGCGTTTCGGGTAATTATGGTAATAAATTTCAGGCGAATGCCTCCCCAACATTTTCTATCTTTCCCCAATGATGTTCCAAGAGGGATCTCCATAAATTACGCTACGCTCAGTTAAAGAAAACTGAGACAAACAAGGCGTTTTTAAAGAGCCATTAAATTTTTGATGGCAGAGTTGACTAAACGGAGAAGAGCTGATAAAGATGTGGGAGCTTTAACAACCTCTTGCTTCAATAGCTTTCAATTTGAGGATCACTGAACCTTAAACAATGTTAACAGCTCCCCACAAAATACAATCGCTTCAATATTTACGAGCTAGTTTCCTCTGATGATGATGAAAATAGAAATGCTCCGGGAAGCAATTGGCACGCCATTTATGTCTCAAGTGTGCAATTAATTTTTGAAGAATCACGTCGACTTCACTTCATTCACTTGATTGTGAGCTAAAGTTTGTGGGAGTTGCCTTGGTTGGATGAGAAGCAATAGGAAGTGAACAAAGCGAAATATAGAGAGCAAAGCTTAGCTTCAACTACAAAGGAAGCCAATTTGTCTCGCGTGACTGAAATCATTTGTATTTCTGCCTCTCGATTACCAATTGCCGCTATCAAATAAAGCTGTTTCGTCATTAAAATAAATCACTCGCTACAATTGAGCAGATTAATCGGCTGATAAAATTCCTCGACTTGCGTCACAAGCGCCTTACAATAAAACTGACGGAAGAGTCGACAAAAAAAAACCTCTTGAGCTTTGCACAGGTCGCATAATAAAGCACGTTGCGGTTACAATGCTGAAGGAACAGAATATTTATTTTATTGACTTTCGTTTCATGTATGAATAATCAAATATTGATTCGCTCGGCCAAACAAATCCACAACAACATCAACAATGAATTCCATGAGGAGGAAGCATAAATTCGTTGAATCAACACTGTCTCTTGCCATTTACGTAAATCTCTCGTCCAATTGAAAAGCTTAAGTAGAAATCTCGGAACGACGAGAAGTTTTTTCATTAAATTGCCATTCAGTATGCAAATAAACTTTCTCAAGATTTTGATGAAAATTGCTGCGGTTTACGTCTCTTTTCTCTTTCCGACAATTATTGACAAATTTAATATTCCGAAAAGCGCTTTAAAAAGCTTTAAAGTTTCCTTTCGCAAGCATCAACAAGTAGCCAAAGTGTAAGTTTCCCTCGCAGCGTGATCCATTTGCATAACAAAGATTAAGAGGAATGGATGAGAAAATAGCTGTGAATGGTTTCGTCTCCGTCCGAGCGCAATGAGAAGAAGAAAATGTTGTTGAAGGAAACTGATTACATTATTACGATGGTTTCTATCTGTGAAATTGTTAGGGATTTTTCTCCGAAGGATTTAGATTTGAAATTGAGAAACTCGAAGAAGGAAAAAACCCTTCAATAAAAAATGTTTCCTTTCCTTGTGGTGCCTTAAGCTTTGAAGCTTCGAAATGGAAGAAACTTTTATGTGTTCATGCAGAAAGCAGACAAAACATTATCGAAACCAATCAACAACAACAGGTGTTGCTTTAACTCCCCGCAAATATTTGCATCACAAACAATCTAGAAAATTGCTTCCCTCGCTTCGAAGTGAAGCACGTTCATGTGACGATGTCGTCGGTGGTGGTGACAAATGAAAAGCTTTGTAATTTCCTCCTCTAGTTCGTTAGTGATGAGTGAGAAAGAGAGAGACATCATATAAGAAATTAAGTTATCGCCAACGCTCAATGTTGATGAGATTTCTCCATCTAACGGCTTTGGAAATTAAAATCTCTACGTTCATTAACCAAAGCTTTTTTCTCATTATTTTTCAAGGCGCACGCTAAGCCTTGTTAACGTTCCTGTACCCGCCGAAGAAATGAAATGAATTTTTCAAGCATAATTTAAATCTTAATTAAAAAGTAAAGTCTTGAAAAGCTCGACTCGCAGGAAGCCCTCGAAGAAACATCAAACGCAATTTTACTGGAAAACTTTGTCGGTTTCCGGAGAAACTGAAGAAAGTTGTCAAGACTTTCATTAGAAAGGCTTTAGGTCATAGGCTAATAGGAAACTTTTATCGACGCTGCGGATCTGAAAAAATGTTCTTTAATTAATCATTGCCTTCCTTAAATTAAAATACCGGGAAATTTGCAGACTCTTATCGTCTCGAGGTTATCGCCTCGTGTTGTGCTCTGCTCAAAGGAGAAATGAAAGATTCATTAGCTTACAGATAACGCCAATTAATGTGAAAATCCTTCACTAGGAGAGCTTTTGAAGGTCCAACTTGAATGATTAACAAATCTCAAATTGCTTTCAAAGCAAATAATGTTAAAAGGGTTCATCTGCTCGTTGAATGCGAAACGATAACAGGATGAAAAGGTTTTTATAAGTCGAAATCATGACTCGAAGGCACAAAAAGAAAACTTTTTTTTTTGTTTGTAGGAATCTGGAGCGCAAAGCAAGACACTCCAAGTCTGTTGATTGAAATTGCTTTCATCAGATATTTCTTTGCTTTGTCCTTACCTCGTCTTTCGCTTCGACTCCTTCGTTATCTTTGGGAAAAAAGTCTTCGTTCAATTTATTCGCTAAAAGCTTTTTTCGGAAACTTTAGCGATGAAATTTTAATCCAACACTCCAAAGACTTCCCTCGAGAGAAAAAATGGATTAGAAGAATCTCGAAATAGACTCCAACATGTGGAGAAAAGAAGAAGGTCAGAAAAAGAATTTAAACGTTCCGGCATCACTTTCTACTCCATTCACGTTCGAGAAGATTTTCTCTTTAAGTGAACGTCCTAAGTCAATTTGAGTACATGATGTGACGTTATGAGATATGCCAGCTGGAGACGAAGTTCAAGAACCCGCGTGCCTAGTGTCGGTGATGTGTCTTTGGACGTTTCATTGACAGACAAAAACAAAATGTCAAATTTACACAAAGAAAATTTTCTTATCATTTCAATATTGTGTCTCAGCACGACTTCGATCTGTGTGTTCATTGAACAAGGAGAGAATGAGAAATCTGTGGCATCTGCCAGATGTGAACGGAATTTAATTTCGAATCAATGAAAGATAATTTAAATTTTCATCTTATTCTTTCCTCATATTTGAATAAGACAAATATCGCTTTTCTCATTTCGCTTTTCCTTTTAAAATTCAAATTGTAATCATTTAACTTTCTCTCTGTCTCTTCCCACGAAGAGATTTCTTCCATCGATAAGAAGAGAACGACAATGGATTTAGATTCTTTCTTGGGTGCAGCACGAAATTCGCGGAGCGTGAATCGTTTTCCTTCATTTGCATAATTGAATTGTAACAGCATTTAGATCGTCGCTTGAGATCGTGACGCAATTACTTTTGAGTCGCCAGACCAATAATTTAAATTGATTCTAAAATTCTGAATGAAATTGTCTGTTGTGCGCAGTTTAAGCAGAGATTACGGGAATCTTCAATTAAAAAGAAGACAGAGCTTATCCATCATCTGAAATACTAACAATTTTAATTATTGTGTACATGAGAAATAAAACTTTCCATTTGTTCATGTAAACTGAGAACGTTCGAGTTTAGAGTCTAATCTCGAACGTATCGTAAAACGACTTTCTCTTCATGATACGAAGCTTATCCTTTGGGCTAAATTTCAATGCCTAAGCACCTTAAAGGGATTACTTTCGTAAAGAAGAACAGGAGTCGGCCAATTTAATGAACATAACAAAGAGATAAATGGGGAAAGGCTTTCCGGCTCTTCACATTTCATTGAAACCGGCGTAGTAACGATTTACAGGAAAATTAAACGAAATTCCAAAAGGTTTGATAGCAGATGGACGATGACGACTTCAAATAGAAAAGTCTAATTCATTCTCAGGGTCAATTCACAGATTCAAACTAATTTGTTCACAAAAAATTTATTTCTACCTCGAAATTAAATTCAATAAGTTCACAATGTTTCGTTTGATCCGAACGAGCGACGGGAAATTGGGTTAACACGTTCTTGAAGATAGATTGAGGTGCTCCTCCTAATTACGATCAATCTTAATTTTCTCATCAACTTTGCAATATATGAAACAAACTCAATTTTCGATAATTTCTTTTTCTTCGGGTTTTTTGATTAAAAGTTTCTCCTTTCAATGCAGACTTTCAAAATCACGTGGGGCTGAATTCCTCTAGAAGCGAGAAAACTGGGTAAAGTTCCAAAGTTGGATAGCGGACAAAAGTAAGTGGTTCCATCTTTACGTCGTTTCAACTTTAGATTTTAGTTCAAATTTTCCTAAATATAGTTGCGCAAAGTGTTCGGTTTGGTGATGAAAAATATTTCTAGAAAATAGAAAAACAAGACCAACGCACGAGCGGATTCGTCCGACGCTTATTACATTTCGAGGTCAAAGATCATTCCACTTTTGAAGTTGACATCGGTTCCATTCATCACTTTTTCGACGTTCGATTTCCTATTTTTGATTTTGACATTTCCGACTGGCTTCTCAGACAAATCGACGCCCGAGTCACGTTTCTGAGACTTGATGTTGTTGGAGACATTCTCATAGCTTCCCACATCGTCCTAAATTGAATTAGAAAAGCGACAAAGTGTGAATATGAATGCAAATACAATTGAAGCCACTTGAGAGAATCAACATGACATTTATCTAAACGCCCACACCACAATTTACCTTTTCATCAAAATCGTCGTGTTTTTCACTTTCGCTTCCTTCGCTGTGGCGACGATCCAAGGCGCGTTTTCGGCTTGCTTTTTTCTTTTGATTCTTCTTCTTCTGAGCCAAAATTGATGTATTTGAACTGAAAGGAGTTAAGGTATTATAAATATCTTATCGTGCTTCGCTATCAATCTTAAAAAGTTTGTTTTGAACTTTGCGTAAATAGATTCACGACGTAAACCGAACATAACTTTGATATTTTTAATCATGAGTTTCTATTATTAATCATTTACTTCCGTAACGAATTACGCGATTGAGTTGAGATAAAAATATCTCGAGAAGAGAGCAAACGTGATTTGGGAAAGAAGCCAAGCTAGGAACGAGACACACCCAAGTTTGTTGTTATATCTAGACAGACGGCTATCAAATTCGCCCGCGCAATATTTAAGAACTTACCGGAAAAGTTGTCGCTTAATGATGTCGTTGAATCGAACTGTCTTCTTGCAGCTCTCAGAAAGCGAGTCATGAGACTCGGACATGCCGAAATCTGCTGACATCGAGTAATATCCCTTCGAGGGATGCTCATCAATGGAGCTCTCGTTGCACTCCGAAACGGAGCTGCGATTCTTTAAAATAGATTTGTACTGGTGGTTGTTTTGAACTGGTGCATCGCCTGATCCATGCTCTTCATCACTGGATTCGCTCATGCGACGAACATTCTTGCGATTTTTAACTTCATTCTCCTCTAACTTGAGCGAGTCGAGTTCGTTGATGACTTTTAATTCATCGCAATAAGATTCAGACATCGAGCGCATTTTCTTGTTGCGTTTTCTCATCGCTTTCTTAGTTGTACGTTTGATTCCATCGCCA
The DNA here is from genome assembly GCA_033063855.1 of Smittia aterrima. Classification (NCBI taxonomy): domain Eukaryota; kingdom Metazoa; phylum Arthropoda; class Insecta; order Diptera; family Chironomidae; genus Smittia; species Smittia aterrima. Next base: position 6,040,815 of record CP093829.1, read on the forward strand.
GCTTCTATGTCAAGAAAGACATCTTCAGATACCTCGTCGTTCGATGTTTCGTGACGCATATTTGGATCTTCCTTCTTCACAACTTCAATGACAACTTCTGTTTCCATATCAGAGTGAACTTCTATACTCAAACTGTCGTCTTCGATTTCTTGTCCTTGCGCTGTCATCTGCTGTCGACCAAGTAATCGTTCTGCAATATCATAGCTAACAAGTTCGTTCTCGTTGAGGCCAGCCTCATACACTGGGAAGTCAAAGTTGTTAAGCTCGAACTGGAAAATCACGTTGTTGTCCCAAGCTTCAGCGGTTATTTCACGAAAGATTCCAGTCAGTTGCGATGGGAACTTGACGCAGAACGAATATTGAATCGGGAAGAAGCCGGCACCGATAGATGAGAACTTAATGTAAGCTAAATTCAGGAAATCTTTTCGATCGATGATAATTGTTGAGGGATCAACATTTTTCACATGCAATGTGAATGCAAGGATCTCTTCGATTTGATTAAATGTAAAGCTTGGTAAGATGTAATCGATGTTTGGATCTAAGAAAGCTTCATCGCGCATTTCCAAAGTCGGAGAATCGACTGAAGATTCAGATTCGATCTCTTCGCAGTGTTCAACTTTTCCATTAATTGACTGATGATCGCTTTCGATTCCAGAGTCTTCACGTTGAAAATCTGTGATTCGAAGCTTTCTTGCTGGCACAACCGGCAAAGTAATAACAAGCTGTCGCTTTGCCTTATCAAATTTCGCACTTCCATTCTCTTCTTTAACATCGTAAGGAAGATCAATGTCAAGACGATATTTTGCCGGCTTTTCGCTTAGCAAATGAATTTTTTTGTTAGTTACATCGAGATTAGCATCATGAGTAGTGTTGAGCAATGGCAGATCAATTGTGACGATGATTTCACTGGGAATTGTAATATTCAACTTTGCATCAATCTCATTCGTCATCTCATGAAAGTTGATGCCTCGTCGTTGAACGATTTTGTACTTCGGGATTGTGAATTCATCCATTGGAGTCTCAGCTGGTTTTGTTACTGAAGTTTTCGTATCCATCGGCATTGGCGGATAAATACTATCAATCGGGCTTGGCTCTAAATCATCGAAGTTGTCAATTCTCTTTCTAATCACAGTTGGTTTTGGCATTCCTTTGTACGAGATTTTCGGAAATTTTAGATTAGCGCGATCAAGCTTAACGTTAAATGCTCCTTGGACGGCATCGATGGCTGTGTCGTTTACCAATTTACGGAATGCTGTATTACGGGATGCAAGATGAAGAGCGTCGGGATGGAAAACGACGTCGTACACTTGACACAGCTGATTCTTTTTATCCATATCGCGACGAGGTGGAGCGAGAGTGTACGGCAAACTCCAGTTTAAACCACGTTGCCCTTCGCCATTAGTCGAGGAGACACTTGAAGGCTTATCAATCTTCTCGCTCGTAGCAATGTTTACAAAGGTCTTTGTTGATCCATCGGCACTTGTCTTGATAACATAAGCAGGCGTTGGATTGATAAAAGTCACATCAACTCCACGATCCTTTTCCATTTGCGTTATTTCCTTCTCATAAAGTTTCCGGTTCTCGGGATCGCTAATTTCTTCACAATAATCGATTAACATTTTCCGAAATTCTTCCTTCTTGAGTGCCTCGCCAATCCGATTAACTTCATCGCGGCTGACGTTGAGTGACTCCCAATCCTTCGACGACATTTTCTCGCGAGCGCTTTCTTATCGCTGCTTTCTGGCTTCTGCGTCTAGAAATATCGAGGCCAAAATTAGTTTATTTTCTTGTTGTTCAACGCAAACAATCTCACACACACACACGAATCGGAGACGAGCGGTGATGTTTTGTTGGATCGATGTCTTCTTCTTCTTTTTTCAGCTGCGGCGAATAACTTTTTCACAAGGTGAAATTAATTGTCTAGCAAATGATAAATTGCAAGCAATTGATTCTTTTCTGTCTGAATAGAAGTCGTAAAGTAAGAATTCAGTTAATTTGAAGCAAATTGATGTGGATTTAAATGATAAAAATCACTTTGAAATAGAGCTCGTTTGATGAAATTGAACAACACAAATACACTGACAAATTGTCGAGGGGAAAAGAAATTTCATGTGTTTCTCGTCACGTACTTTCCTACGTAAAATATTTACGTAGCGATTTTGAAATGACTGTTTCGCTCAGCTAAAAATTAATAAGTTAGCCCTTTCTTCTTGTGAAAGCTTCTTTATAATTTTACCAATTAATGAATAAAACATTGAATCTTTCAAATATTCGATTTATTGAATAAATTCTTCAATTTATAATCCAATACCGGCTAAAAGTCCTCTAATGAAAGCGCGTGTTACTGAAATAAGATCCTTGGAAGATTGTCCAACTTCATTACCCATGAGTGCATAAGCCGCTTCTCTTGGACCACCAATACCATTAGGAAGTATTGTTTTAACAAGATCGACTACCTTTCCAAGTGATGTATCAAGTACTTTATCAGCTACATCTCCAACTTTTACGACTTGATCTCCAACTGTGTCGACAAGTCCGCCCACAGGATCAACTATTGATGCTACAAGACCATTAAGTGGATTTCCACCTGTCAGTCCTCCCAAAGTGTTCGTCAAACCTCCAAGACCGCCAGTCAATCCTCCAAGACCGCCAGTCAATCCTCCAAGACCGCCAGTCAATCCTCCAAGATTTCCTGTCAATCCTCCAACATCAGGGATCGGCAAACTTGGAATTAAGCCTCCAGTCAAGCCTCCAGTCAATCCTCCAACATCAGGGATCGGCAAACTAGGAACTAAGCCTCCAGTCAAGCCTCCAGTCAATCCTCCAACATCAGGGATCGGCAAACTTGGAATTAAGCCTCCAGTCAAACCTCCAGTCAATCCTCCAACATCAGGGATCGGCAAACTTGGAACTAAGCCTCCAGTCAATCCTCCAACATCAGGGATCGGCAAACTTGGAACTAAGCCTCCAGTCAAACCTCCAGTCAATCCTCCAACATCAGGAATCGGCAAATTTGGAACTAAGCCTCCTGTCACGTCTCCAAGACCTCCAGTCAATCCCCCAAGAGTGTTAGTTAAACCGCCAAGTGGGTTTGATCCAGTATTCACACCATTACCCGTAAGTGCTCCAATATTTTTTGCAAGTCCATCCAATGTAGTTCCTAATATTCCTTCAACTCCTCCTAAAACGTTGACGACTTGTGGTCCCGCTGTGTTAACTGCCGAGTTGACTGAGTTAACTATTTGTTGAACGAGATTCCCAAGAGGACTTCCATTAGTTATGGCTAGAAGGTTATCTAACCCTCCAGCAGCATTTGCGAGTGGCCCTAATAGACCAGGTAAACCACTAACAGCCCCCGTGGCTCCTCCTAATGTATTTGTTAAAGAGCCAGCAACATTGGTAACTGCTCCTAATCCACCTGCGAGTCCTCCCACGACATTGGAAACTGCACCTAAACCACCTGCGAGGGCTCCCAAACCATTAGTTGTGGCTCCTAATCCATTCAATGAACCTCCCAAATTATTTGTAAGTGTTCCCAAGCCATTTGTTACAGCTGCTAGGCCTACACTTGGATTAATCGCATCACCGGCAGCATTTGTTACTGCTCCCACAGCATTCGTTGCAACACCAGCGACATTTGTTACAGCTCCCAAAGTATTTGTTACTACGCCAATACCACTTGTAATTCCTCCTAAACCATTTGTTGCCACACCTAAACCATTTGTAAGTTGTCCCAATGAGTTTGTAGCATCTCCAAGCACATTTGTTACTCCATTGCCGCTTGTTAGTCCTCCCATTGTATTTGCGATCCCTCCTGCTGTATTGGACAGTCCCCCAAGCGTATTCACAGTTCCGCCAACAGTGCCTAACACGCCACCAGCAGTATTTACAACTCCCCCTGCTGTATTTGCTGCACCTCCAACGATGTTTAGAGTTCCTCCGACTGTATTCACAACTCCTCCGACAATATTTGCTGGTCCGCCAACCATTTTAACGAGGCCACCAACCGTGTCAACAAGACCGCCCAGAGTATTGGCTGTTCCACCAACTGTGTTTAATAATCCACCAGCAGTAGTGGCAACTCCCGCTACAGTGTTAACGGTACCTCCAGCTGTGTTTAGCACTCCTCCAAGAGTATTTGCCAAACCACCTACTAGTCGCCATAATCCATCGCCCAAAATAGCTCTCAAGATTTTTTCGACAAGCGAGAGAATAAATGAAACTAAATCGCCTGCATTTCCAGTACCGTTGAGAAGACCAGCAATATTTGTCAATTTTTTGAGGTTATCAAGGATGAAACTAAGATCAGGTAAACCACCAGATAATATTCCACCAAGCGCGCCTTTCAAACTGTTTGCAATGTTTGTCAAATCTCCAAGTCCAGGAAGATTGGCGAGGCCGGGAATCAAATTTGCAATGTCGCCAAGGTTGCCGAGTTTAGTGAGGTCAGGAAGCAAATTTGTTAAGTCTCCAAGGTTTGAGATTCCGGGAAGTCCATTTACAAGATTTTTGATGTCAGCGAGACCAGGAATGTTATTAACAAGATTAGTAATATCACCGAGGTTGCCCAAGTTAGGAAGAAGGCTTCCTACGTCAGGAATTGGTAAGTTAGGAAGAAGGCCTCCAAGGTCAGGAATAGGCAGGTTAGGAAGAAGACCTCCTACGTCAGGAATTGGCAAGTTAGGAATTAGACCTCCAATATCAGGAATTGGTAAGCCAGGAACAAGACCTCCTAAGTCTGGAATTGGTAAGCCAGGAACTAGACCTCCAACATCAGGAATTGGTAAGCCAGGAACTAGACCTCCTACGTCAGGAATTGGCAAGCCAGGAATTAAACCTCCAACATCAGGAATTGGTAAGCCAGGAACAAGACCTCCTAAGTCTGGAATTGGTAAGCCAGGAACTAGACCTCCAACATCAGGAACTGGTAAGCCAGGAACTAGACCTCCTACGTCAGGAATTGGCAATCCAGGAACTAGACCTCCAACATCAGGAATTGGTAATCCAGGAACTAGACCTCCAACATCAGGAATTGGCAAGCCAGGAACTAGACCTCCAACATCAGGAATTGGTAAGGCAGGAACAAGACCTCCTACGTCAGGAATTGGCAAGCCAGGAACTAGACCTCCAACATCAGGAATTGGCAAGCCAGGAACTAGACCTCCAACATCAGGAATTGGTAAGCCAGGAACTAGACCTCCTACGTCAGGAATAGGCAAGTCAGGAACAATATCTCCTACGACAGGCAAATCAGGAACAATGGTGTCTACGCCAGGAACAGCATCCCCTACGACAGGCAAATCAGGAACAATGGTGTCTACGTCAGGAACAATATCTCCTACGACAGGCAAATCAGGAACAATGGTTTCTACGTCAGGAATAGGCAAGGCAGGAACAATGCTGTCAACTCCTGTGACTGCAGGAACATCGGCAATAATGGGAACAGCTGGAACTACATCAGTGACGTCAGGTATGGGTATCGGGAGTGAATTCGTAATGCCAAGAACTCCAAGTTGTGGGAACGGTGAAATTTCAACTGCGAATTTTTGAAAGCAAATGATAGATTTCTAATTAATATTCAGTTTAAATAATTACCAATGTTAAGGGCCAATAGCACCAAAATTGGTGCGCACCGAATAAACTTCATCCTTCTCAAAAGATGTAAAACTTTAAACTAACGCTTAAAGCCGATCAAAACGTGCCAACTCTTGATATCTCTCATTGAAACAAAAAAATTATTGACTCAATTGTTTCAAGTTTTCGGAGTAGACGGTTGATCGTAATCGAATTTATTAATGGTCTTTTCTCCCTTACCAAAATTTTTCAGAATCTAAGGTAAAAATCGATAAATTTCAATAAATGTTTCAAACAAACCTAAATTACAAAATGCCTCGAAAAATTTAAAATACTGAAATACGGCAAAATCAAAAACGGACATTAACTGTTCGAAGAAAAAGCCTCTTATCACGATAACAATATGTTTTCCTGACAAAATTCATCAGAAATTTAATATTTTTCATTTTCTGGCAAATATATTTTTCTCAACGATTGCGTAATTAAACCTTCAAATTTGAGTTGACGTATGCTCTCACGTTAACGTAAGCGAAGTAAACAATAACAAGATTTTTCGTGAATAGTTTTTGATTGAATTTCTTATTATTTATACTTTGTCATGGATTTATTTGCTTGGGTAAATTATTCGATTGTCATTTACATCTCAGATTAATAATATTTTATTAAAGGGAGCCAACAGTCATGGCCAACTTGGAGTTGGAACATTCAGCGAATATGAATTGATTAAAAAAGTTGACAGCTGTTCGAAAGAAGTCTCATCGGTTTCTGGCGGCGGCGGGCACACGATATTACTCGATGGAGATGGATGTTTATTAGCTACCGGCTGGAATAACAAAGGACAACTAGGAAACGGTTCAACCGGCGATTTGGCAACTTTTGTAAAACTTAATTTGAACTTGAAATTTCAAAAAATATCTTGCGGCTGGGACACGTCAGCTGGTATCACGACTGATAATCGTTTGTTTGTTTGGGGATCAAATTCGTATAATCAACTCGGATTTTCGAGTAAAGATCAGAAAATGATTTTAAATCCTCTTGAACTGAAACTCCCGCTGAATGAGTCGGTGCGCGATATTCTATTTGGTCTTCGTCATTCCGCCATCCTCACAAAATCAAACAAAATTTTCATCTGCGGATCTCTGAAACATTTCAAGGACACCAAACATAAAATTATTCAGCATAACTCAATAGAGTTTATTATCATTGCTCCTGAAACGCAAATTCTTCAAATTGCCTGCGGTCAAAATCACATCGTTCTTCTCGACAATCAAAATTCAATTTATGGCATTGGAGAGAATAAATATCAGCAATGCAGCAGAGTTCAGCCGAAGGATAAAGTTGTTAAACTTTTATCTGGTTGGACTCACATTGGGTTTTTGACAGAGTCGAGAGAGCTTTTCTTGTTCGGCAGAAACAATTATGGACAACTTGGAAATGGTACACGAATCGGAACTAAAATCCCTCAGAAGTTTCCAATCCACCCGATCGACGACTTTGAAATAGGCGCTGAGCACGGCATTGCGATTTCAAACGGAGATGTTTACACTTGGGGATGGAACGAACATGGCAACTGTGGAAATGGGTCGTTCGATGACTTGTAAGTTTAAACCTTAAAGTACCAGCTTTGCGCTACTTTATTTTTCTGCACTTGTTCAAATAATTGCAGGTTGTCGCCTGATATGATAAAAGTTCATCATTCCAAAAACGAAGGCAGAATATTTGCTGGCTCAGGATTCTGTTTGGTAAGCTCAATGGAATTTCATTGTTTCAACCTTCACGTTAGACAAACAATTTGTTTTCCAGACTTTCAGTTCAGCACACCGCGAGAGCTGACAAGCTTAAGCAAATAATTTGAATTTTGATCAACAAAAGTCCTACATCGATCATCGAAAAGACTTCTCGGAAAATGATCTCATTTATTGAAAACAAAGAAAAACATCTGAAAATTCGACGAGCGAGTAAAATGTGTCGAAAGCAAATATTTTTCACGCCACTCTCAACTGTTCAATCACTAACCTTGTCATTGTTTAAAATCAATAAAAAAAATTCAGAAAATACAACGCAATTGATCAATTTGGCGCCTTGCTCCCATTTCTAATTTCAAGAAGAAAAATAAGAAATTGAACATATTTTTCAGCGAATTTATTTAAATCAAATTTTTTAAGAAGTTTAAAATCATGGCAATAAGACCAGTCGAGTCATTTGATTTGCAACAACATGAACATGGAGCTTTTGTTGTTGCTGATGGCGAACACGTTGTAGTCGTAGAAGTTGTTGGAGCTTTGGTCGTTGTTGTTGTGGGAGCAGTTGTCGTAGTCGTTGTTGGAGCCTTAGTCGTAGTTGTTGTTGTGGAAGCTGTTGTCGTAGTCGTTGTTGGAGCCTTAGTCGTAGTTGTTGTTGTGGAAGCTGTTGTTGAAGTCGTTGTTGGAGCCTTAGTCGTAGTTGTTGTTGTGGGAGCTGTTGTCGTAGTCGTTGTTGGAGCCTTAGTCGTAGTTGTTGTTGTGGGAGCGGTTGTCGTAGTCGATGTTGGAGCCTTAGTCGTAGTTGTTGTGGGAGCGGTTGTCGTAGTCGTTGTTGGAGCCTTAGTCGTAGTTGTTGTTATTGGAGCCTTAGTCGTTGTTGTTGGACCTTCTGTCGTTAAAGTTGGCATATAGAAATAATCCAAAAGACCAGCCGATTCCAAATAACCTACGCAACAATATTTTAACAAGATTTATTTTTAATTTTTTCGCGATGTTGTTCTTACCAATGCTGCTCAATAAAATAATGAGTGTCGGGAAAATATTGAAGAATTTCATCTTGTTTTCTTTGCAATCTATAAACTTTTATTTGATTCATTGTAATTTCAGCTCTTAAATACTAAATTGATGCAGATTCAGTCAGATGCCACTACATTCAATCATTGCACACGTTTGAAGATGAAGACAGAATTTTACATTGACTATGCAATAAAGTGAAATAAAAGGAGATAGAACGACATACTTGAAAGAGAAATTATTGTTCGATGTTTCATTCAAGTAAAGAAAATCTTGAGACACAATTATTGCAAATTTATTGACAGAAAACATTTAGTGAAATCGTTTTTAGCTCTTCATTTTGAAAGTCGTTTAAATTGGAAAAAAATGCGAAAAGCGTAAAATTAAATTTCTTTCAAATTGTCTTGATCAATCTCTTCTCTTCTAAATGTCATTTTTTAAGGTAAAGGTATTATACAATGTTAGTAATGCCACTGATTTTCGTTAAGAAAACTTAAGCAGATATCCAGAAAAAAAAGTCGTATTTTCATTAGGCAAGCTTTATCAAGAATAAAGTTTTCTGGGACGACGAGAACGTTTGAATTTTTTGTTGATTAAGAAATGTTCCTAAGAAATTAAATATTTATATTAGTTGATTTAGAGTTGCCGCCATTCCAACTGTTGGTTCGATTCTTGCTGGACTCCTTACGTTTTTATCGTAATAAAATGCTTTTAAATATTTAAAAAATGAATTTATTCTTTAAAATAATATTTGATAGAAATACTTTTTAATGTTTTGCTAAAACTGAAAATAAATTGCTGATCACGATAAATTCATTTGACGCCATGTAGATTTATTTATGTTGAAATTTGTGGGACCTCTACTATTATTAAGCAAAGCTTTTAATATGTCTTGAATCAACGTGGCATTTAAAACTTCTAGGAAATTTCGTTTTCAGCTGTAAACAAAAATTTTGCATGTGACGATAAAACATATGTTTGATAACGTTATTCGTTATTGAAATACTTTTTTCAGTTCGAAATCCCACATGAATGGTCCCAAATTAAATTAGAAAATCTTTCCTCAGCTAAAAATATTTTGAAGTAAAATAAATTTTTAATTTTTCAAAATCTTTTTATTTTGATTAAGATGTTTCAATTTCAAAATAATTAGACATTTAGAGTTGACCAAGAAGCCCACCGACGACAGAGAGAACAGTAGTAAGAATTCCGACGACGGTATTAACAACTGTAGCGAGAATTGATCCAATGAATGGAATGTTGGAAAGAAGTCCTGTAACTGTGGTAGCAATGCCGCTCAATGTGCTCACGACAGTTCCGAGAGCAGAATTAACTGTGCCAGTAACTTGGCCAACAGTGCTTGTAACAGTGGGCAACACTGTTTCGGTTGCAGTATTAGCGACTGTGTTGACAAGATCACCAGCAGTGTTAACAACATTTGAAAGAACTCCTCCGACAAGAGGGATGTTTCCAACTGTAGAAGAGACTGTGTTAAGTGCTCCTTGAGCGACACCGTTGACAGCGTTAACAGCTGACCCAGTAGCGCCAACAACAGTTGCGACAATTGGATCGGCAGCAGAAGCTGCACCGATGATGGCAATGAATGCGGCGACAACGAAGAATCTCATCTTGGACTTTGACTTGTTAAGAACTTGACTGGGACTAAACTGATAAAAGTCGTTTCAAAAATTCGCCTTTTATTCAATTTTTTTCGAACGTTATTAGTAACTATGGAGAGCAAAAAGTGAAAAATATTTACTCTAAGCCATCTGGTGGACTTCGTCATGGACGAATATTCTAGAATACTCTAATCGACTTCTTTCTTTGTATTGAAATATCGAGACAAAATGATGAGAATCTGAATGTCATTCCTCAATTATAGAAATTTCTAGCCAAGGACATTTCTTCAAGTAGAATCGTAAAATAACAAAATAACTTGTGAAACTTTTTACCCCGCGATAAAAGCAAAAATAACTTAATATTTCATTTCAAGAAAATAGTTGGAATCTAACCTTGAGCGAGGAAATCTGCAGATTTAGGTAACATTGCTTTTGAAAGCCACAAATCCATTTTTTTCTTAAAATAAATATTCAGTTTATTATTCTAGTCTTTAAAATGCTCTCAATCGTCATCAATAATATTTTTTAATGTCGTGTGCAAAACTTTTGTTTTTACAGATGAAGACGAAAATTTCCAGAAGTTTCAATACTCTATGTCGATTCAAGTATCCGACATCAAAAAATCTCTCATGCTCGAGTTTTACAATCTCGAATTACAATCTCGAAAATGACTTTAAAGTTTACACTTAGATTTGGAATCAAAATTCGAATTTTAATTTTTGATAAAATTTTTATTTTGATAAATAAAAGAAGATTAATTCAGAATAAAAAGACATTACATTACACTAAATCATTACATACATTAAATCATAAATGGGCCATCGATGCGATTGGTGATATTAGAAAGTTTAGCAGTTTAATGATAATTATCTCTTCATTAAAATCAGTTCTACAATTCAAATAATTTTATAAGGACTACTGTGCTAACATTAGAAGAGGAAGGTAATGTCTGTTTATTTAATAGAAAAATATTTTAAATATCAAGTTTAAGCTAGCTGACTTAACAAATGATCCAGGATTCCAGATAAAATACAAAAATGTAAGATTTTTTTAAGGCAAGAGTTTCATTTAGATGATAAAATAATTTTTTTCGATCTGCTATGCCACCCGTCAAGACGAATCTGTTCGAAATTTATAGAATTGTTTTTTCCTGATGAACATTTGTTTTTAACACCATGTGAATAATATGTATTAGCTGAAAAGTCTATGGCAATGGAAGTCCTCCTGGTGAACGATTCTGAAAGGTTTTATATCCTGAAAAAGTCGGGTAAAGACTGTAGAGGAAGAAATAATAACAAGTGGCAGTAGCAGTTCGTAACAAACTTACTGTAGTTTTTCATCCGTTGGATTGGGTACAGGGGGTGGGATTTTATTTGGTTAACTGGTTAGAAATGGATCAATGTGTGGATCTTGGATTTTCTTGGATTGTTTGCTTCTTTATGACCAGCTGATCATTTCAAGTGAACACGTAGAAATGTCAAAGGGAAAGAAGTTTCACTTGACGCTGGTCGAAGGTGGACCCATATCTAGTCAGCTCTGGGATCCAAGCATTCGTTTGAGCACGCTGAACATTTCTCGTGAAGAGGTGTCGGCAAAAATGTTAAGAAATCTGAACAAATCGAAAAAGTTTGAAAAATTTGTGTGGAGCTCACCAGACTCCAGCCACGTGGGCCCGAACCACTTGAGATATCGAGTCTATTGAGGTTTTTGTCTCATTCATAATTAGAACCAAATGGAAAAACTGGAAGTAACTAGTTGCTTCCGTTCTCGAGAAAATCGTATCACAAGCAAAAATCGACCTTTTATATGGAGATTCCAGGTTTTGGGCCTGTGAGCCCGATCCTGATGAGCTAGCCAAAAATCTTCAAGTATTGCTTTCCCAATTAAAATTATCTAACGACAAGTGAAGAAATTAATTGGCTAGCTCATTGCGTTCACGAGTCATTTCAAAAACGGCCCACGGACAAAGCGACCATAAGAGGGTGGATGGAACACGTCTGTTTGATATTAGGAATTGATTGACAATATCTTCCTTATTTCTTTATTTTAGATTCTTTATGCTCATTGCGAGCGAATATGATTTGCAAATGAAACAAACTCTCTTTGAAGAGAAGGCTCGCGATGGTAATCTTATTCTATTTTAACTTTATACGCTTGCTCGATAGTAGCTGCCAACTGGTCATCGCTTGACTCACGATGAATTTGGAGGACAAGCTCAGTTTCGAATGTTTGGTTGGGTCGGGAAGTAAAAATTCAATTTTAAATTTTTCAAAATCTTTTTATTTTGATTAAGATCTTTCAATTTCAAAATAATTAGACATTTAGAGTTGACCAAGAAGTCCACCGACAACAGTGAGAACAGTAGTAAGAATTCCGACGAGGGTATTAACAACTGTAGCGATAATTGGTCCAAGGATTGGAATGTTGGAAAGAAGTCCTGTAACTGTGGTAGCAATGCCGCTCAATGTGCTCACGACAGTTCCGACAGCAGAATTAACTGTGCCAGTAACTTGGCCAACAGTGCTTGTAACAGTGGGCAACACTGTTTCGGTTGCAGTATTAGCGACTGTGTTGACAAGATCACCAGCAGTGTTAACAACATTTGAAAGAACTCCTCCGACAAGAGGGATGTTTCCAACTGTAGAAGAGACTGTGTTAAGTGCTCCTTGAGCGACACCGTTGACAGCGTTAACAGCTGACCCAGTAGCGCCAACAACAGTTGCGACAATTGGATCGGCAGCAGAAGCTGCACCGATGATGGCAATGAATGCGGCGACAACGAAGAATCTCATCTTGGACTTTGACTTGTTAAGAACTTGACTGGGACTAAACTGATAAAAGTCGTTTCAAAAATTCGCCTTTTATTCAATTTTTTTCGAACGTTTTTAGTAACTAAGGAGAGCAAAAAGTGAAAAATATTTACTCTAAGCCATCTGGTGGACTTCGTCATGGACGAATATTCTAGAATACTCTAATCGACTTCTTTCTTTGTATTGAAATATCGAGACAAAATGATGAGAATCTGAATGTCATTCCTCAATTATAGAAATTTCTAGCCAAGGACATTTCTTCAAGTAGAATCGTAAAATAACAAAATAACTTGTGAAACTTTTTACCCCGCGATAAAAGCAAAAATAACTTAATATTTCATTTGAAGAAAATAGTTGGAATCTAACCTTGAGCGAGGAAATCTGCAGATTTAGGTAACATTGCTTTTGAAAGCCACAAATCCATTTTTTTCTTAAAATAAATATTCAGTTTATTATTCTAGTCTTTAAAATGCTCTCAATCGTCATCAATAATATTTTTTAATGTCGTGTGCAAAACTTTTGTTTTTACAGATGAAGACGAAAATTTCCAGAAGTTTCAATACTCTATGTCGATTCAAGTATCCGACATCAAAAAATCTCTCATGCTCGAGTTTTACAATCTCGAATTACAATCTCGAAAATGACTTTAAAGTTTACACTTAGATTTGGAATCAAAATTCGAATTTTAATTTTTGATAAAATTTTTATTTTGATAAATAAAAGAAGATTAATTCAGAATAAAAAGACATTACATTACACTAAATCATTACATACATTAAATCATAAATGGGCCATCGATGCGATTGGTGATATTAGAAAGTTTAGCAGTTTAATGATAATTATCTCTTCATTAAAATCAGTTCTACAATTCAAATAATTTTATAAGGACTACTGTGCTAACATTAGAAGAGGAAGGTAATGTCTGTTTATTTAATAGAAAAATATTTTAAATATCAAGTTTAAGCTAGCTGACTTAACAAATGATCCAGGATTCCAGATAAAATACAAAAATGTAAGATTTTTTTAAGGCAAGAGTTTCATTTAGATGATAAAATAATTTTTTTCGATCTGCTATGCCACCCGTCAAGACGAATCTGTTCGAAATTTATAGAATTGTTTTTTCCTGATGAACATTTGTTTTTAACACCATGTGAATAATATGTATTAGCTGAAAAGTCTATGGCAATGGAAGTCCTCCTGGTGAACGATTATGAAAGGTTTTATATCCTGAAAAAGTCGGGTAAAGACTGTAGAGGAAGAAATAATAACAAGTGGCAGTAGCAGTTCGTAACAAACTTACTGTAGTTTTTCATCCGTTGGATTGGGTACAGGGGGTGGGATTTTATTTGGTTAACTGGTTAGAAATGGATCAATGTGTGGATCTTGGATTTTCTTGGATTGTTTGCTTCTTTATGACCAGCTGATCATTTCATGTGAACACGTAGAAATGTCAAAGGGAAAGAAGTTTCACTTGACGCTGGTCGAAGGTGGACCCATATCTAGTCAGCTCTGGGATCCAAGCATTCGTTTGAGCACGCTGAACATTTCTCGTGAAGAGGTGTCGGCAAAAATGTTAAGAAATCTGAACAAATCGAAAAAGTTTGAAAAATTTGTGTGGAGCTCACCAGACTCCAGCCACGTGGGCCCGAACCACTTGAGATATCGAGTCTATTGAGGTTTTTGTCTCATTCATAATTAGAACCAAATGGAAAAACTGGAAGTAACTAGTTGCTTCCGTTCTCGAGAAAATCGTATCACAAGCAAAAATCGACCTTTTATATGGAGATTCCAGGTTTTGGGCCTGTGAGCCCGATCCTGATGAGCTAGCCAAAAATCTTCAAGTATTGCTTTCCCAATTAAAATTATCTAACGACAAGTGAAGAAATTAATTGGCTAGCTCATTGCGTTCACGAGTCATTTCAAAAACGGCCCACGGACAAAGCGACCATAAGAGGGTGGATGGAACACGTCTGTTTGATATTAGGAATTGATTGACAATATCTTCCTTATTTCTTTATTTTAGATTCTTTATGCTCATTGCGAGCGAATATGATTTGCAAATGAAACAAACTCTCTTTGAAGAGAAGGCTCGCGATGGTAATCTTATTCTATTTTAACTTTATACGCTTGCTCGATAGTAGCTGCCAACTGGTCATCGCTTGACTCACGATGAATTTGGAGGACAAGCTCAGTTTCGAATGTTTGGTTGGGTCGGGAAGTAAAAATTCAATTTTAAATTTTTCAAAATCTTTTTATTTTGATTAAGATCTTTCAATTTCAAAATAATTAGACATTTAGAGTTGACCAAGAAGTCCACCGACAACAGTGAGAACAGTAGTAAGAATTCCGACGAGGGTATTAACAACTGTAGCGATAATTGGTCCAAGGATTGGAATGTTGGAAAGAAGTCCTGTAACTGTGGTAGCAATGCCGCTCAATGTGCTCACGACAGTTCCGACAGCAGAATTAACTGTGCCAGTAACTTGGCCAACAGTGCTTGTAACAGTGGGCAACACTGTTTCGGTTGCAGTATTAGCGACTGTGTTGACAAGATCACCAGCAGTGTTAACAACATTTGTAAGAACTCCTCCGACAAGAGGGATGTTTCCAACTGTAGAAGAGACTGTTCCAAGTACTCCTTGAGCGACACCGTTGACAGCGTTAACAGCTGACCCAGTAGCGCCAACAACAGTTGCGACAATTGGATCGGCAGCAGAAGCTGCACCGATGATGGCAATGAATGCGGCGACAACGAAGAATCTCATCTTGGACTTTGACTTGTTAAGAACTTGACAGGGACTAAACTGATAAAAGTCGTTTCAAAATTTCGCCTTTTATTCAATTTTTTTCGAACGTTTTTAGTAACTAAGGAGAGCAAAAAGTGAAAAATATTTGCTCTAAGCCATCTGGTGGACTTCGTCATGGACGATTATTCTAGAATACTCTAATCGACTTCTTTCTTTGTATTGAAATATCGAGACAAAATGATGAGAATCTGAATGTCATTCCTCAATTATAGAAATTTCTAGCCAAGGACATTTCTTCAAGTAGAATCGTAAAATAACAAAATAACTTGTGAAACTTTTTACCCCGCGATAAAAGCAAAAATAACTTAATATTTCATTTGAAGAAAATAGTTGGAATCTAACCTTGAGCCAGGAAATCTGCAGATTTAGGTAACATTGCTTTTGAGAGCCACAAATCCATTTTTTTAAAATAAATATTTAGTTTATTTAGCTAGTCTTTAAAATGCTATCAATCGTCATCGACATTTTCATAATATTGTCTCAATATTTTAATACAAAGAAGGAAGTCGATTAGAGTATTCTAGAATAATCGTCCATGACGAAGTCCACCAGATGGCTTAGAGCAAATATTTTTCACTTTTTGCTCTCCTTAGTTACTAAAAATGTTCGAAAAAAATTGAATAAAAGGCGAATTTTTGAAACGACTTTTATCAGTTTAGTCCCTGTCAAGTTCTTAACAAGTCAAAGTCCAAGATGAGATTCTTCGTTGTCGCCGCATTCATTGCCATCATCGGTGCAGCTTCTGCTGCCGATCCAATTGTCGCAACTGTTGTTGGCGCTACTGGGTCAGCTGTTAACGCTGTCAACGGTGTCGCTCAAGGAGTACTTGGAACAGTCTCTTCTACAGTTGGAAACATCCCTCTTGTCGGAGGAGTTCTTACAAATGTTGTTAACACTGCTGGTGATCTTGTCAACACAGTCGCTAATACTGCAACCGAAACAGTGTTGCCCACTGTTACAAGCACTGTTGGCCAAGTTACTGGCACAGTTAATTCTGCTGTCGGAACTGTCGTGAGCACATTGAGCGGCATTGCTACCACAGTTACAGGACTTCTTTCCAACATTCCAATCCTTGGACCAATTATCGCTACAGTTGTTAATACCCTCGTCGGAATTCTTACTACTGTTCTCACTGTTGTCGGTGGACTTCTTGGTCAACTCTAAATGTCTAATTATTTTGAAATTGAAAGATCTTAATCAAAATAAAAAGATTTTAAAAAATTAAAAATTTATTTTACTTAAAATATTTTGAGCTGACGAAAGATTTTCTAATTTAATTTGGGAGCATTCATGGGGGATTTCGAACTAAAAAAAGTATTTCAATAACGAATAACGTTATCGAACATATTTTTTATCGTCACACGCAAAACTTTATTTAAACAGATGAAAACGAAATTTCCTAGAAGTTTCAAATGCCACTTTGATCCAAGACATATTAAAAGTTTTGCTTAATAATAGTAGAGGTCCCACAAATTTCAACATAAATAAATCTACATGGCGTCAAGTGAATTTATCATGATCAAAGTAATTTTTGAAATTCTTTCAATCTTAGCAAGACACACTTGATCAAGTGTAATCAGAATAAGTGAAAAAATTAAAAATTACTCTAAAATCTATTTTAAGTCTTCAAAACCATTATATTTCAATAAATATATTTCGACTTCAAAACGATTAGATTTTTTCTCAACAATTACAAAACGAAGTTACCAATTCCAAAGATGATTGAAAAGAATTATCGCGAGGGTTGATCCAACAAATGGAATGCTACCAACAAGTCCAATAATAGTACCAGAAACTTTTGCATCACCGCCAGTAAGGTTCTCGACTGCACCACCAGCTGTTGTAACAACTCCTGTGAGTACATTTCCAAGTATTCCAAGAACTCCCCATAAAAGATCGCCTACTGGATCTAATTGAGGGCTCCTTGAACAAGTCCTCCAGCAACATCGAGGGCTTCCTTTAGAGATGAAGCAGCTGAGGCTGTTTAAAAAAATGTTTTAGGTTTGAACAAAATATTCAACATAAAAATTAAATTACATGTGATGGCAACGAATGCGAGTGCAGCGACCACGAATAATTTCATTTCGGATTCGTTAAGAACTTGACTGAAGTGATAAAAAAAACTATTTCGAAAAGTTGCTTTTATTCAAATTTCTAAAGAGGCTTTGAGAAGCGAAATTTATTTGCTAAAGAACATCTGCGTGATGTCATCATCAGTTTCCATGATATTGATGAAAAAAATAATACAAGAAATATAAAATGTGTTCTCACTCTAAATTAAAGCAAACTCTACAACTGTTATATTCGAAAATGAAAAAAATTCTTGAACATACATCTTAATGGCGGTAAATCAAAAAACGAAGAAAGCTAGCGAACTTTGGGCTGGCTTGTATTAACCATAAATAGCTTGGTTTTATAAAATGTTTCATCTTTTGGTACCACATACAACTCAAAGTGGCGATAAACTGTTAAAGCGAATACGAAAATGGCCGAAGTTTTGACATCGTATAGGTGACGCAGGCCATAGGCCGGGTTTATTTTATCTTTAACAATGACTTGACAAAGTTTAATAAAATCAATAAAAAGTATTCTGTGAAAATATTATTTAAAAGACAAAATAAATTAAATTTTTAAGTCTTCAGAAGCATTTTATTTTGATAAAAATCTTTCAATTTCAAAATGATTAGATATTTATCTAAATAATTACAAAACGAAGTGAACAAGTCCAAAGATGAAAGTAAGAATTCCAGCGAGGATTGGTCCAACAAGTGGAATGTTGTTAAGAACTCCAATAATAGTAGCACCAATTGGGCCAAGTGCTCCTACAACTTGTCCGACAGTGTTTGTGACAGTGGTTCCAACAGTTTCGACTACGTTTCCGAGTGCGTCTGTAACACCTGAAACAGTGTCTCCAAGCCCACCAACGACTCCTCCAACACCTGCTCCAACACCTGTGACAACATTATCAAGAGTAGTTCCTACACTTGTAAGAGTAGCTCCGAGTTGACCTGGAAGAAGTGCTCCAACAGCTCCAACAGTTTGACCGACAACGTCTCCTAATCCTCCAGTAAGCCCTGTGACTGCGCCTCCAGCAACGTTAGTAACTGCTTGGACTGTTGTACCAAGTGCATCACCAACTCCTTGAACTGTAGTAGTAAGACCGTTAACAAGATCTCCAAGTAAATTGAATGGAACTGGAGTTGAAGCAGCTGGGGCTGTTTTAAAAAAATGTTTTAGGTTTGAATAAAATATTCATCGCATAAATTAAATTACCTGTGATGGCAACGAATGCGAGTGCGGCGACAACGAAGAATTTCATTTTGAATTTGTTAAGAACTTGACAGGAACTAAACTGATAAAAATTATTAAGAAAAGTCGCTTTTTATTCAAATTACTAAAGAGGCTTCGAGAAGCGAAACTTATTTGCTAAAGAACATCTGCGTGATGTCATCATCAGTTTCCATGATACTGCTGAAAAAAAATAATACAAGGAATATAAAAATTATTCTCAGTCTAAATTAAAGCAAACTCTACTACTGTACAATTGAAAATATTAGAGAAACTATTCAATCTTCGTAGTATTTTTTGATATTCGAAATGTGGTTGAGATATTTGATTGTGATTGAAGTTGGCAACTTCTACTGTTTATATAATAAAAGAAAGGCAACAGTTCAAATAAATCTTGAATAAAACCATCTTCAGCATACAATTCCTTTTCGGAATTTTATCCTGTCATCAAATACTTTTGATTGAGTAACAAATGGGAGGAAAAAAGGAAAATATTGTTAGATATGACGCTTCTGATGCTATTTGCCATCACGAATTTTTAAGCTTTTGTTTTGTGACGAATCAATTAAGTTTTATTTTAAAACAAAGGGCAAAAATTACATAATAAACGAATGCTATAGATTTGTGATCTTTGGAAATTCAAGTTTTTGAGAAATCACAAAATCTATCAAGAGCAAACATCTATTTCAGAAAATTTGCAGTTAAAATTAAAACCTAAAAGTTATTACTTCATGGAATTTATACGCAATTGTCATCTTTTGTCGTTTATGCTATAAAAGGTTTTTTTTGTTTCGATGACGGTTTATACAAGTTTAAGGAGTCTGGCTGTTTTTTAATTAAAAATTCCTCTTTTTCTAAAGAAAATTGAAAGTTTAGTTCAACATTTTTTTCCTTAAGTTTCAAGTTGAAACTTTGAACTTTATAATTTTAAACTTCGTATTTGCCAAATTAAAAGTTTTCAATAAAATTTTAAACGAAGTATCAGCATCTAATATGACAAGAAAATACTTTAGCAAGTGTCCATTGTCGTCACCGAAAAAGTCAAACAAGGCTTTGTTGATACAAATGAAAAAAGTTTTGCGTCGCATTTTCATCAACGAAAACAAAAATTTCAATTTTATGTTAATATAAGTTTCATCGTCGCTCATTTTTTCCTCTGATTCACTGGCTTCATCCTTTTCTATTAGCATCAGATTGTCGTCCTCATCTTCCTCAATTTGTTTGATCTTATTTTGAGACATTTTCTTGATAACACGAATCGTGTATTTGTTGAAATCGCATCTCTGAAAAGAAAAGATTTTTATTTGAGAAATGCTATCAAAACCAAAATCCCAAATAATAAATTAAAGCAACTGTTATAATCGAAAATGGAACTTTATTGAGTAGAAGACTTCCTTATGATAATTTAGATCACCAATATCATGAAAACTGATGATGACATCACACAAATAAATTTATCTGATTACACACAACTTTTTTTTAAGAAAATTTTACTCTCTCTGTATTTATTCGTTTCCATTTATGCTGAAGTTAGATAAATTTAATGATATTTGTAGCTATTCGATCTTCGTAGTATTTTTGATATTTGAAATATGGTTGATATTTTAGATTGTGGGTAATGCTTAGTTGGCAACTCGGTAAAATCAAATTCTTTAAACTTGTTGTCTACAAAGCAAGAATTAATGTACATCTTGAATTAAAGCATCTTCAGCAAGATTTTCTTTTTTTTCAGTATTTTGTAGGGTTTTTCATCGTTGGATGGTTACAGGGTGTGGGACTTTATTGGGTTAACTAGTCAGAGATGTATTCAATGTGTGGAGCTTGGATTTTCAAGGATTATTCGCTTTATCTTGACCAGCTACCCATTTTGTCTGAACACGTCAAGATGTCAAAGAGTGGAAGTTCCACTTGGCGCTGGTCGAATATTGTCTCATATCTGATCAGCTCTGTGATCCAAGCATTCGTTTAAGCAAGCTGACCTTTTCTTGGGAAGAAATGTTACTAGAAATGAAGACAAAACTGAATAAATCGAAAAAGTTTGAAAATTTGAATGGAGATCCTCAGACTGCAGATCAGTCAATGGTCCTGATGACCTATCGAAAAATCCAAAAAATGGTTTTTTTATTACCATTCTCTATCGACTCGTGAAAAAATCCTCTTTCGAACATTTAATAAATTTTGGAAGCAACTGGTAAAGATTTGTGAAAAAATCAAGTTTGATTGGAATCTCTATCAACATCGAGAATGAGTTTTCAGTTAATTTTCTGTTCAAATTTAAACCCAAAAGATATTTTCACATTTCGTGAAATCCTTGAAATTTTCCAATTTGTGCGCAATTGTCAACTTTTGTGCTAACAAGAGCTTATTTTTTTGTTTCGATGACGATAATGAAGTTTAAGTGAAATTTATTTTCCTTATGTTACGTTGAACTTTATTATTTAAAACTTCGTATTTGGCAAATTAAAAGTTTTCAATAAAATTTAAAACGAAGTTTCAGCATCTCACTTGACACGAAAATATTTTAGCAAGTGTTCATTGTCGTCACCGAAAAAGTCAAACAAGGTTTTGTTGATACAAATGAAAAAAGTTTTGCGTCGAATTTTCATCAAAGAAAACAATAATTTCAATTTTATTTTTATCTAAGCTTTTTAATACAAATTGTATTATTCTGGAGTCCGTTCTAACTGGGTATCCCGTGAACGTCGCTGCTGGAGGCAAAGGTGACTTAAAACTAGTTTCTGTATCAATGAAAGGCTGGAAAAATGCTTTAGTCGTGAGCCTAGATCAGGGAATTCAAGGGAGGTGGAGTTTCCTCAACAAAGGTTGAGTAATAAATTAAGTTTTTTCTAACTTTTCACATGTGCCCGAAGAAAACAACAAAATTTTGATGACGTTGGCCGCGGACCAGAAGAGGGTCAACACTTTGTTGGCTGAGGATGTAGCTGAACTAAAATACGATCGAGTATCACTGTGGGATTATTGTTTAAATGTTTAATAAAAGAACAGCAGAGTCGCACTAAAGCGACCAAACCAATGGTTTTCTTCTTTCCCTTCCCATGGCTTCGGCTGCTTAAGACTTCGGCCTGTTATCATACTCAAGGCTTAGTCGCTAAGTTACTCATACTTCAGAGACAAGAACACTAACATCCTGGTAACTAAATCGAGACAAAGATACAAATTCAGTTAATATAATCAACTCTACGATTTCTTTTCCCTTTCATTTAACTGAAATCTTCAAATAAAATCGACTGAGTCGTAATATAGCGGCTATGCATAGGCAGTTACTGATGCACCACAGACATGCAACTAGAAACTCTTTGTGGCCTTTGTAAGCATGGCCTTCCTGGCGGCGTACCCAGCTACGTTGGCAAAGGACAGTGTTGAGATGTGGTACCTGTTTCAGGAGTTTCCAAGGATATGTCCGAGGTTACATCATAAAACCGTTCGGGCAATTATCTGGTGAAACGGGGTTAGCCCGAGTCCTCAATTTTCTCTCTCTCATGTAATACTCTTCTGACGTTTCATCGTCGCTCATTTTTTCTTCTGATTCACTGGCTTCATTCTTTTCTATTAGCATTAGACTGTCGTCTCCATATTTCTCAACTTTTTTGATCTTACTTTGAAACATTTTCATGATAACACGAATCGTGTATTTGTTGAAATCGCATCTGTGAAAAGAAAAAGATTTTTATTTGAAAAATGCTATCAAAACAAAATTCCCAGTATTACAACTTCTGGCTTGTAATTCCGTGATGACACATCAAGCTTTTGAGTTCCAGGCAGATTCAACTTCACGTTTCCTCCTTAAAGTTTATGTCGCTTTTCAATCGGGGCCAAGTTACCAAAATTTCTCCGATTGATGAATTCCATAACTAAAATGTTGTCAATTAGAACTATTGATGAATCGAAATTAAATGTAAACTCACCATAGAAAGCAATAGTATTAAACATATATCCCTTGGTTGGTTGGTTGGTGATTTCAGTGGGGCCCTGCGAAGCAGGGCCTGATCCTTGAAAAGGACCGGCCTACCTCCTGCCTTTCAGCTCGGAGGTTTCTGCCCACCACTGTCCCTAGGTTCGGCAAAATAAATTTGCCTCCCCCTTCGGGATAGGATAGGATGGGTGTTGGAGGGAGTGGGGGGCCATGGATGTCTTCAAAGTGAAGACTGGCCAGATTATAATAACTAACATACTAAAATAAAAGAAATACAAGTGACGGCGAACAAGCAATGATGAAAATGAATAGGCAAAATAATGAGAGAAAAGACTTAATGAATAGATGGCGATGAGACAGAAAGAAATTTAGAATTAGACAATTTTCCTGTTCTTTACGAAGCAAATTCTCATATCTTGCAAGAAATAAAGACTTAAGATATGTTGAATTTTCCTTTTGAGTATGAGAGAAAATTCTTATCTTTACTTACTTACTTAGCTGGTCGTACAGCTGGTTGAACCAGCCATGACCGCGTCCAGGAATTTTCTAAACTCGGATCTATCTTTGGCGATCCGCTGCCAATTGTTGACACCATTCGATGCGCTGTCTCTTGTCACTGCGTCCTCCCAAGTGTTTTTCGGCCTACCACGCGTCCTCTTGTCATCCACGAAATCCGATTTAAACGTTAATTTTACTGGGACATTTTCCTCGCGTCTTACTACATGACCAGCCCATGACAGTCTGCGATGTTGGACCACTCTCACAATATCAGGCTCCTGGTATATCTGATAGAGCTCATTGTTGAAGCGACTTCTGTAGCTTCCATCATTTAGTTTAATAGGCCCAATTATTGTCCTCAGTATTCTTCTTTCGAAAACACCAAGTTCCTCCTCGTCCTCTTTTGTTGTGTTCCAGGATTCGGCTCCATAAATTGCAACTGGGCGAATTAGGGTTTTGTAGAGGGTGAACTTGGCCTTTCTTGATATATTTCGTGCTGTTAGTATGTGCCTTATGCCATATTGGGCTCTCAAGGCTGACGTGATTCTTCTTTTTATCTCTAAGCTGGTGGTAAACTTGTCGTCAATAAGAACTCCTAGATAAGTAAACTCCGTTACTACTTCGAACTTCTTATCTCCGATAACAAGCTGGTCTCCGATCAATTCCTTTGTCCTCGAGGATGGGCATACCACGAGAAGTTTGGTCTTGCTTTCATTAATATGGAGTCCGATTCTGTTTGCTTCCTTCTCCAGCTTCGAGTAACTGTCCGTGATAGACCTGATGTTACGTCCAATAATGTCAATGTCGTCTGCAAATCCAAGTAATTGCGTAGACTTTGTGAAGATTGAGCCAGTTGTTTCGACTCTTGATCTCCTCACTACCCCTTCCAGCGCTATGTTGAACAGCTCTTGCTGAAAATTCTTATGGTTCTTATAATTAAAGCGTCTGAGAAAATTTCATTAGGGCAATTGGTCAATCATGCTTTGCATCCCCTGAATTCGTTTGATCTAAATGAGTTCAAGAGATGATACAGGAGTGAAGATTTGCGTAATAAGATCTTCTAGTGCAGAGATAATGACGAGACGTTACAAGACTTAGAGTTATGTTAAATTTTCCTTAAGAGGCAAGAGGAAACATCTTATAATCTAAGCAAAGAGAAGATTTCATTAGGGCAACTGATCAATCATGCTTTACATCCCTTAAATCCATTCCATCTAAATGGTTTCAAGAGACAATGATGCAGGAGTGAAAATTTGCGTAATAGGATCTTCTTATGCATGGGTGAGAATTTCCGAAATATCAACTTAATTCCAGGAAATTGAAAATGTTTAAAACCAAAAATTTTCCTGTTGGAGCAAATTCTCTGGCTGTTACATAAACATGGAAATTTTACATAAACAAATAATTTGTGCTTACTTTAAAATGTGCGAATAATTTGTGTTTTCCTAGCAATGTGATCAAAGACATTCACATGATAGAAATTGTTTTTCCTCAATAATTTTACATGAGATGCTGGAGTAATGACGAATAGTTTGCTTAGAAATAATCATTGATCAGTTGTTCAGTCATTGCAAAAACGGCCTAAGAATCCATTATCAATGTATTCGAAGGCAGGTGCTTGGACTGAGCAGCTGTGCTTTGGGAATTTCTTCCAAAACATTGGGAATTAATTCATACATTGTCACTCAGGAGTGCATTCGATCGAAATGCAGGCGAGAGTTAATGAGGAATGAATTGAGACGCATTGTTAGGGATTGATGATTTATACATTTATGTTGTCGGAAGTTTGGAATGCATATGAGTCATCACTAGTATGACTTCATAGATTAAAATTTTCCATTTATTGTCAGTTTTATAAAATTTATACAGAGGGAGTCAAATGTAGGACTGAGCCAAATGTAGGATTGACAGATTTTATGCCGTTAAAAAGTGGGGAAGATTTAATGCTCCATTTCCTTGCTTTCCGCCTTCTTCTCCGCTTCTTCTTTCTTTTTCTCAAGAATTTCTCTTCGTCGTTTGGCAAGTTCACCAATGATGGAAAGGTTAGTGATCTTCTCAGGTTTGATCTGTTCTTCCTCCAGTATGTATGTATCTTGAGCTTGTAATTTGAGTTCATCAAATCGCCAGCGCTTGATAGAGTATTGCTGGTTCAAGACATAGAATAAGATAGCTGGTTCAATGAATCCATTGAGAACTCTCTTCCTGTTGATCCAAGTTTGATAACCTCTCCATGAAGCTCAAATTTGGAGATTGCCTTGCCCTTTTGCTCTTGTTCCTTTGATTTAAAGCAGTTGAGTTATTGTCATCGGTTCTCGGGTTGTTAAAGGATTCAAGACTTAGATTAAATTCTTCCGGAGTGGTTGTGTCAACTAAATCATCTTCCGAGATATTCATTTGAGCTACAAGTATAGTTTACAGAAACGATTTTTGGGATTTGGGGTGTAAACAGTTACCTTCTTTGTTGCTTTCTGCCATCTCTAATGTCTGATAATGCGATTTACAGTTGTTTGGATTGTTAAATCGATAGATTATAAGCAAAATTAATATTTTCCTCTGAGAGCGAAAATGCTTTGCCGAGTTGTGAAAGTAAGAAAGAAAGAGGCGCTTGATGGACGTGTTCAGAAGTGTTTTGTTGTTTGATATGGGGACATCTGGTGGTGAGAATTAACTTTTATGCTTGCTGTGTGGTTATGTTACAATGATTTGGATCGTTTAACAGATAGCTTTAATCAGTTTGTGACATTGTTCGATCTCAATGTTCATGACCTTTATCTCTGAGCTCTTGTCATTTGACACTTGACACGTGCAATAAGCACTCACAGTTGTCTGAAAGAAAATATTTAATGCCTCATAGCATTAATTGCCCTTATCCCTTGTATTTGGTCTCAAGTCTCTAGTCTCGTAGTGTCACAAGTGACACTAACAGAGTTTAGCTGGTTGTTTTTTAGCAAGGTTCTGTCCACCTATATTTTTAGCCAGTTGTTTTGCACGGTAATATGAACCGATGGCCGAAGCTCTTTTAGTAAGCCGAAACACTTTAGAAATCGGTTTCAGCAATTGCCATAGGTTGCATTGCGAGATGGATGATGCCTGGAGCAGTTCAATGCGCAGTTAGAGGCTCTGAAGAGGCCAGTTTCAAGGTTTCTTTGTGAAATGTTATCCTTGTGCCACGTTGTTAGACCAGAAAAATTTGTTTTCGTCTTGCTAGCTCTTGTATTCAAGTTAGGAGCTCCACTCCGTCTGCAATTGATGATGGTGTGCTGGTGGTAGTTTTGCACTTGTACTTAATGTCAATAGGTAACAGGGGACACTTTAAAATAATTAATTAGTCAAAAGGCTTGTTCACTTGTAAGTTTGCTGAAAGCGTCCACATATATCCCTTTTGGTACCCCACATACAACTCAAAAACTAAAGTGGCGATAAAACGAAGACAGAACTCAACTGAAAATCGAATAAAATTTTTTTGTAAAAGCGAATATGAATGAACGAAGTTTTATCGGCATATAGGTGACATAGGCCGGGTTTGTTTTATGTTTTATCTTTAACCACGACTTCGAGCAGCTTTAATCACGTCAATAAAAAGTATTATCGGAAAATATTATTTGAAAGAGAGATAAAATTTTCAAGTCTTCAGATTCTGAAGTTCAGAAGAATTTTAATTTAATAAAAAAATCTTTCAATTTTACAAGACCAATTGAATAATTCCAAAGATGAAAGTAAGAATGAAAGCGAGGGTTGGTCCAACAAGTGGAATTCTGCCAATAAGATCAATAATAGTAGCACCAATAGAGCCAAGTGCATCCTCAGCAGTGTCAAGAACTTCGCCTACAAGTTTTTGTGCATATTTAATTGGACCAGAAGTAATTTTGAGTAGATCGTTAGTTATTTCTAGAAGATTTTTAACAATATCGGTAATTAGACCCTCTACGACTTGTGGTTCTGGAGTTGAAGCAGCTGGGGCTTTTTTAAAAGAAAACGTTTTAGGTTTGAACAAAATATTCATCGCAAAAATAAAATTACCTGTGATGGCAACGAATGCAAGTGCGGCGACAAGGAAGAATTTCATTTTAGATTTGTTAAGAACTTGACTGGAACTGAACTGATAAAAACTATTGCGAAAAGTCGCTTTTTGTTCAAATTTTTACTGAGGCTTCGCGAATTTTATTTGCTGTAGAACATCTGCGTGATGTCATCAGTTTCCATGATATTGCTGAAAAAAATAATACAAGGAATATAAATGCACAAATGAAAATAATAAAGAAACTTTTCGATCTTCGTAGTATTTTTTGATATTTGAAATGTGGTTGAGATATTTGATTGTGGGTAATGCTTAGTTGGCAATTCGGTAAAATCAAATTCTTTATACTAGTTGCCTACAAAGCATGATTTAATTTACTAATCTTGAATTAAAGCATCTTAAGCATGATTCTCCTTTTTTGAGCATGCACTTCCTCTTAGGCCTTCTGAATTTCAGTTTTACTTGAAATAAAATTAACCAAGTAACAGTAGCAGTTCGTAATGAATTTAATGTAGGGTTATGCATCGTTGGAATGTTACAGGAGGTGGGACTTTACTTATTTAACTGGTCAAAGATGGATCTAATGTGTAGAGCTTAGATTTTCTGGGATTATTCGCTTTATCTTAAACAGCTGCCCATTTCATCAGAACACGTCACAGTCAAGATGATAAAGGAGTTCCACTTGGCGCTGTTTGAGTGTTGACTCATATCTGTTCAGCTCTGTGATTCAAGCATTCGTCTGATCACGCTGAACATTTCTTGGTAAGAAGTGTCAGTAGAAATGTAGACAAAACTGAGTAAATCGAAAAAGTTTGAAAAATTTGTCCACATTTCGTGAAATTCATGAATTTTTCCAAAGAGCTTTTTTAATTTGTGCGCAATTGTCAACTTTTGTGCTAACAAAAGTTTATTTTTTGGTTTCGATGACGATAATGAAGCACATGTTTAAGCAAGTTTGAAAAGATATGTTGTAATTAAAAATTGCTTTTCGTTTAAATCAAATTGAAAACATTACTGTAAGTTTAAGTGAAAAATATTTTCTTTATATTTCACGTTGAACTTTGTTATTTAAAACTTCGTATTTGGCAAATTCAAAGTTTTCAATAAAATTTAAAACGAAGTTTCAACATCTTTCTTGACACGACTATATTTTAGCAAGTGTTCATTGTCGTCACCGAAAAACAAGGTTTTGTTGATACAAAAAAGTTTTGGGACATCGGAAATGAAAGGAATTATATATAATTTATATATAAATTATATATAATTAAAAAAGGCAAGTTATAAAATACATATAATTTATATGAAAATTACATATAAATTATATATAAATTATAGATTATACAAAAATTATATATAAAATTCTTATAATTTTCATGCAAGTAAATATTTACATGCGTGAAATCAAAAATATATATCATACAAATATATACAAATTATATATAAAATGTATATAACTTATATATAATTTATATACATTTTATAAGAAAAATAAAATAGAATATATCTCGATCAATTTTGTATGCATCATAGTTTTCATTATATATTTATAAATTATATATAAAAAGGATATAATTTATATATATTTGTATTTGACTATATAAGCCTTCAGATTGATGCGTAGGTTAAGAGGAACGTACCAACAATTGCGTTGAATCACTAAACAATTAATTAAATCGTCAAAATATCCGCCATCCTCACATCTGGGATTTTACAGAGTACCTGACTTCCTTTGTAGATTTGTCTTACGCTGCATTGGTTGTTGATCATTAACGAGGATTTATAGCTCGTGACTACTTCAAGCTCTCTGCACCACTAAAACGTTGAGTTGCACAAATGGCGGCTGGACAAATAAAAATTGTAGACTTTCTTAAAACTATGGCCAATGCATCCAAATCATATAATATTTGTTTAAACGTTTCATTTTAAAGATTTATTTATATAAATTATATCCTTTTTATATATAATTTATAAATATATAATGAAAACTATGATGCATACCAAATTGATCGAGATATATTCTATTTTATTTTTCTTATAAAATGTATATAAATTACATATAAATTATATACATTTTATAAATAATTTGTATATATTTGTATGATATATATTTTTGATTTCACGCATGTAAATATTTACTTGCATGAAAATTGTAAGAATTTTATATATAATTTTTGTATAATCTATAATTTATATATAATTTATATGTAATTTTCATATAAATTATATGTATTTTATAACTTGCCTTTTTCAATTATATATAATTTTAATAAATTATATATAATTCCTTTCATTTCCCAGCACCCAAAAGTTTTGCGTCGAAGTTTTATCAACGAAAATTTCAGTTTTATTTTTATATAAGCTTTTTAATAAATTTATTTGAGAAATGCTATCAAAACCAAATTTCAAATAATAAATTAAAGAACTGTTAAAATCGAACATGCAACTTTATTGAGTAGAAGACTTCCTTAAAATAATTTATACAGAAATATTATGAAAACTGACGATGCCATCACGCAAATAAATTTACTTGAATACAAACAACTTTTTTTAAGAAAAATTTATTCTCTCTGTATTCATTCGTTTCCATTTATGCCGAAGATAGATAATTTTAATGATATTTGTAGCTATTTGCACAAACGAAAATGTTAAAGAAACATTTCGATCATCGTAGTATTGTTTGATATTCGAAAGGTGGTTGAGATATTTGATTGTGGATTATGTTTAGTTGGCAACTCAGTAAAATCAAAGCAAGAATTAATTTACATCTTGAATTAAAGAACCCAATGCGTGGAGCTTGGATTTTCTGAGATTATTGCTTTGTCTTGAACAGCTTTCATCAGAACACGTCATAGTAGAAATGTCAAAGGAAAAGGAGTTTCACTTGGCGCTTGTCAAAGGTGGACTCATATCTGGTCAGCTCTGGAATCCAAGCATTTGTTTGAGCACGCTGAACATTTCTCGTGAAGAAGTGTCAGCGTAAATGTTAAGAAAGCTGAACAAATAGAAAAAGTTTGAAAAATTTGTATGGAGCTCACCAGACTCTAGCCCGAACCACTTATCAAGTCCATCTAAGGAGGTTTTCGTCTCATCCATAAATAGAACCTAATGGCAAAAACCAACAGTAGCTAGCTGCTTCCGTTCTAGAGAAAAATCTATTCACAAACAAAAATCGACTTTTTGTATGGAGATTCCAGGTTTTGAGCCCGTGGGCCTGATCCTGATGAGCTATTCAAAAATCCTCAAAAGTGCTTTTCCAAAATAAAATTTTCTATCGACTAATGAAGCAAGTAATTCGCTAGCTCATTGCGTTCGCGAGTTATTTCAATCACATTCCACAGACAAAGCGACAATATTAGGGATTTCCATCTTTCAGATGAAAAAACCCTAAAAATATTCTGTTAGAATATTATCTGAAAGACAAAATAAATAGAATTTTTAAGACGTCAGAGGCATTTTATTTCGATAAAAAATCTTTCAATTTTAAAATGATTAGATATTTATTTCAATAATTACAAATCGAAGTTAATAAATATAAAGAAGAGGTAAAGAATTCCAACGAGGATTGGTCCCACAAGTGGAATGCTGCCAACAACTGGGCCAAAAAATCTTACAAAATCTTCGACAGCTTTTTTGGGAGGAACAGGATCTGGTTCAGCGTTTGTGAGATCATCAACAAGAGTGTTTGCAAGACTTATGAGATTCCCTACGAGTTGACCTATACTAAAACCTCTAACTGCTCCCACAGTTTGTCCGAGAGCGTCTCCTAATCCTCCAGTAAGTCCTGTGACTGCGGTTCCAGCAGTGTCAGTAATTGCTTGGACTGATATGCCAAAAGCACCTGAAGCAGCTGGGGCTTTTTTAAAAGAAAACGTTTTAGGTTTGAACAAAATATTCATCGCAAAAATAAAATTACCTGTGATGGCAACGAATGCAAGTATGGCGACAAGGAAGAATTTCATTTTGGATTTGTTAAGAACTTGACTGGAACTGAACTGATAAAAACTATTGCGAAAAGTCGCTTTTTATTCAATTTTTTATTGAGGCTTCGCGAATTTTATCTGCTGTAGAACATCTGCGTGATGTCATCATCAGTTTTCATGATATTGCTGAAAAAATTAATACAAGGAATATAAATGCACAAATGAAAATAATAAAGAAACTTTTCGATCTTCGTAGTATTTTTTGATATTCGAAATGTGGTTGAGATATTTGATTGTGGGTAATGCTTAGTTGGCAATTCGGTAAAATCAAATTCTTTATACTAGTTGCCTACAAAGCAAGAATTAATTTACTAATCTTGAATTAAAGCATCTTCAGCATGATTCTCCTTTTTTTGAGCATGCACTTCCTGTTAGGGCTTCTGAATTTCAGTTTTACTTGAAATAAAACTAAGCATGTAACAGTAGCAGTTCGTAATGATTTAATGTAGGGTTATTCATCGTTGGAATGTTACAGGAGGTGGGACTTTGCTTATTTAACTGGTCAAAGATGGATCTAATGTGTAGAGCTTGGATTTTAGGGATTATTCGCTTTATCTTGAACAGCTGCCTATTTCATCTGAACACGTCACAGTCAAGATGATAAAGGGGAAGAAGTTCCACTTGACGCTGGTCGAATTTTGACCCATATCTGTTCAGCTCTAAGATTTAAGCATTCGTTTGAGCACGCTGAGCATTTCTTGTGAAGAAATCTAAGTAGAAATGTAGACAAAACTGACTAAATCGAAAAAGTTTGAAAAATTTGTCCACATTTCGTGAAATTCATGAACTTTTCCAAAGAGCTTTTTAAATTTGTGCGCAATTGTCAACTTTTGTGCTAACAAAAGTATATTTTTTGGTTTCGATGACGATAATGAAGCACATGTTTAAGCAAGTTTGACGAATCTAAAAAAGATATGTTGTAATTAAAAATTGCTTTTCGTTTAAATCAAATTGAAATCATTACTGAAAGTTTAAGTGAAATTTATTTTCTTTATGTTTCACGTTGAACTATATTGTTTAAAACTTCGTATTTGGCAAATTAAGAGTTTTCAATAAAATTTAAAACGAAGTTTCAGCATCTTTCTTGACACGACAATATTTTAGCAAGTGTCCATTGTCGTCACCGAAAAAGTCAAACAAGGTTTTGTTGATACAAATGAAAAAAGTTTTGCGTCGCATTTTCATCAACGAAAACAAAAATTTCAATTTTATTTTTATATAAGCTTTTTAATACAAATTGTATTATTCTTCAGACGTTTCATCGTCGCTCATTTTTTCCTCTGATTCACTGGCTTCATCCTTTTCTATTAGCATCAGATTGTCGTCCCCATATTCCTCAACTTGTTTGATTTTACTTTGAGACATTTTCTTGATAACACGAATCGTGTATTTGTTGAAATCGCATCTGTGAAAAGAAAAAGATTTTTGTTTGAGAAATGCTATAACAAAATTCCCAAAACTTACATTTTGTTTAAGGCTTCGTATTTCCGACTGAGGTTCTGATGAAGATTTATCAGCACTTGTGAGTCCATCGCTTCGCTTTTCTGGCCAAATTTAGTCAGAGCAGCACAAGTCCATTTTAAATAAAATTCTAAATGATTAGAATTAAGCATTGTAGCGATGAAATCAACAGTTCGATGAACGAAATCTTCTGGCAAGGAATCCAGAACGAGATCGATGTCTTTATGAGGAATTTGCTCAACAACTTCTTGTAAGAGACCATTTTCGTTAAGCTTAAGCGCCATTATGAGTGCTGCAGAATATTCTCGTTCCTGGACTAATTGTCGAGTTGCTTTGGGTGTGACTTCCATCGACATTTGAAAAGGATCGAATACGATGCCTCTGTCAAGCGAGTAAATCATTAAACCTTCAGTAGTCGCTGCTGCCCATTGCTGACCATTTGGAGAGAACTCTAAGGAAGAAACGCCAACTTCTGGCTTGTAATTCCGTGATGACACATCAAGCTTTTGAGTTCCTGGCAGATTCATCTTCACGTTTCCTCCTTCAAGTTTATCTCGCTCTTCAATCAGCGCCAAGTTACCAAAGTCAGTTAAATTCCGTCGATTTATGAATTCCTTAAATAAAATGTTGTCAATTAGAACTATTGATGATTCGAAATTAAATTTAAACTCACCAGCATTCCATCGAGGCTTAGATTTTGTGTGATTTCAAACTTCTTCAGCAAAAGTCCTTCTCGAACATGATAAATGCACACAAACTTTGATTTTCCTCCTGCTATGATGCACTCGCCATCGGCTGAATAAGTTATCGATGTGAAATATTTTGTTTCAAGACTTTTGGCAGCAGTTACAATGTCATTGTCTGTTTTACTAAGTCCAACGTCTTTCCTGCATTCGATTGTGTGAAGCTGCTGACCAGACTTTGCATGAATCACTGTGATTATGCAGTTGAGAGTTGCAACAGCAACTTCTTCTCCGTTCGGTTTGAAAGCGACGCAAACAACATCCGACATCAAATCGATGTTTTCGTGATCCATTGAATTCTCAAGACAGTCCCAAACTTTAATTGTGTGGTCCCAAGCTCCAGAAACCAGCATCGATGACGTTGGCGATGGTGAAAAGTCCAAGCTTGACACAGGAGCTTCATGTCCACTTAAAACTTCTAAGATTTTGCCGAATTTTAGTGACCACAAGTGAATGTCGAAGACATCTTGAGCTCCCGCTGCTACTAACTCTCCAGAATAATCAACAGCAACGCAACTGAACTGAACAAGTCGTGGCGCTGTCAAAGTCTTGAAGTTTCTATAACGAACCATGTCGAAAGCTCGAACAGTCCCATCAAGTGATGCAGTTACAAAGAATTTCTTGTTTCGACTAAAGTTAATTCCAGTTACGCCGCTCGTGTGCTCAGAGAACGTTAAATTACAGAAACCAGAGTTGACATTCCAAACTTTAACTTTGCCGTCGTATCCACCAGTCACGATAAAGTTTCCGTCGGGCGAGTATGCGATTGAGCTCATGACATTACTGTGTCCTTGTTGTTTCATCACGTACTGCTCGCTCTGCCATTCCCAGACCAAAAGTTGTCCAGCTCCTGAAACGCCCAATGCAATCCAATCCCCAGTTGAGTTGAAAGCAACGGTATCAACGGCATGTTCGGAAATGTTGAGAGAATGAATAACTGAGACGTCAGGGAATTCGTGAAGATAAAATGCTCCGTTTGAATAAGCCGTAACTAGAAGCTTCAATTTCTTGTGGAAGCATGCTGATGTCAGCTTTACGTTTCTATTTTCCTTCTTCAAATCGTCCATTAGGTAATGACGAGAGAGTCGCTTGTAGAAGAATTGCTTTCGCTTCTCATCAACAGCAATAATTTTTCCTTGTTTATCGCGAGTCTCGCTGCTGTTGTCAATGGTTTTCTCAACTTCATCGTTGTCATCGATGTCGTCTGCTTCATCTTCAGAATCCAGTTCCTTCTGTCGCTTCTCTTGTGGCTCTAATTTCACGTATTCCATTTCAAACATTTCTTCAGCTTTCATGCTGCACTCCCAAATGCTCAACTGACCATTTCGACTGACAACGATTGCGTTAAGCGATTTGTCTTGGAACGAACATGAAACCACTTCATCAGAATGTCCACTTAAAACGAAAGGTCTGAATGTCTCGAGTAGTTTCAATGCATAAACTTTGGCGCTGTTATCCTTTGATCCAACGATGATGAATCTCGAGTCGAATGACCAGTCGATGCAGGTTTTCTCTTCATGTGCATCATGAAATATTCGCTCGATTACAAAGGAGTTGAATTGTCCTGTGACGATTCCAGGTGTTCGGAAGATGTAAACTAAAATAGTTTACTATGATTAGTTTTATGTTGCGCAAAGTGGTTGATCGTCTTGACTTACCCAATTCCTCAACGCACATGCCAAAGAATTTCCCACATGGACTGAATTTAATGAATGAAGGCTCGCGATTGAATTTGTAAGTGTGTATGACGGTTTGGCTAATCAAACTGATCATGTATGTCTCGCCATTCTCATTCGAAGCGACGAGCAAGCATCCATTTGGTGAGATATCGAGAGCTGTGATATTGTAACTGCTTTGAACTGAGAGTGTTTGTGATTTGTTGCTAAAACGATGAATGACGATTAGAAACGATTGCTTGATCAACAAAATATTAAATTACTTCTTCAAATCATAGACGGTAAGTCGATTTCCAACTGGACTGATAACTGAATTTCCATCTTCGCTAAAAACTAAGTTTCCTTTCCTAAAAACCGTTCCCAGCAAGTTGTTGAACTGAAATTGAAGCGAAAGGTTAATTAACTATCTTCAACAAATCTTAAGTAACTCACCTTATACGCAAACTTCATAGTTATCCTTTATTTCCACGAGGATCCAATTAATTTTAATAAACTTGGCGCACGTTGCTTTTTGTGTTTATCAAAAGTCGAAAATCAACAACAACCGGCCCCTCGTCTTCGAATTTTCGATAAAAACAAAGCAAAACAAACGATTTAAAGTAAATTTATTTATCTTGTGATTTTGAGCATTCAACAATGTCTGAGCGAAAAGTTCTTAATAAATACTATCCACCGGACTTTGATCCGTCGAAGATTCCGCGCTGCAAGCTTCCGAAGAATCGTCAATACACCGTTCGATTGATGGCTCCTTTCAACATGAAATGTGTCACCTGTGGCGAGTATATCTACAAAGGAAAGAAGTTTAATGCTAGAAAGGAAGATGTCGAGAATGACACTTACTTGGGAATCCGTATCTATCGATTCTATATCAAGTGTACTCGTTGTCTTCAAGAAATTTCTTTTAAGACTGATCCTCAGAACACTGACTACGAGATTGAAGCTGGAGCCACAAGAAACTTTATGGCTTTGAAGCTAGCAGAAGAGCAAGCGAGACGAGAGGAGCAAGATCTGAAAGATGAAGAGGCGAATAATCCAATGAAACTTTTAGAAAATCGAACAGAGCAATCAAGAAATGAAATTGAACTTCTTGAGTCTCTCGAGGAATTGAAAGATTTGAGAACACGACATGAAAATATTGATTACGAAGCTCTTCTCCACCAATACGACCCAACAGAGACAGTTCAGCAGAGAGAAGAACGCCTTGCAAAGCTCGATGACGATTATGTGAAGACTGTAAAGTTTCAGAATAACTCGAATGGCTCAAAGCGTGTCGTTGAGGAAATTATCGAAGAACTTAAAGACGAAGACGTTTTGCCGATGAAAAAAACAAAAGTTGAGAGCTTTGCACCAAAGATTCCGAAACCTTTAGTAAAGAAAACTCTTGTTCTCGTCAAAAAGAAGGAAGAAGTATCGACATCAACAACGTCCACTGCCAAACCAGATGAAACAAAGCCCTCTGGATTATCACTCCTATCTGCATATTCGGACAGCGATTCAAATGAAGATTAACAACGATTTAATTAATCCCAACTGAGTTCCATTTAATTGTTAACATGATTTCAGAAATAAAAATTCGACAGAATATTTGCAAATCAACAATTTCCTCTTTTATTTCCATTTTTAATTGCTCAATGTTGTAATTTGATAGAATTTCTCTTTAAAAGTTTTAAAACAATTGCATCAAACTTTGAATAAATTGAAAGTTTCCTACGGAACAAAGAATCACTGCAAAAATTATGAGGAACGAGTAGGAAAAGTTTTGATGAGCTCAGAATAATTAAAAATGATTACGAGTGGAATCCTTGAGCTGAAAGTTTTCTTTCAAGCAGATAAATATAATTTGCATTCTTTCCCATATCAGAACTAAAGCTGAATAAACTTTCCGTACGAGAGTCTCTTTTTAATTGCAGACATCAACGACGATTGCTCTTTAGCAACGGACTTAATTAAATTCCAATGTTATTTTGCAATTATAACTTCAAACGAGAGCAATTCCTTTCTATTTATTTAACAGAAGAACGTTGCATTTTCCAATCATAATTTGCCCTCAAGTCGAAATTTTCCCATCAGACTTCATGCCACGTACAAAATAAATCCTTAATCTTCCTCAATTGTAATCGAAGAAATTGTGACTGCAATGAGAAAATGAAACGCTTAATTCGTTGTCAAATGTATTTCAGAATGTTTTCGTCACAATTAGACAAATTTTGTTTCTTCATCGCTTTTTTATTAGAAAACCCTTGAGTAAAAGAAAATTCCTCTTTTTAAAATAAATATCGATGGTAATAACTTGATAAACAAAAAACTTTGGCGCCAAAAAAGAATTTATTTGCTGATTATTGAATAGTACAAGAATTGAAACTCGGAAGGAACCGGAATAGTTTTGAATAATCACGCTGTCGCGTTGGAAAGTCCTTCACCTAATTGAGGTAATAATAAAGCAAGTCCTGCAGCAAGTCCAGCAAAAGTAGGGGGAAGTCCAAGAGAGGAAAGAAGGGGTACTAAACCCAGACCAACGAAAACTGTTGAGAGAATTAAAATTATTAGTTAATCTACTACAAATTTGTTAAATTTTGTAATATGTATACAAAGAAAAGTAGCTCTAAATATTTATGAATTTTAAATAAATTGGATACTTACGATATGGAAGCAATGGATTCAATGAATTTAAGACGCTCTTAAGAAGACCACCAACGCCCTCTGAAATAATTAATTTTTGTTAATTCTTCAAATATGCTTTCAAATTGAAGAATAAAATTACTCTCGCCAACTATTGTTTTAACTGCAGTGCCCAATCCAGGCATAGATAGCGATTTGAAGAGTTGATCCAAGCCTTCTCCAACTTGGGGAGCTCCTTGGATGCCACCTAGTAAAAAATCAAATTTTGATCAAAGTCTCAAAGATAATTCATTTCGAGCAATATCTACCAAAGTTTATCGCAAGGATAACGAAGATAGATGCACAAGCAATGAATTTCATCTTGATTCTTTGTAGGTTGAAGTGATAACTGAACTTGATTGATAAATTCTTCAGAATTGCAAACGAATTTATACAAATCAATCTCTTTGTTCTAGTGGAACTCATGATGCCTCGTAATAAGGTAACGAAAACATTTTCACAGATGTTCGTCTCGTGTTCTACTTATTTTGTTATTGATTGCAATCTTAAATTATGTCATTAAACTCTGAACCTCAAACTGATCAAACACTATAAAGGTTATCGTCGCAACGACTTCAACAGTTTTGTAATAAGGTAACAGATGTGTCAATTGTTCCAAGATGATCAACATTCTTACTCATTGAGAAGTCATTGACATCAGGCATATACACTCTAACCTTTTGAACTCAGCCATAAACTGGAAGTTGAGAGGTTAGAATGATTCTTTGATTTTTCAAGATCCAGATTTTTTGAATTTCATAACAAGAAGATTTGTGATAAGATCAGACATGTTTTATCGTGAACCAAATGCGAAGCTTGAAAGTATTAGCTAGGTAGCAACAAATTTATATTCTTTTGTTTAGACAGCTGTAAAACCGCGACTGACGTATTCTGAAAACATCTTAAAAAATATTGCGACTCAACAGTATCAGGATGACATCATTTAGAATATTATTCCAATTTTAGAGAGAAAAATATAAAACTTCTGGATGAAATAATTGATTTCATGAATTTGTTGCGAGAAATATATTTCTTTTTATTCAAAGTTACTTTGACAAAATAAATTTCATGATAAATTTACAGTTTCAACATTTGAAGAATGATAACGATTGGGGTTAAAAGTCCGGATACGATAGATGAGAGGGTTTTAGCCAAACCTGATCCTACCAATCCAGATAACAATGATTCAACTGCTGATGTGAGTGTTGTTATGAGACCTTTAACTACTCCTGCTGCTCCTGCGACAGCATTAGTTGCTGTGGTTCCAACTTGTCCAACTGTGCTAGCTGCAGTACTTCCAACTTGTCCAACAGTGCTTGCTGCAGTGCTGGCGACTTGTCCAACTGTGCTGGCGGCAGTGCTGGCGACTTGTCCAACTGTGCTAGCTGCAGTGCTGGCGACTTGACCAACTGTGCTAGCTGCAGTGCTTCCAACTTGTCCAACAGTGCTTGCTGCAGTGCTGGCGACTTGTCCAACTGTGCTGGCGACTTGTCCAACTGTGCTAGCTGCAGTGCTGGCGACTTGTCCAACTGTGCTGGCGGCAGTGCTGGCGACTTGTCCAACTGTGCTGGCGGCAGTGCTGGCGACTTGTCCAACTGTGCTAGCTGCAGTGCTGGCGACTTGTCCAACTGTGCTGGCGACTTGTCCAACTGTGCTAGCTGCAGTGCTGGCGACTTGTCCAACTGTGCTGGCGGCAGTGCTGGCGACTTGTCCAACTGTGCTGGCGGCTGTGCTGGCGACTTGTCCAACTGTGCTAGCGACAGTGCTGGCGACTTGTCCAACTGTGCTGGCGACTTGTCCAACTGTGCTGGCGACTTGTCCAACTGTGCTAGCTGCAGTGCTGGCGACTTGTCCAACTGTGCTGGCGGCAGTGCTGGCGACTTGTCCAACTGTGCTTGCGGCGGTGCTGGCGACTTGATTAACAGTGCTGGCGACTTGTCCAACTGTGCTAGCTGCAGTGCTGGCGACTTGATTAACTGTGCTGGCGGCAGTGCTGGCGACTTGTCCAACTGTGCTGGCGGCAGTACTAGCGACTTGAGTAACAGCTCCTAATTAATAATAAAGTGATCAAATGTTAATTTTTTGAGCACTGTTCAGTACAATAACTATAAATTGCGGACAAAATTTTCTATTACCTGCGACAGCTCCAAGTAAGTCAATGGAAGGGGCTTTTGTTGTAGTTGTTGCCACCACTGGGGCTTTTGTTGTAGTTGTTGCCACCACTGGGGCTTTAGTGGTTGTTGTACCTATTATTAAAAAAGAAATTAGATTTAAGTTTCTACTCGAAAAGACATATTTACCAACAAGAGCCCCGACAAGACCTTCAAGCCCCAATAATGGCGATGCCACGGATGGTGCTGCAAACAAAATATTTTATTTTCCACTTTTTTTCTAAAGAATTTTTGTCTACGTACCAAAATTAACCGAAAGGATGACGAAGATTGTAGCGACAATGAATTTCATCTTGTAGTTTATTCGAGACTCAAATAAGAACTGAAGAGATGAGTTCAGGACAAGGCAATATATTCGAATCGATTAAATTCAAAAAAAAATATTATTTCCAAACGTAATTTCGTCATGTCTGAAAAACAAAAGTCTGTTTTGATCTAAATACACGAAACGTAGCCAACGATTGACGTGTTTATAATGTCTACCGCATCAAAGCTTCTAAATTTTTCGAATGGCGACATAATTCGGAACTAACTCAAAATGGAGTATTTGTCCAAAGATTGTATCGAAATAAGTGTTTTACAATTGATATTTCACCCTGAAAAAGACATGAAACTTTAGAGAAATTGTTATTCGTTTCGTTCAACCTTTTTGATCTTCGTCACACTCTCTCATGTGATATTTTTTAATCCAAAAGTATTTTTACAGGTGTTTCATCGCAAACATCATCGGTTGCTGTCTATTCTCTCGAGATGAAACTTTTTTGAAGAGTAGCTTACACATTAAACAATATCAAGGCAAAAGAATCACTAATTGAAATTTTATCAAATTGCTTCCATCAAAGTTTCTCTCCTTCTTTTCTATTTATCAAAATAACAAAACAAATTAATTGCGAAACATATTTTTGCGGCTTCAGCTTCATCGTGAAACATTTCAAGAAGATTAATTATTACGATTTATTGTTCTGTACCTAAATTAATCATTCGCCAGCTGCACTTCCGACTTTAAACATTTGCAATAAAATCAATGGAAATAAACTGAATTTTTGGAGCTCACCTGGAGACTCAACCGAGGAGAAACTTTTAGTTTAACTTGGGTTCGAAGTTTTACAAACAAAACAAGATGACCGCTTGATCATCATTCAAATATCTCTCATGAGATCGACAACTTTATAACCGATTCGCTTTGTTACGTCAGGAGCTTTTGTTCGACTTTTCAAAGTCACTAGAAGAAGTTTTCCAAGTTTGGG
This sequence comes from Smittia aterrima, assembly GCA_033063855.1. NCBI lineage: Eukaryota > Metazoa > Arthropoda > Insecta > Diptera > Chironomidae > Smittia > Smittia aterrima. The sequence goes on from CP093829.1 coordinate 6,082,055, forward strand.
CTTACGAGGAAATGAAAGAGATAAATTTTACTTCACTCGAAGGGACTGAGAAGGTTTATTCAAAGCTCTGCTGGTGATTGCTTTCATTTCACGTTTGAATACTCAAAATCTTAATTAATCAAAAAGAGTTCGGCGTAGTTTCAGTGAATTGATTCAGATTTCCGATCCTTAGCACTTCAATAAATCGAAACTCTCGATGAACGACAGCAAACGGATTACAGGATTTTCCAACGTTGTCGGCAGCTTTGTGAACCTTCACAAGCGGCTCATGACATCAAGGCTTTCATCGCTCTGTCGATTTCAGTGAAAAACAAAAGCTGAGTCATGTTTTCTCGCATTGCGTTTGGTTCAAATGCAAAAGTGCTGACCAACGGTCAAAGGATTTTCATCGAAATCAATTCAGAGCGATATTGAAATTCGAGCTGCTCGGAATGAAAACTTTAATTATTAATGAAAACTGTGAATGGGAGTCTACTCCGAGTCTTTAATTTCAATCGGAATCTATTTCATTATGAAATTTAATGACAATGCTCAAGCTAATTTCCCAACTTAGCTTGAACATTTCAAGTTGAAGCTTAGAAATGATCCAATGAAGTTTGTTAAGGAATCAACTTAATTATCACTTCAGGCTGAAACACTCAAGTTGATTATGCTTTCGAGAGTTGATGCATTAAAAGTTACATTTTCCGTTTCCTGAGAATGCTCTTCAGTTGAATTCGCATCGCATAAGAAGCATTATAATTCAACGAGGAGATTCATTTCGAGTTACACTTGAGAGCGAAGGGAATGAAAAACTTGAGAGTTGAGATAATTGAAATCATTGCGATACAGCGAACGATGTGAATAAAAGCAAATTTAATTTCAGAAATGATTCTCAAGTTTCTCATAGTGCTTTAGGATGACTAGGAACTTGTCTCAAACAGTTCGCCTCTAGCTATCGACCAGATTTCCATGAGAATGTTTAAACCGATACTTTTGAACTTATTTTTTAATTGAAACTTTAGATTTTGTTTTGGCTTTCACTTCGTAGCTTCACTTAAAACTTTTCCATCGGAAATTTAATATATTTTCAAGCTTCTCGCTGTTTCCTGTACTCGATTCTAACGCCTCAAATTACGATCAGACTCGAGTGGAATGAATATTTCCCCGAGACGAAATTGAATCTTTTCAAACTCGTTTAAGATGATGTAATAAATTTGCAGTAAATCGGTTTAACTCTTACTCATGATACACTTGGTTCTTCATCGGATATCTCCTCTGGAATCTGATGAATATTCTCGTTAATATCAACAGCTTATCTTTGATATGCAAAGGAATTTTCATGCAACGACGTATCGTCATGTTTTCATTATCCTCTGACAGTGACAGCAACAAACCTTGTCAGCAAATCTCTTGACGTAAAATATTGAAAAGAGCCGAAGCCACTGCTCAAAATTTAAAGTTATAAATTGCATCCGTTTCATCATGATTCATCATCATAAAAAAAACTCTTCCTCAACTCGTATTCATAAAATTTTCGCTGATAAAAATAAATTGCGATGCATAAAAGTGAAGCAAAAAAATTGTTTGTTGATTTTTCCCGCAGATTTTTCCTCTGGATTAATTTATATGGAAGAGGGAATTTTATTTGAATTGAGTTTGGGCTTGTTCAAATGTTAGGTGAACATTTGAAAAATAATTTAAAGTTTCTCAAACGTTTTTGGTGACATTAAAGTTTCATTTTGAAAGTTATCCAACTTTCGACTAGAAGGTTTGAGAATGTCTGAGTGAGAATGTGTTATGCTGGTTGATTCAATCGGCCGTAAATGTCAATGAGGAGTTTCCTTTTTTCCAAACCAACGCATTAATCTAACATTATTTTTACAAAGTTATTCACTCGACTAACTCTTCACAACAAACTCTCCAATTATATCCATTTCATTGCATCAGTTTCACGTTTGATTTCATCGATTGCGAAATGTTTTTTTGTCCCGATAGACTTCTCGTCAATATTTATTTATCCTTGACGCTACTATTTTCAAATGCAATTAGCCAGCGGCTCTTTGTAAACAAGTAAATACTGAGCTCGACAACTTTTTCATTCTGCGATTTAGAAATAATTGTTGAATGGACTTCAAAAAGTTGTTTGATACTGCCCTCGGGTTTTCTGCAACGCAATTCTAATGAAATTATTTTAATCATTAGAGAGATTATAGAGTAGGAATTTAAATTTAATCCACGAATGTGAAAAACGTGTCATTCGCGGTCTAACCGCGTGCAATCTGGAATAACACTCGCTCGCTTGATGTAATGAATGAAATTTAATGATGAAATTTATTGCATTTGCTGATGGTAATTGAAAATATTTTATGAGCTTTCGGGGAACATATTTCAAAGCTTTGGCTTTCTAGTGTAACAATGTTTTCATCCGCGAACTGAATTTGCATAAATTATTACCGGGAGTGCAATGAAATTCGATGAAGCGGAGAGGGTTCATATTTAGACAAGATGATTCCGATCAACAATTGACGTAACTTTCAATCCCCTAATTATAATTTAAATCAGCCACTCGATGTTTCTACGTCGCTGCTGGCGCATAATTGAACAATTTTCCGGGCGAGTTGAATTGATGATTTAATCTCTGATGCAGTGTTAGTGTCTGTAATCGAATTTATTAAATTGAAAATTGCAAATTTACAAAATTTCTCAAAGTTTTGGTTCCCAGCAAATATTCTCAGAGAAACTAATGAGAGAAGAGTTTTGCGTGATAATCCCCATTTGCGAATGAACTCGACTGATAAGCGATAACTCATTGATAAGCTCCACTCGAAGGCGACTCGAGATTCTCATTCGAGTGAAGTCTTTGCAGTTGATCACAAGTGAAACGAGTGCCGGTCTCAAAATTGTGCTAATAATAAAAAACACTCAGTGAAGCGATGGAGAACTATACATCCGACTCGAGCGATTCAGACTCTCATACAATTGACTATCAGAACCGCAATTTAACACTGTCGAAGGTGGAGGATGATTTTCTCAACATGTTTAAAACAGAAAGCGCTTACGGTGATATTGAGACTGTGATTTTGTACAACAATCAACTGTCGAGTTTGCCTTTGTCATTGGCGAAATTCTCGAATCTTCACATTTTGGACATCAGCAACAATTACCTGACCACCCTCAACATAGAAGTGTTCGTTCACTGTCCATTGAGAACGCTGATAGCCAAAAATAATTTGCTCACGAACGAGTCGCTTCCGAAAACGTTCGCTTCGAAGCCCGGTCACTTACGTGAGTTGAATTTGAGTGGAAACCAGTTGACGGACTTTCCACCGCAAGTGCTCGGACTAAACTCTTCATTGAAATACCTTTACCTGAACGGCAATCACATCAAAAATATTCCAAACGACATTTGGAAGATGAAAAAGTGAGTTTCTCGAAACGAAAGAGTCGAAGACCTTTTCAATTTATCTTTCGTTCAGTTTACATTTATTATCACTCGGTGGCAATCGGATCCACACGATTCCTGATTCAATTGGTGCTCTGATGCAACTGCAAGCTCTCAACCTTTGTGACAATCTTATCGAACGTATTCCGTCGAGCATCGCTAGATTGCACAGTCTCAAAACTTTATCATTGCACAAGAACGGAATCAGAATGTTACCGCGCGAATTAATTTCACTGCAGAACCTGACGGAGGTGAAACTTTATCCTCCGAGCGAATTAATTAAGTTGCTAATTGAATATTTTATAGCTCTCGCTTCGTGATAACCCGCTCGTCGTTCGTTTCGTACAAGGTAAGCATTTCCCTCCTCAGTTTCCGTGCGAAATGTTGGTTGAGGAATTTAAATTTTTATTCGTTTCCTTTAGAACTTTCAATGACGCCCACGAGTTTGAAGGAGATTTCCGCGAGAGTTGTGAAGACCTGCTCAATCCCCTTTAGCCAACAAGACCTTCCACGGACTGTTATCGAATATTTATCTTCAGCGAATTGCTGCGTTAATCCTGAATGCAAAGGTGAGAATCCGAGATTGATGAATAAAACATTTTCCGTCTTCAAACTTCTTTCTCACCTTTCACAATTATCGGCTAATCTTTGCCAGTCTCGAATTTTACGTTCGGCAAAACCAGCTTTTCGTTTTGAGCTCATCTGACTTCGAGTTGATAACGACAATAATAAAAAAAAACTTTTCTTAACGGCGCGACCTTTTAACCTTTCGTCTACTTCGAGTTTCATGATAAGCTCTGTATTTAAACAAGTTCGGTTGAGTGTGCGTCAAGAGAAACGACCACTAGTGACTTCACTTTCTTTGTTGCTGATTGCGATAATGATTCAGCAAAAATTATTGACTATGAAAAAAGTCGTAAAGCGATTCTGTAGCTTTTTGCGAGTAATTTCTGCATGCTCGTTAAACGTTATCTCGAGAATGGATAAGGTTTATAATTGCTTGACGAGAGCTCCAGGCTTTAATTGCTTTTGTCTTTTTCCTTTCTCTCTCGTTTCAGGAGTTTTCTTCGACAATCGAGTGGAAAATATTAAATTCATTGACTTTTGCGGAAAATATCGTGTGCCATTCCTGCAGGTGAGTCGTCTCTTTACATTTGCTTTTGAATAGAAAGTGCTTAAGGGAATTGATTTTTCTCTTTTCAGTATTTATGTAGTTCCAGGTAAGAAACCATCTATCCCAAGTAAACCCTCGATAACCACTTGAGTGATCGATTTGTGAAATCAAAATCGTTTGTGATAGTAGAGATCGCAATCAAATTGGAAATTCATTCAAACTTGAAGAATTGTTGAATAAATTTAAATTCCATTTCAGATGTGTCGAGAACGGTGTGAGTTGCGCGGACCCGCAACCGAGTGCCAGTGGTTACATGATGAGGAAAGTTCTACTCGGCTAACAGAAGCCAGAACTGGCTGAGTAATAAATATTTGATTACTACGAAAAGCCGAAATTGCTATTTTAATGAAAGAGTTGCATCACCGCAGGCATCGGGAGTTGAATTTGATTGTTTGTTGCATTCTCACTCGAACAAGAAACATTGTCATGTCAATAAAGTTGTAAGAGCAGGTAAACATAAATATCTGATAAACAAAGTCAACAAACGATTGTGAACGCAAACTTTTCCCTGTCTCTCTCACTCTCTCTCCATAAACTTTGGAATGTTTTTATCGTTGAACGAAACATTTTCAAAGAATTTCCTCCTCGATGCTGCAAACGATTTATTCGAATTCCATCCCATTCACTCTTTGTGTCTCATTGTTCAGCGAGAAAATTCTCTGCATTTCTTCGTCATGGCTGCTTCTATATTTAACTATAATTCCATTGCAAATAATGGAAGCATCAAGCTTTGCTGGAGATGGTAAAACTTATTGCTGCAGCAGCAGGAAAATTTCACTGAGCTTTTACTTTACAATTCATGATAATTCCCCAAGACGAATTCTATTTTCCTATTCAAATTTGAAGAATGTTTTAAAACTGTTAAGCGGAATTTCCACTTTGCTTGAGGAAGTTTTTAGTTAATTGAACAACTATGAAAGTTTAATGCAATTCTTCTTGTTTTAAAATTCTGTCAGAATGAAAAAAGCTTAAAATGAAAAGCTAAAGGGCTTCTCTAATTTCGTTATTTGCCCTCGAGCGAATATTTTTCTTCGGAGGAAATCCCTTCGAAAAACTTAATCCTGAGTTATTTACATTCTCTCTCCTCGACCTTTTTCCAGCTCGATCTCCAACAGTGACGGAAGAAATCAATACCCAACTCACTACAATCTGATCTACCGATGACTTCTCTTCTCCCCCAAAAGTCTGTTTTTCTTTCCCACTTAGATTCTACTTTAGATTTTTTTAGAAGAGCGCCTGCACACTTTCCGAGGCTTAAAAACTTTAAAATTTAAGCAGAAAACGACACAGAAAATCAGCTTTAAGCACATTGTGCCTCCTCTCGAGTCTACTTCTCTCTGAAGCTCTTGGAATTCTAATAACGTTATGTGTACTCGAAGCACTTTCGTATTCACGGAAAGCTCATTAAAGTTCCATAAACGAGAGATTAACTTAATCTGCGGAATTAAACTCAATGCTTCGTTGGGTGAAAAAGCGAAGGAAAGGGAAACGTTCTTTCTTCGCGATGAGGGAAATTTAAAACGTCTTTCAAGTCCCAATGACAAAAGATTTTTCCTCTTCAAGTTTCAGGGAAGACAGAAACTTTACGACGTCATCAGCAGAAAGCTTCAACGAAAAGTTTCTCAAAAAGCTTTTAAAAATCAACGACCGTTTTAGTTCTCAAAACAAACTTCCGCATAAGAGAAATTAAAAAACTTTGCGAATTAAACTTTCCTTTCTCGTGTGAACCGCAGAAACTAACGATATAATGTGAAATGTCATTAATCATTTGCTGGAGCATTAAAAAGAATTCTTAACAAGAGAGGGAAGAAGGTTTATCACCTCGAAAGAAGGATGAAGGCGAAAGCGAGGAAAGAGGAAGAAAGAGTATCAAATAAAATGGGGAAATCCATTCTTCCCGAGCTGTGAAGATGGCAATAACAAAGCCTCTTTAATATGTTTTCATTCTTAAGATGATGATGACGATAATGGGAATTCAATATGTGAGAGAGTGTTTTCTTTCTTTTATTTCCGATCACATACAAAAGGAAAGTTCGCCTCTCGAGTGACACTCTCGACGCTATTAAAAATCTTACGACGTAAAGCGACACAATTTGCTCGTTGAACTTTTTTCTTTCCCTTAAATTTAACGACCTTACAAATGCGAAGCGAAAATAAAAAGTAAGAAAAGATCCGAGAATTGATTTTCTATACGCTTTTGGGTTTGAAAGTCCCAAATCGTATTAGCTGAAACTCATATTTCTTTTATTAGCAGCATAATGCAGTAAAAACACTTCCCGAACGTGATCCGAATGTGAGCAGACGACTTCTCAATGTCAAAAATTATTCACAAGAGAATATTTTCCGTAGACAAACTTGCGTATCTTCCATGCATGCCAACGACGAGTTTGTTGGGGGGCGGGGCGGTTGCTTTCACTCATGACAATTCAGAGACGTTTGCGGAATTTTATTCTGATGAAACTTTCCCCAGGAAAAGCCGGAGAAACTTCTATGAGACGAGAAGTGAAAGGAATTTTCTCGATGCGGTCAGAAGATGAAAATAATTAATTTCATTGCCGGAAAAAAGTGTTTCCACTGAAATTTTGTTTTGATTTATTTCTTCTCACTCTTGCAGTGACTGTGGTTTCTGACAATGCACCACTTTTCACATCTCCGAGTGGTGAATTGTTCTCCTGAAACAAAGAACGTTACATTCGCTTCATCCCCGCTAGTTAAAACGATGAATATTTCATCCACACGAAAATAAGTTTTTTTTCAGTTCGGCTCATTCGCAGCAACAGAAGCAAAAAATATTTTTTAACGCAAATGGAGATGAGTTTGCTCAACTAGAGTGAAGGGCTTTTCCTCTGTTTGCTTCATTTCTCTGATAACTAAAAAAAGCTTCGAAGAATAAACCAAAAAACTTTTTCCCCCTTGCATCGGATATTTAAACAGTTTTTCAGAAAGCTATAAACTAAGTTGAGAAATTTATTTGATTCTGCAGTGCCTGGTGGGATAAAGTGAGTGAGAGAGAGAATAACTGTCGTTTCATTTTTCTGGTCTTTTACCCAAAAGGGACGAAAGTATAGCGGTCCGATAAAAATAAAAATTCGACATTTAAATGGAAATTCTGGTTCATAAAACAAAAAAGCACATTCGAATCGAATTGTGGAGATCTTTAGCGAGACGAGAAGGGTCTGTTGGGAGCATCAATGTTGTTATTCAATTCTCGTCATGAAAATTTAGAATTCTCATGCTCTGCACGAGTAAAGAGCTTTCAATTAAAATTGATTGGTTGTTTTGACGCAAATCAATAAATTCCAAAGCATCGTTTGAATTCTGTCAACTTCACTAATTGCGTCGCTTGTTGTTCATTTCAACGATTAATCGAATGCCTTCCGCCGGTTAGAAAAGCGAAGCGAAACGAAAATTTGCAAATTTTCCCCAGACCGCGCTTCAACGTCAATTCAATTAGTTGGAGTCGTGTCAATTCAAGAATTGAGTGATGGAACCTCGCAATCGACTGTTTGTCCAACCAATTTGACACGTCCAACGTTAAACCCAAAACGCGATTGTTGACTTTAATTAATTTCCCTTTCTAGCACGTTCAACTGTCGAAGTGATTTAAGGGAAAGCTCGCTCGTACACGAAAAATTTATTTATAGCATTTCTCTTCTGATAAAAAGGTTCTCGAAGCTCGTGATTCTTGTTAAAGCGATCGCTTAATTACGAACCTTCAAGCTGCTCACTGAAAACTTTTCAACATGAGCACACACACAAAGTCTTTGCTTGTTTTCAAAATTTATTGTATCGAGTTTCGCTTAAAACTTGAGAAAGAAGAAAGAACATTTGTACACAGTAAATTCCAACACGACAGAATAAATTCCTCAACGAAAGTTAAATGAATTTTTTTTTTGCTCGTCGTTTACTCGACGAGAAGAAGAACAATGAAAGTTCATCCTTCCATTAAAGTTATGAACGGTAATTGTAGTTGTAACCAGAGCCTACGAGACATGGCATAATGCTCTCACACCGTCTCTCCTCTAATCGCTCATTGCACACGTGTGGATTCAGGTGATTTAGAACAGTTCGTGTTCGTATCTGAACGGCAGAGTCTCCGCAAGTTTTACTACATGGAGACCAAGCCGACCAGTGAGAGTATCGACACTGGTGGTGATGATGATGATGCTGGGCGTTCGAAGGATTTGTCATCAGTGAGGGTTGAGCAGCTTTCGAGTTCCCGCAATCGTTAAAGCAACGCTCGAAGTGCACTGTTGTCCGAGGGCAAGGAAGACCGCCATTCTGTGGACGTTGCTGTCAATTTGTCGGAAGAAATATGTTAGAGAGAATCAACTTTTATTGCTATCGTCGTCGTTAAATCTTACGATTATGCTTCGGTATTTCCATCGAAATCCTTCGCCGCATGTCGCATTGCAGGGCTCGTGCTTCCATGCGGTTACTTTGCAATCGATCTTTGGACTCAAACCTTCATAACTAACAAGTGAATAAGCTTGAAGACTATTCGACATTGGATCTGTTGGATGGAAACTTTAGTTGAAGAACTTGTAAAGTGATTTAATGATTTTCTTACTTTTACATGTTTGGAGGCAATCTTCTATTGAAAAAAAGTTGTTCTTGTGGTTAGGGCAACCAGTGTAAGTGAAGAGTCCACAATCGTCTTTCTCATTGTCGTAGAACCAACGATTTTCTGGCTTCAAAATATCACATCGTTGCCTCAACGGGGGCATCAAGCAATGAGCTGAGAAGTTGATGAATAATAAAAGAAAATTGAAGAAATGATAACTCAAACTTACGGTTCCTTCCGCTATCGTCAATGCAAGGTTTGTTTTTGTGTCCGCACAGCTCTCGGAAAATTAACTGCGAATCATAGCAAGGATGCTCAACATCTGATATCTCCATGGCATCTAAGTACTTAGAGACGTCATCTTCGTCATCATCATCGTTATCTTTCATTAATTTATGATAGAGAGTCACGATTCGATTGAGGTTATCATCTCCCGTTTGATCTTTTCTTAGTTTTGGAATCTTCACGCGGATTCTCTCGCCGAGACCACAAGTCGCTGAACATTTGCTCCATGGACTTAGGTTTGTCAGCTTACAAGGTTTTACGTTGTGAGCCTTTGTCAGAAAAAAATGGAAAATGAATCATTCAATCAACTCTGAGTTAACTTTGCTTTACTTTCTTATGGACAGGCTCGTCGACAATATCGCCTGAGCAAGATGCGACCTCACACTCTTCTTTGATTCTAAGTTCGTTTTCAAACTTTTTCTGGCATTTCCTTTGATTCTTCTTTATGACGTACTCACGAGTTTTGCTGTCAAATAAACAAAAAGTTTATTCAAACGTTTCCTGGTAAAAGCCACGAACGCTTTTTCAAGTGGACGACTAAGGGTCGAGCGTTGCAATGCGAAAAGCAAATGTTTTCTCACCGCAGCTCGAGGAAAGTTTATGATTTTTAATTGGATTTCAACACTTACGTTCTTTCGCCTTTGCCACATGGTTTTGAACACTCGCCAAATTCAGTCCAATCTGTGTTCGAAGTGAAAGTTCAAAGGATAAAGTTTGAAAGTTAACTCGATTCTTTACCTGTTAGTGCACATTCGCCATCAGGTCGAGGATTCTCTTCCGTGTCGTTTGGACCTTGATCATCGTCGCCTCTGCAGATTTTCTCTGTTCCCTGACATTCGCTGTACTCGATGAGCTTCTTCTTGCAACCTTTCTCTTCTGCAGCTTCTGGATTCAGAAACTCGCGTTCCCTCGACTTTCGTCCTCGACCACACGACGCATCACATTCACCCCAATCTCCATACGCAGTCACTTCGCAAGGATTTCTTGACGAGACTGCTGATTCAACTTCTTGTTCTCGGTTCTGATTTTCTTCTTCTTCATGTTCGCAATTCTTCTCGTAAAGTCTCTGCCTCGTTAAATATAAACGCGCCAACGGTTTCATATCTTTATTGTCCGGGTCGTGGAAAGGCGAGCGTGGATCATTTGGTTGATTTGGTTTAATTCGACGGATGGCTTCCTTCGGAATTGTCGGTTGATCTGATGAAATGTAAGTTGGCCCGCTATCAGTTCCAGCATCGTAAGGATACAAATTTAAAACCTTCTCTTCCACCCAAGAGCCGTTCGATAGACAAAGCTCTAATCCGCTTACGCCCACAAACCAATCAGGCGATGGATAAATCATTGAAACGAGAGAAACTAAATGATGACTGGAGTCGACACGAAATACAGCAAAAGTTTTGCCTGTTACGTTTGGATAGGAAATTCCTCGAGCTTTGATAATTGTTCTGATATGTTCGCCCTAATTGAAGAAACCATAAAATAAGTTTAACAGAATTCGAATCGAGGAATTAGAATCTACCTCATCCTTCAATTCTTTTTCCAATTGTCTTGTTGATCCGTGCTCGGCAAGTTCCTTTAATCCATCACTCGCTGGTTCGCCATAAGTCCAAAATCTGAACTCTGTTGTGTGTGAAGCTCCGATAACATCGCTGAACTTAGTTAACCATCCATTATCGGGAAAGTCTTTGGGGTGAGTGTGTCGAGACCAAAGACCTTCAAACGTCAGCTCGTACTTTGCTTCATCGCACGCTGTGCACTTTTCAAGGACAATCGGTTGTGTATCGCCAGAGTCAGCTTCGTCTTCACAAAAGAGTCGACTCAATGCTCCATCATCGCTAAACCAAACATCGCGATGTTCTATCACAGTTGATTTAAACACGACACATCCTGTGCCTGCTGCTGGAGCTGTCCATGTCACCTAAGACATTTGTTTTATGATTTAGAGAAATTCTTAAGGAAAAACAGAGAAATTCCATTACCAAGACATCATTCTTTGGAAAACTGCTCGTATGAGTCACCAGATTCTGACATTTCTCGGAGAACTTCGAGACCGCACTCGAAACGATGTGAAATCTTCCAACATCGTCGTCGGTTCGTGCTCCCGACGGTCTAGGATCAAAGGAATCTCTCTCAACGGTTATGAAGAATCCAGTGAATTTGTGTGGCGTAACTTGAGCGAATCGAGTGATTCCCTCGAGACTGACTATAATGAAGGTTTGAAACTTTTTTTTTCTGCTGCTAAAAGGAAATCACTTGGGAAGGACTCACTGTTATAAGTTTCACCGGGAATGTAGCGAACAGGTTCGTTGAATATTCTCAATCGATAACGTCCGTCGGGAGGTGATTTATTCGCTGACGAGCCTTCCGGCGTTCGATCACATTTCAATGCGCTCACAAGATAAAATCCAAAGCTCGATAAAATTACGAGGCACAAGAAATTCCCGCTTCTCATTTTCATAAAATTGTCTCTCGAGATTTTTCAATGTTTAACGGAACAAATCCGCATGGCTTCACCAGAAACTCCTAGAAAATGAAATCCAATCGTTTAGTTTCAATCGACGAACGACACCACAAAAGTTGCTTCAAACAATTTATCCTAATCGAGGTTAACCCTTCGACAAAACAACTGAATATTCGATGGGAAAACCACTTGCCGCGATACAATCGGGATTTGCTATCACAATATATTTATTCTCACTCCAATTATTGTTTTCAATTCAACGAATCGCAATTTAGCGTTTCAATAAATTCAATTGAAGCTCCGAGCGTTTCGAGAGCTCGATTTCAATCGAAGAAACGAAGCGTTATCACTTTTGATTTTTCCATAAATTATTACGGAAAACAAATCATTATCATCACCTTGTGTCAAGTTGAGTTTTGTTTTCAATTAGCCAAGTTCAACTTTCTAGAAATTTTATTTGTTTTTCACTGAAAATCTAATTAATCGCGAGAAAATAATCCAATTACGATTAAATTTTAATGTGTTTACTCGCGCTGATATTTGCAGAATTTTTTTTTCTTTATTAATAATCTTCTGGCTCTTTCGGGAGCTTGAATCAAATCACGTCTGTTGCGAAAGACTAAACTGAGCGCAATGAAATATTTTCGCGATGATGATGAGAGTTTGTTCGATGAGACTCTCAGGAGCGAGAAGATTTCCTTCCTTTCATTCTCCGAGAGATTCACTCTGATGCTTCGCTTGCTCGCGAGCATAGTTTGTTGTTATGTTTATCGATTTCGCAATCTTCCGGCAACTAATGCGCTACTTTATTCGTCGTGTTTACCCAGAAATTCTGTTTGTATCAACAGTTTGTCTCGCTTCTTTCGAGCAGATTTCGAATTGTCGTAGACTCAATGTTGATTTATGATCGAGACAATTGCCAGCTCAAGCGTTAGGCACGAGCGACCTAAAGAAAACACAAAAGCATTTTCATGTTTGTCGGTGGCAGGTTAAAAGGAATGTGAAGACTAACACGTGAGAGTTTTCATCAGCTCATTTCGATTCGATTATTGTTAAACGAGGTCAAGATCACTCTCCTGACATTTTTTTCTTTCTTCTTCTCGAACTCGTAAATTTAATTCATTTTGGATTCCTGCCAGAAATCATTTTCCCCCTCGCTCCCCACCTCTTGAGTCTGCTGACTTGTGATCTTGAAAAAATAAAACATTTCTCCCATTTTTTTTTCTAGGAACGAACAAGAAAAATAATAATTTGATTGAACAGCGTGAACTCTCGCAATCTAATAACGAATCTGCCCTTCAGATCGAAAATGACATGAAAAGCAAATGAAAATCACTAACAGCGTCGTTAAATTACTTCGAAAATGGTTTCGCCAACAGAAGAGCGAGAGAGAGAGAGACATGACAGATTACCGTACAAAGATAAATATTGTCATAAATAATCTTTTGTACATACGCTCGAGCTCATTGTAATTAAAAAAGGATTTCAAAGCGCGTTTCAACTTTGTCGTTTTCTTGACAGTTTTAATGAGTCAGGTCGTGGGTTTCAGATGCTTCACAACATCCTCTGCGTCGTGTCGGCACCTTCTCCAATTTCACTGTCTACCCAAGCATAAATAAAAGAAGTTTTTTTCCTTTCCCTGCATTGCAACTGAGTCGTGGATGAGTTCGTGTGGAGGCTTTCATCTGGAAGAGGACTGCGAATAAATGGCTTGAGGCTTCCGACAAAGTGCAAAACAGAGAAAACACTTCATTATGCAGAGAAAGAGAGAACCTTGCACCACAAACGAATGATATCTGAAGCAAAAACTCTCGACGTGGAGAGGATGCATTCATTCATCATCATGTAGAAAGAATGGAACAAACAGCAAGCAAATGAATCCCACAAAGAGCAAAAAAAAAGCTCTCAGGGTGATAATTATTCTCCACTTTCCCTCTGCACTTTGCAAATGAAAGAACTAAAGTAGAAACTCCTAATATAAAATACATTTAAGAGGGAGGAGGAGATTAAAGTCTGTGTTTACTTTAATACTTTTTGTGTTTTCCCCAGCTATCCAATCTAACTCGAATAGCAAAACAAAACAGAAACATATTTTGATGGAAATTTAATTAAAACGACTCTTTTGTAGCTTCGTTGTAAATATCAGAAGATTTTTCAATTTATTTACGCTTAGGGAGAAGACAAAAACAATCCGAGCTCTGCTGATGACAAAGTTTTTTGTTCGCTTATATCATTCGTTGATCTGTGAAGTTGTTAAAGTTACGCAAACGCTGAGAGAAGTTTACTTTGCTCGTGGCTTGCGGACAATTCGCTAAAATAAATATATTTGAAACTCAGAGCTAGAAGATTGAAATTACGTCTTAAAGCTCTTTTCGACAGCGACTTCCGATGAACTCTGCTTTGCTCTATAAATCAGATAAGGAGTAGGAAGACGTCAATAGCACCTAAGGCAATCTCCTCCGTCTTGTTTATATTACGGAAAGACTGTTGTGACTTCCTTTCCTTTCATGATTGCCATGACTCACTTGAAACTTTGATCGAGAACAAATGTTGCTCTCAGTTGAACAAACAGACGCAAATAAAACAGAAGCTCGCCAGAGAAATTTAATTAAAACGAAATTCAGTCAATTAAGTACGCAAAGCGACGTCTGCTAAATGTTTTATAATTAATTGACAATATTTTTTTTCAAACGACGCTTTTTCTTATCCGCTCGTTGTTGAACCTTTCTGTGCTGCTAACTTCAAAACTTTGTCAGAAGTTGTTGAATAAATTGCGTAAATTCCTCAGAAAGAAGAGCGCAACTTGCGACCAATTAAGGCAAATGACTCATTCTGGGCCAATCATAAAATGAACTCTGAGATAAATGCTTTCTCCTTTCAGAGTTGGAGAAGAGGGAGGAACGTGTATGGCAACCACGATTGTCGTAGTCTCATTATTTATAATAACGGCGGAAATGTTTTGTGTTCTCGTAATTGCCGTTGAGCTTCGCTGGTAAAAGTCGCATTGTCCTCAGTCAGGAGAATTAATTTGCTTCAAATCACGTCAGTCGCCATGTTATCCGGTGAAAATGTAAACGATTATTGCCACACAGGTTTATCTTCTGAATACGATTTCGTGTTGTATCAGAGCATCTACTGCTGTTCCAGACGCCGCCTGTTTAATCTAATGATGGTTGTTGAGCGCAAAATGCTACATTACGACTTACGAGTGAGATCATTTGGAATCTAATATAACGAAGGGGAAATAAACAACTGCCGTCGTTTGCGTGTGTGCTTCATCGGCTGTTTAGGGAATAAACACGAATCAGACACCTCATGTTCATGAGAACGAACATGAGCATCGATTACGATAAAAGAATTCATTAGATTTATGACACAATGAGTGCTGAGATGAGATCATTAAATTTCAAATTTCTTGAATTTGCATGAGAGCAGGAGAAAGACAAAGTGAAAATAATCTTTGCTTGTGAATAAATTAAATTTCATGCTGATGATGATACGATAGAATAACGATCAAAGCGAGTTAAATTTTACAGCCAGCAAACACTTAAAGTGAAACCATGATAACTGACAGAAAATGATTACGAAGGAGATTTCGCCAAAGCTTTCATCTCATCATCTCCAGTAAAAATCTCTCTTTTGTTGAGCCCGCTACTTAGCAACCTCTATCCTTAGCTACCCTCGCTTCACGGCAGTCTTTATGATTCGGATGAAAAGCTCTCCTCCGTCCCAAATAAATATGATGTAATCTATCTTCATGCTTTTGTTGTTGTCGTCATCATAAACTCAAGTTCTATCTGACGACAGAGCCTTCTGAAAGCAGAAATTGTTTCGAAACACGGAGAAACCTTTAAAAGGCTTAATTCATTGCTCTTCACTTTATGCTTGAGGGAAATGTTAAAATTTAGATTCCGGAATCTCGAAAAGCTTTTAGAATAAAAAATTGAGAGATTGAGCACTTCGACGAGGAATTTATTGAAGGACTTTTATCCGCTTTGGGTCAATCAATTTTTCCTAGAAGTAAAAACTTTTTCGTTCGCAAAAAAAGTCCTAAAACGTCAACGAGAAAGCTTTTTTTTGTTGTTGTTGAAAAGATTGAAATAAATTCTGTTCAAACAAAAGAGAAAGAAAATCTTCAGGAAACCTATAAACACTAAATTCTAAAAACGAAAGAGAGATCCTTGCCAACACAGGAATGAATGAAAAAAAGTTGAACCGGAAAACTCTCTGAACATTTGAGAACAGGAAAATATTGTTTTTTGAGCTTGCTGTGAACACATCTGAGGAAGGAGGATTTACGAGCCCGAAGCGTCACCGTCAGTTTATGAAACCACAGGGCTCCTTTGACAGTGCGCACCTCAAAGCCACAACAACCAGAGACAAACCGTAATAAATCAAAAATTCCACAGCAACTTAGTTCACGCTCGAGCGGTTAATGTCAAACTGTGAAATTACTTTGGAAAGTAATGTAATCATCGTTTACAACCCAAACATTCGCGGTTCTTGAAAAATCAACTTCAATGTTGTCCTTATGTTGACGATGTAACCTTTTATCCTACTCGCAGGATTTTCAATTGGAATGTTTCTGAAATATTTCATGAATCCTTAGCTTCCATCCTCAAATAACAAACCGGAATATTTACGCTCGTTACTCGAGAAGTTGAGCTCAGCTCGGAAGCATAAATATTTGCAGAGAAAACTTGTCATCGACATTTTTTTTTGTAAACTTGCGTTTCCATTCTGATCACGATCTCACAAAGTTTCCCTTTGCCTTTGCATTCATCGCAAAATGTTTATCTGATTTCGACCATATTGATGCTGTACTCGTGATTGATTATTCAGCAAAAGCTTCCAATAATTCTCGATCCGTATCGGTAAATTTATTCAATTAGATCTTGATTAATTGTTTGTAATGAATTTGTTTTCATATTTAAGCTCTCGACAATATTTCAGGCACAGACTTTCTTAGAAATAAATCAAATAACAAATAATTTGTATCCCATTAGGATCAGAAAATGTTAAAGGTTTGAAGTAACTTTGAACTGAAAATTTTTCTTTACAAACTTTGGTAAGACGTCATTAAAACGAAAAAATTAAGAAGACCGGTCACAGGCGAACTGGTACAAGGATTTATTCGATTTTCGCTTTTCGGTATTAAATTTTCATATGTTCCATAACAACTATCCGAAATTATTCCGACTATCCATAAACATCCTAAGTCAGTCTGTCCGTCTGTCTGTCTGTCTGTCCTTCCGTCCGACTGTCCGTGAGCTGACGGTCGGACAGACATAGTGGCCATAATAAGGTTTTTTCTACGAAAAAATCCTTAAAAATTTAAACGTAAATGGAATTTCAAGGGTAAAACATCGAAGCCGCTTTCAGTGGAACATAGTTTTCATCTGTTACAACAAAGTTTCAGCTAAAAATTGAATACTATTAAGCTTATCAATCAAATGTTTCACTAGTTTTTTAGATTATTATTAGATTATATTCCTATACAATCCATGAATTGGATAAAAGGAAACTCTTCAGGATTATCAAATATTCAATTTTAACAACTTGGAAAAATCTCATTGCTTCATCAGAGTGATCGTTGATTTTCTTTCTTTGTCAAATGCTTCTTGCTCCTTTTGCTGTCTTATGTTCTGCTTGTTTTCATTTGAATTTGCTAAAGTCCTTCAGGACTAAGGATCTATCTTCCTCACGGTGACCCACTCCGTGACTAGTAAGGCCACCGATAATCGACTTGATATAAATGAGTGGTGATGTTGACGGTTTTTAGGGAAAAACTTTTCATTTTCATCTGTCTAAACAAAAGTTTGTCTTACTTCAATGTACAATTCATTTTGTATGAAAAAGGTGGAATTTATTTTATGTTTATTCAGTTATACAATAACCGCTTTTAATCAGAAAAAGTTTTCTATCGTTGTGCGCAAAAGTTTTGTTTAAACAAATGAACTGAAAACTACAACATCGCTTCAAAATATCAAACCTTGAGTAATTTTGACGAAAATATTTCCTTTTTACAGGAGTTCTTTCCAAAATTCAAATCGTCGAAGGAATCCTTGCTACAGTTGTTAATGCCGTCGTTGGTCAACTTGAAATGACTAAAAGTTTTCAAAATCAATAAACGAATAGCGTTATTGAACATATTTTTAATCGTCACACGCAAAACATTTATTAAAACAGATGAAAACGAAAATTGCTTGAAGTTTCAAAGGCCACGTTGATTCAAGACTATTAAAAGCTTTTGCTTGATAATATTTTTGAATAGCATTTCAATTTCTGGAGATAAGGTCAAAAAAAAGTATTTTCTCCCAATATTATTTTAAAAATAAAATAAATTCAAATTTTAAGTCTTCATAAAAATTTTATTTCGATAAAAATCTTTCAATTTCAAAAAAGTTTAGATATTCATCTCAATAATTACAAAACGAAGTTAACAATTCCAAAGATGAATTTAAGAATTGTAGCGAGGATAGATCCAACCAGTGGGATGCTACCAACAAGTCCAACAAGAGTACTTGCAATTGGACCAAGTGCTCCTTTAACTCCATCGACAGTGCTAGTAACTCCTTGAACTACATTAGCGCCTGTTTGGACCACAGTGTTGACTAAATTAGAGCCTGTTTGGGCCGCAGTGTTGACTACATTAGCGCCTGTTTGGACCACACCGCTAACTAGATTAGTGCCTCCTTGAGCAAGTCCTCCAGCTCCTTGAACAAGTCCTCCAACTAGGTTACCAGCTTCGCCAAGTACTGGAACTCTAAATGGAAATACTTTCAAGCATAGATCTATTCGTCTTCATATGTAGTCACCGCATAAATCAAACAGCCCACGTAAAATATTCGATGGGAAAAACTGTTAAATTATTACGAAAAGTCGCTTTTTATTAATTTCTGAATGCTCGTCTAATCCAAACTATTTACTAAAGAACATCTGCGTGATGTCATCAGTTTTCATGGTATTGCTGATCGAAATAATTTAGAAAATATAATTTAGATACTTAAGTCGACATCGACTAGTTTCCTGTAGAATTTTTGGCATTCGAATTGGGCTAAAGTGAAGCAGATACAGTGTAGGCCATGTTTGAATTCAACGGTTTAATTTTCCCTTTGCCGAACAGATTCGCTATGTTACGTATGTTTTTTTTTGTATGGGATTCAAATATGGCCTATATACAAATATATACTTCCCTAGAGCCTCGGATTGTGATTGAAATATTAGATTGTGAATTAAACTACAGCTGAAATAAAATATTCGATGTGAAAAACTGTTTAAATTAAAATAGTTCAATTAAATGCTAAAGCTCGTCTAATTCAAAATTTGCAAACACCTTTTACAAATAATTTTGGTGATATTTTGAACGAAAACTTTTCCATCGTTTATATCATAAATTTTAAAACAAAACGTATCA
The DNA here is from genome assembly GCA_033063855.1 of Smittia aterrima. Lineage (NCBI taxonomy): Eukaryota > Metazoa > Arthropoda > Insecta > Diptera > Chironomidae > Smittia > Smittia aterrima. Next base: position 6,101,380 of record CP093829.1, read on the forward strand.
AATGAAACATTGGGAGAGCTTATGCTGAAGACAGGAAACGACAATATTTCTGTTTTCAAAAGAATTCATTGCGAATGCAAGGGAGACGACATCTCAAAGCTCTGCTTGGTGAATGGAGAAATATGAGACAATTTAACGGCAAGCGAGAAGAAGCTTTCATCTCTCTCGATGTCCTTTGGGGTGGAAGACATCACGTTCCTCGTATGGCACGATCCCACTTAAGTTTCTCATGTTTCTTGTTTCTTATCGCAAATTTGCATAATTTGACTTTACACATTGTTGAACAGGAATGACGTTGAGAGTTTCTTTGCTTCGTCTCAGCTGTTTTCGAGACATTCTTTGAGTTTGCAGAGTTGAAGTGCGACAATTGTTGAAGGAAAGGAAATTTAATAAAAATGTCAATCAACTTTTCTTTTCTGAGTAATTTCCTGATTTTCTGAATGACGAAGGCTGTTGACTTCCCGTTTCAAGTGAAATGAATTCTCAATTAAAAGTTTGTTGACGAAGAGCATTTCTCATTTAATTAAACAGAAACAAAACAAACTGAGCCTCATTCTTTGATAACAATCAGAAGAATAAATGAGATTTTAATTCACCATCCAAGTTTCACTTTGTCGCTTGTTTCTTGCTCTCGACAGTTTCATTGTCACTTTTAGACATTTCGAATTTATAGAATTTCACTTCGAGAGACAAAATATTTCGAGGAAACGTCGCAAATGAAATTCTTGCTCGAGTTTGCGGATCTGCTGGCGAAGTTTGAATTGAAATTCGAGAAACAGTTCATCACGACAAATGCAAAGATTTCAACATTTGGAGAGAAAAAAAAGTTGAAGATAATTTTCGATTAATTCATGCAAAGTCTTTGCAGCAAAGAGAAACTGTTGATGTGAAACAAATGTTGCCTACACAGCAGGTTCAATGAAAACACTTAAACACAAAAGCTTTGAGTGGTCGTTGAGGAATTCAGAAATTTCTGGAACTTTTCGTTTTCATCTGTTTAAATAAAACTTCTCTGCCGATGGTAAGAACATTTTCGATGACGATTTTGAAAGTTCTTTGCTCTTTTTCCATCTTTTGAAACAAAAGATGAGATCATCTGGATCGTCGCTGAAAGTTGAGTCCGACTTCCTTCTTTGCAGTCGAATAAATTTGCAGTTGGTTTTAAGTAAATATTTTTCATTTTTCGCACAATTTGATGTAGTTTGAAATTAAACAAAATTCTTACTCGGAATGTGTGGGTCGCAGACGTGGTTTTGACTTAAAGATCCAGGAACAGATCATCATGAAAAAAGACAGCGACTTCCTGTCAGAAAATGTGTTATTGTAAATTAAATAGTATTATGCACATAAAAGCATCAGATAGTCTTTTGAATTTTTTGTTCTTTTTCCATCTGTCAAAACAAAAGTTGAGATCACCATCGAATGTCGGGTTCAACTTTCTTCTTCAGTTGGCTCATGAAACTTGCAGCTGGTGCAAAGTAAATGTTTTTCACTTTTCGCACGTCACAATTCGATGATCGTGAAATTTTATTAAAAAGCGACTTTTCGATGTCATTTTCATCAGTTTAGTTCCAGTCAAGTTCTTAACAAGTCAAAATCCAAAATGAAACTTTTCGGGATCGCCGCATTCATTGCCATCATTGGTTTAGCTTCTGCTCAGTTTCAAATACTCAACACAGTTCTTAGAGGTGTCCAGGAAACTGTTGGAGTTGTAAAAGATGTCGCTCAAGGAGCAATTAGCCATGTCTCCGATGGAGTAGCTCATATTCCCCTCGTTGGAGAACACGCTGCAGGACTTGTTGACGCTGCTGGTACTGTTGTTATCGAAGCCGCTGAAAGTGTAAAAGGAAAAGTCTTACCCGCTGTTGCAAACACTGTTAACGAAGTGAAAGACGTAGCTGTTGGTACTGTCGATTCTCTTCAAAGCAAATTGAAAGGCCTTGTTACACCGATTATTTTAACTCTTTCCGCCGTTCCACACCTTGGACCAATCCTGTTTCTTATTCTACCATGTCTATTGACTGCAGTTTTCACTATTCTTGGTGCGGTTAAACACATTATTGGTATAATCTAAACATCTAATTATTTTGAAATTGGAACATCTTAATCAAAATAAAAAGATTTTGACAAATATGTACATATTATTAGTTTCTGTATCTTTAAGCCATTTTAAGTTGTTAAAAGGTTTTTTTCATCTAAATTGGAATAATCTGCAGTGATCAATTTTCTGCAGAGTTTGATATATACAACAAACATATTTTAAATTCCTAAAAATTAATATTTTGCTTTAAAAGAAATACCTCATTCGTTTCGACTTCCTTCTTCATTAAAATTCGTCTGCAGTTGAATAAACCAGCAGATGGTGTTGAACAAATATTTTTCACTTTTCGCTCGTCATTACTCGATGAGCTAGGATATTAAACAAAAAGAGACTTTTGAAAGTCACTATCCAGAAATTACATAGAGAAATGTACTCACCCTGAAGATTTTACTTTTCAAGAACTTCTTATAAACTCGCAGTTGAATTCTTTTCCTTGCCTATTCTAAAAAATTTATTGTAATGAAAAGGATTTTAATATTCAAATATTAATATTCAAATATCTTGTTTAAAAACTTAAATTTTATTCAAAGTGAAAAGAAAAACTCTCGGATTCAGACAAGTTCTGAAGAAGTTGAAAACAACTGAGGATGATGACTGCGATGTTAATGATCCATCTGTCAAAATAAAAGTGGAAAATATTTGGATTGTCTCCGATCCTTCTTCATTAAGCGCATTTTTTGCAGATGAATGTACTTGCAAATGGTCTTGAGTAAATATTTTTCACTTTTCGAACCTTACATCTGCTATTTGAAAATGAATAATAAGTGAAATTCCGAAGTGAATTTTATCAGTTCCAGTTACGTTCTTAAGAAGTTCAAATCTAAAATGAAATTCTTCATCATCCTTGCATCTGCAATTATTGCGATCACAGGCAAGTAACACTTCGTGAAAAATATTTTGTGCTATCGATTTTTTTTTATTTATCAGCTCCTGCAGAGTCTACTCCTTTGGGAGAAATTGGAAATGCATTAGGTCAAATACTAAGCGGTACTATTGTTGTATCTGGAGACCTCGCTGATAATGTTCTTGATCCTACTGGGCAAGGAGTTAAAGCAATAGGAGACAACGTTGCAAAAGGTGGAAAACAACTTGGAAGTGCTATTGGAGGTCCTGTAGGAGCACTCATAGAAAAAGTCGTACCAGGAGTTGCAGGTTTAGTCTCAAAAGTGGGTGATACAGTCGGAAACACAGACAAAACTGATATTGGAGACATTGTTAAAAAACTCTTATCACACGTTGGACAGATTGTGATGAATCTTTTTTCAAATCCATATGGCTTTTTTGGAGGCTTACTCAATTTGATTGCACACGTTCTACATTTCTAAATATCTTGTTTTGAAGTTGTCACATTTTGATCGGCGAAAAACTGAATTTTCGATAAACAGAATAATAAAAAAAAACTTTTGGAATAAATATGCTACATAGCTCGAGTTGACGCATCTGCTTTATCAGAATTAAATTATAAATTCAAATAAATTGAATAGTTTGTTTCTGAACGAGACCAACTTGATTTTCAATAAAAATAAATTTTATTTGTTCAGCTTTAAAGTTTCGCAACATTTTGAAATAAAACATTTTCTCTATTGACAATAGAACTGAATTTCTGTTGTTGATTTAGGTGAAAGTTTAACTGATAATCGAATCCATGCGATGAACGCTCACTTCAAGAATTGAATAGAGATTCATTGACAGGAGTTAGTGAGAATTCTCCACTCTGAGAGAAATTAATTTTTGTTTGAAAATCTAATCCGGAAAGGAAATGTTGAAGCTGGAAAATTGTGAAGCTTCAAACACATTCCTCGTCATTGAATGACACGACCTCAAATTTGTTTCCTTTATTTGCTTGAGAGCAATTGAAATATCCAACAACGGAATGATGAAAATTCCTGCCGAGTTTCAATTTTGTTAAGCAATGGATTTAAAATTCCGAGAATCATAATACAAATTCCATTTCAATGAAACCATTTTTGTTTTCCCAGAATTTCGTTGTCCCAAAAACCAATTAAAATACGTTTCAATTTCCAGGTCAAAGCAATTTCCTTATTGAGTTTCAGGAAATGCTCAAAGATTCTATTAAAATCAATTTCGGTTGGAGCTTAAATATTTCATTCTTGCACACATTCCGATTTGCCAAGTTAATTAAATTCAGTTCCCAATCGAACAAATCAATAAAATGTAAAACATTGATTCTCCTGAGAATCCAATTTAACACTTCACTCGACACACTTTCGAAAGGGAAATCAATTTCTTTGTGAAAATCAATGAATCAAATATTTGATGACATTCAAATTTACCCTCGAACGATTAATTAATTTTAATTGACACATTTTCCAATCAAAGTCAAACTTTGAAAAGGAAAAAGACTTCTTTTGAAGTTTGTCTTTTGGTGGAAATAAAATTCCTCCCACCAACGTTCTCATGAAAGGTTTTTTCCTCGAAATCCTTTTTCAAGTAGAAGCAGGAAATGGTTGCAAAAGGATATTGAACATTTTCACATTTTCCCTCCGAACGAGTCTTTTGTGTTGCGCAATAAAGAAATCCATACAAATGCGATCTGTATTATCATTTTCACCAGTCAAAAATCGCATAAAAAGTCTTTTATTGCCTTCGAACGTGAAGATGAAGTCGCATTGTATGTTTTCCATTTTCTACGTGGATTTCAATTTCCCTCCTTCAAGCGACCGTCTCTTGAAGATCTCTCGTAATAAAACTGTTTACTTTGTTGAGCAAACATTTGTTTTCTTCTTCTTCATCTATTTTTAAATTTTAAATGGAGTCTGAGCTTCCATCAGCGCTCGGAAAATTGAAAATCCTCAACGACAAGACTTAATCAAACTGTGCGGCAATGTAATTTATGTTCAGCAATTTTGCTCACTCGACATCGTTCGCAATTGTTTTATGTAAATTTAATTTGCGCATGAAGCTCTACAACGATTCTCCTTTTTTATTTTGAAGGCTTCACTTTTGGATCTTCGACATCGCCATCGATAAAATTGAAAACGTGCAAATTATGTGCAAACCTATCGCGCTAGCATTTCCAATAAAAAGCTGTCATCCGATTAATTTGACACTAATTTATTCGAGGATGAACATGCTCATCAAATATTAGAGTTACTGTCGTTGTTTGAACAGTTAAAGCGACTCTGGTCTTCTCTTTTTAAAGCTGAATGTCCTTAAATTGGCTTCAGCCTTTGCTCTCATCTGTAATACAGTCATGAAATTTAGCTCGAGAGGCAATAACACGTTGCAAAGAGAATAAAACATTTCCAATAACGATCGACAGCTGCATTCGATTTTGCCATTAAAACTGTCCATTCGACAATAAATTGTCAACGTTGAAGTCAAGCACATGAACTGCTGACCATAAAAATATGTTACATCGTTAATTTCTGTGCTTCTTATGAACGAGAAAGCTTCCTTGTTCGCAATCATCGCCGAATGTTACCTTCATAAAGCAAAATCTTCCGTTCCCATCGTACTCGAAGCTTTTTTACGATTTCATTTGTGTCGAAGCCCCAAACGGGACTCGTTTGGAATTTATGAGTTCCCGGCATTGTCAAAACTGACTAAGAGCGAGCTCTGCTTTCGACAATAAATTTCTTTGAATTTCAAATTTTTATTTTGGACGACAAATAAAAGATTTATTGTTGCTTCCTCTGCCACTTGCATAACTTAGAATGAAACTCTTGGAAAGCACTTCTCGAGCGAAAACTTAAAATGGAACTTTTCTCTCTCCCATGGCACTCAAAACTTTGAACTTTTCCAATTGCAATTCCGAACAAAACTTTGCTGTCAGGTAATTTTCTTGCTATTTGTGATAAGACAAACCATTTAACAAGCAGGCAGATGTTAGACGATGGCGTTTGCTAAAGAAAGGAGAACAAAACTTTCATGCATTGCAATTCGAGGTGAAGAAGTTTGAGAAGAAGCAAAAAGCTTAAAGCATTTGCTGTCATCTGAATTCAATAAGAAACTGGAAAGGAGAAGAGGAAGAAAGCAATTGTTCAACTCTCGTGTTATTGAGATTTATGAGTTTCAAAAGTTTCAAGCTCTAAGCACACATGAGAGAATTTTTCCGCACAAGATATTTCCCAGTGGATTCACGGATCCGTGAATATCAAAATGTTAACTGACGTGAAAACTTTTATTTACATCAAAAGCTCTTTCCGTTTCATTAGACTCATAATATTTTTGCAATCCATCATTTATCTGTCGTTAACATTCTCCAGTTGCTCTGTCTCTCTCATTAATCACTCGGTTTTCGGTGAGGCTATTAAACATCGGTTTCATCGTCCGCAAAGTGGAGAGCGACAGACGAGAGCTTCCTGCTATGGATTCATGAATGTGTCGAATTTTTTTTTATAGCGACGTAAAGTTCGATGGGTGATGGAGATGTATCGATTTATTATTTTCCATGGCTGGCCATGTCGATGGGTCAGTTTGTAAATCCGCACAGCTATTAATCCATGAATCGAAGCAACCATGCAGTAAAGTTTATGTGGAACGGAAATAAAAACTTCTGCAGCCAGACGTCAGAACGTGCAAACGTTTTTAATATCACGGAAATATCGTTTTGCGCTCAAATAAGAAGCAGCAACTGCGAAAATGCTCCAACTTGAACGATATTGATGCCCCCGAGGGATAAACTCAGCGGAAGACGTTGCTATATCACGACAAACTGTTTCCGCAATCTCAGTAAACGCAATCGAGAGCTCTGCCACCTCTGAAGATGATGTCGTCTCATTCCGGTCTTTGAACAAATTTATCAAAACACGATTCGTCCTTAATTCTCACTAATCCGAATTTATTGTTGTAATTTTGTTACAAATGTCGAAAACACAAAAAAAAATCTCATTTTTTTACAAGAAATGTTTTGACAAAAAAAAATATTTTCTCGTTAAACGAACGTGCGGTGTGCGCTGTCAGACCTCATCAATGGTAATTGAAGTAAATTCCGGAACCGTCGACAAGACAGGGCATTATCTCGCATTGTCGTTTCTCTAGTCGTTCACTGCAGTCGCTCACATCTAAATGATTCAAGACGACTCTCGTTCGTATTTGAACTGCTGAGTCACCACATGTCTTCGAGCAGGGCGACCACTCCGACCACTCACCATACACACAAGCGATTCGCGAACTCTCTGATGATGAAGTTAACGCGACAGCTTTAGGACAATTAACGTAACATCTCTCCAACCGTGATAATCTCTTTGGGCACGGTTGTCCTCCACTTTGCGGATATTTCTGTGGAAGTTGCAAAAAAAAGAGAAACGAATGATGCAGAACTCTATTCTCGAGAGATATGTCATAAACTCACAATAATAGCTCTTGACTTCATTCGGAAACCGTCTCCACATGAAGCATTACATTTCGTGCGTTGCCACTCTGTCGTTTCACAATCTATTTTCTCATTAAGCTTCGGATTGACAAGCGAATAAGATTGGAGACCTTTGTTAATTTTCCCTGTCGAGCGCGAGAGTGAAAGGAAGAGCCATTGTGAACACTACAAATCGCATTACATTAAAAGCTTACGAGAACATGTTTGCTGACAGAGCTCTTGTGTTTCAAAGTTGTTCTTGTTGCCATGGCAGCCTGTGTAGGGGAAAATCTGGCAGGCTTGTGAGAGTTTGTTGTAGAACCAACGATTTTCTGCTTGCGTTCTGCATGCGCCGGGCTTCGGCTCAAGTAAACAGAATGCTGTGAATGATGGAAGAAAGTAAAAGAAAGATTGATGAGACTTAGCACGACTTCTCTTTTAATAAAGCTGTCCTACGTGGTATTCCATAGAGCTCGTGCTCGCAAGGCTTATTCCTCATGCCACACGTTTGTTTCTCAACAAAAATCTCATTTATGCACGGATGGTTCGGCTTCGAGACTCCTAAAATTTCTAGATCGCTCGAGTCCTCTTCACGAGACTCTTCTTCGTTTGTCTCGTTATCCTCTTCCACATCCTCGTTCTCCGTACTAATGTCGTTATGATGCTTGCTGTGCTGCGCATTGAACTTCCTGAAGAGCTTCATCATTTTTTGCTGATGTTCATCTGCCGTTGAATGCTTTTCAATTGGAACTCGAACTCTCATTCGTTCGCCTAGTCCACATGTTACAGAACAAGGCGACCATGTACTCCAAGGACTCACTCGACACCTGCTGTTCATCTAATATCATCGAAGCAAACAGATAAGCTTTACTTGAACTTTGAAAGCTCCTTCACTCACCTTCTTTCTTTCCTCTTTCGGAACAATGAAGTTGGCATCACACTTTAAACCTTCACAAGTCAAAAACTGTTCTAACTCCATCGGATCTTGCTTCTGACATCTTTTGTGATTTTTTCTGACGCGATACCGTCTCGTTCTTGACCTTTGACCTTTCCCGCAAGCTTTAGAACATTCGCTGTACTCGGTCCAACCAGAGAGAGCGCATTCAGGATCAAAGCTTTTTCTGACACTTTGATCTTCCTCGATTGGCTCTTCATCACAATTCTCTCTCGTTCCATGGCATTCTTCATGGTCGGTTAACTTCTTTTTGCAGCCTTTCTGATAAGCGAGCTGAGGATTGAGATAATATCGTTGACCTGTAATGGGATGAGGTAAAGTAAAGCTCATTAAAGCTCATTAGTGTTTAAGAGAGTTTTCTTTCTTCTTGATTGCTTTCTACTTACGTGAACGTCTTCCCTTTCCACAAGGGTTATCGCACTTTGACCAATCGGTGTACTTGCCAACGCTGCGGGAAATCATTACAAGTTAAGTTACAAAGTGTCGCTCGTAAAGTTCGTTAATTTCAGAGACTTACGCGCAATCATTTTGAGTGTCTTGAGCGATTATTGCGTCACAATTCTTCTCATAAAGTCGCTGTCTCGACAAATATAATCTCGCAAGCGGCTTCATTTCTTTATTGTCAGGCTCGTGAAATGGAGAACGTGGATCATTCGGTTGATTTGGTTTTATTCTCTTGATTGAGTCTTTTGGAATTGTCGGTTGGTCTGGAGATATGTAAGTTGGTCCGCTATCAGTTCCAGCATCGTAAGGATACAAATTGAGAATCTTTTGTTCTACCCAGGATCCGTTCGACAGACAAAGCTCCAAACCACTAACGCCAACGAACCAATCAGGTGAAGGATAAATCATTGAGACGAGAGAAACCAAATGATGTTTCGAATCGACTCGAAATACCGCAAAAGTTTTGCCTGTTACGTTTGGATATGAGATGCCACGAGCTTTGATAATTGTTCTGATATGTTCGCTCTGCAGTCGATGAGGGAATGGGTTAAATTAATTAATTGAATTGAATAGCATCTAGCACAAACCTCCTCCTTCAATTCACGCTCGAGTTGCCTTGTTGATCCGTGCTCGGCAACTTCCTTCAAGCCTTCGCTCGCTGGCTCGCCATAAGTCCAAAACCGATACTCAGTGGTGTGTGATGCTCCGATAACGTCGCTGAATTTCGTTAGCCATCCATTCGAGGGAAAATCCTTCGGATGAGTATGTCGAGACCAAAGACCTTCAAATGTCAACTCGTATTTCGCTTCGTCGCACGCTTTACACTCTTCGAGAATTAATGGCTGCGAATCACCTGAACTACCTTCGTCTTCACACAAAGTTTTACTTAATGTGCCCTCATCCTGATACCAAACGTCCTTGTGCTCTATCACAGTCGATTTGAAAGTTACGCAACCACTGCCAAGAGCTGGCGCCGTCCATGTCACCTGAGAAGTTTACGTTCATCATAAAATTCACATTAAACGCTTCATCGCCTCTTACAGGTACGTCGCTCTTAGCAAACGAGCTCGTCGTGTGAGTTACCACATTTCGACATCCACTTTTATCCGAGAACTTTGAAATTGCGCTCATGACGATGTGAAATTTGCCCACAGCGCTGTCATCCTCATACTTTTGGGGAGGTGTTTTTGCGTCGACTGCGTCTTTCTCGACAGTAATGAAAAAGCCTGTGAATTTGTGAGTGAGGCCATGAGATGCTCGCAGAATCCCCTCGAGACTAACTGTTCGGAAAAGTGAGTGAGAGAGTGAGAGAAAACAAATTTCATCTCGTTAAGTCAACAACGTTAAACGTCCAAAGTTTGTTTAAAATTACTTGTGTAATTTTCTCCGGGGATGTATCTGTCTGGCTCGCCGAGAATTCGCAATTTGAAGCGACCATCGCTTGTCGACCGAGAATCGACGGATGCTCCTTCAGGAGTTCGATCACATTTTAGAGCACTTGATTGCTTTGCTTCATTGATGAAGACGACGAGGATGAAGCAAAGTACAGAAGAATTAAGTTTAATCCACATTTTCCACTAGACACATTGTTCGTTGCTCACGGCAAAGTTTTCTTTACTTGCTTCCTTCACATGCTTCAGTTTTAATTAAGCTTAATGACTTTCATGGCTGCTTCTCGTAGAAGTTAGTGAACGTAGTTTCAACTGTAACATAAATTTCAATGAGCAATTATTTGATTTTACACAAAAGTTTCGAAATCAAAGTTTCATTTTCTTCGTCGAGGCAGAGATAAAAGAAATCATTGCACGAAAACTCGTTAAGAACTTTTCCAACTTTATCTTCAAGAGACGTCAGAAGAAAGCTTTTCCTTCGCTTCGATCACAAAAAAACAAAAGTTTTTAAAAACGACAATTCGTTTGTTGTTTGAGAATTCCAAAACTTTTTCCAACTTGACTTTGACTTTTCAACGAGAACTTTTCATCATAAAAACAAAAGAGCAAACATTTTTCGTGATTCACACGACACTCAAGAAAATTAGCTGCAAAGCCTTTCAACTCTCTGATAGGTCACGAGCTTCTGTCCTAAGCTGATAGTAATCTTATCAATAAAGCTTCACGTCAAATGACAAGAGAGAAAGAGAGAGAATGGTATCTAACGCAATCAGTTGATGGCGCCTGTTCAAAGGAACTTGGCTGATTAAAATTAAAGCAACACAAACTTTGCGGTGAGTTTCTCGCTTCTGGTGTCTGATCTCTGTTTCTGAATTTTCTTCCAAGAAATTGCTTCGACAAACTTCAAAACTACTTAATAAACTTTTCCAGTCAACAAGTTCGTCGTGGACTTTACAAAAAATTCGCTTTTCTTCGTTGAGTTCACCGTCTGCTCGGTGGATGATAAAATTTCAATAAGAGATGCTCCCTAATATCTGTCGACATATGTTTGTTCAGCTCTAGCATATTGAAAGAAAGAAAAAGTTTCGAATCTCGGTAAATCCTATTAGTTTATCGATCTAGTTCGCTTGAAATGTTTTTTTTTTATTCGTTTGCCTTGCAGAGTCAGAAAACAATTTTCCAGCAGAAAATGATATTCACGTTCGATGAAACTTCGTTTGAAAGAGATTAGCAAGTCAAATCTTGAACTTGGGCTTGGCTAGAAAGTGCTAAAGAAATTAAGAATCGGATTTGTTTAAGAAGCTTTGGTGAAAGTTTCAATAAAAAAATTGTTTTTAAGCTCAAGCAAAAAAAAACTTTCTGCGGACGACTTTAGATTAAATTCTCTCGGTCGTTGGCATCGCGCAACGATAACGATTCGAGGGAACTGAAGGAAGAGACGAGCTCGCAGGAAATTTGATATTTTTCTTTCCATTGTGGTTGAGATTGTCGTTTTATTTTGTCTGGTAAGCACAAAAAAATAATAAAAGAAAGAACTTCTTGCCGAGATTGAAATTTGCTGGAATTGTCCCTTTAAAGAGCAAATAATGCAAGGATATTGAGTTTTCTATCATCGTACACCATCTTAAGATGACACTTGAGAAATCGTTGTGATTTATTTATTTAAGAGCCGGAAGACAGCAAAGAAATATGAAAGCGAGAAAGATATAATCGAGAAATAGATATTAATCCAGGTCTTAGTCTCTTTCAATATTTATGCAAACAGAATTAATAATTGCGACATAAATCGAAGCTTTAAGTGTCACTGAATAATTAATTTCTCTCAATCCGTCCGCCCGTTCATTAAGCATTTTGTCATTAGCATTTTAATTGCATTTCTCTGTCGAACAAACATAATCGAGACCAGAGAATTAAATTTTAATGGCCAGTTTCATTTTGTTTTATGAGTTATTAATTCAGAGAAATAAAATTTGTAATCTGAGCATCATGAAACTTTTATTAAAACGTCAAAGGACGAATTTGCAAACTTTTCACTGAATTTAAAGTTTCAAACATTAATCCAACTTTATGTTTGATGAATCACCAGAGAGAGCGAGACATGAAGATTCATTTACCACTTGAGTTGATTTATTTGATTATTTCGTTCCTGCACATTAAACTTTCAATTTGTAATTTGATTTCACGTTTTATTTGAATCGCGAGTGGTTTTGAAAAGCGTCTGATGTGAACGAAGGATAGAAACTTTATGTTGAGTCGTCGAGGATTTTTGTTAGAGAGCGAGGACTTTCATTCTCATTTTCCTGAGTTTTCTCTTCCTCTCTTTCTCTCTGAGAGGAAATTTTGATGTTTTCCTTGAGCTTTCTCTTTCTTAAGGAAACTTAAATTTCAATTCATTGAAGCTTCCGCCTTCCTCGTCACATCGGATCAACAGTTTCGTCGTTTTTCTTTTGGCAAAGACGCATTTGCATTATTTCAACTCGTTTCTCACATTTGTGGTCTGAGAAAAGCCTTTGCCAAGGAAACTTGGAGTTATTTAAGCGAAAAGATTTATTGGCAAGGCAACTCGGTGTCATAAAACTTTGATCAGATTATTTTGCAATGTTGCTCATAAACAAAATTTGAGGTAATTAAGTCAGCCAGAGCGTGATACGCCTAAAGGAGACTTTAACCACATTGTGCTCAGTAGTTGTGTCAATATGAGAACTGTTTACTTTCCTTCTTCTGAATGTGAACGAGTTTGTAAACATTTATGAGCTATTTGCGCTCGTATATCATTCAATTCGCAAAGTCCTCGGCGAACGACATCAAAACTTTCCCGTTTTGTTGCTACTTCTCGAAATGGTTTATGGAATCAGAAATAAATATTTCATGAGATTCTTTGGAAGTCTCGTCTCGTTTCAAATGACATTTTCTGAGAAACAAAACTGCCAACGACTTTAAGGATTTTAAGCTCGTGCAAGGATTCAATAATTTTCTTATGAATGGATTCAAAACCTTTCACAGGATTCAAAATCAATTACATTCATCACAATCAAATTGTGCGTGAGAATTTCATTTTATTTCTGCGGGAAAATGAGTTTGATTGCGTAACAATTTCATTTCCATTCAAGGAGAGATTGTAGCAACGGATAAAGTGAAAGTTGATTCATGAGATTCTCACCCGACTCGACTTCTTCTCCTCTTTTTGCGGGTACAAATGATATTTTCGTGTTTTCATTAAATTTAGATTATCTCATTAATCTCGGTCTGTCCATTCGAGCGCATATTCTCTGTCATGGAGAAAATGAATACGGATGAGGTTGCTATGCGGGAGGTGAATGGATTGGCCAGATCTTTAATAATTTGAGTGCTACGATGATAAAGAGAAATGTTATTTTGGGTTGGGGTTGCGTGAAAACGAAGAGAAATTGCGTAATTCGTTCTCGTCTTGCTTTGGATTAAATTTGTTGCCGACACACGAGCTCACATTCTTGGCAACCTCATGCAGCGTCTGCTGAATCTCTTCTCCCATCTTCCATCATTAAAAAAACCGACGAAATGGAAATTAATGATGTAAGTAAGGATTTGAATGTGCAATGCAATTTCTTTGGTTTTGGTTTCTTCGTTTTTCCACACTCAGTGTCAAGGACTTCTCTCGACTTTATATTCAAAGGAAATTCTTTTTTAGTTATTGCCCTTACTGGAGATGAAAGTTCAATTCCTGTTCTTCTCACTCGAAATGTCAGGGTTTTGTGTTCTGTCTTGTAAGCATTTCAAGTCTTTTTGTTCTCCTTTCATTCAACGAACAAACAGACATTTTCATTAAAAAAACGAAAGACGTCATTGTGATCAGTTTTTCTTGAGAAATGAACATAAAAGTTTTATTTTCCACAACGAATTCAGATAAAATCAAGCAGTTAAACCTGAAGCAAGTAGAAAAATGTTTAAAATGTAGTTCTTTGCTGTTGTTGTTGCAATCATCGTAATTAAGTCGTGGATTGCTCTTTAAAAGCAAAATAAACAATTTGTTTTGCCTTTACAAATAGCTTCAATTGCTGAACAAAATTCTGGATTTTCAAAGAAGCAATAAGTTTGTTGTTGGCCGACGGCAAAACATTTAGAGACGTCAAGCATAAATAAATATTTTTCACTTCTCCCTGGTCGACGAACTCCAAAAAAAAAACAGATCCAGTTACCGCAAATATTATTCAGTTCCCTTATCTTCAATTTGAAATTCAGAAGAGCTCTCAGTCGTGTTGAAATTTTATTCTAATTAGGATTCAAAAGAAAACTCTTTGAATTTCTTTTTCAATAAATCCTGAGCTGCATGAAATCTCAGACTTTTCATGAAATTTGATTGCAATCTCGTTTTTTCTTTAGAATGGCATCAAAGAATGGCGATTTGGCTTTTCACTCTCAAGCTCAGTCAGTGAAATTATCCGGAACACTTTGACTGAATGGAAAATTTCGCTTTAAGGGAAAGTGCTGCTGCTTGGATTTACGATGAAAGTCTTGAGCACTCATGATGAAATGTTTCGCATTACGTCGAAGCTTCAACACTCACAGTAATTAATGTTATGGCCTCTCCACTGACGTTAAGATGGATTAGAGCTCATTTGTAGGGACGAAAGCTTTTGATTCTGCTTCCTCTCCATGCAATCAAGAATCTCGTAGTGCAGATGAGGGAGGAAGCCAAGAGCAGCTCGACTTGGGCCAGCTAAGTGATTAGGGCCAAGAGAAGGAAGATAAATTGAAATGAAAACGTCGTTAAATGGAATTGAAGGGATTTTTTTCTCTCTTCCGGTTTGAGGTTTGTTCTTTCCGGAATTTTCTTGAAGCGAATCAATCTTCGTCTTCTGACTTCATCGAGCTCATCTTAAGATTCCATTCATCAGTCAACTTAAATATTTAATGAGTCTCTCGTTTTATGCTTGGTAATCATGGAATCATAAATATCAATTAGGACAAACAACTTCATTCAAGAATTTATCGATCCCGTCTCGTTGCCTGCTTAAGACATCGTTTTTGAGATGACAACACGTTCATTACTCTCGACTAACGAGCATCATCAGATTTCCACAACGCATTAGAAAATATTGAATTGAATTCAATGGCAAAAGCTTTCATTGAACTAAACGTGCCACTTAAGAACACAATCTCTTTCATTTTCATCGAGTCTGGCAATATTGACATTAAAAGACTGAAGGCGTCGTTCATAAAATACGTTCACAATTTTTAAACTCCATCGACTGTTTGCTGAGTGCTTAGTAATTACCGAACGATGCTTCTCATGATTGTCAACAAACTTCAAGAGTGTTTCCTAAACGATGTCACTTCAAAACTGACATTTCCTCTGATGAAACTGGAGCATTTTCCTCTCACCCTCAATGTCTTGGTTGAAAGAATTTTCAATGAAAAAACGAAGAGACAGAAAGAAAGCGAAAATCTTTACAAAAAGTGTCGATTCAATAAAAAGAATTCGGAAGCGTTCGTCTTTTTGTCGCTTAATTGAGTCAAGGAAATTAATTGAACAACGTTTGATGTCGAGTCAAAGTTTTATCTCAGTTTAAGCTTCGAGTAATTGAATTTCTCGTTAGCAACAATGTCATGCTCGTAATTCAAATGAAGTGGATTGAACTCGGAATGGAATCTCTCTCGAGTTTCAAATTAAATTACAATTTAATGCAATTGCGATCGAATAGCTTGACATTAATTCATTACAGAGATTGTTTGAGGACGACCTTTGACAGAATTTACATAAATTTAACCTTCGCAATTTAATTACTTGATGTAAAAGCAAACTGTCATCGTTCGTTTCATCCTAACGAGATGAGCAAGTCTCATCTTGTCTAATTAAAAAAAATTACGTTTCACGTCTCGTTGCCTCCTCATTCGGTATATCACATAAGCCTTTCATTAAAATCCAATTTGAATCCTCTTTTTACTTCTTGCAACAAAGTGTTTGCTTGGAAAAAGTTTCGCTTCACGTTCTTTGCCGCGAATTCAAATTTCGTGCTCATCTCAAACAAGAGAAAATGATTCCCGCTGCTGCGACTTTTCTATTTGAACGAGACACGATGAGCATAGCGAACTCATAAAAAGGAGGAAATTCAACAAGCATGGAGAGAGAAAAAAGTCATCAAGTCACATCAAAGTCGGTCCACCGTTGCGTGAAATGGAAAAGAGATGAAAATAAAAATCTGCTGGTGAAGTTTTTTTTTCCCTTTTTTATTTTTTTGGTGAAAAGAATTTATCCAAGGCGTCGTTGTTTCGTTTTAATGGAACAAATTTGTGCTCAACGTGAGACAGAAACTTGCTGATTTTACATTTCTTAAAGAAAGATTATCGAAGAAGCATCGTGGGAGACATTTCTTCGCTTCACAGAACCCAAAGCCTCATAAAAGCTCAACACATGCTCGATAGCAAAACACTTTCGGAAGTTGAAAAGTTTTTTTTCTTTTTGTTCCGGAAGAGAAATTAAAAAGGGATTTTGACGAGTAAATGGATACGACGCACAGGAAACACGTAACACTCCGAGCATGAAAAAGCTTATTTTGTTGAAACATGTTGGAAGGTTGTTGGAATTAAGGGATTTTCGATGAGACCCCTTAATGTTTGAAAACTTTTTTGTGTTTGAATGTTTGTTGACGAAACTCGACAGTTTTGTTCTCTCTTGTTTAGTTTGGATCGTTCATACATGAACAGCTCTCGAAGAAAAGAATTAACACGTTGTTCGGGGAGCTTACGATGAGACATTTTGTAATGAGTTTGCTGATTTCTATCGGAGCTTCAGCTCACATATTGGAAAGTGCTGATTAATTAATTTCCTTTTCTAGTGAGAATCGTTTAGATTTCCTTTCGACAGATTGAAAATTAATGAATTTTCCGAATCACGAGTGAGAGGAATTTTGTTGAAAACGATAAGAAAATTGTTCGAACATGACGCGGATGAAACGTGAAAGGCGAGAAGCTCACATGAGAGGAAAAGTTTACAGCGTTTTTGCCAACGCAACCGAAAAGCTTTTTGTGCCATCTGCGACATGTGAACATTAAAATATTTCTCACTGTCATCACTTACGCTTATCTTTGGCCTCATCCAAAATAATTAATTTTGAATTATAAACAATTCCCTAATGATGAGTAGTTTCTTTTTACTTTCATACCAAAAACATTTGAATTAAATGATTTCTTAATGTGACTTTCCATTAGCGCTTGTAGGATCTCAAAGGGTGTCATCAACTATGTCACAAGTTAAGAAACAACACCTCCACGTGTATCTCCAATATTTCCAACAACCGTTCCTACAGCTTTTCCTACAAATTTAGTAAATTCGTTAACAGTGTTTCCAATAACTTTAACACCTGCTTTAACTACAGTCGCTCCAAGAATGAATCTCATTTTGGATTTAAACTTCTTAAAAAAACAAATTGAACTGAAGCGCATAGAGTTGTGACAAGTGAAAAAAAATTACTTAACACAATATGAAAGTTCACTCAAGTATAAAGAATAAACTTAGTGAATGACACAAAAACCTACTTTCGAGGACGATCGAGATGAGTCAGTTTTTATTTTGACAGATGGAATTTTCAGCATTAAAAATGAGTAAAGAGCACTGCACGAGTAAGAGTCAACTTTTATTTTTATTTAAAGTCATTAGATTACAAAGTTATTGAAATAATTGGAGAATAATAACCCAAATGTAAAAGGGGTTGAATAATAACATTATTATTAATTGAATAAAATTGTCCAAATTACTGTCTGTGGAGAGTTCATCACCTCCAACAGGATCATCTCTGAGAATGCTTCCAGCATCAACAACATTCCCTGCCTGAGCAATATTCCCAGCCTGAGCTACGATGTCTTTAACAGTTGAACCTAATCCAGTAAAAACACTTCCGAGAGTATCTCCAATATTTGGAAGGCCTGCTCCGTTATCGCCTCCAACATTTACTTCTTTAACGAGATCTTTAACTTTGTCTCCTATTCCTGCAGTAAGATCAGCGACTATATCCCCGACAGGGCTATTGTCTCCTCCACGTAAATTCCCAACAGTATTAAAAACTTTATTCAAAAGAGAAGGAAGTTTAATTTGGGGACGTGGAGTTGAAGCTGCAGAGGCTGTTTTGTTTGAAGAAAAATGGTTTAAATTAGATCAAATAAAGAAGTAGAAAGTTACCTATGATCGCCAAAATTGCGAATGCGATGACAATAAAGACTTTCATTTTGGATTAAAACTTCTTAAGACAGTAACTGAAACTGACGAAAGTGATTTCGAAGAATCGCTTTTATTCAATTTGCAAGCTCCACGAGATCTTGCAGAAATATAAGAAGCACAAAAACCTACTTTCCATTTGTATTGAATCAGTTTTATTTTAACAGATGGAGAATGAACAAAGAAAATATCACGAAGTCACTTTATCTGAGACAGCCTCTTTCATATGATATCAATTCGAAGTCATTACTCTAAAGTGTTCTCAAAAACCTGCTGCGTACACAACTTATGTCGGTTTAATAGGTCTTCATTTTTCTTTACACAAAATTGAAAAGCAAACAAAGTTTTTAACTAAAGAATAAATTTTTATTATCTCCTGCTATTCATTCTCAACGCAATTATGGAAATCACAGGTCACTTTAAATAAATGTAATTAAATAAATATAATTAAACTAGTTTACCCCGGGCGGCAATGCCGCCCGTCAAGACGAATCCCTTCGAGTTTACCCGAAATTTTCCCGAGTTTTCCCGAAGTTTTTCCGAAGTTTTCCCGAGTATTTCTGAAATTTTTCCAAATTTTCCGAAGTTTTCCCGACTTTTCCCGAAGTTTTCCGAAGTTTTCCCGACTTTTCCCGAAACTTTTCCGAAGTTTTCCCGAGTTTTTCTGAAGTTTTTCCGAAATTTTCCCGAGTTTTTCCGAAGTTTTCCTGAAATTTTCCTGAGTTTTCCGAAGTTTTGGGTTCATGCACAGCGACGCTTAATTCATTTTTTCGCCGCCAGTTGCGCTAAAGTCGAGCGTCACGCCACAGAAGGACAGAAGGAAAGAAAGAATTTCGGATCAAGCCAATTCTTATTATTATGTTTTAAATATTAAAAATCTTTTTATTAGAACAAAATATTTAGAGAACGCAAGGAAAAGAATTCAGCTGCGTAGAGAACGTTTTCATTGGCTAAAAAACTGATTCATTTCCAGGTATAAAAATTCATTCTTAGTTCTGTTACCGATCAGTTCGCATCAGCTGATAAATTTTGAGCTCGCAATGGCAGTTTATTCTCAAGAAATCGTCGATAAAATCAAGCACGAGCCAGAAGTGCACTTCACTTTATTCCTGCCGGACGATCCAGAGACTGAAGATGAACCTGAAGTGAAAGAAGTGAAAATTGTTCTGCGCAAATTCGATAAAACATGGAAAAGATCACCCGAGTTGTTCAAATCATATTTTGTTTGTGGAAAGTGCGGATATGCAAATAAGAAGTCAGGAAACATGAAGTATCATTTGAATATTTGTGAAACTCTTAAGAAGTGCGACAGTTGTCATCAAACGACAAAATCTGAAAAAATCATCAAATGTGTCTTCTGCGATCTCAAATTTAAGTGCAGGAACTGCAAGTCGATTCACATTTCTCAAGTTCATCGCAAGGGACCAAACTGGTTATGCTCTTAATGTGATTACAAAACTTCAGATAAAGAATATCTCAGATTTCATTATCAATCTCACTTGAAGTTATCCTGCCAAACTTGTAATAAAAGCTATTCCCGCATTGGCTATATGAGAAATCATCAACAGCTGCATCGTCATGGAGGTTATGCCATGGAAGCAGGTATTAAGTTCGACTGCACAACCTGCTTTGGCACCCATTCATTTGCAACAAAAGCCGGATTAAGATATCATGAAAGGAAATTTCATAGCAAACTCAGATTCCACTGCGATTTTTGTGGAAGAACATCAAAAACCAAGTTTGAGGTCGAACGACACATACAAACACATTGTAAAGTTCCTTGTCCAATTTGTCATCTTTTGTTGGCTGAGTATCGTCTTCAGAGCCACATTGAGAAGCACACGACCAATCCAAGCTTCAAATGTGATGACTGCGATAAATTATACTTCGACAAGAAAGATCTAAGCCGACATAAGAGAAGAAAGCACAAGATCGAGCAAGTACAGTGCGATTTGTGCAAGAAGATTTTTAAAAACAAATATTTGTTGAGAGCTCACATGGACAATCATTTAATGGTTTCATGTCCAACTTGCGGCAAAACGATGACCAAAATGTATTTTAAACGGCGACACATGAAGATTCATTCATCAAGACGAGAATCACTGGCTTGTGCCATTTTGTATTGCTAGCAAAAGTTTAAGAACTTCACGGAACTTGAAGATCACAAGAAAATCCACATCGGACAGAAAATCTACAAGTGCCCGAATTGCAGTCATAAATCGAGAAGATTGCAGCATATCAAAACTCATATGAAATGTCATCCAGCTTAATTACGTTAGGAAATATTTGAATTAAAATTGAAATAAACTGAATTGAAACATAAAAAAAAAAAGGAAAAAGGGGGTGAAAGGGCCCGGACTAACCCTGTTTTACCAGACAGTTGCCCGGCCATCTCGAAGGGGTACCCTCGGACATATCCTTGGGCCCCTTACGAGAGCGCGCCCAGGGTGCTTTCGCATTCTCCCTTTTGGAGCTTACCCTTTTGCCTTCCGCAACGTAGTTTTGCTCTACGCCAGAAAGGCCATCCATCATCACAGGAATTGGGTAGGGAAGAGGAGGGAGGGAGCTCCGTCGCCTACGTCCACAGTGTGGTTCGGTTCATTCGGAGAAAAATGCTCTGAAGCTGAAACTTTCCCTATTAACAGTCATGACCCTTTGAGTTCCTTGAAACTCAAATTAACGCATTGCGCACTCTCAATAACAACACATCAATGAGATGGGACATGTTTTTCTGTCATGCCGCAGTAGTGTTCGACCGCCGTCAACAATGCGCCGTTGACTGCACTGAGTCTACTAATCTACCTGCTCTATTCATGACGTCACAAACATCGAACGTTGGAGTACATGAGAGCGAACCTGACTGTACACAAGTACTTGTTTCATTTTCATCCCATTCTGACCGTCCAAGAGAATTTGAAACATAAAATTATTAGGCGTACATTCGTCTGACCACTTTTGGATAATTTCTAATCCTTTTCCGTCCAGTAAAGAGTGGATAGATGGCCCGCGACAATATGTTTTAAAACATTTCAGCATTTCACGAAGTTCAACAGTGAAAGCTTCGAATTAAAAGTTTTGATTGAAAGTTAATTCAGAATTTAATTCCACTAATTTTTTTTTTCGACTCCAAATGTTGAAATCTCTGCTTTTGTCGTGATGAACTGTTTCTCGAATTTCAATTGAAACTTCGTCAGCAGGTCCGCCAACTCAAGCAAGAATTTCAATTGCGACGTTTCCTCGAAATATTTTGTCTCTCGAACTGAAACTCTATAAATTCGAAATGTCTAAAAGTGACAATGAAACTGTCGAGAGCAAGAAACAAGCGACAAAGTGAAACTTGGATGGTGAATTAAAATATATAATAATAAGAATTGGCTTGATGTGAAATTCCTTCTTTCTTTCCTTCTTTCTGTGGCGTGACGCTCCACTTTAGCGCAACTGGCGGAGAAAAAATGAACTAAGCGTCGTTGTGCATGAACCAAAAACTTAGGAAAACTCGGGAAAATTTTGGGAAAACTTCGGGAAAAGTCGGGAAAACTTTGATAAAAGTCGGGAAAACTTCAGGAAAACTTCGGAAAAACTCGGGAAAATTTCGGGAAAACTTGGGGAAAAGTCGGGAAAATTTCGAAAAAGTCGGTAAAACTTCGGGAAAACTTGGTACCAGTCGGGAAAATTTCGGGAAAAATCGGGAAAACTTCGGAAAAGTCGGGAAAATTTCGGAAAAGTCGGGAAAACTTCGGGAAAACTTGGGAACAGTCGGGAAAAATCGGGAAAACTTCGGAAAAGTCGAGAAAATTTCGGGAAAATTTCGGGGAAACTCGAAAAAATTTAACTCGACGGGCGGCAAAGCCGCCCGGGTCAAACTAGTCTCATTTATTCTTCTGATTGTTATCAAAGAATGAGGCTCAGTTTGTTTTGTTTCTGTTTAATTAAATGAAAAATGCTCTTCGTCAACAAACTTTTAATTGAGAATTCATTTTACTTGAAACGGGAAGTCAACAGCCTTCGTCATTCAGAAAATCAGGAAAATATTCGAAAAAGAAAGGTTGATTGACATTTTATTGTCATTTTTGTATGAAAATTCAAACTTTATTATTTCAAAATCTTTTTATTTTGATTTAGGTCTTTAAATTTCAAAATACTAAGACGTTTAGATGTAATCAAGAAATCCATAGAAGACAGAGAGAAAAGGAATCCAGAATTCATCCAAGGATTGGTCCAACGATTGGAATGCCGGAAAGAAGTCCTGTAGCTGTGTTGACAACACCTGAAAGAGCTCCTCCGACAAGAGGGACGTTTATAAGTGTAGAAGAGACTGTTCCAAGAGGTCCTTGAGCAGCATCAATTGGATCGGCAGTATTAGCGACTGGGTTGACAACACCTGAAAGAGCTCCTCCGACAAGAGGGACGTTTATAAGTGTAGAAGAGACTGTTCCAAGAGGTCCTTGAGCAGCGTCAATTGGATCGGCAGTATTGGCGATTGGAATGACAACACCTGAAAGAGCTCCTCCGACAAGAGGGACGGTTTGAAGTGTAGCTCCAACAACAGTTGCGTCAATTGGATCGGCAGCAGAAGCTGCAATGATGATGGCAATGAATGCGGCGACAATGAAAAGTTTCATTTTGAATTTTGACTTGTTAAGAACTTGACTGGAACTAAACTGATGAAAATGACTTCGAAAAGTCGCTTTTTAATAAAATTTCACGATCATCGAATTGTGACGTGCGAAAAGTGAAAAACATTTACTTTACACCAGCTGCAAGTTCATGAGCGAGGTTCACGCGCCAAATGAAGAAGGAAGTTGAACCCGACGTTCGGTGATGATCTCAACTTTTATTTTGACAAGTGGAAAATGAATAAAACATTTCAAGGAAGTCTATCTGATAAGTCAAAGCCACGTTTGTGACCTACACGTTCCGAGTAAGAATTTTGTTTAATTTCAAAGTACATCAAATTGTGATGTGCTAAAAATGAAAAATATTTACTTAAAACCAACTGCAAAGTTTTTCGACTACGAAGAAGGAAATCAAACCCAACTTTCGGCGACGATCCAGATGATTTCATCTTTTGATTCAAAAGATGGAAAAAGAGCAAAGTAATTTCAAGTTTTTAATAATGTAGACAAGAAATAAAGAATTTTGATTCAATTTACGTTAACATGGGAACATTTACTTTCAGAGGTTGAATTTCACTTCGAACAATGATTTCCTTATTCTTCCTCAAAATCGTCATTAAAAATGTTCCTATCATCGGCAGAGAAGTTTTATTTAAACAGATGAAAACCAAAACTGAAAGCCTTTGTGTTTTCCTTATACCTGCTGTGTAGGCAACATTTGTTTCATTTCAACCGTTTTTTTTTGAATGAATTAATTCAAAATTATCTTCAACTATTTTTTATTCAAGTTTTGAAGTCTTTGCCTTTGTCGTGTTGAACTGTTTCACGAATTTCAATTCAAACTTCGGGCTCTACGAGCAGATATAGGTGCCATTTGAATTTAACGGTTTTCTCATACAAAAAATTACCGAACGCAACTTAACGGTAAAGGGAAAATTTGACCGTTATTTCAAATGGCACCTATATCTGCCTCTTCAACCAAACTTCGTCAGCAGATCCGCAAACTCAAGCAAGAATTTCATTTGCGACGTTTCCTCAAAATATTTTGTCTTCTCAAACTGAAATTCGAAATATCTGAAAGTGACAATGAAACTGTCGAGAGAAAGAAACAAGCGACAAAGTGAAACTTGGATGGTGAAAGAAAATCTCATTTATTCTTCTGGTTATTATCAAAGAATGAGGCTCAGTTTGTTTTGTTTCTGTTTAATTAAATGAAAAATGCTCTTCGTCAACAAACTTTTAATTGAGAATTCATTTTACTTGAAACGGGAAGTCAACAGCCTTCGTCATCCAGAAAATCAGGAAAATATTCGAAAAAGAAAGGTTGATTGACATTTTATTGTCATTTTTGTATGAAAATTCAAACTTTATTATTTCAAAATCTTTTTATTTTGATTTAGGTCTTTAAATTTCAAAATACTAAGAAGTTTAGATGTAATCAAGAAATCTATAGAAGACAGAGAGAAAAGGAATCCAGAATTCATCCAAGGATTGGTCCAACGATTGGAATGCCGGAAAGAAGTCCTGTAGCTGTGTTGACAACACCTGAAAGAGCTCCTCCGACAAGAGGGACGTTTATAAGTGTAGAAGAGACTGTTCCAAGAGGTCCTTGAGCAGCATCAATTGGATCGGCAGTATTAGCGACTGGGTTGACAACACCTGAAAGAGCTCCTCCGACAAGAGGGACGTTTATAAGTGTAGAAGAGACTGTTCCAAGAGGTCCTTGAGCAGCGTCAATTGGATCGGCAGTATTGGCGATTGGAATGACAACACCTGAAAGAGCTCCTCCGACAAGAGGGACGGTTTGAAGTGTAGCTCCAACAACAGTTGCGTCAATTGGATCGGCAGCAGAAGCTGCAATGATGATGGCAATGAATGCGGCGACAATGAAAAGTTTCATTTTGAATTTTGACTTGTTAAGAACTTGACTGGAACTAAACTGATGAAAATGACTTCGAAAAGTCGCTTTTTAATAAAATTTCACGATCATCGAATTGTGACGTGCGAAAAGTGAAAAACATTTACTTTACACCAGCTGCAAGTTCATGAGCGAGGTTCACGCGCCAAATGAAGAAGGAAGTTGAACCCGACGTTCGGTGATGATCTCAACTTTTATTTTGACAAGTGGAAAATGAACAAAACATTTCAAGGAAGTCTATCTGATAAGTCAAAGCCACGTTTGTGACCTACACGTTCCGAGTAAGAATTTTGTTTAATTTCAAAGTACATCAAATTGTGATGTGCTAAAAATGAAAAATATTTACTTAAAACCAACTGCAAAGTTTTTCGACTACGAAGAAGGAAATCAAACCCAACTTTCGGCGACGATCCAGATGATTTCATC
The DNA here is from genome assembly GCA_033063855.1 of Smittia aterrima. Classification (NCBI taxonomy): domain Eukaryota; kingdom Metazoa; phylum Arthropoda; class Insecta; order Diptera; family Chironomidae; genus Smittia; species Smittia aterrima. The sequence goes on from CP093829.1 coordinate 6,126,739, forward strand.
TTTTGATTCAAAAGATGGAAAAAGAGCTAAGTAATTTCAAGTTTTTAATAATGTAGACAAGAAATAAAGAATTTTGATTCAATTTACGTTAACATGGGAACATTTACTTTCAGAGGTTGAATTTCACTTCGAACAATGATTTCCTTATTCTTCCTCAAAATCGTCATTAAAAATGTTCCTATCATCGGCAGAGAAGTTTTATTTAAACAGATGAAAACGAAAACTGAAAGCCTTTGTGTTTTCCTTATACCTGCTGTGTAGGCAACATTTGTTTCATTTCAACCGTTTTTCTTTGAATGAATTAATTCAAAATTATCTTCAACTATTTTTTATTCAAGTTTTGAAGTCTTTGCCTTTGTCGTGATGAACTGTTTCACGAATTTCAATTCAAACTTCGGGCTCTACGAGCAGATATAGGTGCCATTTGAATTTAACGGTTTTCTCATACAAAAAATTACCGAACGCAACTTAACGGTAAAGGGAAAATTTGACCGTTATTTCAAATGGCACCTATATCTGCCTCTTCAACCAAACTTCGTCAGCAGATCCGCAAACTCAAGCAAGAATTTCATTTGCGACGTTTCCTCAAAATATTTTGTCTTCTCAAACTGAAATTCGAAATATCTGAAAGTGACAATGAAACTGTAGAGAGAAAGAAACAAGCGACAAAGTGAAACTTGGATGGTGAAAGAAAATCTCATTTATTCTTCTGGTTATTATCAAAGAATGAGGCTCAGTTTGTTTTGTTTCTGTTTAATTAAATGAAAAATGCTCTTCGTCAACAAACTTTTAATTGAGAATTCATTTTACTTGAAACGGGAAGTCAACAGCCTTCGTCATCCAGAAAATCAGGAAAATATTCGAAAAAGAAAGGTTGATTGACATTTTATTGTCATTTTTGTATGAAAATTCAAACTTTATTATTTCAAAATCTTTTTATTTTGATTTAGGTCTTTAAATTTCAAAATACTAAGAAGTTTAGATGTAATCAAGAAATCTATAGAAGACAGAGAGAAAAGGAATCCAGAATTCATCCAAGGATTGGTCCAACGATTGGAATGCCGGAAAGAAGTCCTGTAGCTGTGTTGACAACACCTGAAAGAGCTCCTCCGACAAGAGGGACGTTTATAAGTGTAGAAGAGACTGTTCCAAGAGGTCCTTGAGCAGCATCAATTGGATCGGCAGTATTAGCGACTGGGTTGACAACACCTGAAAGAGCTCCTCCGACAAGAGGGACGTTTATAAGTGTAGAAGAGACTGTTCCAAGAGGTCCTTGAGCAGCGTCAATTGGATCGGCAGTATTGGCGATTGGAATGACAACACCTGAAAGAGCTCCTCCGACAAGAGGGACGGTTTGAAGTGTAGCTCCAACAACAGTTGCGTCAATTGGATCGGCAGCAGAAGCTGCAATGATGATGGCAATGAATGCGGCGACAATGAAAAGTTTCATTTTGAATTTTGACTTGTTAAGAACTTGACTGGAACTAAACTGATGAAAATGACTTCGAAAAGTCGCTTTTTAATAAAATTTCACGATCATCGAATTGTGACGTGCGAAAAGTGAAAAACATTTACTTTACACCAGCTGCAAGTTCATGAGCGAGGTTCACGCGCCAAATGAAGAAGGAAGTTGAACCCGACGTTCGGTGATGATCTCAACTTTTATTTTGACAAGTGGAAAATGAACAAAACATTTCAAGGAAGTCTATCTGATAAGTCAAAGCCACGTTTGTGACCTACACGTTCCGAGTAAGAATTTTGTTTAATTTCAAAGTACATCAAATTGTGATGTGCTAAAAATGAAAAATATTTACTTAAAACCAACTGCAAAGTTTTTCGACTACGAAGAAGGAAATCAAACCCAACTTTCGGCGACGATCCAGATGATTTCATCTTTTGATTCAAAAGATGGAAAAAGAGCTAAGTAATTTCAAGTTTTTAATAATGTAGACAAGAAATAAAGAATTTTGATTCAATTTACGTTAACATGGGAACATTTACTTTCAGAGGTTGAATTTCACTTCGAACAATGATTTCCTTATTCTTCCTCAAAATCGTCATTAAAAATGTTCCTATCATCGGCAGAGAAGTTTTATTTAAACAGATGAAAACGAAAACTGAAAGCCTTTGTGTTTTCCTTATACCTGCTGTGTAGGCAACATTTGTTTCATTTCAACCGTTTTTCTTTGAATGAATTAATTCAAAATTATCTTCAACTATTTTTTATTCAAGTTTTGAAGTCTTTGCCTTTGTCGTGATGAACTGTTTCACGAATTTCAATTCAAACTTCGGGCTCTACGAGCAGATATAGGTGCCATTTGAATTTAACGGTTTTCTCATACAAAAAATTACCGAACGCAACTTAACGGTAAAGGGAAAATTTGACCGTTATTTCAAATGGCACCTATATCTGCCTCTTCAACCAAACTTCGTCAGCAGATCCGCAAACTCAAGCAAGAATTTCATTTGCGACGTTTCCTCAAAATATTTTGTCTTCTCAAACTGAAATTCGAAATATCTGAAAGTGACAATGAAACTGTAGAGAGAAAGAAACAAGCGACAAAGTGAAACTTGGATGGTGAAAGAAAATCTCATTTATTCTTCTGGTTATTATCAAAGAATGAGGCTCAGTTTGTTTTGTTTCTGTTTAATTAAATGAAAAATGCTCTTCGTCAACAAACTTTTAATTGAGAATTCATTTTACTTGAAACGGGAAGTCAACAGCCTTCGTCATCCAGAAAATCAGGAAAATATTCGAAAAAGAAAGGTTGATTGACATTTTATTGTCATTTTTGTATGAAAATTCAAACTTTATTATTTCAAAATCTTTTTATTTTGATTTAGGTCTTTAAATTTCAAAATACTAAGAAGTTTAGATGTAATCAAGAAATCTATAGAAGACAGAGAGAAAAGGAATCCAGAATTCATCCAAGGATTGGTCCAACGATTGGAATGCCGGAAAGAAGTCCTGTAGCTGTGTTGACAACACCTGAAAGAGCTCCTCCGACAAGAGGGACGTTTATAAGTGTAGAAGAGACTGTTCCAAGAGGTCCTTGAGCAGCATCAATTGGATCGGCAGTATTAGCGACTGGGTTGACAACACCTGAAAGAGCTCCTCCGACAAGAGGGACGTTTATAAGTGTAGAAGAGACTGTTCCAAGAGGTCCTTGAGCAGCGTCAATTGGATCGGCAGTATTGGCGATTGGAATGACAACACCTGAAAGAGCTCCTCCGACAAGAGGGACGGTTTGAAGTGTAGCTCCAACAACAGTTGCGTCAATTGGATCGGCAGCAGAAGCTGCAATGATGATGGCAATGAATGCGGCGACAATGAAAAGTTTCATTTTGAATTTTGACTTGTTAAGAACTTGACTGGAACTAAACTGATGAAAATGACTTCGAAAAGTCGCTTTTTAATAAAATTTCACGATCATCGAATTGTGACGTGCGAAAAGTGAAAAACATTTACTTTACACCAGCTGCAAGTTCATGAGCGAGGTTCACGCGCCAAATGAAGAAGGAAGTTGAACCCGACGTTCGGTGATGATCTCAACTTTTATTTTGACAAGTGGAAAATGAACAAAACATTTCAAGGAAGTCTATCTGATAAGTCAAAGCCACGTTTGTGACCTACACGTTCCGAGTAAGAATTTTGTTTAATTTCAAAGTACATCAAATTGTGATGTGCTAAAAATGAAAAATATTTACTTAAAACCAACTGCAAAGTTTTTCGACTACGAAGAAGGAAATCAAACCCAACTTTCGGCGACGATCCAGATGATTTCATCTTTTGATTCAAAAGATGGAAAAAGAGCTAAGTAATTTCAAGTTTTTAATAATGTAGACAAGAAATAAAGAATTTTGATTCAATTTACGTTAACATGGGAACATTTACTTTCAGAGGTTGAATTTCACTTCGAACAATGATTTCCTTATTCTTCCTCAAAATCGTCATTAAAAATGTTCCTATCATCGGCAGAGAAGTTTTATTTAAACAGATGAAAACGAAAACTGAAAGCCTTTGTGTTTTCCTTATACCTGCTGTGTAGGCAACATTTGTTTCATTTCAACCGTTTTTCTTTGAATGAATTAATTCAAAATTATCTTCAACTATTTTTTATTCAAGTTTTGAAGTCTTTGCCTTTGTCGTGATGAACTGTTTCACGAATTTCAATTCAAACTTCGGGCTCTACGAGCAGATATAGGTGCCATTTGAATTTAACGGTTTTCTCATACAAAAAATTACCGAACGCAACTTAACGGTAAAGGGAAAATTTGACCGTTATTTCAAATGGCACCTATATCTGCCTCTTCAACCAAACTTCGTCAGCAGATCCGCAAACTCAAGCAAGAATTTCATTTGCGACGTTTCCTCAAAATATTTTGTCTTCTCAAACTGAAATTCGAAATATCTGAAAGTGACAATGAAACTGTAGAGAGAAAGAAACAAGCGACAAAGTGAAACTTGGATGGTGAAAGAAAATCTCATTTATTCTTCTGGTTATTATCAAAGAATGAGGCTCAGTTTGTTTTGTTTCTGTTTAATTAAATGAAAAATGCTCTTCGTCAACAAACTTTTAATTGAGAATTCATTTTACTTGAAACGGGAAGTCAACAGCCTTCGTCATCCAGAAAATCAGGAAAATATTCGAAAAAGAAAGGTTGATTGACATTTTATTGTCATTTTTGTATGAAAATTCAAACTTTATTATTTCAAAATCTTTTTATTTTGATTTAGGTCTTTAAATTTCAAAATACTAAGAAGTTTAGATGTAATCAAGAAATCTATAGAAGACAGAGAGAAAAGGAATCCAGAATTCATCCAAGGATTGGTCCAACGATTGGAATGCCGGAAAGAAGTCCTGTAGCTGTGTTGACAACACCTGAAAGAGCTCCTCCGACAAGAGGGACGTTTATAAGTGTAGAAGAGACTGTTCCAAGAGGTCCTTGAGCAGCATCAATTGGATCGGCAGTATTAGCGACTGGGTTGACAACACCTGAAAGAGCTCCTCCGACAAGAGGGACGTTTATAAGTGTAGAAGAGACTGTTCCAAGAGGTCCTTGAGCAGCGTCAATTGGATCGGCAGTATTGGCGATTGGAATGACAACACCTGAAAGAGCTCCTCCGACAAGAGGGACGGTTTGAAGTGTAGCTCCAACAACAGTTGCGTCAATTGGATCGGCAGCAGAAGCTGCAATGATGATGGCAATGAATGCGGCGACAATGAAAAGTTTCATTTTGAATTTTGACTTGTTAAGAACTTGACTGGAACTAAACTGATGAAAATGACTTCGAAAAGTCGCTTTTTAATAAAATTTCACGATCATCGAATTGTGACGTGCGAAAAGTGAAAAACATTTACTTTACACCAGCTGCAAGTTCATGAGCGAGGTTCACGCGCCAAATGAAGAAGGAAGTTGAACCCGACGTTCGGTGATGATCTCAACTTTTATTTTGACAAGTGGAAAATGAACAAAACATTTCAAGGAAGTCTATCTGATAAGTCAAAGCCACGTTTGTGACCTACACGTTCCGAGTAAGAATTTTGTTTAATTTCAAAGTACATCAAATTGTGATGTGCTAAAAATGAAAAATATTTACTTAAAACCAACTGCAAAGTTTTTCGACTACGAAGAAGGAAATCAAACCCAACTTTCGGCGACGATCCAGATGATTTCATCTTTTGATTCAAAAGATGGAAAAAGAGCAAAGTAATTTCAAGTTTTTAATAATGTAGACAAGAAATAAAGAATTTTGATTCAATTTACGTTAACATGGGAACATTTACTTTCAGAGGTTGAATTTCACTTAGAACAATGATTTCCTTATTCTTCCTCAAAATCGTCATTAAAAATGTTCCTATCATCGGCAGAGAAGTTTTATTTAAACAGATGAAAACGAAAACTGAAAGCCTTTGTGTTTTCCTTATACCTGCTGTGTAGGCAACATTTGTTTCATTTCAACCGTTTTTCTTTGAATGAATTAATTCAAAATTATCTTCAACTATTTTTTATTCAAGTTTTGAAGTCTTTGCCTTTGTCGTGATGAACTGTTTCACGAATTTCAATTCAAACTTCGGGCTCTACGAGCAGATATAGGTGCCATTTGAATTTAACGGTTTTCTCATACAAAAAATTACCGAACGCAACTTAACGGTAAAGGGAAAATTTGACCGTTATTTCAAATGGCACCTATATCTGCCTCTTCAACCAAACTTCGTCAGCAGATCCGCAAACTCAAGCAAGAATTTCATTTGCGACGTTTCCTCAAAATATTTTGTCTTCTCAAACTGAAATTCGAAATATCTGAAAGTGACAATGAAACTGTAGAGAGAAAGAAACAAGCGACAAAGTGAAACTTGGATGGTGAAAGAAAATCTCATTTATTCTTCTGATTGTTATCAAAGAATGAGGCTCAGTTTGTTTTGTTTCTGTTTAATTAAATGAAAAATGCTCTTCGTCAACAAACTTTTAATTGAGAATTCATTTTACTTGAAACGGGAAGTCAACAGCCTTCGTCATCCAGAAAATCAGGAAAATATTCGAAAAAAAAAAAGTTGATTGACATTTTTATTGTCATTTTTGTATGAAAATTCAAACTTTATTATTTCAAAATCTTTTTATTTTGATTTAGGTCTTTAAATTTCAAAATACTAAGAAGTTTAGATGTAATCAAGAAATCTATAGAAGACAGAGAGAAAAGGAATCCAGAATTCATCCAAGGATTGGTCCAACGATTGGAATGCCGGAAAGAAGTCCTGTAGCTGTGTTGACAACACCTGAAAGAGCTCCTCCGACAAGAGGGACGTTTATAAGTGTAGAAGAGACTGTTCCAAGAGGTCCTTGAGCAGCATCAATTGGATCGGCAGTATTAGCGACTGGGTTGACAACACCTGAAAGAGCTCCTCCGACAAGAGGGACGTTTATAAGTGTAGAAGAGACTGTTCCAAGAGGTCCTTGAGCAGCATCAATTGGATCGGCAGTATTAGCGACTGGGTTGACAACACCTGAAAGAGCTCCTCCGACAAGAGGGACGTTTATAAGTGTAGAAGAGACTGTTCCAAGAGGTCCTTGAGCAGCGTCAATTGGATCGGCAGTATTGGCGATTGGAATGACAACACCTGAAAGAGCTCCTCCGACAAGAGGGACGGTTTGAAGTGTAGCTCCAACAACAGTTGCGTCAATTGGATCGGCAGCAGAAGCTGCAATGATGATGGCAATGAATGCGGCGACAATGAAAAGTTTCATTTTGAATTTTGACTTGTTAAGAACTTGACTGGAACTAAACTGATGAAAATGACTTCGAAAAGTCGCTTTTTAATAAAATTTCACGATCATCGAATTGTGACGTGCGAAAAGTGAAAAACATTTACTTTACACCAGCTGCAAGTTCATGAGCGAGGTTCACGCGCCAAATGAAGAAGGAAGTTGAACCCGACGTTCGGTGATGATCTCAACTTTTATTTTGACAAGTGGAAAATGAACAAAACATTTCAAGGAAGTCTATCTGATAAGTCAAAGCCACGTTTGTGACCTACACGTTCCGAGTAAGAATTTTGTTTAATTTCAAAGTACATCAAATTGTGATGTGCTAAAAATGAAAAATATTTACTTAAAACCAACTGCAAAGTTTTTCGACTACGAAGAAGGAAATCAAACCCAACTTTCGGCGACGATCCAGATGATTTCATCTTTTGATTCAAAAGATGGAAAAAGAGCAAAGTAATTTCAAGTTTTTAATAATGTAGACAAGAAATAAAGAATTTTGATTCAATTTACGTTAACATGGGAACATTTACTTTCAGAGGTTGAATTTCACTTAGAACAATGATTTCCTTATTCTTCCTCAAAATCGTCATTAAAAATGTTCCTATCATCGGCAGAGAAGTTTTATTTAAACAGATGAAAACGAAAACTGAAAGCCTTTGTGTTTTCCTTATACCTGCTGTGTAGGCAACATTTGTTTCATTTCAACCGTTTTTCTTTGAATGAATTAATTCAAAATTATCTTCAACTATTTTTTATTCAAGTTTTGAAGTCTTTGCCTTTGTCGTGATGAACTGTTTCACGAATTTCAATTCAAACTTCGGGCTCTACGAGCAGATATAGGTGCCATTTGAATTTAACGGTTTTCTCATACAAAAAATTACCGAACGCAACTTAACGGTAAAGGGAAAATTTGACCGTTATTTCAAATGGCACCTATATCTGCCTCTTCAACCAAACTTCGTCAGCAGATCCGCAAACTCAAGCAAGAATTTCATTTGCGACGTTTCCTCAAAATATTTTGTCTTCTCAAACTGAAATTCGAAATATCTGAAAGTGACAATGAAACTGTAGAGAGAAAGAAACAAGCGACAAAGTGAAACTTGGATGGTGAAAGAAAATCTCATTTATTCTTCTGATTGTTATCAAAGAATGAGGCTCAGTTTGTTTTGTTTCTGTTTAATTAAATGAAAAATGCTCTTCGTCAACAAACTTTTAATTGAGAATTCATTTTACTTGAAACGGGAAGTCAACAGCCTTCGTCATCCAGAAAATCAGGAAAATATTCGAAAAAGAAAAAGTTGATTGACATTTTATTGTCATTTTTGTATGAAAATTCAAACTTTATTATTTCAAAATCTTTTTATTTTGATTTAAGGTCTTTAAATTTCAAAATACTAAGACGTTTAGATGTAACCAAGAAATCCATAGAAGACAGAGAGAAAAGGAATCCAGAATTCATCCAAGGATTGGTCCTACGATTGGAATGCCGGAAAGAAGTCCTGTAGCTGTGTTGACAACACCTGAAAGAGCTCCTCCGACAAGAGGGACGTTTATAAGTGTAGAAGAGACTGTTCCAAGAGGTCCTTGAGCAGCATCAATTGGATCGGCAGTATTAGCGACTGGGTTGACAACACCTGAAAGAGCTCCTCCGACAAGAGGGACGTTTATAAGTGTAGAAGAGACTGTTCCAAGAGGTCCTTGAGCAGCGTCAATTGGATCGGCAGTATTGGCGATTGGAATGACAACACCTGAAAGAGCTCCTCCGACAAGAGGGACGGTTTGAAGTGTAGCTCCAACAACAGTTGCGTCAATTGGATCGGCAGCAGAAGCTGCAATGATGATGGCAATGAATGCGGCGACAATGAAAAGTTTCATTTTGAATTTTGACTTGTTAAGAACTTGACTGGAACTAAACTGATGAAAATGACTTCGAAAAGTCGCTTTTTAATAAAATTTCACGATCATCGAATTGTGACGTGCGAAAAGTGAAAAACATTTACTTTACACCAGCTGCAAGTTCATGAGCGAGGTTCACGCGCCAAATGAAGAAGGAAGTTGAACCCGACGTTCGGTGATGATCTCAACTTTTATTTTGACAAGTGGAAAATGAACAAAACATTTCAAGGAAGTCTATCTGATAAGTCAAAGCCACGTTTGTGACCTACACGTTCCGAGTAAGAATTTTGTTTAATTTCAAAGTACATCAAATTGTGATGTGCTAAAAATGAAAAATATTTACTTAAAACCAACTGCAAAGTTTTTCGACTACGAAGAAGGAAATCAAACCCAACTTTCGGCGACGATCCAGATGATTTCATCTTTTGATTCAAAAGATGGAAAAAGAGCAAAGTAATTTCAAGTTTTTAATAATGTAGACAAGAAATAAAGAATTTTGATTCAATTTACGTTAACATGGGAACATTTACTTTCAGAGGTTGAATTTCACTTAGAACAATGATTTCCTTATTCTTCCTCAAAATCGTCATTAAAAATGTTCCTATCATCGGCAGAGAAGTTTTATTTAAACAGATGAAAACGAAAACTGAAAGCCTTTGTGTTTTCCTTATACCTGCTGTGTAGGCAACATTTGTTTCATTTCAACCGTTTTTCTTTGAATGAATTAATTCAAAATTATCTTCAACTATTTTTTATTCAAGTTTTGAAGTCTTTGCCTTTGTCGTGATGAACTGTTTCACGAATTTCAATTCAAACTTCGGGCTCTACGAGCAGATATAGGTGCCATTTGAATTTAACGGTTTTCTCATACAAAAAATTACCGAACGCAACTTAACGGTAAAGGGAAAATTTGACCGTTATTTCAAATGGCACCTATATCTGCCTCTTCAACCAAACTTCGTCAGCAGATCCGCAAACTCAAGCAAGAATTTCATTTGCGACGTTTCCTCAAAATATTTTGTCTTCTCAAACTGAAATTCGAAATATCTGAAAGTGACAATGAAACTGTAGAGAGAAAGAAACAAGCGACAAAGTGAAACTTGGATGGTGAAAGAAAATCTCATTTATTCTTCTGATTGTTATCAAAGAATGAGGCTCAGTTTGTTTTGTTTCTGTTTAATTAAATGAAAAATGCTCTTCGTCAACAAACTTTTAATTGAGAATTCATTTTACTTGAAACGGGAAGTCAACAGCCTTCGTCATCCAGAAAATCAGGAAAATATTCGAAAAAGAAAGGTTGATTGACATTTTATTGTCATTTTTGTATGAAAATTCAAACTTTATTATTTCAAAATCTTTTTATTTTGATTTAGGTCTTTTAATTTCAAAATACTAAGACGTTTAGATGTAATCAAGAAATTAATAGAAGACAGAGAGAAAAGGAATCCAGAATTCATCCAAGGATTGGTCCAACGATTGGAATGCCGGAAAGAAGTCCTGTAGCTGTGTTGACAACACCTGAAAGAGCTCCTCCGACAAGAGGGACGTTTATAAGTGTAGAAGAGACTGTTCCAAGAGGTCCTTGAGCAGCATCAATTGGATCGGCAGTATTAGCGACTGGGTTGACAACACCTGAAAGAGCTCCTCCGACAAGAGGGACGTTTATAAGTGTAGAAGAGACTGTTCCAAGAGGTCCTTGAGCAGCGTCAATTGGATCGGCAGTATTGGCGATTGGAATGACAACACCTGAAAGAGCTCCTCCGACAAGAGGGACGGTTTGAAGTGTAGCTCCAACAACAGTTGCGTCAATTGGATCGGCAGCAGAAGCTGCAATGATGATGGCAATGAATGCGGCGACAATGAAAAGTTTCATTTTGAATTTTGACTTGTTAAGAACTTGACTGGAACTAAACTGATGAAAATGACTTCGAAAAGTCGCTTTTTAATAAAATTTCACGATCATCGAATTGTGACGTGCGAAAAGTGAAAAACATTTACTTTACACCAGCTGCAAGTTCATGAGCGAGGTTCACGCGCCAAATGAAGAAGGAAGTTGAACCCGACGTTCGGTGATGATCTCAACTTTTATTTTGACAAGTGGAAAATGAACAAAACATTTCAAGGAAGTCTATCTGATAAGTCAAAGCCACGTTTGTGACCTACACGTTCCGAGTAAGAATTTTGTTTAATTTCAAAGTACATCAAATTGTGATGTGCTAAAAATGAAAAATATTTACTTAAAACCAACTGCAAAGTTTTTCGACTACGAAGAAGGAAATCAAACCCAACTTTCGGCGACGATCCAGATGATTTCATCTTTTGATTCAAAAGATGGAAAAAGAGCAAAGTAATTTCAAGTTTTTAATAATGTAGACAAGAAATAAAGAATTTTGATTCAATTTACGTTAACATGGGAACATTTACTTTCAGAGGTTGAATTTCACTTAGAACAATGATTTCCTTATTCTTCCTCAAAATCGTCATTAAAAATGTTCCTATCATCGGCAGAGAAGTTTTATTTAAACAGATGAAAACGAAAACTGAAAGCCTTTGTGTTTTCCTTATACCTGCTGTGTAGGCAACATTTGTTTCATTTCAACCGTTTTTCTTTGAATGAATTAATTCAAAATTATCTTCAACTATTTTTTATTCAAGTTTTGAAGTCTTTGCCTTTGTCGTGATGAACTGTTTCACGAATTTCAATTCAAACTTCGGGCTCTACGAGCAGATATAGGTGCCATTTGAATTTAACGGTTTTCTCATACAAAAAATTACCGAACGCAACTTAACGGTAAAGGGAAAATTTGACCGTTATTTCAAATGGCACCTATATCTGCCTCTTCAACCAAACTTCGTCAGCAGATCCGCAAACTCAAGCAAGAATTTCATTTGCGACGTTTCCTCAAAATATTTTGTCTTCTCAAACTGAAATTCGAAATATCTGAAAGTGACAATGAAACTGTAGAGAGAAAGAAACAAGCGACAAAGTGAAACTTGGATGGTGAAAGAAAATCTCATTTATTCTTCTGATTGTTATCAAAGAATGAGGCTCAGTTTGTTTTGTTTCTGTTTAATTAAATGAAAAATGCTCTTCGTCAACAAACTTTTAATTGAGAATTCATTTTACTTGAAACGGGAAGTCAACAGCCTTCGTCATCCAGAAAATCAGGAAAATATTCGAAATAGAAAAGTTGATTGACATTTTATTGTCATTTTTGTATGAAAATTCAAACTTTATTATTTCAAAATCTTTTTATTTTGATTAAGGTCTTTAAATTTCAAAATACTAAGACGTTTAGATGTAATCAAGAAATCCATAGAAGACAGAGAGAAAAGGAATCCAGAATTCATCCAAGGATTGGTCCTACGATTGGAATGCCGGAAAGAAGTCCTGTAGCTGTGTTGACAACACCTGAAAGAGCTCCTCCGACAAGAGGGACGTTTATAAGTGTAGAAGAGACTGTTCCAAGAGGTCCTTGAGCAGCATCAATTGGATCGGCAGTATTAGCGACTGGGTTGACAACACCTGAAAGAGCTCCTCCGACAAGAGGGACGTTTATAAGTGTAGAAGAGACTGTTCCAAGAGGTCCTTGAGCAGCATCAATTGGATCGGCAGTATTAGCGACTGGGTTGACAACACCTGAAAGAGCTCCTCCGACAAGAGGGACGTTTATAAGTGTAGAAGAGACTGTTCCAAGAGGTCCTTGAGCAGCGTCAATTGGATCGGCAGTATTGGCGATTGGAATGACAACACCTGAAAGAGCTCCTCCGACAAGAGGGACGGTTTGAAGTGTAGCTCCAACAACAGTTGCGTCAATTGGATCGGCAGCAGAAGCTGCAATGATGATGGCAATGAATGCGGCGACAATGAAAAGTTTCATTTTGAATTTTGACTTGTTAAGAACTTGACTGGAACTAAACTGATGAAAATGACTTCGAAAAGTCGCTTTTTAATAAAATTTCACGATCATCGAATTGTGACGTGCGAAAAGTGAAAAACATTTACTTTACACCAGCTGCAAGTTCATGAGCGAGGTTCACGCGCCAAATGAAGAAGGAAGTTGAACCCGACGTTCGGTGATGATCTCAACTTTTATTTTGACAAGTGGAAAATGAACAAAACATTTCAAGGAAGTCTATCTGATAAGTCAAAGCCACGTTTGTGACCTACACGTTCCGAGTAAGAATTTTGTTTAATTTCAAAGTACATCAAATTGTGATGTGCTAAAAATGAAAAATATTTACTTAAAACCAACTGCAAAGTTTTTCGACTACGAAGAAGGAAATCAAACCCAACTTTCGGCGACGATCCAGATGATTTCATCTTTTGATTCAAAAGATGGAAAAAGAGCAAAGTAATTTCAAGTTTTTAATAATGTAGACAAGAAATAAAGAATTTTGATTCAATTTACGTTAACATGGGAACATTTACTTTCAGAGGTTGAATTTCACTTAGAACAATGATTTCCTTATTCTTCCTCAAAATCGTCATTAAAAATGTTCCTATCATCGGCAGAGAAGTTTTATTTAAACAGATGAAAACGAAAACTGAAAGCCTTTGTGTTTTCCTTATACCTGCTGTGTAGGCAACATTTGTTTCATTTCAACCGTTTTTCTTTGAATGAATTAATTCAAAATTATCTTCAACTATTTTTTATTCAAGTTTTGAAGTCTTTGCCTTTGTCGTGATGAACTGTTTCACGAATTTCAATTCAAACTTCGGGCTCTACGAGCAGATATAGGTGCCATTTGAATTTAACGGTTTTCTCATACAAAAAATTACCGAACGCAACTTAACGGTAAAGGGAAAATTTGACCGTTATTTCAAATGGCACCTATATCTGCCTCTTCAACCAAACTTCGTCAGCAGATCCGCAAACTCAAGCAAGAATTTCATTTGCGACGTTTCCTCAAAATATTTTGTCTTCTCAAACTGAAATTCGAAATATCTGAAAGTGACAATGAAACTGTAGAGAGAAAGAAACAAGCGACAAAGTGAAACTTGGATGGTGAAAGAAAATCTCATTTATTCTTCTGATTGTTATCAAAGAATGAGGCTCAGTTTGTTTTGTTTCTGTTTAATTAAATGAAAAATGCTCTTCGTCAACAAACTTTTAATTGAGAATTCATTTTACTTGAAACGGGAAGTCAACAGCCTTCGTCATCCAGAAAATCAGGAAAATATTCGAAAAAGAAAGGTTGATTGACATTTTATTGTCATTTTTGTATGAAAATTCAAACTTTATTATTTCAAAATCTTTTTATTTTGATTTAAGGTCTTTAAATTTCAAAATACTAAGACGTTTAGATGTAATCAAGAAATCCATAGAAGACAGAGAGAAAAGGAATCCAGAATTCATCCAAGGATTGGTCCAACGATTGGAATGCCGGAAAGAAGTCCTGTAGCTGTGTTGACAACACCTGAAAGAGCTCCTCCGACAAGAGGGACGTTTATAAGTGTAGAAGAGACTGTTCCAAGAGGTCCTTGAGCAGCATCAATTGGATCGGCAGTATTAGCGACTGGGTTGACAACACCTGAAAGAGCTCCTCCGACAAGAGGGACGTTTATAAGTGTAGAAGAGACTGTTCCAAGAGGTCCTTGAGCAGCGTCAATTGGATCGGCAGTATTGGCGATTGGAATGACAACACCTGAAAGAGCTCCTCCGACAAGAGGGACGGTTTGAAGTGTAGCTCCAACAACAGTTGCGTCAATTGGATCGGCAGCAGAAGCTGCAATGATGATGGCAATGAATGCGGCGACAATGAAAAGTTTCATTTTGAATTTTGACTTGTTAAGAACTTGACTGGAACTAAACTGATGAAAATGACTTCGAAAAGTCGCTTTTTAATAAAATTTCACGATCATCGAATTGTGACGTGCGAAAAGTGAAAAACATTTACTTTACACCAGCTGCAAGTTCATGAGCGAGGTTCACGCGCCAAATGAAGAAGGAAGTTGAACCCGACGTTCGGTGATGATCTCAACTTTTATTTTGACAAGTGGAAAATGAACAAAACATTTCAAGGAAGTCTATCTGATAAGTCAAAGCCACGTTTGTGACCTACACGTTCCGAGTAAGAATTTTGTTTAATTTCAAAGTACATCAAATTGTGATGTGCTAAAAATGAAAAATATTTACTTAAAACCAACTGCAAAGTTTTTCGACTACGAAGAAGGAAATCAAACCCAACTTTCGGCGACGATCCAGATGATTTCATCTTTTGATTCAAAAGATGGAAAAAGAGCAAAGTAATTTCAAGTTTTTAATAATGTAGACAAGAAATAAAGAATTTTGATTCAATTTACGTTAACATGGGAACATTTACTTTCAGAGGTTGAATTTCACTTAGAACAATGATTTCCTTATTCTTCCTCAAAATCGTCATTAAAAATGTTCCTATCATCGGCAGAGAAGTTTTATTTAAACAGATGAAAACGAAAACTGAAAGCCTTTGTGTTTTCCTTATACCTGCTGTGTAGGCAACATTTGTTTCATTTCAACCGTTTTTCTTTGAATGAATTAATTCAAAATTATCTTCAACTATTTTTTATTCAAGTTTTGAAGTCTTTGCCTTTGTCGTGATGAACTGTTTCACGAATTTCAATTCAAACTTCGGGCTCTACGAGCAGATATAGGTGCCATTTGAATTTAACGGTTTTCTCATACAAAAAATTACCGAACGCAACTTAACGGTAAAGGGAAAATTTGACCGTTATTTCAAATGGCACCTATATCTGCCTCTTCAACCAAACTTCGTCAGCAGATCCGCAAACTCAAGCAAGAATTTCATTTGCGACGTTTCCTCAAAATATTTTGTCTTCTCAAACTGAAATTCGAAATATCTGAAAGTGACAATGAAACTGTAGAGAGAAAGAAACAAGCGACAAAGTGAAACTTGGATGGTGAAAGAAAATCTCATTTATTCTTCTGATTATTATCAAAGAATGAGGCTCAGTTTGTTTTGTTTCTGTTTAATTAAATGAAAAATGCTCTTCGTCAACAAACTTTTAATTGAGAATTCATTTTACTTGAAACGGGAAGTCAACAGCCTTCGTCATCCAGAAAATCAGGAAAATATTCGAAAAAGAAAGGTTGATTGACATTTTATTGTCATTTTTGTATGAAAATTCAAACTTTATTATTTCAAAATCTTTTTATTTTGATTTAGGTCTTTAAATTTCAAAATACTAAGAAGTTTAGATGTAATCAAGAAATTAATAGAAGACAGAGAGAAAAGGAATCCAGAATTCATCCAAGGATTGGTCCAACGATTGGAATGCCGGAAAGAAGTCCTGTAGCTGTGTTGACAACACCTGAAAGAGCTCCTCCGACAAGAGGGACGTTTATAAGTGTAGAAGAGACTGTTCCAAGAGGTCCTTGAGCAGCATCAATTGGATCGGCAGTATTAGCGACTGGGTTGACAACACCTGAAAGAGCTCCTCCGACAAGAGGGACGTTTATAAGTGTAGAAGAGACTGTTCCAAGAGGTCCTTGAGCAGCGTCAATTGGATCGGCAGTATTGGCGATTGGAATGACAACACCTGAAAGAGCTCCTCCGACAAGAGGGACGGTTTGAAGTGTAGCTCCAACAACAGTTGCGTCAATTGGATCGGCAGCAGAAGCTGCAATGATGATGGCAATGAATGCGGCGACAATGAAAAGTTTCATTTTGAATTTTGACTTGTTAAGAACTTGACTGGAACTAAACTGATGAAAATGACTTCGAAAAGTCGCTTTTTAATAAAATTTCACGATCATCGAATTGTGACGTGCGAAAAGTGAAAAACATTTACTTTACACCAGCTGCAAGTTCATGAGCGAGGTTCACGCGCCAAATGAAGAAGGAAGTTGAACCCGACGTTCGGTGATGATCTCAACTTTTATTTTGACAAGTGGAAAATGAACAAAACATTTCAAGGAAGTCTATCTGATAAGTCAAAGCCACGTTTGTGACCTACACGTTCCGAGTAAGAATTTTGTTTAATTTCAAAGTACATCAAATTGTGATGTGCTAAAAATGAAAAATATTTACTTAAAACCAACTGCAAAGTTTTTCGACTACGAAGAAGGAAATCAAACCCAACTTTCGGCGACGATCCAGATGATTTCATCTTTTGATTCAAAAGATGGAAAAAGAGCAAAGTAATTTCAAGTTTTTAATAATGTAGACAAGAAATAAAGAATTTTGATTCAATTTACGTTAACATGGGAACATTTACTTTCAGAGGTTGAATTTCACTTAGAACAATGATTTCCTTATTCTTCCTCAAAATCGTCATTAAAAATGTTCCTATCATCGGCAGAGAAGTTTTATTTAAACAGATGAAAACGAAAACTGAAAGCCTTTGTGTTTTCCTTATACCTGCTGTGTAGGCAACATTTGTTTCATTTCAACCGTTTTTCTTTGAATGAATTAATTCAAAATTATCTTCAACTATTTTTTATTCAAGTTTTGAAGTCTTTGCCTTTGTCGTGATGAACTGTTTCACGAATTTCAATTCAAACTTCGGGCTCTACGAGCAGATATAGGTGCCATTTGAATTTAACGGTTTTCTCATACAAAAAATTACCGAACGCAACTTAACGGTAAAGGGAAAATTTGACCGTTATTTCAAATGGCACCTATATCTGCCTCTTCAACCAAACTTCGTCAGCAGATCCGCAAACTCAAGCAAGAATTTCATTTGCGACGTTTCCTCAAAATATTTTGTCTTCTCAAACTGAAATTCGAAATATCTGAAAGTGACAATGAAACTGTAGAGAGAAAGAAACAAGCGACAAAGTGAAACTTGGATGGTGAAAGAAAATCTCATTTATTCTTCTGATTGTTATCAAAGAATGAGGCTCAGTTTGTTTTGTTTCTGTTTAATTAAATGAAAAATGCTCTTCGTCAACAAACTTTTAATTGAGAATTCATTTTACTTGAAACGGGAAGTCAACAGCCTTCGTCATCCAGAAAATCAGGAAAATATTCGAAAAAGAAAAGTTGATTGACATTTTATTGTCATTTTTGTATGAAAATTCAAACTTTATTATTTCAAAATCTTTTTATTTTGATTAAGGTCTTTAAATTTCAAAATACTAAGACGTTTAGATGTAACCAAGAAATCCATAGAAGACAGAGAGAAAAGGAATCCAGAATTCATCCAAGGATTGGTCCAACGATTGGAATGCCGGAAAGAAGTCCTGTAGCTGTGTTGACAACACCTGAAAGAGCTCCTCCGACAAGAGGGACGTTTATAAGTGTAGAAGAGACTGTTCCAAGAGGTCCTTGAGCAGCATCAATTGGATCGGCAGTATTAGCGACTGGGTTGACAACACCTGAAAGAGCTCCTCCGACAAGAGGGACGTTTATAAGTGTAGAAGAGACTGTTCCAAGAGGTCCTTGAGCAGCGTCAATTGGATCGGCAGTATTGGCGATTGGAATGACAACACCTGAAAGAGCTCCTCCGACAAGAGGGACGGTTTGAAGTGTAGCTCCAACAACAGTTGCGTCAATTGGATCGGCAGCAGAAGCTGCAATGATGATGGCAATGAATGCGGCGACAATGAAAAGTTTCATTTTGAATTTTGACTTGTTAAGAACTTGACTGGAACTAAACTGATGAAAATGACTTCGAAAAGTCGCTTTTTAATAAAATTTCACGATCATCGAATTGTGACGTGCGAAAAGTGAAAAACATTTACTTTACACCAGCTGCAAGTTCATGAGCGAGGTTCACGCGCCAAATGAAGAAGGAAGTTGAACCCGACGTTCGGTGATGATCTCAACTTTTATTTTGACAAGTGGAAAATGAACAAAACATTTCAAGGAAGTCTATCTGATAAGTCAAAGCCACGTTTGTGACCTACACGTTCCGAGTAAGAATTTTGTTTAATTTCAAAGTACATCAAATTGTGATGTGCTAAAAATGAAAAATATTTACTTAAAACCAACTGCAAAGTTTTTCGACTACGAAGAAGGAAATCAAACCCAACTTTCGGCGACGATCCAGATGATTTCATCTTTTGATTCAAAAGATGGAAAAAGAGCAAAGTAATTTCAAGTTTTTAATAATGTAGACAAGAAATAAAGAATTTTGATTCAATTTACGTTAACATGGGAACATTTACTTTCAGAGGTTGAATTTCACTTAGAACAATGATTTCCTTATTCTTCCTCAAAATCGTCATTAAAAATGTTCCTATCATCGGCAGAGAAGTTTTATTTAAACAGATGAAAACGAAAACTGAAAGCCTTTGTGTTTTCCTTATACCTGCTGTGTAGGCAACATTTGTTTCATTTCAACCGTTTTTCTTTGAATGAATTAATTCAAAATTATCTTCAACTATTTTTTATTCAAGTTTTGAAGTCTTTGCCTTTGTCGTGATGAACTGTTTCACGAATTTCAATTCAAACTTCGGGCTCTACGAGCAGATATAGGTGCCATTTGAATTTAACGGTTTTCTCATACAAAAAATTACCGAACGCAACTTAACGGTAAAGGGAAAATTTGACCGTTATTTCAAATGGCACCTATATCTGCCTCTTCAACCAAACTTCGTCAGCAGATCCGCAAACTCAAGCAAGAATTTCATTTGCGACGTTTCCTCAAAATATTTTGTCTTCTCAAACTGAAATTCGAAATATCTGAAAGTGACAATGAAACTGTAGAGAGAAAGAAACAAGCGACAAAGTGAAACTTGGATGGTGAAAGAAAATCTCATTTATTCTTCTGATTGTTATCAAAGAATGAGGCTCAGTTTGTTTTGTTTCTGTTTAATTAAATGAAAAATGCTCTTCGTCAACAAACTTTTAATTGAGAATTCATTTTACTTGAAACGGGAAGTCAACAGCTTTCGTCATCCAGAAAATCAGGAAAATATTCGAAAAAAAAAAGTTGATTGACATTTTTATTGTCATTTTTGTATGAAAATTCAAACTTTATTATTTCAAAATCTTTTTATTTTGATTAAGGTCTTTAAATTTCAAAATACTAAGACGTTTAGATGTAACCAAGAAATCCATAGAAGACAGAGAGAAAAGGAATCCAGAATTCATCCAAGGATTGGTCCTACGATTGGAATGCCGGAAAGAAGTCCTGTAGCTGTGTTGACAACACCTGAAAGAGCTCCTCCGACAAGAGGGACGTTTATAAGTGTAGAAGAGACTGTTCCAAGAGGTCCTTGAGCAGCATCAATTGGATCGGCAGTATTAGCGACTGGGTTGACAACACCTGAAAGAGCTCCTCCGACAAGAGGGACGTTTATAAGTGTAGAAGAGACTGTTCCAAGAGGTCCTTGAGCAGCGTCAATTGGATCGGCAGTATTGGCGATTGGAATGACAACACCTGAAAGAGCTCCTCCGACAAGAGGGACGGTTTGAAGTGTAGCTCCAACAACAGTTGCGTCAATTGGATCGGCAGCAGAAGCTGCAATGATGATGGCAATGAATGCGGCGACAATGAAAAGTTTCATTTTGAATTTTGACTTGTTAAGAACTTGACTGGAACTAAACTGATGAAAATGACTTCGAAAAGTCGCTTTTTAATAAAATTTCACGATCATCGAATTGTGACGTGCGAAAAGTGAAAAACATTTACTTTACACCAGCTGCAAGTTCATGAGCGAGGTTCACGCGCCAAATGAAGAAGGAAGTTGAACCCGACGTTCGGTGATGATCTCAACTTTTATTTTGACAAGTGGAAAATGAACAAAACATTTCAAGGAAGTCTATCTGATAAGTCAAAGCCACGTTTGTGACCTACACGTTCCGAGTAAGAATTTTGTTTAATTTCAAAGTACATCAAATTGTGATGTGCTAAAAATGAAAAATATTTACTTAAAACCAACTGCAAAGTTTTTCGACTACGAAGAAGGAAATCAAACCCAACTTTCGGCGACGATCCAGATGATTTCATCTTTTGATTCAAAAGATGGAAAAAGAGCAAAGTAATTTCAAGTTTTTAATAATGTAGACAAGAAATAAAGAATTTTGATTCAATTTACGTTAACATGGGAACATTTACTTTCAGAGGTTGAATTTCACTTAGAACAATGATTTCCTTATTCTTCCTCAAAATCGTCATTAAAAATGTTCCTATCATCGGCAGAGAAGTTTTATTTAAACAGATGAAAACGAAAACTGAAAGCCTTTGTGTTTTCCTTATACCTGCTGTGTAGGCAACATTTGTTTCATTTCAACCGTTTTTCTTTGAATGAATTAATTCAAAATTATCTTCAACTATTTTTTATTCAAGTTTTGAAGTCTTTGCCTTTGTCGTGATGAACTGTTTCACGAATTTCAATTCAAACTTCGGGCTCTACGAGCAGATATACAGTCAAAGTCAAATATTTATATACACTTTTTATTGTATCAATCTTTTGGATTCAGAGAGTCATATTTTCAGAACGGGTAAACATAGAGATATAATTTGAAGGGTAAATTGAAGTATATTTCATTTGCGACGTTTCCTCAAAATATTTTGTCTTCTCAAACTGAATAATTCTAATCATATCCACGCATGAAAGTAGAAAAATTAACCTAAATATAAAATGGCGATTTTACCGGTGAACCAGAAATTTTATCTACGAAATTTATTCTTCTGACTTTTAGAATGAGATTTGTTTTGTACATTTTAATTAAATCGGAATAGATATTTATTACAAAAGATAAGAGAATTCATTTTACTTGAAACGGGATTAAAGTCAACATATTTGAAAAATCTTAGGAAAATATTCCAAAAAAATGAATTTTGTGAGATAGAGCGAGGATTTTATTCATTATATCTGTATCGTAAAATGCCGGAATTGAATATATTCATTTCACAGCAGTCAAGAATAAAGCTAGCAATTATTTAATATATAGAACTGTGAAAAATATTAAGAGATTTAGATGTAACGCAAGAAATCATCAAGAAGACAGAGATGAAAAGGAATGCCAGTCATCCAAGGATTGGTCCATCGATTGGAAGTGCGCGGAAAGAAGTCCTGTAGCTGCAAATTAAACAACACCTGAACGTTGACCTGAGTTCATCAACTATCCGACAAGAGGGACGTTTGATTGAAAAAGATGTAGAAGGCAGACTGTTCCAGTTAGAGATCCTTGAGCAGCATCAAGGATCGGCAGTATTAAACCAAGACTTTGACAACACGCGAGAAAGTATCAAATCAGAGCAATTTTTTCTTTAAAAAGACTTCAGGAGTTTTATATGAATATTTATATGTTAAATATCAATTCGTCATTCCAAAAAGTCATATGGAGCTAATAAAGTATTATCTCAGAAAAAAATTGCCTTGTTTTGATACTTCCTCGCGAAATAAAGTCTTGGTTTCATATGTTTCCTTGTTATAAAAGGATCTCTAACTGCAAATCTGCCGTGTAAATCTTTTTCAATCAAACTAATTTGGATAGTTGATGAACTCAGGTCAACGTTAAATGTGTTTTTAATTTGCAGCGATATTTTACGCGCACTTGAAATCGATTTTGCTTGACTGGCATGACGCCATCTTTGTCCAATCTTGATGATGTCTTGCGTTTTCGTCCTAATCTCTTAATATTTTTCACAGTTCTATATATTAAATAATTGCTAGCTTTATTCTTGACTGCTGTGAAATGAATATTCATCAATTCCGCAATTTTACGATAAGATATCCCTCGATGAATAAAATCCTCGCTCTATCTCACCAAATTCATTTTTTTGGAATATTAAATAAGATTTTTCAATTATGTTTTAACTTTAATCCCTTCTATTGAATCTTATCTTTGTAATAAATATCTATTCCGAACATAAAATGTACAAAAATCTCTTCTAAAAGTCAAAACTAATTTCGTATATAAAATTTTGGTGCATCGGTAAAATCGCCATTTTGTATTTAGGTTAATTTTTCTACTTTCTGCGTGGAAGTGATTAGAATTATTCATATGGAGAATAAAGCCCATGAAATATACTTCAATTTACCCTTCAAATTATATCTCTATGTTTACCCGTTCTGAAAATATGACTCTCTGAATTCAAAAGATTGATACAATAAAAAGTGTATATAAATATTTGACTTTGACTGTAGGTGCCATTTGAATTTAACGGTTTTCTCATACAAAAAATTACCGAACGCAACTTAACGGTAAAGGGAAAATTTGACCGTTATTTCAAATGGCACCTATATCTGCCTCTTCAACCAAACTTCGTCAGCAGATCCGCAAACTCAAGCAAGAATTTCATTTGCGACGTTTCCTCAAAATATTTTGTCTTCTCAAACTGAAATTCGAAATATCTGAAAGTGACAATGAAACTGTAGAGAGAAAGAAACAAGCGACAAAGTGAAACTTGGATGGTGAAAGAAAATCTCATTTATTCTTCTGATTGTTATCAAAGAATGAGGCTCAGTTTGTTTTGTTTCTGTTTAATTAAATGAAAAATGCTCTTCGTCAACAAACTTTTAATTGAGAATTCATTTTACTTGAAACGGGAAGTCAACAGCCTTCGTCATCCAGAAAATCAGGAAAATATTCGAAAAAGAAAGGTTGATTGACATTTTATTGTCATTTTTGTATGAAAATTCAAACTTTATTATTTCAAAATCTTTTTATTTTGATTTAGGTCTTTTAATTTCAAAATACTAAGACGTTTAGATGTAATCAAGAAATTAATAGAAGACAGAGAGAAAAGGAATCCAGAATTCATCCAAGGATTGGTCCAACGATTGGAATGCCGGAAAGAAGTCCTGTAGCTGTGTTGACAACACCTGAAAGAGCTCCTCCGACAAGAGGGACGTTTATAAGTGTAGAAGAGACTGTTCCAAGAGGTCCTTGAGCAGCATCAATTGGATCGGCAGTATTAGCGACTGGGTTGACAACACCTGAAAGAGCTCCTCCGACAAGAGGGACGTTTATAAGTGTAGAAGAGACTGTTCCAAGAGGTCCTTGAGCAGCGTCAATTGGATCGGCAGTATTGGCGATTGGAATGACAACACCTGAAAGAGCTCCTCCGACAAGAGGGACGGTTTGAAGTGTAGCTCCAACAACAGTTGCGTCAATTGGATCGGCAGCAGAAGCTGCAATGATGATGGCAATGAATGCGGCGACAATGAAAAGTTTCATTTTGAATTTTGACTTGTTAAGAACTTGACTGGAACTAAACTGATGAAAATGACTTCGAAAAGTCGCTTTTTAATAAAATTTCACGATCATCGAATTGTGACGTGCGAAAAGTGAAAAACATTTACTTTACACCAGCTGCAAGTTCATGAGCGAGGTTCACGCGCCAAATGAAGAAGGAAGTTGAACCCGACGTTCGGTGATGATCTCAACTTTTATTTTGACAAGTGGAAAATGAACAAAACATTTCAAGGAAGTCTATCTGATAAGTCAAAGCCACGTTTGTGACCTACACGTTCCGAGTAAGAATTTTGTTTAATTTCAAAGTACATCAAATTGTGATGTGCTAAAAATGAAAAATATTTACTTAAAACCAACTGCAAAGTTTTTCGACTACGAAGAAGGAAATCAAACCCAACTTTCGGCGACGATCCAGATGATTTCATCTTTTGATTCAAAAGATGGAAAAAGAGCAAAGTAATTTCAAGTTTTTAATAATGTAGACAAGAAATAAAGAATTTTGATTCAATTTACGTTAACATGGGAACATTTACTTTCAGAGGTTGAATTTCACTTAGAACAATGATTTCCTTATTCTTCCTCAAAATCGTCATTAAAAATGTTCCTATCATCGGCAGAGAAGTTTTATTTAAACAGATGAAAACGAAAACTGAAAGCCTTTGTGTTTTCCTTATACCTGCTGTGTAGGCAACATTTGTTTCATTTCAACCGTTTTTCTTTGAATGAATTAATTCAAAATTATCTTCAACTATTTTTTATTCAAGTTTTGAAGTCTTTGCCTTTGTCGTGATGAACTGTTTCACGAATTTCAATTCAAACTTCGGGCTCTACGAGCAGATATAGGTGCCATTTGAATTTAACGGTTTTCTCATACAAAAAATTACCGAACGCAACTTAACGGTAAAGGGAAAATTTGACCGTTATTTCAAATGGCACCTATATCTGCCTCTTCAACCAAACTTCGTCAGCAGATCCGCAAACTCAAGCAAGAATTTCATTTGCGACGTTTCCTCAAAATATTTTGTCTTCTCAAACTGAAATTCGAAATATCTGAAAGTGACAATGAAACTGTAGAGAGAAAGAAACAAGCGACAAAGTGAAACTTGGATGGTGAAAGAAAATCTCATTTATTCTTCTGATTGTTATCAAAGAATGAGGCTCAGTTTGTTTTGTTTCTGTTTAATTAAATGAAAAATGCTCTTCGTCAACAAACTTTTAATTGAGAATTCATTTTACTTGAAACGGGAAGTCAACAGCCTTCGTCATCCAGAAAATCAGGAAAATATTCGAAAAAGAAAAGTTGATTGACATTTTATTGTCATTTTTGTATGAAAATTCAAACTTTATTATTTCAAAATCTTTTTATTTTGATTAAGGTCTTTAAATTTCAAAATACTAAGACGTTTAGATGTAACCAAGAAATCCATAGAAGACAGAGAGAAAAGGAATCCAGAATTCATCCAACGATTGGAATGCTGGAAAGAAGTCCTGTAGCTGTGTTGACAACACCTGAAAGAGCTCCTCCGACAAGAGGGACGTTTATAAGTGTAGAAGAGACTGTTCCAAGAGGTCCTTGAGCAGCATCAATTGGATCGGCAGTATTAGCGACTGGGTTGACAACACCTGAAAGAGCTCCTCCGACAAGAGGGACGTTTATAAGTGTAGAAGAGACTGTTCCAAGAGGTCCTTGAGCAGCGTCAATTGGATCGGCAGTATTGGCGATTGGAATGACAACACCTGAAAGAGCTCCTCCGACAAGAGGGACGGTTTGAAGTGTAGCTCCAACAACAGTTGCGTCAATTGGATCGGCAGCAGAAGCTGCAATGATGATGGCAATGAATGCGGCGACAATGAAAAGTTTCATTTTGAATTTTGACTTGTTAAGAACTTGACTGGAACTAAACTGATGAAAATGACTTCGAAAAGTCGCTTTTTAATAAAATTTCACGATCATCGAATTGTGACGTGCGAAAAGTGAAAAACATTTACTTTACACCAGCTGCAAGTTCATGAGCGAGGTTCACGCGCCAAATGAAGAAGGAAGTTGAACCCGACGTTCGGTGATGATCTCAACTTTTATTTTGACAAGTGGAAAATGAACAAAACATTTCAAGGAAGTCTATCTGATAAGTCAAAGCCACGTTTGTGACCTACACGTTCCGAGTAAGAATTTTGTTTAATTTCAAAGTACATCAAATTGTGATGTGCTAAAAATGAAAAATATTTACTTAAAACCAACTGCAAAGTTTTTCGACTACGAAGAAGGAAATCAAACCCAACTTTCGGCGACGATCCAGATGATTTCATCTTTTGATTCAAAAGATGGAAAAAGAGCAAAGTAATTTCAAGTTTTTAATAATGTAGACAAGAAATAAAGAATTTTGATTCAATTTACGTTAACATGGGAACATTTACTTTCAGAGGTTGAATTTCACTTCGAACAATGATTTCCTTATTCTTCCTCAAAATCGTCATTAAAAATGTTCCTATCATCGGCAGAGAAGTTTTATTTAAACAGATGAAAACGAAAACTGAAAGCCTTTGTGTTTTCCTTATACCTGCTGTGTAGGCAACATTTGTTTCATTTCAACCGTTTTTCTTTGAATGAATTAATTCAAAATTATCTTCAACTATTTTTTATTCAAGTTTTGAAGTCTTTGCCTTTGTCGTGATGAACTGTTTCACGAATTTCAATTCAAACTTCGGGCTCTACGAGCAGATATAGGTGCCATTTGAATTTAACGGTTTTCTCATACAAAAAATTACCGAACGCAACTTAACGGTAAAGGGAAAATTTGACCGTTATTTCAAATGGCACCTATATCTGCCTCTTCAACCAAACTTCGTCAGCAGATCCGCAAACTCAAGCAAGAATTTCATTTGCGACGTTTCCTCAAAATATTTTGTCTTCTCAAACTGAAATTCGAAATATCTGAAAGTGACAATGAAACTGTAGAGAGAAAGAAACAAGCGACAAAGTGAAACTTGGATGGTGAAAGAAAATCTCATTTATTCTTCTGATTGTTATCAAAGAATGAGGCTCAGTTTGTTTTGTTTCTGTTTAATTAAATGAAAAATGCTCTTCGTCAACAAACTTTTAATTGAGAATTCATTTTACTTGAAACGGGAAGTCAACAGCCTTCGTCATCCAGAAAATCAGGAAAATATTCGAAAAAGAAAAGTTGATTGACATTTTATTGTCATTTTTGTATGAAAATTCAAACTTTATTATTTCAAAATCTTTTTATTTTGATTAAGGTCTTTAAATTTCAAAATACTAAGACGTTTAGATGTAACCAAGAAATCCATAGAAGACAGAGAGAAAAGGAATCCAGAATTCATCCAAGGATTGGTCCTACGATTGGAATGCCGGAAAGAAGTCCTGTAGCTGTGTTGACAACACCTGAAAGAGCTCCTCCGACAAGAGGGACGTTTATAAGTGTAGAAGAGACTGTTCCAAGAGGTCCTTGAGCAGCATCAATTGGATCGGCAGTATTAGCGACTGGGTTGACAACACCTGAAAGAGCTCCTCCGACAAGAGGGACGTTTATAAGTGTAGAAGAGACTGTTCCAAGAGGTCCTTGAGCAGCGTCAATTGGATCGGCAGTATTGGCGATTGGAATGACAACACCTGAAAGAGCTCCTCCGACAAGAGGGACGGTTTGAAGTGTAGCTCCAACAACAGTTGCGTCAATTGGATCGGCAGCAGAAGCTGCAATGATGATGGCAATGAATGCGGCGACAATGAAAAGTTTCATTTTGAATTTTGACTTGTTAAGAACTTGACTGGAACTAAACTGATGAAAATGACTTCGAAAAGTCGCTTTTTAATAAAATTTCACGATCATCGAATTGTGACGTGCGAAAAGTGAAAAACATTTACTTTACACCAGCTGCAAGTTCATGAGCGAGGTTCACGCGCCAAATGAAGAAGGAAGTTGAACCCGACGTTCGGTGATGATCTCAACTTTTATTTTGACAAGTGGAAAATGAACAAAACATTTCAAGGAAGTCTATCTGATAAGTCAAAGCCACGTTTGTGACCTACACGTTCCGAGTAAGAATTTTGTTTAATTTCAAAGTACATCAAATTGTGATGTGCTAAAAATGAAAAATATTTACTTAAAACCAACTGCAAAGTTTTTCGACTACGAAGAAGGAAATCAAACCCAACTTTCGGCGACGATCCAGATGATTTCATCTTTTGATTCAAAAGATGGAAAAAGAGCAAAGTAATTTCAAGTTTTTAATAATGTAGACAAGAAATAAAGAATTTTGATTCAATTTACGTTAACATGGGAACATTTACTTTCAGAGGTTGAATTTTACTTCGAACAATGATTTCCTTATTCTTCCTCAAAATCGTCATTGAAAATGTTCTTACCATCGGCAGAGAAGTTTTAATTAAACAGATGAAAACGAAAACTGAAAGTTGAACCTGCTGTGTAGGCAACATTTGTTTCACATCAACAGTTTCTCTTTGCATGAATTAATCGAAAATTATCTTCAACTTTTTCTCTCTCCAAATGTTGAAATCTTTGCATTTGTCGTGATAACCTGTTTCACGAATTTCAATTCAAACTTCGTCAGCAGATTCGCAAAGTCGAGCAAGAATTTCATTTGCGACGTTTCCTCGAAATATTTTGTCTCAACGTTAGCTGAACTTAGCTGGATTCGATTTTAATAAATGTAGATGATTCCGATTTAGTTAGAATTAATTTTTGACAGCAGAAATGTTTTAAAATAAAATGAAAATTCAAACTTTAATATTTCAAAATCTTTTTATTTTGATTAAGATATTTAAATTTCAAAATAATTAGACATTTAGAGTTAACCAA
This sequence comes from Smittia aterrima, assembly GCA_033063855.1. NCBI lineage: Eukaryota > Metazoa > Arthropoda > Insecta > Diptera > Chironomidae > Smittia > Smittia aterrima. Next base: position 6,155,841 of record CP093829.1, read on the forward strand.
GAACTCACACCGACACCAGAAAGAAGAAGTCAGACGAGTGTATTAACAACTGTATTGAGAACTGGTCCAACGATTGGAATGGTAGAAAGAAGTCCTGTAGCTTCGGCAGCTGGAAGAGCTCCTCCGACAAGAGTGACGTTTTGAAGTGTAGATAAGACTGTTCCAAGAGCTCCTTGAGCAGCGTCAATTGGATCGGCATTATTAGTGACTGTGTTGGCAACACCTGAAAGAGCTCCTCCGACAAAAGGGATTTTTTGAAGTATAGAAGAGGCCGTTTCAAGAGCTCCTTGAGCAGCGTCAAGTTGGGGGTTGTTCAAAAGTTAAGTTTTGTGTTAATGAACGACGCCACCAGTTTATTTTTTCACCACCAGTTGCGCTTAAGTCGAACGTCACGCCACAGACAGAAGGAAATAGCGAAGGAAAGAATTTCAGATCAAGCCAATTCTTATTATTATTATTTTTGATGATAATTCTTCCTTCATAGCGAGTATCCATTTATTTTTCTTCACACATTTCGTGGCATCTTTGTAGTTCTTTGGTTCATAATTATCACTTCAAATCTCCGCTTGATATATGTAACATAATCATTCAATCTAGCTGGAGAAACTCCAGCATTAATTCTCTGGGTTCTTCTTGGCATATTTAATTGTTGATCATCTTCAACTTGCTCCTCCTCAATGTTAATTTCTTCGTCGTCAGTATTTGTGAGATGATCACTTTCAGAATCTGATGCATTTGCATCATAGAAATCATCATCATTCATATGATTAAGAGAGAATTCGTATTCTTCATTGTTTCGCGCTTGCGAAACACTTTTCTTTCGGTCCTTTGAGTCTAAAATTTTAAAATCTCTACTTACAATGACCTTGTTTTGTTCATTAACAAAACGAAATCCTTTCGAAGCTTCGTCATATCCTACGAACTTCATTCTTGTTGCTTTGTCATCTAATTTCTCCCTCTTCTCAAATGGCACCATGACTAAAGCATCAGCTCCAAACTCATAGAAATCTTTAAGTTTAGATTTCTCGTTGAATAAAATTTCAAACGGTGATTTGTTACACTTGTCACGAACAACACGATTTAAAACAAAGTTTGCTGTTGTAATAGCTTCACCCCAAAATTGTTTTGATAGACCTGAATCACAAAGCATACTTCTTGTAGCTTCCATAAGCGTTCGATTCTTCCTCTCAGCAATTCCATTCTGTTCAGGTGCATATCCGACGGTACATTGAAAGCGAATTCCTTGTTGTCTAAGAAATGATTGTAATTTCTCATTTATATATTCCCCGCCACGATAACATCGAAACACTTTAACAGTCTTATTCAGTTGTATCTTCATTAATTGAAGAAATTCAATAGTTGCATCAGTTATCTCACTCTTTTGTCTTAATACTATTAAGTTAATAGTTTGATTTCAGTAAACCCACTGAAAACGTATGCCAGTAAGAACACTTGCAGAGCTCGAATCTAAACTCTTGAGCATTACAGAAACTCCAAACTCGGTTGTCAATACGTAATCCATCTCACTCAGTTTATCAAATTGTAGAAAGATCTTGTCAAGACGTTCTCGCATTGAGCCACCATTTTGTAGTTTTACTTTCAAAAGTTTTGATAAAACACGAGTTCTTCCAGCTGCCGTAGCTTTTTGATGATGAGTTTTCAAAGTATCCCAAATATCCTTGGCATCAACACAACGTTTAATTAAAATCACTTGATTGTTGTCACAATTCTGAGCGATAATGCTTGCCGCTTTGTTCATCAATTTACGAGATTCAGCTGTTGGAGGAACCACTCGTTCTCCCGTCACAGTTTTCCATACTCCTTCATTGATCAGAATTAAATTCATCTTAAACGACCAAGTATCGTTATTCTCATGGTTCAAGTTCTCAATTTTGTACGACGATTTATCAATCGATGACGACGCCATTTTACGATTCTCACACTTTTTCTCACTTTCAGCGACAAATTTTTTCGAAGCAACATCGAGTTCGCTGATAACTCGCGCCCAGAAACATCAAAAATTATAAAATATCAAAGTAACCTCAAAATGCAACACGAGTTGCAACCAAAAATAAAAAATAGTCTTCGTCGCAAACGCAAGGTTAACGAATTCAAGCAATGAGAGTGAGAGAAAGAAAGCCACCTCATCTGGAAACAAAGGAAAAATCTCAAAAATAAACTTCGTCGCGAACTCGAGTTACCTCGCAAACGCAAGTTTAAGAACTTCAAGAAATAGAAAACCGATCGCTATCGCAATCAACAACTCTCCGGCATCGAATCCTTCATAATCAACTTAGTCAGTAAATATTTGAGATGTCTAATTAGAGATGTCTAAAATTATAAGTTTTCTTGGCATTTTATCTTATAAGTTGATTAGTGTAAGTTAGGTTTAAGATTTTTTTTTCTGAATGAAAGGGTTTTCAATGAAAACTTTTCATGTTTTCCCTTTTTAATCCAACTCATGATATCATTCGCAAAAGCACCTCAGACGCTTAAAAAATTATACAAGTGGCAGTAGCAGTTCGTACCGAACTTACTGTAGGGTTTTTCATCCGTCGGACTAGTTACAGGGAACATTTTACTTAAAGGGAACAAAGTTTCACTTTGAGCTCACCAGAGAAGAATCTAATGTGTGGAGCTTGGATTTTCTGAGATCTTTTGCTTTATCTTGACCAGTTGAACATTTTTTGTGAACATCCCAATGCTCTAACTTCAAAGGAAGAGAAGTTTCAACTATAGCATCCATGCATTCGATCCAACATGCTGATCACTTCTTGTGGGCGAAAATGTGGTTCCGTTTTGGAGAAAAATTATTTCCAAACTTAAAATCGACTTTTTGTATGCAGATTCCAGTTTTTGGGCCCGTGGGCCCGATCCTGATGAGCTAGCCAAAAATCTTCAAAAGTTGTTTTTCGTATTAAAATTCTCTATCAATTGGTAAAGAAATTAATTCGCTAGCTTATACGCGAGTTATCACGGACGTCGGAAGACGGACCACGGACAAAGCGGCCACTATAGGGTGTTCCATCCTTCGGATGAAAAACCCTTAAAACTATTCAGAACAAAATTCATTGATGCCTCTTAAAGCTAGTATGAGATAATTTTAATTTTTTTAATTTAACAATAATTTTATTATAAGGATTTTTAAAAATTAACATTTTTGGTGCGATTTTGTGTGATTTCAGTTCAGCTGTTAGCCTGTGCGGCTCTAAAGCTATTTCTTTTAGGGTACATGATATTTAAATATGAATGACTGCTTTTTAAGCTTTTTTAAGAAAATTTGAAATGAGCAAGAAAAAAATTAAACCTTGCAGTTATGTAAGAAATAAAAAAATTTTGTTGATGCTCCCCTCCCCCTCTTAATTCTACTATCTCAGATTCTTTGGAAGTTGGTGTTTGACTCTGAAGTCAAGACTGTCCGTGGTATAATTGCCTAGGGCATTGATTAGTTGGTTATCATGGGTTAAAGCTCGTGCATAAAATGCGTCGGTCAACTTGTCAACATATTCGCCTTATATAGTATGAGATAAACATTCACCTTTACTGTACAAAAATAGTATAAGAATATCCATGAAACAAAATATGACTCGCGCTTCGCGCGAGAAAAATCAAACATCAATAGGATTAAAAAGAAACATTCTTGAAATTAAAACTCCAAGAAGAAGTCCTATAGCTGTGGCAGCAATGCTGCTCAATGTGCTCATCCCAGTTCCGACAGCAGGCAACAATGTTCCGGTTGCAGTAGTAGCGACTGTATTGACAAGACTATTAAAAGTGTCAACAACACCTGAAAGAGCTCCTCCGACAAGAGGGACGTTTTGAAGTGTAGAAGAGACTGTTCCAAGAGGTCCTTGAGCAGCGTCAATTGGATCGGCAGTTTTAACGACTGTGTTGACAACACCTGGAAGAGCTCCTCCGTCAAGAGGGACGTTTTGAAGTGTAGAAGAGACTGTTCCAAGAGGTCCAACAACAGTTGCGTCAATTGGATCGACTGCAGAAGCTGCAATGATGATGGCAATGAATGCGGCGACAATGAAAAGTTTCATTTTGAATTTTGACTTGTTAAGAACTTGACTGGCACTAAACTGATGAAAATGACTTCGAAAAGTCGCTTTTTAATAAAATTTCACGATCATCGAATTGTGACGTGCGAAAAGTGAAAAACATTTACTTTGAACCAGCTGCAAGTTCATGAGCGAGGTTCACGCGCCAAATGAAGAAGGAAGTTGAACCCGACGTTCGGTGATGATCTCAACTTTTATTTTGACAAGTGGAAAATGAACAAAACATTTCAAGGAAGTCTATCTGATAAGTCAAAGCCACGTTTGTGACCTACACGTTCCGAGTAAGAATTTTGTTTAATTTCAAAGTACATCAAATTGTGATGTGCTAAAAATGAAAAATATTTACTTAAAACCAACTGCAAAGTTTTTCGACTACGAAGAAGGAAATCAAACCCAACTTTCGGCGACGATCCAGATGATTTCATCTTTTGATTCAAAAGATGGAAAAAGCAAAGTAATTTCAAGTTTTTAATAATGTAGACAAGAAATAAAGAATTTTGATTCAATTTACGTTAACATGGGAACATTTACTTTCATAGGTTGAATTTTACTACGAACAATGATTTCCTTATTCTTCCTCAAAATCGTCATTGAATATTCCTATCATCGGCAGAGAAGTTTTATTAAAACAGATGAAAACGAAAACTGAAAGCCTTTGTGTTTTCCTTATACCTGCTGTGTAGGCAACATTTGTTTCATTTCAACCGTTTTTCTTTGAATGAATTAATTCAAAATTATTCGAAAAAGAAAAGTTGATTGACATTTTTAATGTCATTTTTGTATGAAAATTCAAACTTTATTATTTCAAAATCTTTTTATTTTGATTAAGGTCTTTAAATTTCAAAATACTAAGACGTTTAGATGTAATCAAGAAATCCATAGAAGACAGAGCGAAAAGGAATCCAGAATTCATCCAAGGATTGGTCCTACGATTGGAATGCCGGAAAGAAGTTCTGTAGCTGTGTTGACAACACCTGAAAGAGCTCCTCCGACAAGAGGGACGTTTATAAGTGTAGAAGAGACTGTTCCAAGAGGTCCTTGAGCAGCATCAATTGGATCGGCAGTATTAGCGACTGGGTTGACAACACCTGAAAGAGCTCCTCCGACAAGAGGGACGTTTATAAGTGTAGAAGAGACTGTTCCAAGAGGTCCTTGAGCAGCGTCAATTGGATCGGCAGTATTGGCGATTGGAATGACAACACCTGAAAGAGCTCCTCCGACAAGAGGGACGGTTTGAAGTGTAGCTCCAACAACAGTTGCGTCAATTGGATCGGCAGCAGAAGCTGCAATGATGATGGCAATGAATGCGGCGACAATGAAAAGTTTCATTTTGAATTTTGACTTGTTAAGAACTTGACTGGAACTAAACTGATGAAAATGACTTCGAAAAGTCGCTTTTTAATAAAATTTCACGATCATCGAATTGTGACGTGCGAAAAGTGAAAAACATTTACTTTACACCAGCTGCAAGTTCATGAGCGAGGTTCACGCGCCAAATGAAGAAGGAAGTTGAACCCGACGTTCGGTGATGATCTCAACTTTTATTTTGACAAGTGGAAAATGAACAAAACATTTCAAGGAAGTCCATCTGATAAGTCAAAGCCACGTTTGTGACCTACACGTTCCGAGTAAGAATTTTGTTTAATTTCAAAGTACGTCAAATTATGATGTGCTAAAAATAATAATAAGAATTGGCTTGGTGTGAAATTCTTTCCTTCTTCCCTTCTGTGGCGTCACGCTCGACTTTAGCGCAACTGGCGGTGAAAAAATGAATTAAGCGTCGTTGTGCATGAACCCAAAACTTGGGAAAACTTCAGGAAAATTTCGAAAATTCGAGAAAACTTTGGGAAAGTCGGGAAAATTTAAGAAAAACTCGGGAAAACTCGGAAATTTTTTGAGAAAACTCGAATAGAATTTAACGGTTTTCCCTTACAAAAAAAATTACCGAACGCAACTTAACGGTAAAAAGAAAATTTGACCGTTATTTCAAACGGCACCTCTTCAACCAAACTTCGTCAGCAGATCCTCAAGCAAGAATTTTATTTGCGACGTTTCATCAAAATATTTTGTCCTCTCAAACTGAAATTCGAAATGTCTGAAAGTGACAATGAAACTGTCGAGAGCAAGAAACAAGCGACAAAGTGAAACTTGGATGGTGAATTAAAATCTCATTTATTCTTCTGATTGTTATCAAAGAATGAGGCTCAGTTTGTTTTGTTTCTGCTTAATTAAATGAAAAATGCTCTTCGTCAACAAACTTTTAATTGAGAATTCATTTCACTTGAAACGGGAAGTCAACAGCCTTCGTCATTCAGAAAATCAGGAAATTATTCGTAAAAGAAAATTTGGTTTGCCTTTTTTAATAAATTTCCTTTCCTTTAACAATTGTCGCACTTCAACTCTGCAAACTCAAAGAATGTCTCGAAAACAGCTGAGACGAAGCAAAGAAACTCTCAACGTCATTCCTGTTAATATTTTAATCACTTCAAATTCAGAAATTAATTTTATTTTGTTTAAACAAATCTGTTTCAAAATAATCACAAAATGATCCGATGATTCCGATTTAGTTAGATTTTTTTACAGCAGAAATATTTTACAATAAAATGAAAATTCAAGTCTGTATTTGTCAAAATCTTTTTATTTTGATTAAGATCTTCCAATTTCAAAATACGTAGAAATTTAGCGTTTACCAATAATTTCTTTATCCGGACCAAGAATAGTAAAAACAACAGTCAATAGACATGGTACAATAAAAAAGAGGATTGGTCCAAGGTGTGGAAAGGCGGAAAAAGTTAAAATAATCGGTGTAACAAGGCCTTTCAATTTGCTTTGGAGAGAATCGACAGTACCAACAACTGCGTCTTTAACTTCGTTAACAATGTTTGAAACAGCGGGTAAGATTTCCCCTTTTGCACTTTCAGCGGCTTTGTCAGCAACAGTACCAGCAGCATCAACAGCAGGAATTTTAACTACTCCATCCGAGACATGGCTAATTGCACCTTGATCGACATCGTTTATAACTCCAATAGCTTCCTGGACAATTCTAAGATTTGTGCCGAGTATTGGAAACTGAGCAGAAGCTGAACCGATAATGGCAATAAATGCGGCGATCCCGAAAAGTTTCATTTTGGATTTTGACTTGTTAAGAACTTGACTGGCACCAAACTGATGAAAACGACATCGAAAAGTCGCTTTTTAATAAAATTTCACGATCATCGAATTGTGACGTGCGAAAAGTGAAAAACATTTACTTTGAACCAACTGCAAGTTCATGAGCGAGGTTCACGCGCCAAATGAAGAAGGAAGTTGAACCCGACATTCGGTGATGATCATTCGGTGAACAAAGATTTTCAAGGAAGTCTATCTGATGCTTTTGTGTGCCTAATACTATTTAATTTACAACAACACTTGTCTGACTGCGACTTCCTGTTTTTTTTATGATGATCTGTTCCTGGATTTTTAAGTCAAAACCACTTCTGCGACCCACACGTTCCGAGTAAGAATATTGTTTAATTTCAAAGTACATCGAGTTGTGATGTGCGGTAAAAATGAAAAATATTTACTTAAAACCAACTGCAACTTTATTCGACTGCAAAGAAGGAAGTCAAACCCGACTTTCGGCAACGATCCAGATGATCCTATCTTTTGTTTCAAAAGATGGAAAGAGAGCTAAATATCTTTCAAATTTTTATTAATGTAGACAAGAAAGGAAGAAATTTGATTCAATTTACGAGGCTGAATTTTACTTCGAACAATGATTTCCTTATTCTTCCTCAAAATCGTCATTGAAAATGTTCTTACCATCGACAGAGAAGTTTTAATTAAACAGACGAAAACGAAAACTGAAAGTTGAAGCTGCTGAGTAGGCAACATTTGTTTGACATCAACAGTTTCTCTTCGCATGAATTAATCGAAAATTATCTTCAACTTTTTTTTTTCTCCAAATGTTGAAATCTTTGCTTTTGTCGTGATGAACTGTTTCTCGAATTTCAATTCAAACTTCGTTAGCAGATTCGCCAACTCGAGCAAGAATTTCATTTGCGACGTTTCCTCGAAATATTTTGTCTCTCGAACTGAAATTCTATAAATTCGAAATGTCTGAAAGTGACAATGAAACTGTCGAGAGCAAGAAACAAGCGACAAAGTGAAACTTGGATGGTGAATTAAAATCTCATTTATTCTTCTGATTGTTATCAAAGAATGAGGCTCAGTTTATTTTGTTTCTGTTTAATTAAATGAAAAATGCTCTTCGTCAACAAACTTTTAATTGAGAATTCATTTCACTTTAAACGGGAAGTCAACAACCTTCGTCATCTAGAAAATCAGGAAATTACTCGAAAAAGAAAAATTGATTGACATTTTTATTAAATTCCTATTCCTTCAGCAATTGTCGCACTTCAACTCTGCAAACTCAAAGAATGTCTCGAAAACAGCTGAGACGAAGCAAAGAAACTCTCAACGTCATTCCTGTTCAACAATGTGTAAAGTCAAATTATGCAAATTTGCGATAAGAAACATGAGAAACTTAAGTGGGATCGTGCCATATGAAGAACGTGATGTCTTCCACCCCAAAGGACTTCGAGAGAGATGAAAGCTTGTACTCGTTTGTTTTTAAATTATCTCATACTCTCAATCGTTTGATGAATTCTCTCGACATTTAGAGTGAAAGACTATCTGCCGGACGGGATCCTATACCGGACACTTACTATTGTGAGCTTCCCTGACCAGCTAATTTTTTAATTTTCATTTTTCTGATCGCTTTAATTATTTAGCTTTCGGAAACTTGCAATGAAATTTTTCTCCGTGGTCAGGGAAGCTCACAATAGTAAGTGTCCGGAATAGGATCCCGTCCGGCAGATAGTCTTTCACTCTAACTGATTTCACTTTCTTCAACCACAGTCAACTTTGATCGTTTTAATTGAGAATGTAATGAGACAACTTTGTTTTTAGTTTGTTGTCGATACTTCCTCAGCTGCTAATTTCCTTCGAGACTCACTCAATCGAAAAATGATTTAAAGAAGAATTCTCGCACATGTTCCGATGAAGATTGCTAAACGGAAAATCTTCAACTCATCCTGTCGACTCTCGAGGAAAAGTTTCATTTTATGTTACATCGACTTCGCTTTCTTTTCTCGAGTGCTTACGATTAATCAAATAAGACGTTAATGCGAGAACCTGAAAAGAAGAAAACGGAAAAAACGTCGAAGGTTTTGACGGAATAGAAACTTCTCCTTTCAATGTTGAGTTTAATACAAAATCGATACGAAGCAATCTCAATTCAACGATGTGTGGATTCAAATGTCGAAGAGTTTTCTTGTTCCTCAGCACGCAAAGAAATTCAGTAACGGTAAAGTAATCGCTTCACACCTTTTCCTCCCCTTTCAGTTCCTAACGAAACATTTCTCACGAGACAGTAACAAATCACATCAAATTAATTTCCACATTGTGAAACCTGAGACTCCAATAAAGAGCGAACGCGAATGAATAAAAGGGGAAAAAGTTTCTTTTTCCCTCAAAGCCTGAAGAAGATTGATAAGATATGAGATGCGAAAAGGTCAATGTTGTGAATGGAAGAAAAGGAAACGAGCACATTCATCAAATTTATTGAAGGGACTCGCACGAAGTTCGTGCGAAACGTTTTCACTTTCTCCTGAGAAAAGTCCTGAAAAAGGAAATCTCAGCCTCACCCATTTCTTTTATTAATGTTGTAATGATTGAATTTCAGGAGAATTCTCTTCATTCGTGTTGCTTATCGCCTCACGAGACATTTGACGTGAATTGCTATGAAATTGAATTTTCCTTTTTGAATGCGGGAAACGAATTGTTGGGAGCATGTGAAAGTGATTTGGGACTGGACATTGAAGTGCTGCCGGAGAATTTATTTCCAAGAGGATCCTACATTTCAAGTTTTAGTGTCAAGCGACAGCTCTGATGTTCATTCATGCGTAAACGTTTTGATGTTATCACAAACGGGTCGCTTCGTATCGAACTTTATTCGCTTTCATGCGTCGAACCGTAATCTTTGACACTCAAAGTTAATTCAACCTTTGCTGGTTTAAATTTAGAATTCTCCGTCTCTGTTGAAGAAACTTTTTACTTATAAATAATTTAATAAAATAAAGCTGTTGGATTTTTTTCGTACTTTATGGTGAATTTTCTGGAAGCTTGAAGTTTAATTCAAAAGCTCATTTTTATGAAGGTTTGTAAGAGCTTTTTAATCGTTTTCATGACTGCAACAGCTGATGAAAAAGTGATCAGCTGTTTCTGAAAAGCTCGTGGTGCAAAGATTTGTAAACATTTTTGTTTCTCGTCGAGTTTTCCTTTATTTCAGTGAATGATGATGAAAATAGTCAATTTTCAATTTAATTTATCTAATCTAAGCTTAATAATATTATAGAATTTCGTTGAGCATCTACAAGCATTTTATAGAAGTAACAGCACCAAGTTGATTTCTTGTTATCATTGAAAAAAAAATTGCGATCGACAATGTACAATTAATCGTTTAAGATCAACGAGACCTTGTCTCATAAACCGCAACTAGCTAACATTGCGCTTAATCAACTCAGTAGTTAATTTAGAATTCTATCTGGTCAATGAAATACCAATCCGAGCATTGACACATATCGACAGGTTTGCAGAATTTTCTTACTATTAAGAATATTTGGAATTACCACACGGACGTGACATGATTACTTAATTAATTTATATTGCCTTCGTGCACTGGTAACGTCTCAATAAACATTGATTACTATCATCCCGAAAATCTCAAAGACCTTGCATCGCCAAAATGATGTTCATCAGAGCGTTACGTGCGTCCGAAGGTGTGAATTCATCTAGAACGTTCAATGCCGCTTGGCTGTGCTTTCTTTGGAGTTCTCTCGTCTTTTCTATTCCCGGTCCAGTTAACACAATTCGATGCACATTATTGTAGTTGATGTCATCAACGGATTTTTTGCCTTTCTTGATTTCTTCGTATAAAGCAGCGTCGTGGTCGAGATGGAAGAGAATTGGAGCGCTAATGAGACTAAATGAAGTGTTTGGTGGAAGCACTTGAAATCGGAACGGCTCGAGATCCATGCTCGCTTGCCAAGCGAGAGCTAAATGTTTTCCGAATAAATATCCTTGTCTCTGAAGTGATTTCGATTGACCGGCGAGTTTCAACGTTCCCTGACAACTCTTTCCAAGCAACGAGCCAGACGAGAGAGTGTGTCTAAAGGACCATTCACGTTCGGGATGACCGAGAATGTGAAGCATGTTGATTCCTTTTGAACTGTCAATGTCGTCAAAATTTTGATCACACGGAACATCAACTTTCATTGCTGGATCAGATGGAATCGCGATGTTTTGCTCATCGCGATCGCCAATGAAATTCGACTCAGCGAGATCACGAACTGCAGAGGAAATTAGTCCAATAAGCTCTTGATTTCTGAAAATTAGGAGGAATATTCATGTCATTCAATTTACTAACAAAGTCAAAGTCATTTTCTCACCTTAATCCTGCTAATTGTAAACACGCGTTCCCCAATAAATAGTCTCCACCTAGGAGGGCAATTTTGTTCCCGAATATCAATTCTGAGTCAGCAGAGAGTTCATTTCCAGAGTTTCTAAGTGTCTGAAGGTTTACGAGTCCTTGATGAATTAAATGACTCGTTCGAATCATTTCTGTCACCTCAGCAAGTCCTCGCTGTGAGTGAAGAACTCCTGCGCTTTTATCTTGTTCCATATCAGGAATTTCAGCTGAATGACCGGCGGCTTTGGAGATAAGGAGCACTATCAGGCCCCAAGCTTGCATGTTCGACTTTCCGTCATAGATGAGGTTTCTATTTAAATAGGAAGAGAAATCAACTTTTAAACACATTGTGATAGCTGAGAATTCAACAGAAAGTGAAAACAAACGGTTCAAGAAATTAACATCGTTTGTCATCAATGACTTTACGGCAACACGCGCTCAAACAAAGCTAAGATATACTGGATATTGATCCACTTGAGTAACTTTGATTGCGGTCGTCATTTGACGCGCTCTCTGAATTTCACGGTGCGTACTTACTTTGCTGTTTTCAGCAACGGATGATTACTGCCTACAAGCTTTCGAAGGTGAAGAGCAACGTTCGCTATTTCGTCGCTCAGGAGCCAGCGAAGACTTAGGAAGGACGATGGATATCCGACGATTTTCTCAGCATCACTCACAGCTCGATTCCAGTCTGGCTTCTCAATCGTCTTCGTAGCATTCTGTGCTTTAAATATGCTTGAAGAACTTGTGATGTGTCGTGAAAATTCGAGATTTATCATAAATCGTCTCGACAAGGCCAAAGAACGAAGGCGACTCAACGACATAATTTTAATCGTCGCTCGTAAATTTCTCAGAAAGAATAAATACTGAAAGTCACTTATTGATCTATTCTTGTAAATTAGATTATTCTTTTGGTTTTTCTCGGCTGATCTCGAAATGATTAGCGCGCGAACTCGACAACGTTTGTTTATGCAATGATCGTCGTTTCAATTTGTTTTGATTATCGTCTTGATTGTATCGCGATTGAAGGTAAACTGAACGAGTGCTCGATGCGCAATGCTCATAGGAAAGAAAACGTAGAAAAAAGTGAAATGAAGTCGGTGTTTTTCGTGTTTTCCGCTAATTTGCAAAAAAGTTGTGCAATGCTTTGTATTATCAACTGTCACGAGATCTCTCTAGTCTCAGCTTCTATCACTTAGTCTTATAGTCACTCTCATCTTTTTGATTGCAGTATCATTGCTTTTTAATGAAATTATTTCGAAAATTAAAGTTTTTCATTTTCTCACATTTTTTTTGCGAAGCTTACGAAGTTTTTCATGTAAACCAAGCTTTGACGCAGTTTTGCCGCTTCTTTGAAAGCTTAGGATATACCGCTTCAACTTTTCAAACAAGAAACGCCGTTAACCTTCAGAACTCTCCAATGCGATTTCCTCGTTAATTAGGAAGTTCAACAGAAATCTATGGGAAGTAGCTTTATCGTTCAGATGATCTCAAAGAGTTTGATCCACTCCAAAATAAATTTATTTTTCATCTTTCTTTTTAAGAATTTATCTCACATAAATTTTCTTTTAGTAACTTTGAGAATATCTCTTGAAAATAAAATTGCAGAAACATGCAAAGAACAGCAAATAAACAAATGACATAACCTTATCCAAAGCACGAAGTCTGTTAAAAAGAAAGAATATTTAGAAAATAAAAATGTTTTTACTTTCCAACGCTAACTTACATTTTCAATTGTTTTCGAGCTTTGGGAAGAGTTGATAGCGGTTCTTTCGCGAGGTACAATCGAACTCCATTGATAATGTTTGTAGCATATTCAGTTTTCATGGAATCGTCGAAGAATAAAGGAAATATTTTGCTTTCCTCAGAGCTTATCAGGCTAATTACTCCTTTAGTATTTATTGTACGGAAATCCCATTTTCTCAAAGTCATAATTTGAACAGCTTTCAATCCCATCGCGATTTTCTTTTGCAGTTTTACTAAACTGTTAATAAATTAAATTAATAAATAAACTTGAAATAAATAAAAAGTTTCTCACAATCGCTTTTTTCCGAGGACGAGACAAAGACCGTCGACGAGATACGCAGGAATCATTTGAGTGAAAAATACTTTCGTGTAATGAAAAACCGGAGAACTGGAAAGTTTTAATTCTGGGCACCAGAGACCAGCTTCGAAAGGAAATTTAGCTAATGTGTCATTCAAGATTACGAAGAGTTCGCGATATTTGTATCTGTTCTCTTCAGGACAAGTGACGTTGTAGACAGGAATCGTTTTGGGTCTGTGAAAATTTGAGATAAAGTTTTACTTTTAAATTAAGAAATTATATAAAACTTTAGATTCATTGATTAAGCTTACTTTTCTTCTAAAGAAAAGTTCCAAGTAATTGCAATTAAAAAGTTAGTTGCTGCATCAACTGGAATAATTTCGGCATGTGCATCAGCGTTCACAAGCAACGATCGGACAATGCCCTTGCCTGCTCCCATTATCAATCCGGGGATCCCATTCATAGTGTCAGTCCAACCAGGAAACGGCTCATTTAATGTTGGATAAACTGATAAACAATCATTTTAATTCAAAAAATGTTCAGAGCTTTTATGTTTACTTACCGATACTTGGCCTTGCAATAACAATCGGAATATTCTCGTATTCATCTCGAGCAAGAAGTTCTGCGACTCGTTTAGTGTAGCAATAAGTATTTGGATGCGGTGAAATTATTTTTGGCTTTAAGGCATTCATTGCATCTTCGCTCATCCATTCCGAACAATTTAGTAAATCTTTTGGAGTGACGTTAAAATCATAAACTTTCTCCTCAAGGACTTCTTGATCGCTGCAACAATAAGTCGTCGAAACGTGAAGCATTACTTTGAGGTCACTCATTCGCTTAGCGATATTGATCACGTATTGAACTCCACGAACATTCATCTCGATTGCAGTTTTCAATGGAGCTTCGAAGTTGACCGTCGCTGCCATGTGGAAAATGATATTCGTGTTGTCAATGACGAGTTGTAAGTCATCGTTGGATAATCCTAAATCAACAGAACGAATGTCGCCGATAACTGGTCTCACTTTCAGCAAAAGTTCAGGTTTCTGGCTCCTGATGCGATCGAACAGCGGAAGCTTCGAAATCTCATCGACACGTTCAGCTCCGGATTTTCCTCTTTTCTCACGAATTAAAATCAAAATTTGTTTAATGTCTGGACACGACCACAAAAGTTTCTCTAACAAAACTTTTCCCATGAATCCTGTAGCTCCAGTGATGAAGACAGTTTTGTCTTTGTAAAATTCTCTAATTGATGCCATCGTTGAAAAAGAAAGATTCCTTGAAAGTTTAAGCTACTTGTGAGTTCAGAATTATTGAGACGAATGAGAAATCCAGAACAATCGACGGTGCTTTTAAAAGTTCTTGCTCTCATCATTTTCCAGAAAATATTCGCAACAAATAAAATGATGAATGTCATTTGCAAAGCAATTTAAAACAATAACATCTATAGTAGACAATCTAAATAACTAACTTTTATTTACTTATTTACCGAATAATATTTTTCTTTAACTACAGGCTACATACAAAAGGCATTCGTTTCTGTGGGTCGCAAGATCCAATTAACAAGTTTAGCAACACGTTTTAAGAAACTTGGTCGGATAGTAAACATAGACTATCTCAGATAGTTGGCTGGATTTTTCGAATGCAGTTTTATCAATCGATAATCCTTCAACTCTTCTTCTGACTTCACAGGAGTTGGTAGAACTTTAACTTGAGCCAACAAAATTTAATGAAAACTGAATTAACAATAATTTTATTGCGAGCACTGAATTCATTTTTATATTAAAAATATATTAACCACACGTTGCTCTATTTGATTTATCAAACGAATGTGGAGCAAATCAAAAGCCACTAACTTAAAAATGGCCGCTTCGTTGCGATAAAGTTTGAGGTTCAGTTTATTTTTTACTTCTTATAAAGTGAACGACTCGCTGCAGGAAAAGTTTAAGTTTTAGCAAATAAACGATGGAGCAAGTAAAAGTTTTAAAAACTCCGATTAAGTCAGAAGGTGACAAGAAGGAATATCGTCTAATCGAACTGTCGAATGGATTGAAAGCTCTTCTCATTAGCAAACCAGATGATGGCGGTGGAAACGGTGAACTCGCAGCAGCTTGTCTCAAAGTTGGCGTTGGATCGTTCTGGGACAAACCAGAATTTTTAGGATTAGCTCATTTTCTTGAGCACTTGCTGTTCTTGGGCAGTGAGAAATATCCTGAAGAGAGCAGTTACGACAACTTCATCACATTACACGGCGGAGACTTCAACGCATTTACTGAAAATGAAATGACATACTACTTCGTTAGTGTCTATGAAGACGGTTTTCCTGAAGCTTTAGATCGCTTTGCCCAACAATTTATTTCCCCATTGTTTCTTAAATCTTCTCTACCGAGAGAGAGGGAAGCAGTTGACTCAGAATTTAACATGGCGAAGAGCGATGACCAGGAAAGACTTGATTCCTTTTATAAAATTTTCATAACAGAAAATCATCCCGCGCGATATTTCAGTTACGGAAACCTCTCGACACTCAAAGATGGAGTGACTGACGATGAGCTTCATTCAGCAGTTCGCGAACTCTTCCAACATTACATCGCTAACAATATGTGGCTTACTATCCAATCGAAGCGATCACTCGATGACTTACAACAACTTACTGTAGAACGATTTTCTGATATCAAAAGTGGAGAAGTTTTGAAGCGTGAACATCAAGGAGTTGAAGAAATCTTAAAGCCGGAATTTTTCAACAAAATTTACTTTGTCAAGCCAAAGAAAGAAAGCAAACGACTTATAATCACTTGGTATCTTGATTCGCTTAGATCGGATTACAAATGTCGTCCTCTGAGCTATCTCGAAGCGATTTTTTTGAATGAAGGTGAAGGTGGATTGTTAAATTATTTGAGAGAGAAGCAGTTGGCAGTCTCAGCGAGCTTTGACATTGATCCGAAATCTTTCGCAACCAATTCGATCTCCATAGTTCAACTTGACGTTGAACTGACAGACTTGGGATTGGATGACATCGGAAAAGTTCTTGAATCATTATTTTCTTATCTTCTGATGATTAAAGTAACTTCAATTGAGGAACATCTTCGACTGTTCAATGCAATTAAAGAAAAAAGTGAAATGAAATTCAAATTCCACAGAGAAATGGGTGCATGGGACAACGTTCTTGGCGGAGCTAAGGGAATGAACAAATTTGAAGCTGAAGACATTCTGAGAAGTGAATCGGTTTATCAAGAGTTCAACGAGGAAACAATTATGAAAATCATCGACGCGATGAATCAGAAGAAGTTCAATGTAACAATTTTGAACGGCAATCACGCAAGCTTTCCTAAGAAAACAAAATATTTCGAAGTTGAATACGAGGATCAAGATTTTCCTGAAGAATTCAACAATCTTTGGAATGAAAAAAAGTCGAATCCGGATTTCTTTCTGGAGAAGCCAAATCCGTTCACACCGACCAACTTCGAAATTTATCTGAACGAAGATGAGTCTCCGGTGAGTTAACTGAGAAATTTATTTCTTTCAATTTAAAATAATTTTGAATTTTGCAGAAATATCCTGAGAAGATTTATGAAACTTCAGTTTTCGATGTTTGGCATAAATTGGACAGTGATTTTGCGACGCCACAAGCTCAAGTCAGACTTAAAATCATTTCTCCAAAACATCTCACCTCAGCTTATGAGTAAATACTTTTCCTTTAAAATTATTTTAAATTTAATTCTTTTTCTTCTAAATTTAGCTCATTGCTTCTGAAACTCTTTGAAAAAGTTCTTAGCTTAACGCTGAAAAAGAAAATTTATTCAGCGAAAAGCGCTGGCCTACAAACTCACATTTTATCATCACTCAAAGGCTTAGAAATCTATTTCATTGGCTATAATGACAAAATGAGTTTGCTAATTGATCTTGTGACTCAAGCAATTCAAAATCTTCATGCAGAGCTTGACGAATCTGTTTTTGAGATTCAAAAAGCAGAGGCAGAGAAAACTTACGAAAACTTTTTGCTGAGTGTTGAAGCTTTGGAAAGAGATTATCTTGCGAAATGTATAAAAACTGAACATTGGACGAATCTAGAATGTTACAAGTTTATCGATGCAGTGAAGGTTGAAGATCTTCAAAAGTTTATTGTAAATTTTTTGAATCAAATGAAGGTTCAAGTTCTTATTCAAGGAAACATCACAAAGACGCAAGCTTTGGGGATCGTTGCTATCTTAGAAAAAAATTTGGAATGCGAAGCTTTTGACGAAGTAACAAAATTTTTAAAACTTCCTTAAAACATTTATTTTCAATTTTATTTCAGAATTATTCGCTTCAAACTAGAGGATTTCAACTGCCGATCGGACACAACGTCATTAGAATTAAATCGCTTCTGGCGAATGATGACAACTCGAGCAGTATTATTTACTTTCAAGTTGGACAGGAAACTCTTCGCGTCACTTGCATCTTGAAGCTTTTGCAAACAATTCTAAGCCCGAAAGCTTTTGATGTCTTAAGAACAAAACAACAATTGGGATACATTGTGGATGTCTCGTTATTTTCTCATAGTCAAGTCGCTGGTATTTGCCTTCTGGTTAAATCTCAAGAACATAAACATCATTATCGAGAAGTATTTGAGAAAATGGAAAAGTTTTTCAGTGAAACTGCTTTGGAAATTATCGAAGAGCTCAGTGATGAAGATTTTCAAGCGCTCAAAGACGGCACAGTCGATTTATTACTTTCTAAAAAGTTGAATCTTTCGTCTGAAGTTCAAAACAATTGGGAGGAGATAACGAATTTCCGGTTCATCTTTGATCATGAACAAATCTCTGCCAAAATCACGAAAAGTTTAACAAAATCCGATATTCAGGATTTTTTTAGATCAATCGTTCATCTTGAAAAAAGCAGAAAGCTTAGCATTCAAATCATTGGCAATAATCTTAATGAAAATCAATCAAAATCAGACGAAGTTTACAAAGTGACATTCTTGGATGAGAAGCTTTCGGATAATGAAAATGTTATTTCGGATATTGAAGATTTTCAAAGAAATTTATTGATTTTCCCAAATAACACTTCAAAAATTGAATAAAATTTTGAAATGAGCTCAAAAAATATGATTCAATATCGTTCATCACGACGCAAAAAAATATACAAAATTAGGTTTACCCTTTCCATCGAGATGAGCTTCAGACCCGTGCCATTGTCTCAATTAAAATACAATTCTTGGAATAATTTGAGGGTTCATATGTACGAGATAGATATCGATAGTTGATAGTTAGAGCTTTAGAGATATTTTCTTTTAGTAGCTTTGAGAATATCTCTTGAAAATAAATTTGCAGAAACAAGCAAAGAACAGCAAATAAACGAATGACATAATTTTATCCAAAGCACGAAGTCTGTAACAAAAAAGAATATTTAGAAAATCAAAATGTTTTTTCTTTTCCAACGCTAACTTACATTTTCAATTGTTTTCGAGCTTTGGGAAGAGTTGATAGCGGTTCTTTCGCAAGATACAATCGAACACCATTAACCATATTTGCGGTGTACTCAGTTTTCTTGGAATCATCGAATAATAAAGGAAATATTTTGCTTTCCTCAGAGCTTATCAGGTTAATTACTCCTTTAGTATTTTCTGTACGGAAATCCCATTTTCTCAAACCTTCAACACCTCTCAATCCCATCGCGATTTTCTTTTGCAGTTTTACTAAACTGTTAATAAATTAAAATAATAAATAAACTTGAAATAAATAAAAAGTTTCTTACAATCGCTTTTTTCCTAAAACGAGACAAAGACCGTCGACGAGATACGCAGGAATCATTTGAGTGAAAAATACTTTCGTGTAATGAAAAACTGGTGAACTTGTAGGTTTTAGTCCTGGACACCAAAGACCAGCTTCGAAAGGAAATTTAGCTAATGTGTCATTCAAGATTACGAAGATATCGCGATATTTGTATCTGTTCTCTTCAGGACAAGTGACGTTGTAGACAGGAATCGTTTTGGGTCTGTGAAAATTTGAGATAAAGTTTTACTTTTAAATTAAGAAATTATATAAAACTTTAGATTGATTAAGCTTACTTCTCTTCTAAAGAAAATTTCCAAGTAATTGCAATTAAAAAGTTAGTTGCTGTATCAACTGGAATAATTTCGGCATGTGCATCAGCATTTAAAATCAGCGATCGGACAATGCCCTTGCCTGCTCCCATTATCAATCCGGTCAAACCATTCATAGTGTCACTCCAACCAGGGAATGGCTCATTTAATGTTGGAAGAACTGTTGAAGAATCATTATAACTAAAAAAAATTCATAGCTTTGATGTTTACTTACCGAGACTCGGCCTTGCAATAGCAATCGGAAGATTCTTATATTCATCTCGAACGAGAAGTTCTGCGACTCGTTTAGTGTAGCAATAAGTATTCGGATGCGGTGAAATTATTTTTGCCTTTATGGCATTCATTGCATCTTCGCTCATCCATTCCAAACAATTTAGTAAATCCTTTGGAGTGACATTAAAATCATAAACTTTCTCTTCAAGGACTTCTTGATCGCTGCAACAATAAGTCGTCGAAACGTGGAGCATTACTTTGAGATCGCTCATTCGCTTAGCGATATTGATGACGTATTGAACTCCACGAACATTCATCTCGATCGCAGTTTTCAATGGAGCTTCGAAGTTGATCGTCGCTGCCATGTGGAAAATGATATTCGTGTTGTCAATAACGAGTTGTAAGTCATCGTTGGATAATCCTAAATCAACAGAACGAATGTCGCCGATAACTGGTCTCACTTTCAGCAAAAGTTCAGGTTTTTGGCTCCTGATGCGATCGAACAGCGGAAGCTTCGAAAACTCATCGACACGTTCAGCTCCGGATTTTCCTCTTTTCTCACGAATTAAAATCAAAATTTGTTTAATGTCTGGACACGACCACAAAAGTTTCTCCAACAAAACTTTTCCCATGAATCCTGAAGCTCCAGTGATGAAGACAGTTTTGTCTTTGTAAAATTCTCTAATTGATGCCATTGTTGAAAAAGAAAGATTCCTTGAAAGCTTTAAGCAACTTGTGAATTCGGAATAACTGAGACGAATGAGAAATCCGAAACAACCGATGATGCATTTAAGGTTTTTTGCTCTCATCTGTTTTCAGAAGATATTTGCAACAAATTAAATGATGAATGCCATTTACAAAGAAAACAATTTAAAACAATAACATCTACAGTACTTAAGGTATTTTATTTGTACATACATTACAATAATAATTTTCTTTGTTTAAGTGATAACGAATTTTTATACAAAAGGCCTTCGTTTCTGTTGGTCGCAATTTCCCTTTCGCAAATTACAATATATACGTAGACCAAAAAATGTCACTTCAAACGATTTGGAACTTTTTTTCACTCCTCAAAAGTTTGTCCCCAAATAGCTTTATGTCAAAAGAAGTGATGAAACTAAATTACGTATTACTAGAAAGTTTGATCTGTTCACGTAATTGTCATATTTTTTTCAATAACTAAATTTTATTAGTTAAAGCGCAATTTGATGTAATGTGAGGTCAACTTTTAGAAGAAGCAGCCAGTCAACGATTTTCTTCTCATCCTCTTCTGTTATATTTTGTGATCTTCCATGTTGAGATGTAGAAGTTCCTTTGACACGATTGTACAACGTTAATTTCGGGACGCCATACTTTTGAGCTGCTTTTCCGTAACTGGTTTGATTTGAGATGATTTCTTCAATCGCGGCCTGAATATCCTGTTCAGTGTAGTTTGAAAAGTATTTTTTTTGTACTTCTGGCTCGATGATTTCATCTTCACGCGAGTAATCAAGTTCGACTACTTCAAAAATATCGATTTCTTCTACTTCCATTAAATAATTTTCTTTTGTTTACAAAATCCGGTTGCTTAATAAAGTTGCTCAAAATTCGTTCCAAGCGAAATATTTTTGTCGTTTGAAATTATGTTGAAATTTCGTGGTCAGGAAACTTCGAATAAAATCCAAAAACAATAATTAAATTCTATTCTGTTTTAACTTTTTCAACCTTAAAGAACTTAGAAATCATCCTAGATCATCATTTGTTTCATCCGTTTCACATAAATTCTTTAGTGAGTCGACAAAGTCCGAGCGCTGATTTTCCGACTCGTGCTCACTTTGAGAGTAATGTCGTTGCGCAGTCTTTATGATTTTTTTTCTCGTGACCTGCTTAAATAATTAAAAAAATGAATAAACAGAATTCAAGCTTATTTATCTGTTTATCCAATATCGAAAGCCTAACAAAATAAAACAATGTCTTAAAAGAATTTTTTCCTTTGAGCTGAAGGTCTGACCAAATCGTTTGAAGTTATGTATCGTTTGAAGTTACATTTTCTACTCTACATTGTTTAACTGAAAGAATTTATCATTTTGAGGTCGAGGGTCAAATTTTAGAACTTGAAAATTGAGCATTGTGTAAAGAAATAATAAGTCTAGGAACAGGTTTTGATATAGCTTGTCGGATAGTTGACATAGACTATCACAGATAGTTGGCCGAATTTTACGAATGCAGTTTTATCAATTCTATGCAAGTAGAATTCTAATAGAATTCTACGAGTTGGGTAGAATATGAACCCCCAATTTTGAAATGAGTGAACTCTGAGTGAACTTGTTGGGTTACTAGTGTTGGTTTATTAGTTAGGACGAAAGAAAGTTTTGTCTATATCGATTTCACTCCGGCCGCACCCCATTTTTGGAGAAAAAAAATGGGTAGGCCCGGAGTATTGCTTTCGTGCAGAAAAAAAAATTCTTACCCCCACTTTTTTAGGGTTTTTCATCCGTGGTCCGTGGTCCGTCTACCGATAACTCGCGAACGCGATGAGCTAGCGAAATAATTTTTTCACCAGTCGATAGAGAATTTAAATACGAAGAAACAACTTTTGAGGTTTTTCGGCTAGCTCATCAAGATCGGGCCCATGGGTCCAAAACCTGTAATCTCCATACGAAAAGTCAATTTTTAGTTTTGAAATAAGTTTTCTTGAAAACGGAAGCACATTTCTGCTGTGACCTGTTCACAAGAAGTGATCAGCATATTAAATCGAGTGCATGGATCCTATAGCTGACCAGATCTGGGTCCACCTCTTGCCAGCGCCAAGTGAAACTTCTTTTCCTTTGGAGTTAGAGCTTTCATTTGTTCACATAAAATGATCATCTCGACTTGACAAAGCAACAAATCCTAGAAATTCCAAGCTCCACACTTTGGATCCACCTCTGGTGAGCTCTGAGTGGAACTTCGTTTCCTTTGGAGTTAGAGCATTAAGATGTTCACATGAAACGATCAGCTGATAGGTCACGATAAAGCAATAAATCCCAGAATATCCAAGCTCCACACATTGGATCCACCTCTGGTGAGCTCAAAGTGAAACTTTGTTCCCTTTAAGTAAAATGTCCCCTGTAACCAGTCCGACGGATGAAAAACCCTACAGTAAGTTCGGCACGAACTGCTACTGCCACTTGTTTCACTTTTCTCCACGCAACATGACATGTTATGCAGGAAAAACGAATAAAAATTTTCATGTCCGGATTCCCGTGTATGTGCGTATGTGAGGAAACACGATAACTCTCGAACGAGAGCAGCTAGCGCGCCCAAATTCAATAGGTAGCTCGGAAAAACTTTGAGGAAACTCGGGAAAATTTCGGAAAAACTTCAGGGAAACTTCGGTAAAATTCGGAAAAACTTGAGGGAAAACTTCAGGGAAACTTCTGGAAACTTCGGGGAAAACTCGGAAGAACTTCTGGATTAAATTAACCCCTTCTCTAATCAAAGTTGAACTTAGACATCAATTTGTGAAGCAGTGGTGAACTCAAAACACAGAATTTAAAAGTTTAACTACTATATTAAACGAATTGAGTTACAGGCCGGAGTTTTACCAGCGTCGCAGGTTGCGCGGGGGTGTCGTAGGCCACCGGCCGGAGATACCACCGTGCGATCTAGTTTTTGATGAATTTGATGTGTTTCCAAACATCGATAGTTCCACAGCGGTTGGATACATTGATCCATATACTGTTTGTCTTACTGCAATCGAGTTTAAGAAATGTGTTATTCAAAATTTAAATGAATTTGCCCCATTTGTATGGAAATATTTTAGTAACTTTTAGAATATCTCTTCTAAGTTAGAAGTTCTAACACCCACACACACAAGAAAAGCCGTTACCCCTCAGAACTCTCCAATGCGATTTCCTAGGTTATTAGGAAGTTTAACAGAAATCTATGGAAAGTAGCTTTATCGTTCAAATGATCTCAAAAAGTTTGATATACTCCAAAAAAAAATTATATTTCTTTTTAAGAATCTATCTCAAAATATTTCTTTTAGTAACTTTGCGAATATCTCTTGAAAATAAATTTGCAGAAATATGCAAAGAACAGCAAATAAACGAACGACATAATTACATCCAAAGCACGAAGTCTGCAAAAAGAAATAACATTTTAAATCAAAAATGTGTTCCAACGAAAACTTACATTTTCAGTTGCTTTCGAGCTTTGGGAAGAGTTGACAGCGGTTCTTTCGCGAGATACAATCGAACACCTTTAACCATATTTGCGGTGTACTCAGTTTTCATGGAATTATCGAAGAAAAAAGGAAATATTTTGCTTTCCTCAGAGCTTATCATGCTAATTAGTCCTTTAGCATTTCCTGTACGGAAATCCCATTTTCTCAAAGCGATATATTCAATAGCTCTCAATCCCATCGCTATTTTCTTTTGAAGTTTTACTAAACTGTTGTTAAAATAAATTGATAAATAAAATTGAAAATAACAAAAAGTTTCTTACAATCGCTTTTTTCCGAGGACAAGACAAAGACCGTCGACAAGATACGCAGGAATCATTTGAGTGAAAAATACTTTCGTGTAATGAAAAACTGGTGAACTTGTAAGTTTTAGTCCTGGACACCAGAGACCAGCTTCGAAAGGATATTTAGCTAATGCGTCATTCAACATTACAAAGAGTTCGCGATATTTGTATCTGTTCTCTTCAGAACAAGTGACGTTGTAGACAGGAATCGTTTTGGGTCTGTGAAAGTTTGAGATAAAGTTTAACTTTAAATTTAGGAAATTATATAAAACTTTAGATTAATATAGCTTACTTCTCTTCTAAATTAAATTTCCAAGCAATAGCTATTAAACAGTTAGTTGCCTGATCAACTGGAATTGCTTCGGCATGTGCATCAGCGTTCAAAATCATCGATCGGACAATGCCCTTGCCTGCTCCGATTGTCAATCCGGTCCAACCGTTCATTGTGTCACTCCAACCAGGTAATGGCTCATTTACTGTTGGAAGAACTGGTGAAGAATTATTTCAATTCAAAAACTATTTAGAGCTTTCATGTTTACTTACCGAGACTCGGCCTTGCAATGATAATCGGAAGATTCTTATATTCATCTCGAACAAGAAGTTCTGCGACTCGTTTAGTGTAGCAATAAGTATTCGGATGCGGTGAAATTATTTTTGCCTTTAAGACATTCATTGCATCTTCGCTCATCCATTCCGAACAATTTAGTAAATCCTTTGGAGTGACGTTAAAATCATAAACTTTCTCCTCAAGGACTTCTTGATCGCTGCAACAATAAGTCGTCGAAACGTGAAGCATTACTTTGAGGTCACTCATTCGCTTAGCGATATTGATCAAGTATTGAACTCCACGAACATTCATCTCGATCGCAGTTTTCAATGGAGCTTCGAAGTTGACCGTCGCTGCCATGTGGAAAATGATATTCGTGTTGTCAATAACAAGTTGTAAGTCATCGTTGGATAATCCTAAATCAACAGAACGAATGTCGCCGATAACTGGTCTCACTTTCAGCAAAAGTTCAGGTTTCTGGCTCCTGATGCGATCGAACAGCGGAAGCTTCGAAATCTCATCGACACGTTCAGCTCCGGATTTTCCTCTTTTCTCACGAATTAAAATCAAAATTTGTTTAATGTCTGGACACGACCACAAAAGTTTCTCCAACAAAACTTTTCCCATGAATCCTGAAGCTCCAGTGATGAAGACAGTTTTGTCTTTGTAAAATTCTCTAATTGATGCCATCGTTGAAAAAGAAAGATTCCTTGAAAGTTTAAGCAACTTGTGAGTTCAGAATTATTGAGACGAATGAGAAATCCAGAACAATCGACGATGCTTATAAAGGTTTTTGCTCTCATCTTTTTTCATAAAATATTTGCAACATATAAAATGATGAATACCATTTGCAAAGCAATTTACTCAACAATAACATCTACTGTAGATGATCTAGTCAAGCAATTTTAAAGCTCTTTTCGAAAAAAAACCTTTTTGGCCACTTTGTCCGTCCGGTCGTCGGTCTGTCCGTCCGTCCGTCTGTACGCACTGTATAGCAGCCTAGAGCTGGAAGGCTGAAACTTGGTGTGTGTGACTCTTAGTAAAAGGGTCAACAGGTGAGGGGATCAAAAGGTCAAAGGTAAATTTTTTCAAAATTTTGTCCAGCGAAAGTTCTTATCCAAAATTGTATCCAATTTGAGTTCTAACCCAAAAATTATTCAGGCAAAAAGAAAAATCGAAAAAGCCTTCTATCAAGTCGCCTGTGACAGGTATTCTCTCATTTTGTTTAAATATTTGAGAGAAACAAGTTTCTTTATATCAAAAATTGCCTAATTTACTTTTATTTAACAAACAGATCTTCAATGAAAAAGCCCTCATCAAAGCCTACCCAGGTTTCCGATAAGTTCTTACCAAAAATAGAAAATTTAGCAATGAACAAAAGTTTCCTTATTTAAGAAATTTCATTTTCAAAATTACTTTCAATGAAATCTTTTAGTAACTTTGAGAATATTTCTTAAAAATAAATTTTAAGGCCAGTCCAAAGAAAAGCCAATAAGCGACTGACATAACTTTGTCTAAACCTTGTAATCTAAAAGGAAAAATATTTAGATCATAAAATTGAATTTTATAAAAGCTAACTTACATTTTCAATTGCTTTCGAGCTTTGGGAAGAGTTGACAGCGGTTCTTTCGCGAGGTACAATCGAACACCATTAACCATATTTGTCGTGAACTCAGTTTTCATGGAATCGTCGAAGAATAAAGGAAATATTTTGCTTTCCTCAGAGCTTATCAGGCTAATTACTCCTTTAGCATTTTCTGTGCGGAAATCCCATTTTCTCAAAGCGATATATTCAATAGCTCTCAATCCCATCGCGATTTTCTTTTGAAGTTTTACTAAACTGTTAATAAATTAAATTAATAAATAAACTTGGTAAATAAATAAAAAGTTTCTTACAATCGCTTTTTTCCCAAAACGACACAAAGACCGTCGACGAGATACGCAGGAACCATTTGAGTGAAAAACACTTTCATGTAATGAAAAACTGGTGAACTTGTAAGTTTTAGTTCTGGACACCAAAGACCAGCTTCGAAAGGATATTTGGCTAATGCGTCATTCACGATTGCAAAGAGTTCGCCATATTTGTATCTGTTCTCGTCAGGACAAGTGACGTTGTAGACAGGAATTGTTTTTGGTCTGTGAAAGTTTGAGATAAAGTTTTACTTTAAAATTAAGAAATTATAAAAAACTTGAGATTGCTTACTTTTCTACTAAAGAAAATTTCCAAGTAATTGCAATTAAACAGTTAGTTGCCAGATCAACTGGAATAATTTCGGCATGTGCATCAGCGTTTAAAATCAGCGATCGGACAATGCCCTTGCCTGCTCCCATTATCAATCCGGTCCAACCGTTCAAAGTGTCACTCCAACCATGGAATGGCTCATTTAATGTTTGAAGAACTATTGAAGAATTATTTTAATCAAAAAAAATTTCAGAGCTTTCATGTTTACTTACCGAGACTCGGCCTTGCAATGACAATCGGAATATTCTCATATTCATCTCGAACAAGAAGTTCTGCGACTCGTTTAGTGTAGCAATAAGTATTTGGATGCGGTGAAATTATTTTTGCCTTTATGGCATTCATTGCATCTTCGCTCATCCATTCCAAACAATTTAGTAAATCCTTTGGAGTGACGTTAAAATCATAAACTTTCTCCTCAAGGACTTCTTGATCGCTGCAACAATAAGTCGTCGAAACGTGAAGCATTACTTTGAGATCACTCATTCGCTTAGCGATATTGATCACGTATTGAACTCCACGAACATTCATCTCGATCGCAGTTTTCAATGGAGCTTCGAAGTTGATCGTCGCTGCCATGTGGAAAATGATATTCGTGTTGTCAATGACGAGTTGTAAGTCATCGTTGGATAATCCTAAATCAACAGAACGGATGTCGCCGATAACTGGTCTCACTTTCAGCAAAAGTTCAGGTTTCTGGCTCCTGATGCGATCGAACAGCGGAAGCTTCGAAAACTCATCGACACGTTCAGCTCCGGATTTTCCTCTTTTCTCACGAATTAAAATTAAAATTTGTTTAATGTCTGGACACGACCACAAAAGTTTCTCCAACAGAACTTTTCCCATGAATCCTGAAGCTCCAGTGATGAAGACAGTTTTGTCTTTGTAAAATTCTCTAATTGATGCCATCGTTGAAAAAAAAAGATTCCTTGAAAGTTTTAAGCAACTTGCGAATTCAAAGCAATTTATGCGAATGAAAAATTTAGTGAACTGATCTGTCCTTATAAAGTCATTTAGAGTAACGTTATCTAAATATCATATTTGCATCAAATAAAGTAACATAATCTAAATGATAATTTCAAAGAAAACTGTTTATAATGTTAACTTAGAACAACTCAAGGAACAACTTGTTGCGCAAACTAACTAAATTGGCAAAGTTTGAAAAAAAACACTCTTTCTTTTTAATTTATTCTACAAGATGAATAATTAGAGTTCATGCAGTGATAACTGTAATTTCATTGCGATATTTGCTCTAAACTGACGATCACGTTGTCATCCAATTTTCGTTGTTTTCTTGAGTTCTATTTGATTAGCCTGAAATAATATTTTTTGGTCTTGAATATTCATCAAAGTCTTAACGAAGATTAAACTTTACGATGAAGCTTTAATTGAGAACAATTTGCAGTTGAATTTATTCATAAGTCCATCTTTTAATTCTCAACACCATTTTATTGAACAAAAACAGAAAATATTGTTTGATTTGAATGAAAAGGGATACAAAAAATTTCGTGCCACTTTCGTGAGGCAGAAAATAAATGATAATGCACGATCCTCTTAAAAGCCTCTTTAATGAACTTGCTGAGTATGAAATTTTCCTTTCCCTAATATGAGGCGATCTCGAAAAAAGAAAACAATGAAAATTCGAAGAACAATTCGATTTGTGTCATGACAAGAAGAAAAACAGTCGCGAAAAGTTAGTGATTGTGATGTTCTATAAGAACTTTGGGGCTGGCGCTTGGAAATCAAATCTTCCTTGATTAGGAATCGAATTCTCAACGTTAAGATCATTTCGCTGAGAGGGAGTTTGATAAATCGGTCTTCCCATAAACTTTGGCTGCTCTGTTGAGGTTGATGGCTTTCCAGTTTTGTTGACTAACAAGCTATTCCTTCTCACTGGACTATTTTGAACAGCTTTTTGTTGATAGTTGAAAGCTCCTTTGCCAGCAATTTCTGGGAGAACTAACTTCGATGGATACCAAGCTCGATACGTGAAATACCAAGTAACGATAGCGATGACACCGCCAATGACTTTCTCGACCATTCTATGATAGTAAAGCATAGTACAGACGAGCATAATATCCCAGAGGATTTGAAGAACGGTAATGGCAACAAACAGAAGCTTAATGATCGGTGTGTACTTCTGGTAAAGATATCTCAAAGTTGTAATTTCACTTTCATTTAATTTCCTCAACGGATTCGATGATGCTGACGTGTCTTGAGTTCTTCTGTTATGATCTTCGAGACGAAGATGTTCCTTAATGTTGTCCCATCCGACGATAGGTCGAGCTTCTTCAATAAGTACGAGCGATGAGTAAATTAAGATGAAGACATGACCTGAAATGTCGAATCCACTCCAGAAGTGACCAGCTTTAAGGCATCCACGTTTCGTTTCATAAGCTTTCATGTTACATCTTCCAAAAGCTTGTTCAACAACATTGAAAATCGTTGTCCAGCTATACCAGAAAACAGTTGCAATGAAGAGTCGAGGTAAGTGATGTTTCAGGAACTTTTGAAAATCTCCACAACAAAGTGTGTAGTTCGTGAAATAAAGGAAAGGCGATGAAAACAATAAAGTCCAGAACCAGCCGAGCTTTACAAAGTAAACGTTGAAGAGATTGTCAGATCTGGCGAAATATGACCTCGGAAACGGTGCGAAGTCTAAAAGAAAGGAGAATATTGCGTATAAATGATGACATTGAACTTCAGGGTTTAAGAACTCGGAATTAAAATAAATTTTTCGTGATCTTCCTCAATAATTCTAATTTTGCCCTAAGGCTTTTCGACAACTCACCTCCAATGAGCGAGACAATGAACAAAGATGCAAGGTACAACGCCACTTTTAGCCGAACATCAAAGAAGATTGCTTTCTTGCAAATGTGCAGCACTGCCATGACAAGAACTTCCTTCACGCTAGCTGCCTCGCAAGTAGGCTTTGTGCCTCTTGCTTCATTTCTCAGAGTTTCGTTCTTAATGTTGAAGTTATTCAATGGATTTCTTTGGGTTTTGTTTGCTTGCACGACGGGCGTTGACTTCCGACGTGCTGACATTACGACGATGCTTCGATGTTTGATTAAGCTTTGCAATGGTTCTTTAGAGAGTTTCGCTGGCAAGTTTCGTAATTAAATGATAAATTTTTAAACCAAAAATGAAAATCTTAAATTTTACTAAAAACTGGAACAAGCGGGGGTGGCCTCTGGCATACGATAGCACCGCGCAACTTGCGAAAGTAAAATATTTCAATGAATATTCAATTAAACTCGAATTTGTTTTCCTTTTTGATTTATCGTTTTTTGTTGTGAACTGTTTATGCGTTTCTTAAAGTTTTAACCAATTCTAAGCACAAAAAAGTATCAACAAAAAAGATTTTGGTCCGAAGTGATTTGCTTGTTCCCAGACCCGCGAGTTATTTTTAAATGAGTGCGGGCCCTTCGCTTTACACGAGTTAGGTTTCATAATTCATTTTAAATTCCAAAAATGACATAGAAGATCACCGCCTAACACTGTAAATATTTCGGTATATTAAGCTAGGGCAAGTTACTATTAGCAAATAAAGAAATCATCTCAATTACACATCGACATGGAGGTAAAATCAAAGAATTTAAATTTCTCGCTCAAAAAAAAATTATTTTATTCCCTTGAACTTCAGGAATCAATGGAAGATATTGAAGCTCGGCTTTATGCTCAAGTTTATCACGATACGAGCGTTGAGGAAGTTCCAGAGACGTCGGATTACTTGCCTCTGAACTTGAACAAGCAATCGAATAAACGTTACTGGCAGCAATCCAAAAACTTGTCAACGCAGAAGGATTTCGTGAGTTTTACAGTTAAACCAGAAAATGTTTTGCAACGTTAACAACATTTTCTTTTAGAATCAGCAGCCGTCGTTTAACTATGCCAAAAATAAGTTACCTGCTCAGGAAAAGTTCATTGCGCCAGCGAAACCTGAAATTCGAGTTCCAGAAAACAAAGAACTTGCGGCGCCAGCTTTAACCAAAGCGTTCGTGCCTTATTCTTCGGTTTTGTCATTCATGGCATCGCCGCTGCCATTACCAGAAGTATCAACAAATAATTATGAAAAGAAGAAAAACAAAGCTGCAAAGTTCCCGAAAGCCGGAAAAGTCCTGAATCCGCTTAACAAACAAGGAGTCACGAAAGGGAAATCAGCAATGAAGATGGAAATTCAAATCAAGAAACAGAAAGCAACGATTGCTAGAAAGAAAGCACAGAATCAAAGCAACAAAGTGTTAACAACAATTGAACTTCATTCAGAAGAGTCGGATTCTGATTGCATTCCGATTGAACTTCCGCCGCCTCCTTTAATAACTCTCGACTCTTCTGATGAGGAGACGATTAGAAAGAAAAGAGCAATGAGTCCATCAACTGCATCAATCATATCAGACGATTTCATCGTTGCTGGTGACAAACGTCGACTAGCAAATCCATTCAAGTCCGAAGAAGGTGGAAGCAAAATTCTTCGTAAAATTGCTGAACAGAAAGCAACTCTAGAAAAAGTCAAGGCACTAACAAAAGTTCCATCATCAACATCATCTTCCGATTCAGCTCGAAGCAGCGCAGAAAGAACAATTGCAGAAGAGCCGAAGCCACCTCAAGAAGAAAAGTCATCAGTTCGAAACAAGCGAATTCGAAATAAAGATCGATCGTTATCAGACAATAGCAAAGAGGATTCGATCTACTCTGCGAAAACGGCTAAAATAACTAAACCATCTGTTAAAGATCCAGCTGTTAGTTCAAGTGAAGAAGAAACTTTATACGTGAACGCAAAGAATGTTCGTCGTCGAAAGTCGACTGGAAGTCGTAAAAAATCAACGGACTGTGATCTTCCAGAAATCGATGAGGATCCAATGATAAAACTAATAAGTAGCACTCCAATTGTTCAAGTAACTAAACGTCGTTCACGGTTCATCACTCCAAGTTACAATGAAGATGAGTTCGCATCAATGATTTCGACAATTGTCAACCCTGGAGAAGAAATGGAAGATGAAGAATCGGTTGACGAGAGTGAGGCTGTGAAAGAAAATTCAAAGAACGTGACTACCATCACTGTACCCGACTCTACTCTCTCGGAAACGATTGAACAGCCAGTCAACTCTTCGGAGATAGATTGTGAGATTATAGAGCAACCACTTGTTGTATTTGAAGTGCCGGATGAGAATTCAGACTCTGATGATTCCATGCGAGGGTTTAACAAACCAATCGAATGTGATCTGAGTTTAAATGTGACTTCTGTTCCTTATGACCCTCACGAATACATTCGAGATCATGGAAATTCTTCTAAAGAAATCCAACCACCAGACGACATAACTGTCAATCCCGAGATCGGTTGGAATGATGAAATGAAATTCTTTTACGATGGAAGTTGGAGCGACGAATCATTTTGTATTTCGAGTATCCTGCAAGCAATGCCAAGAGATCAAAAACTTTGGAAAATCATGGGCTCTGATCGCAATCGAACCTTTGATTCAGGTTGTCGTGTTCGTTGTAAGAAGTGCAATGAGATTGGACATTATGCTGCGAAGTGTAGTAAACCGAAGAAACGAGTCGTTTGCTTTATGTGCGGAGCAGAAGGTCACAGAGAGACGAGATGTCCAAACTCAATTTGCCTAAGAGTAAGTTAAAGATTCTTTCTCTTCTGTCTCAAAGCTTTAATTACTTTCTTCATTTTAGTGCGGAAATCCAAATCGAATGTTCACTGAAGCTTGTTCGGGATGCATTAAAAAGACAAGAAAGCGCTGCCCACTCTGCAGATACCAAGGACATGATATCGAACAATGTCCTGATAAATGGCGACGCTATCATTCGACGGTAAGTAACATCCCAATTCTAATTATCTCTAAGCCTTACAAATATTTACTTTAACAGACAACTGACACGACGGAGCTTGTCAGCGACTTCCAGGTTAACAAGAGAATGTATTGCTCGATTTGTGCAAGATCAGGACATTTCGCTGAGAACTGCAGTCAATTCTTCAAGACAATCAGTGGACTAATTACATCAAGCAGCTTCAATATAACATCACACAAGCCAAGCTATCCACACTTTTATCTCAACTCCTTCACGCAGAACAAGACAGAAAATCGCGGTGGTCAGCAACTTCTTAATCTCTTCACTTACTTTCCTTACTTCCGGTTCAATTTTCAATTCAATCGTAACGTTCGGTCTTATCCAAAGTTCCTGGAGCACTTCAAAGCTCACATGAAGCGAAAAGAACAAGCAAGTCTTCAAGCAATCGAGGCGCCAGTAAAAGAGAAATCTACGAAAAAGAAAAATCGAAAAGTTGAAGTGGATCAAAAGAAAGGAAATGAACTGAAAATTACGATTAATGGGGAAGAAAGTCCTGCGATAACGACACACGCGACATTAGTTGAACCGGTGTCTGCAACAGAACATCACGATGACTCGAATTCTAACTACAGCTTCACTGAATACTACAAACCATCACAATCTCAATCTTCAAACGATGAAACCTTCAAAGCTCCTGGTGATGTCAATGAATGGTCGTTTGAAAAAGCAATGAAATCAGTTCACGAACCATCAATTCACGTGGAGAAATCTCAAGAAGTTTTTCCGAAGCTGCTGAAAAATCCTTTTGCAACGGATGTCTCAAAACTTGCAGATTTTATTCCGCTTAGCAATGAGAACAGTCCTCGAGAAACTCCAATTATTCGAGAAGAGCTTCGCACCGATGTTCGAATGCTGCTAACGAAAGAGCATTTTAAAATCCTCTCCAGCCAAAAAGGACAAAATTTCCTTTACGATCTTCAAAATCGACTGAATCTAGTTTCTCAATTTCAATGGGACAGCAAAATTACAGGAAACTCTCTTCTCATCAGCGGCTTGCCAAATGATCAATCAATCTTCAATGTTGAGGTTCGCGAATTCTTGTACAAACTTGAAGTTGACCGCTACGAAAAGCAGTTAGCAACCTCGTCAATGTTACCGAAAACCAAAATACGAATTGTCTCTATGCTAAAAGTGAATCTTCAATCACTTAGCAAAGTAAGCACGTACACGATCAAGAAAACTCTCGATGCGATGATTGAAGCTGAAAGAAATTTCGATCACAAGAAAGCATTGAAATGCCGAAAGACACTAAACATCGCGTTCATTGGAGATGCTGAGTTGGCTGACGGTGGACAACATATCGGAGCACTCAGAAGAATTACTCATGCGCTCGAAAAAGATTTAGTCCAAGGAAATCACGAGATGAGCCTTAGCTTGCGCGATGAGATTGTTGATCACATGAAACCGATTTTCAGCACAATGAATCACGGCGATTACAGAAAACTTTATAGCGATTACACGAAAGTCATGCGACAACGGCATAAACGCGGATTGTTGCTCAATCCCGTCATTTATTGATTTATAGAAAAACTATTGTAGCTAAAGGCCGCAGAGCTGGTAACAATAAAAGTTGAACTTTTATGAAAAAGTGATCGTAGGGTAAGTTAGAATAACGATCCGCCAGTCACTGTTCGGCCAATGCTCAATTTTCTAATTACTTTGAACTCCTGACTGAAGAATTTATGAGAATTGAATAAATAGTTTAACTTCTGATTCGACAACTTTTAGTCTTGTTCATTTTATTTCTATTTTGTTACAAATGATCCTTTGAAGTGACAATTATATTATGAAAAAGAAAGGAAGTAATTATGATTTTCTGAAGAGAAAACCTCGTCAACGATGATGCAACAGGTAAAAAAGTTATATCGAGAAAAGTCAATGAAAAAATGAAGAAGAAAACGTTTGAGTGGAGAACTCTGAAGTTTGTCATGATCCTCTCAAGTTAACTTAGAAATAATCGATTTCAACCATGCGACCATCGAAACGAGAGTTGTCCATGAGTTCTGAAAAGAAAAGAATTATTTCTTGAACCTTCAACAAACTTCTTTTAACTTACTGATGGCAACTTCTGCTTCACGTTCTTTGGAGAATCGAACAACTCCTGTATCCAAACCTCTAATCTCAGCGAACTTCACTTCACCGACGTCACGGAATTTGTCACGAAGGTTCTGCCAAGTCCAGGTTGATGGAAGCTAAGAAACAAAATAAGTTTGTTGAATAAACAATTTATTGAAATAAAAATCAAACTTACGTTTCTGACAATGATCGTATCTGATGGCTGTTTGCGACTTGAGTTGCCTCCAGTATTACCAAAGTTACGATTGTTGTAATCATCATTTGACGAAGTGTTGTAATTACGGATTTGATTTCCACTATTACCGCCGTAAGACATGTCATCGTTTCTGCCCGGACCCGAATTAAAACCACCGCTCGTATTATAAGCGTTAAACGACTGCTGATTTTGAGAATTTCCGACATCGTTACCTCCCGGATTTAAGTTGATGCCAAGGGAATTTAAACTCGCAGCAGCCGAGGACAACAAGGGATTAGAAAGAGCTCCAAGTCCACCTAAACCACCCACGACATTTGTCAATGCGGCAAGATTATTTGTCAAACCAGATAAGCTTCCATTGTTTGGAACGGGGCCGAGCAAACTGGAGTTAGGAGGAGCAGCGACAGGCGCTGGAACGTTGGCCTGATTGTGCAACGCATTCAAGCTGTTGCTGAGACTGTTCAAAGTGTTCAAGTTATTGAGCGCATTTGACGATGCGATATTCTGAGAGGGATTGTTCTGAACATTTGGAAGATTAAACTTGACATTCTTCAACGGCTCTCCGTTCGGACCCAAACCGATGCCAATTCCCTTTAAACCTTCTGGGAGTTTAATTCCCTCACTTTTCTCTGGAACGCGATCCAAGCGAACTGTCATACGACGATCGAAAAGTGTTTGACGATCGAACATTGAAATCGCTTGTACTGCCTCAACCTAAGTAAACGACGCTGTTAGTTATCAAAATCGAAGAGTTTAAAAGAACCATTTTCTTACTGGATGATCATATTCGATGACACCGAAACCACGAGAGTTCCCTTCTTTATCAAGAGAAACTTCCAAACTACAGACTTTTCCTGCGAGTTTGAAGACTTGCTTCAATTTCTTCGCGTCGACTTTGTAATCCAACTAAAGAAAAGAAAAGACATGACGAGAACATTGTCAGAGGAGTGAAAGCAATAAAGACGTTTGATCGATATAAAGCGTTGAGGAACTACAAGTTAAACTGTTATGTCAACGGAATGCAAGATTCTGATTATAAATCTGAATCAATCGATATCTAAAGTTGTTTCCTAATTCTTCGACTTCTTAATACTTACGTTGGCAACGAAGACTTTCGTGTGTAATGGACCTTGGGTGATTCCCAAACCTTCTAAGAATTTTACACTCAAACCGTAAGTGTTGAAGTTTTCCAAATTCGACGAACCTCCGCCGTTGCCTCCGTGTGAACGAGAAGAATCATTGAAACTGCAAAACGAAAGAGAAGAGAAAGAAATTGTTGCAGCTCGCATTCAAGAAAGATTTCGACAAGGACAGGTCGTTCATTAGAGAAGCGATTCAAAAGCGAATGAACAACTTTCTTATGAGACGAACGAGTTTAAATTTGAAATGAATGAAGCTTCAATTTACATTCTGTCATCATCACGATCTCTGCCGCGGTAGTTGTTCGACAGTCCAGAACTATTTCCACCTTGGTTCCCTCCTTGGTTACCGCCGCCAGTAGAATTCTTGGGAATGACCCTTCCGAACTTGTCACGCTCATTTCCGTAATCTTCTTTCACCACTAAGTTCCTGTTATTCAACGCATAACCGTTCATTTTGTCAAGAGCAACAGCTACGCTCTCAGGCTTCTCAAACTCGACGATACCACAACCTCGCGGTTTGTTACTTTCGTCACTAAAAAGCTCAACAAACGCAACATCCCCGACTTCACGACGGAACAAATCTTTCAGATCCTGCCAACGACTCATCTCGTACGGAATGCTTTGAAACAGAAAATGATTTTCAACTATAAATATCAGGATTCTAAGTGGATCCACTGAGGAGAAACCAATCTTACTTAGAGATGTAAATTCTTCGGGACTCTTGTCGCTCACGAGATTTCTCGCGATCATTATTATCGAATCGGCTACCAGTTCGTTCACCACGACGAGCCCTATCTCGATCACGACCCGGCGAAGCTCCACGCGCATCAACATCCATGACTCTCGAATAAAAGGAAAAGACGCCGCTCTCAATTTAGAATCAGAAGAAACCTGAATATGAACAGTAAATCAATGAAATAATGCAAACCATGAAGCGGATCTCTAATTGTTATGTTAGGACACAACTTCAATTATTCTCTACACTCTAAACTACGAAGAAACCAAAAGTTTTGCTTTCAAGTTCGGAAAAAAACGAAATCGAAAGATTTTCTGAAACACTCTTCGTTAACTGCTTCGATATCAGCAATTAATACCTTGATCAAGTTAACACTCTTGAGATAATGATTCTATTTGTTTTCACTCAATTTTCACACGTTTTCTTACGTTTATAAAGTTTTTTCGTTTTCAATTTTTTCAGATAAACAAGTTTGTAGTTTCACGACCTTTTGGCGAATATTTGTGCTATTCTCCACTAG
Organism: Smittia aterrima; assembly: GCA_033063855.1. Taxonomy (NCBI): domain Eukaryota; kingdom Metazoa; phylum Arthropoda; class Insecta; order Diptera; family Chironomidae; genus Smittia; species Smittia aterrima. The sequence continues at coordinate 6,193,557 of CP093829.1, forward strand.
ATGGATCTCTCGTCGCGACCCTGAAAGATTTGAATTCAAATCTATTCAAACTGTCATTTTCTAACTGTCACTTGTTTTAACGAGAATTAAATTTATTTTAATTAAACTCGAAACTTTAAAACAGGAATACGCATGACCACTTAGGAAACTGATTTTCAAAGATTTTATTTAGAATTACTTCAAACTAATAATGAATTATGAAAAAGATGATTTTGATGATCGAAAGAAGGAAACAACAAAATGATTTACGGACTAGTCACTTAACATTAAAATGAACAAAGACACAATAAAAAATAATTTACAATTCAGAAGTTAGCTAATTTCCGCCAAGTGTGTCGAGCGTATCCTAGAGATGGGAGTGACCGAATGACAAGGGGCCACGCGGATGAGACTTCTCTCGACGACTCGTGATTCCAACGACATTGTCGTAGTGATCTTTATGGCTGATGTATCCAAGCGAACCTGAACCTAAGTAAACGTCGCCGCTCGGCAATTGCACGACTCCAATACTTCCTGATCCTAAAGCAATTGGTCCATGATTTCTGTTCAAAAATGTTGGAATTTGATTCGAGTTTGTGTTTTGAGAATTTGTGAAGAATGTTCTTGGTTGTGCGATGTTAATGTTTGATGGGAATTGGCTTGGAGCTGCTGGCAGTGCTTGAGTTGGAATGTTTGGGAAAACGTTATTTGGAATACTTGGGAATGCTTGGAAGTTTCTTGGATCGGGATGATCGTTGTGATGACGTTCGTGAACGGAATATTGTTTAACAACTCGTCCATCTTGCGAGACATAATTAGTTTCGTAATCGTGAGGTGGAGCATAAGGAACAAAGCCGAAATCATTGTTGTTATTATAAATTGATGGTCTGGTCGGTCGAGGAGCTGGAATTGAAGGCGGAGGCGCTTGAGTTGGGAATCCATAATTGAAGCCGTTGAACTGATTGAAGAGTTGATGGAAAGAATAGTCATCGAAGCCGTAAACATTTCTCCAATTGTTGTTCGGTTTGTTCGTTTGTGTATAAAGCGTCGGAGCTGTTGGCGCATAAGAGAGCGGACGATAAGGAGGCGGCGGAGGCCCAAGCAGCAAATCCTCAAAGTGATAAAGTGCTCGCTTCTTAATGTCCGATGATTTAGGAGTTTGATCGTTGTTTGTGTCAGCTGAGACGAGTGTCAAGAAGAGAAGAAAACTTCCAAACTGTGAATGAGATAATCGAAAGGATTTTGTTCAATGTCAAAACAAACCTCGCTTAAGATAATAAATTCTGCTATTTCAGTAGTCAATGAAATTGAAGTTTCGACGTTTCCATGTTTACAACGAGAAACGTAATTAAAATCATTTGAAATAACAATAAATTTCATTACAAGAAACTCGTGAACCCGAATGCGTCCAAAACATTTACTTCACCATAAAATCTGCTTCGTAACTCTGAATTTATGAAACCTTCGCCTTCTAAAAATGATTAATTTCAATTAAAATGAAAAGAGATCTCCGTTGCTTCCGAAATTGTGCAAAAGCTGCAGCAAAATATTTGAGTCTGTTGCCATAAGACTCGAAGATCATTTCGTGACTCGCTTGACTTCCTCGTTTTAAAGTTGACCCCATCAACTCAAAGCTATTGACAGTCATGGCGATAATCGAAAAGACTTTCATCAACAAGCGTCAATTTTCACATCTCGTCAAGACAAAAACTTTCAAGTGCACTTAAGTAACGAGAAAATCGCTTCGATTATCGTTGAAATTAGTTGAAGCGGAAAGTAAAGTTGAGATTAAAGAAATTGAGATGTAAATTAGCGAACGGAAGCAGATTTGCACAGGAATTATTGAATTCTTTCATAATCCTTCAGTTTAACGAAGAATTGATTAGTCAAACAGTTAAGGAAGTAACGATCGAGAAGCTTCTCGCCAATTTCATTGTTCTCTTGCGAATTAATCGAACGTGAGTTCATTCGAAAGTCAATAACAGTCAATGAACGTATGTGCGTCTCAATCTAAAATTCCGATTGAAGAAACTGAATCGAAGGAGTTTCATTCACATTTTACGTCAAAAGTAAACTGCTCAACAAATCCATTGACGTTGTTTTGTTTTATTGACTCGCCTTGTGTCCATAAGCAACAAGAGAAGAAAGATTTATGGAGACATTTAATGAACCTTTCTTCGTTTCTGTTGCGTAACTCAACGCACTTCATCGTCGAGGAATTGCAGGTCTGACTAACCGAGTTCTGTCAATCAATGCGACTTTACTCGATCGAGAGAGGAAAATCTCTCAGGAATGATTAATGGATGAAATATTTCTCCGATTGCGATTTTTCACTTGATTGCGAATTCGCTTTCGAACGGAAAAGCCGACGAATTTGACCCGAATAACAGTTCTCGAAGCGACAATTTTAATAAACAAGTCGCTACTAAGTAACTTGAGCGCATTTCACACGCAATTTGAGTTCGAAATATTTTTTCCCGCCCACAGATTAACGCAGCATTTGATACTGAGAAATATTTTTGTGATCAATTCGAAGTTTCTGTCACAAAGCTCAAACTAATCTCAATTCAAATCAATTTTTCTTCGTTCCATAATCTTCGATTGAATCCACCAAACAACTTGCTCCATTGATTAGACTAAAGTGAACTCATTAATGAAGTTGATTAATTAAGATCGACAATGTTTTTGCCGCGGCTTAGCTCGCGAAATTTTCTTCGATTTAATCGAACAGCAAGTCGCAACGAACAAGCTGCACTTTCACGCATTTTTGCTCCACATTTGCTTGCAACAAACCAGAGTTTCGCTTGTCCATTAAAGCGTGACGTATCGAGCGATTTTCATTACTTTTTATTGTTTGTTTAGTTAAATGTTTGCAAGTGCGTTTTGTGGGTCAAATGTCGTCGAGCGAATTCGCAAACGTCTGACTCAGACACTCCTCGCTTGTCTCATTTCAAATTAATGGACGTTTCTGTTGTTCGTAAAATAAAAATCCTGCTGACAGCACGAACCATGTCAATGCGTTATGCGGCCGAGAGAACGCTTTGTTTACAAATCCTGAATTTTTCACGCCGCTCGAAACATAAATCGCGTCGGCAGTGAAAATAAATCGTCGACAAAGTAATCGCGAACATGTTTTCATTCATAAAAAAGACCTCAACGACTGCACAAAATCTTTTTATTGCGTGATCGAGCTGATAAAAGACGGCGGCTGCTGTTTCTTTGCCGCGTTACCAATTCAGGGCTTTAAATTGATATTAAAATTTTATGACTGCGGATTAAATCGCACCAGCCGAGTGAGAATCGAATGTGTGTCATATTTCGCACTGAGAGATTTTGAATATCACGATTAAGTTCAAACGGAAAAACGTTTTATTAATGACCATTGAGCAGCAGCCTCGTGATCGAATGGTCATTGCAATTCAAATTGAATTCGCACGCCACTTTATTTGTCAAAACGAAGAAAAGTGTTTGATGAATGAGTTTATTGATTGTTGGCTGTTTACGAATGATTCATAAGTTTAAGTGGAAAAATATGAGTCTCTCGATTCGATTAATTCTTCTATGACACAAAATTGCACTTTCCCTTTCGTTTCTGCACTCAACTCCACTAGCAGTGTCTACGCAATGGCTACGATAAATTATTCGTTGCGCAAACATAATTTCAGGGAAACGATTGCACATGATCTCTTTTCAGGATATTTTGTAGTTCAACCTACGCAAGCCGAAGCTTTAGCTATCAAGTGTTTACTTTTTTTTGGGGTTAATAAGTCAACGAGGCGACATTAAACCAAACTCAAAGCTTAATTGCATATTAATTTGCTTGATTTGCTGTCTGATGACTTCAGGTTTTCGAATGCACTTAACCACTGATCTAATAAATTTTTATTGGACTGCCTTAGGCTTATGCTTGATGAAACTTTTTATTGAAAAGTTTTTATTTCACAGAAATTATTTTTTGAAGACTCACCATGAACATCATGTTTGCAATTAAATATTTTAACTTCTTTTGTTCTAAAGTCCTTAAATATTTTTTTTTTAACTTCTTATCTCAATTTTAATCACAAAATCTCTTCACTTTTCAAGTCGAGAATGAAGGAAAATTAAATTTATCGCAAACACTTTTTTCCCTTTTCAGTTTCGCGAGTCGCGTGGTAAACAAGCGGAGCAACAAAATTAGACTAAAATTGTCTGAATGTTTTCAGTTACATTTATCTACAGAAAAACTGAGACTCGAAGCAACGTGGAAAGAGCTAACGAATAAGTTGAAGTCTTAAAGAGCAACGAGCGCGAAATGTTGCTTTATGAGTTTTCGTGTTTCTTACGTTGCGACTCAGCATTTTCGGATATTTCAAATGCAAGAAGACGTTTTAATTGCTAGTCGAGATGACTCAATCAAATTTTGATGAACTCGCAGGAGTTTTCATTGAGTCTCAACAGCTCAGCGTGACGCATCGACTTTGTCTTGTTAAAGCAAACACTTCTCGACTTAAAAAAAACTTCTGTTCAGTAAAAAGAAAGAAAAGATTGACAGCAAGCAACGGCAATGACTTCCATGGTCAGAACGTTATCACCACATTTGAAGCAGAAGCGTGAGAAAAAGCATTTAAAGAAGAATATTGTGCAAGTTAAGTTAGAGGCGTTAACTCCGTTCATGCATAATCAGAAGTTAGATTGCTCCATATTTTAATGAAAACTGTCTCTTGTCGATTATTTAACATCGAGTTACAATCAGAAGTGTTACTCAATTCGTAAGACAACAGTGAACCTCTCTTTTCAAACTCTAATGTGACAATCACTTAAGGTGCAGTTTCTCTTTCGCGAAATTAACTTTTTCACTTGAGCTCCGCTGTGTCACTCATCGACCTAAAGTTTTTTCTGTTCAACGTTTAATTTTACAAGCAGCATTGACGTCTTTTGTGCCATCGGGCAAAGGCAAATCTTAAATTGGAGCAAAACATTATCGCAAGGTCATCGAATGTCGTTATCAAAGATTACAAAGAAATTCAAAGGCGAAACTAATTCAGTCGCAATGCTGCTCACTCCAAATACGAATCGTATAATTGTTTAATCGGAGAATATCAATTTCCAATTCATTCGCACGTACGGCTCACTTCACTTCATTAGCTGCCCATAATTAAGCGAAGATCGCGAAAAATTTAGAGCATCGGAATGTTCGGAAAATCTCAGCAGCTGAGTGACACTATCAATTCGATCACAAACATAAACGGCCACCTTCCATCGTGTCCATCAAATTATGGCCATTTTCTAAAACAAATCGCCGTGCAATTAATTTCCAATTATCATTTTTCTATTTGCTCGAGATTTGAGAGGCTTGGAATGTTGTGGACGTGAGCTGCAGTTGATTTGAGGGCGACTCGCGAGGGATCTGAGCACGCATGAGCCACAATTATGAGCATGATTGGGAAGGTCCCTCGAGAACTTAATCAACGTGAAGTCGACATGTCAAAAGCGGAGCCAGTGCCGACGGTTATGCAATTTTCTTATTAATCATAGACGAGAGAAGCAAAAATATAAATTTACAATTCTAAAAATGTTTTTAAACCTCGTTGAGCACGAACAGATCGAAGAGTGTAACAAACTCACGATGTCTCAAACAGTTGGCAACTAATTAACATTTATTTACGGCTTTCCACCTTTGCTTCCGACACTTGCACGAAAATTTTGATGCTCAACGAATCTAAACGAGGCGGTCAAGAAAAATTATGAAATTCGCGATCTTATGAAATAACAACGAAATCTTGTTTTCATCGCAAGTGTTTTTAATTAAATCAATTAATTCGCCCCTTTCTCGACATAATCCGGCGGTAAATGAGATTTTGATCTTTCGACCTCAATCGCCCGAATTGTCTGCTAAACTGTTTGCTCGCTGTTTGATTTATGACTACGCGTTAAAATACGGAACCTTTTGTTTGTTTTCGTCGAAATTGAAGCGTATCAATGCGAACCGAATGGGAGATCGTAGTTTAATTAAACAATTAAGACGATATAATGACCCGTACATGTCAAGCGAGCTTGCACGAGTCACGATTAATTTTGCAATTCACATGAGAATCCAGATCATTTAGCCTTAAAGATCTCATGACGAGTTAAATATCTTCGAATGAGGTAGCGAGCTGTCAATCAAAATTACAGTCGTCTGCCAGCCAAATTAGGACTTGAGGCAATATTTACAAGTTATTGGATTGATTTGTAACTCTTCAAGCAACAAAGTTGTCAGTGAAATGAAATGTTTGTTTTTGTTCATTCGATCGAAAATCTTCTTCGTTTATAATCTTCAAAGATACATTCAACCTGCTCATTGTCTACTGTAAAATGTTAATTGTTGTTAACATTCAAAGACAATAAATTCACTTAAAGGTTTCCGTTTTGTGCTTGCTTGCTAATGGATTACATTAAAAAGATGACACTCTCGATGCTTTTGTATCTCGCGCTTCATCAATATCTTCGAAACCTTTATTAAAGATCAAAATCTTTTATGTGGCAAGAACTGGAGTGAGAAACAAAAGAACAATAAGAAGTGGCTGGTTCAAGGCTTGAAGATTCGCTAGAAAAAGCGTGAGTCAGCATTCCCCTCCTCGATCAAGAACAGCATGAAAGTCTTTGATGAAAGCACCCGATTCTATTGTTCGTTAAGTAACTCGATCCGTGATAAAATAAATTTTCGAGTCTTCACTTTCTGACACCAAAGGAATTCTTCTCATAGTCCAAACAAAACTCTTTTTTATTTATTTCGCAAATATAAAGTTTATCATGAATCGAGAGTTAACTTTTATTGCCTCAAAGCAAAATGTTCTCATGATTTCTTATTGTAGCGACGAAAACATAATTCTGCACTGTTCGTTTGCAATTGGAGGAGGAACGTTTGACCCTCAAATTGTTTCAGCAACGCTTCATAAGTTTAACGAAACCTGCAGCGAGTGTTCAGGAAAAATTATTCGTTTTAAATACCATGAAATTCCAATTGAAACATGTAATCCGGCAAGAAATTAGCTCAAATAAACGTTCGACTTAAGAGAAGTGATTCGCGATATTTTTTCGCAATTTTATCATCTGCATTGTTTGCATAGATTTTTAATCAATGAGATTGTTTAAACAAGTTACAGATAGAAGAAAGACATTATTAGCCTATTTTAAACGAGCTTTTAATGAACAAGATATTGTGGGGAAACTGAAATTCAATCGATTAGACCGATCATGTTCAATCGGATAATTAAAACAAGATCATTTTGTGAAGACTTTTTCTTCCTTTGCTTTATTGGTTAAATATGTTTGCAAATGTTGCCTTGGAAAGTTCATTGTGATTTCAAATTGATATTAGATGAAAACTGGACAATCAAAGGCCTTGCTCTGGTTAAATATGTCGCGGTATGTCGTCATAAATGGAATTGTTATAAGTTGGTAATTAGAATTGTCGTTTTTTAATGGGCCGATGACGTTTCTTAGATTTTCGCCCATAAGTATAGTAAGGATTAGGTTTCGGTGTGTTGTAAGGGTTAGGCTTCTTTGTTGTAGCTGGTTTATGGGTAGGAATTGCGTAACGGTCAGATTTAGAAGATGGATACAGACTTGCGTCGGATGAGATTGTTTAAACAAGTTACAGATAGAAGAAAGACATTATTAGCCTATTTTAAACGAGCTTTTAATGAACAAGATATTGTGGGGAAACTGAAATTCAATCGATTAGTTCAATCGGATAATTAAAACAAGATCATTTTGTGAAGACTTTTTCTTCCTTTGCTTTATTGGTTAAATATGTTTGCAAATGTTGCCTTGGAAAGTTCATTGTGATTTCAAATTGATATTAGATGAAAACTGGACAATAAAAGGCCTTGCTCTGGTTAAATATGTCGCGGTATGTTGTCATAAATGGAATTGTTATAAGTTGGAAATTAGAATTGTCGTTTTTTAATGGGCCGATGACGTTTCTTAGATTTTCGACCATAAGTATAGTAAGGATTAGGTTTCGGTGTGTTGTAAGGGTTAGGCTTCTTTGTTGTAGCTGGTTTATGGGTAGGAATTACGTAACGGTCAGATTTAGAAGATGGATACAGACTTGCGTCGGATGATGATTGAACTTGGGAAGGTGATGTATGCTCTTCTTTACTAGGAGAGCTTTCATCAATTGAGCTTTCTGAAGAACTTTCGATTGACTGCTCAGATTCCGATTCTTCTGATACAGATTGTTCTTGTTCAGATTCGCTTTCAGTTGGTGAGCTTTCGTTTGACTGGTCAGATTCTGATTCTTCAGATTCGCTATCGATTGAAAATTCAGATTCGCTTTCGATTGAAATCTCAGAATCCGATTCTTCTGATACAGATTGTTCTTGCTCAGATTCGCTTTCAGTTGGTGAGCTTTCGCTTGACTGGTCAGATTCTGATTCTTCAGATTCGCTTTCAGTTGGTGAGCTTTCGCTTGACTGGTCAGATTCTGATTCTTCAGATTCGCTATCGATTGAAAATTCAGATTCGCTTTCGATTGACAGCTCAGATTCCGATTCTTCTGATTCAGACGAACTTTCGATTGACAACTCTGATTCCGATTCTTCAGACCCAAATGATTCAGAACTTGATGAAACAGATGAAGGAGCTTCTGATGGGGAATTTCCCTCACTTTGTTCCGTGCTGGACTCTTCTGATAGTGACGACTCGCTTTCTGTTGGCGAGCTTTCAATTGACAGCTCAGATTCACTTTCGTTTGACGGCTCAGATTCAGATTCTTCTGATTCAGATTCGCTTTCGTTTGACAGCTCAGATTCAGATTCTTCAGATTCGCTTTCGTTTGACGGCTCAGATTCAGATTCTTCTGATTCAGATTCGCTTTCGTTTGACGGCTCAGACTCTTCTGATTCAGATTCGCTTTCGATTGACAACTCCGATTCCGATTCTTCAGACCCAGATGATTCAGAACTTGATGAAACAGACGAAGGAGCTTCTGATGGGGAGCTTCCCTCACTTTGTTCCGTGCTGGACTCTTCTGATAGTGACGACTCGCTTTCTGTTGGCGAGCTCAGATTCAGATTCTTCAGATTCGCTTTCGTTTGACGGCTCAGATTCAGATTCTTCTGATTCAGATTCGCTTTCGTTTGACAGCTCAGATTCAGATTCTTCAGATTCGCTTTCGTTTGACGGCTCAGATTCAGATTCTTCTGATTCAGATTCGCTTTCGTTTGACAGCTCAGATTCAGATTCTTCAGATTCGCTTTCGTTTGACAGCTCAGATTCAGATTCTTCAGATTCGCTTTCGTTTGACAGCTCAGATTCAGATTCTTCAGATTCGCTTTCGTTTGACAGCTCAGATTCAGATTCTTCAGATTCGCTTTCGTTTGACAGCTCAGATTCAGATTCTTCAGATTCGCTTTCGTTTGACGGCTCAGATTCAGATTCTTCAGATTCGCTTTCGTTTGACAGCTCAGATTCAGATTCTTCAGATTCGCTTTCGTTTTCAGATTCGCTTTCGTTTGACAGCTCAGATTCAGATTCTTCAGATTCGCTTTCGTTTGACAGCTCAGATTCAGATTCTTCAGATTCGCTTTCGTTTGACAGCTCAGATTCAGATTCTTCAGATTCGCTTTCGTTTGACAGCTCAGATTCAGATTCTTCAGATTCGCTTTCGTTTGACAGCTCAGATTCAGATTCTTCAGATTCGCTTTCGTTTGACGGCTCAGATTCAGATTCTTCTGATTCAGATTCGCTTTCGTTTGACAGCTCAGATTCAGATTCTTCAGATTCGCTTTCGTTTGACAGCTCAGATTCAGATTCTTCAGATTCGCTTTCGTTTGACAGCTCAGATTCAGATTCTTCAGATTCGCTTTCGTTTGACAGCTCAGATTCAGATTCTTCAGATTCGCTTTCGTTTGACAGCTCAGATTCAGATTCTTCAGATTCGCTTTCGTTTGACAGCTCAGATTCAGATTCTTCAGATTCGCTTTCGTTTGACAGCTCAGATTCAGATTCTTCAGATTCGCTTTCGTTTGACAGCTCAGATTCAGATTCTTCAGATTCGCTTTCGTTTGACAGCTCAGATTCAGATTCTTCAGATTCGCTTTCGTTTGACAGCTCAGATTCAGATTCTTCAGATTCGCTTTCGTTTGACAGCTCAGATTCAGATTCTTCAGATTCGCTTTCGTTTGACAGCTCAGATTCAGATTCTTCAGATTCGCTTTCGTTTGACAACTCAGATTCAGATTCTTCTGATTCAGATTCGCTTTCGTTTGACGGCTCAGATTCTTCTGATTCAGATTCGCTTTCGTTTGACAGCTCAGATTCAGATTCTTCTGATTCAGATTCGCTTTCAAGTGAATGTTCAGAATCTGAATCAAAGCTGTCCCAAGAAGGTTCGAATGAACTTGGAGGAATCGTAGCCTTAGTGGTTGGTAAAGTTTCTGTTGTTGAAAAGCCGTCAACGCAAGGATCTGTTTCAGTCTCGAGATTGCAACTTGGAAGATTCCTCGGAATTTTGTAAAATATTGAAGCTCGTCGGCCTGTAAAATTTTAATAAAATTTTCATTCTTATAATGAAATGAATTTCTTACTTGTGTCATAGAAATCAAATATTTTGATATTAGAAGTTGATGCTCTGTAGACTACGACGTTTCTTAAAGCCACAAGTGTAAACGATGTTGTGTTGACTGAAATGCTATTGAAATAGATGTTTACTGCCGAACCACGCGCTCGTTCCTCGACTTTCTAAAAATTCAAAATATTATTATTTCACTAAATAATTAAATATTGAATTTGCCTGTATCTCTGGAATCAACGGAGTGTCAGGATCAAATGCAAACCCGCTAGGAAAATCGACTTGAAGCACAACAATGTTACTCGCATTGTCTGCAGTTCCAGCTTTAAAACTTGTTGAAATGTTCATCACCAAACGATTCTCACAGGATTCGTTGTTGAAGCTCACAGAGAGATCAAAGCTAGGCGAAGGTTCAGTGTGGTTAATATAATAATTGCAGGACAATTGAACGATTGCGTATCCTTTTCCTCTAACTTTGACGTGAAGTTTTCTAACGTTGCTTTCAAGTTGGAACGCCTGCGTAACAAGGTTTGTTTTGTTGTCTATCGTCGTGCGGAACTGAAGTCCATACTCAGGATTCAACTCAACTTCAACATCAGTTTTCGTGGAAGTCATCTTTTCAGCAAAGTTTGATATAGCTTCAAGTCCAACGACAGTATCTTGAGTTGATTGGAAGCCACCGTGAGAATTTTGTTGCGAGATTAGCCAACGGAAGATTTTAAATCCATCTTGATAAAGTTCGGGAATCTGGTTAATCATAAGAAGAGCATAAGAACTGATTTCAATGTCTAGAGAATCCGTTTCTGAAGTTTCGGGATGATACTTCCAGTAAACGTAATCCGGAGTTCTGATTGCTTTGGATAAAAGTCTTTCGATATGATCAGCACAATCTTCATTCGCTTGAACTAATAACCAAGTCACTATTGCAAGTGAGTAAACGTCGTCTTGATCAAAGTTTTCTTTGACATATGAAACTCCTCTTTGAACATTTTCGATGTACTGTGGGGAATAGTCGAGATCATCTTGAACTGCTGCAGTGACGTAAGCTGTGAAAGCGATTCCACTTCCTGTTCCACTTTGGATATTTTCAAGGAAAATGATTCCGTCTTCTCTGAATTCTCCACTCACATTTTGCTTTGACAGAACGAAGTCGTACGCAAGGCTAATCACGGAATCATCAATTTCGATGAACTTCTGAGCTCGTCTCAAATATTTTGCGGCAAATGCAGTTAACCAAGTCGATCCTGAACTATTTGAATTTCCGAAAGCACTGAACGATCCGTCGCTGTGACGATAATTCAAAACTCTCTGATAACCTAGCTCAAGATATTCAAGAGCAACATCGTTAAAGTCTTGTGTGAGCTTCTCGGTTACGGTCAAATATTCAAGAGCAAGAACGATTGGAACGAAGGTGATCATCGTTTGTTCTCCACATCCAGATGGCAATCGGATCAATGAATCAAGATGAATCAATGCTGGACCAAGAACGTCACCAGTAACCGAAGCAGACACCTGAATAGTTTCACTTCGAACGTCAGACGGTACCGAGAGACTTAAAGTGAATTCCTTTCCATTTTTATCGCATTCATCAACGAGAATGACTTCAGCGTGGTTCTCAAACGATGGGAAACCTTCAGGAACGACAAGTAATTGCCTCTCAATTGTGTCTCCTGCTTTGACGCTTGTTGTTGATACGATAAGGTCAATGAAACCAGTCTTAGTAGCCTCGATTTCGATTCTCAATCGATAAATTGAATTAGCCTGAATCCATATTTTCTGAGATTGTCCATCGGCAATTGCAGTCCAATTGTATGCAAACGGTCGAACAAACTCGAATTCTTGCTTCTCATTTGCAAACTTAACTTCAGCTTTAAAAGAAGAGTCGAAGAGATTCACGATAAGAATTTCCAAAACTACGATTTCTCCGAGTTTAATGAACTTAGGAGTAATGAAGTCGATGTAAAAGTAACGGAGAGTGTTGAGAAGTGCTGGATATGTCGTCAAGCCTAATCCAAATTGATTGCTAAGAGAGATTCCCGTGATGATCCAAGAAGACGGAAGATCAGGTGCCGTTGCATGTAAAATTTCTCTTCCTTCAAATCCGTCGACTTCAGTTGTCACATCGATCGTCTTGAACAAGAAAGTTTCGTAGAACTTTTGATTGAAGTTTCGGTCGGGATTGATTGGAGGAAGCGAAACTGGACTTGATGTTGAATGAGTGGCTAAACTGTGACTTTCAGTACTTGTAAGCTCAACAGATCCAGTTGATTCACTTGACTCGCATGGAATGTCTTGAACAGCATTCGTCAAGATTACAGCTCCAACATCAACAAATTTCTTTTGATAAGATTTATGATAAAACCAAAATGGAATGTCGTGATCGAAGTCCAGAGGGAACGAATCATATTTCGAGAGTTCCCAATCGAAGACAAAATCTTTCGTGATGTCGTGATCGCTATTTTGTGACAGCGATCGTTGATCAACAGCCAGCAAACTCACAGTTGAGTTCAAAGTGCTCGAAACGCTCAAAATGAAATCGTCGCCTGCGTTGACATCACTTGATTCAATCGTTAAATTCACCTGAGTTGGAATTTTTTTGATTAATTCTAATTCATGAGAAAATTTGTAAATATTTACAAAGTTGGGCAAATCACTTTCGAGTTGCAAAGTTATGCTGTCGCTGATAACATTTCCTTCATCGTCAATGTAATAAACAATGCAATGAGATTTCGGTGCGAACGAGAACTTTGGAGTTTCAGTGAAGAAGCCTTTTCCATCGGAGAGATTTATTTTCCTTGAAATCTTAAGCAGACCTTTGGAGAAAAGTAAGAAAACGACGGACGGAACGTTCTCGGATGAAATCACCGAGAACTCAACATTTTCGTAGAGGGAAGGTCTGTAAAATAAATTCATTGCTTTGAGTCTTGTTTGATTGTCTACTTTGACTTACCTTGGCGTTAAAACATTGATGGACAAGTAAGCTCTATCATTGTTAGGAGTCTTGTGGACTTCGTGAGCATATTGAACTCGATCGTAAAACGCTTTGATGTAAAGAGTTTTTGCAGTGACAGAAATTTCTTCTAAAGCGATCAATACGCCACTCGTGTTCGGATCCAAAGTATGATTCCTGTCGTGCAAAACGAAATCGTCGTCATCGGTAACAACCACTTTAAGTGGAAGGTCAGAGTCCAAGACTGGATAGCCATCGACTTTGGTGACGAGAAGAGAGAAACTGTAAGGAATTTCGGGTTTAAAGAATTTCGGAGCATGATCGATGCTGATGAAGTAATCGCTCATTTCAACATCGAAAGATGTTTTAGCGCTGAACGTTTTGTTTGTTAAGTCGTCGACATAATCAGCAATGAGATTGAATGAACTTCCATGCGAAAGCTCCTCCAGTTGCAAGTCATTCTTGAAGTCAATATCAAGAACAATTTCGTCTTTGATTCTTGAGCTTCTGTGGAACTTGACAACTCCATCTTCATCGCAAATAACGTTTAGAGTTCCTGTGAAGCCACTGCTGCCAATTATCGAACTCTTCACGACAACTTTCACTTTGACTTTTATTTTGATTGATCCATCGCGATACGAAACGCTTTGACTTGGAGTTGAGAGAACAAGCTCGAAGATTGGTCGCTTATCTTTACGAACTTCAAACGATTTCGACGCGAACTGTAAGAAATGTTTGAGAATCTGCGAAAGCTCATTTCATGAAGGTCTTACCTCGCCATCAGCTTCAACTAAAATTCTCCAAGTTCCTGGTTCGCCTTCATTCAATTGCAAAGTATTTTCAATCAAACCTTTCTTAAACAACGGAAAATCCCAGACTTTAACTTCTTGATTTCCTGCGTCGAGAATTCGAATTGAACTTGAGCTTTGTACTTCATAAGGTTTTGTTTTTGAATTCAAGGCGAAAACACGAAACTCAACGAGATCGTTTGGTCTGAAGAAAGGTTTGTTGATTTGAATGAGCAGAGAAACCTTTTGCGAATTGAAAAACAGCGACGCTGACTTTGAAAATTCATCAGTTGATGCTTTCAAGTAGTAATTGCCAGGACACAAATTCAAAAGCTGTCGATTGTGTCAGAAATTGTAAAATAAATTTATTTTCATAAGTTAAAGCTTACGATTAACTCCGCAGTTGAAATTTCTCCAGGAACGAGCAGAATATCTTGAAAAACTTCAAAGACTTCTCCTTCAAAGCTCACGCCCTCGATTCCAACAGAAATTGTTTTATTTGACTCGCTCAAACTATGACTCGTCACTGCAACTTCGTAAGGCTCATCGATTCTCAAAGTTTTCGGTCCGACAACGGAAAAATATTCACAATTCACCAGAAAAATCTGGCTAACGATCACCAACCACAAAACTTTCTGAGGATTCTTCCCCATTTCTTATCGGTCACAAAAGTTCACTGATGCTTGAGCTTAGAAAGCTTCTGATTTTTATATTAAATTTCTCGAATATTCAGATCACGACGAAACTCGATAAAATGAAATTTTATTATCAAAGTCATGAACAAAATCTCGAGAAGAAAATTCGTGAAAACTTTGTCAACCTTAGAAGAAGAAAACCTTCAAACTTTTTTCAATTATTTTATTATTATCAACAAATTCTTAGAATTCGGATGGTCAGCAACAAATAAAATATATTTCACGACAACATTTTCCATCAAACATTTTAAAATTATCATCGAATTCCATTTTCGATTTTCACAGAAAAAAGCTTAGGATAAGACGAAGATTGAACAAAAATTGGATGAATATAATTGGTGGTGATAGCTTAAAGCGACGTCATCGAACTTGTTTCAAATCCTTCTTGACTGACGTTCATGCAGGTGAGAGTCGAAGCTATTGACACTCTCTCGTAGGAGCTGAATGAAATTCCAAGATAATTAAATCAAGTTTTCAAGTAATTCACTTGGATTCTTACTCTGTAATCTCTTCTGATAGAACAGCTTCGAGAGTGTCGACGCTTTTAATTGAGGTAGCATCTTCAGCACTCGCGTCCGTGGCATCAAAATCATTCAGACGATAACTTAAGCTTCTGACGATTCCAGTTCGACGATGAATCGGCAAGTACGGCTGCAAAAAGTTGTGAATTCCCGCGAGCTCTGAAGGGTTCGTGGTAATCAGCGGTTGTGGAGAAACCAACGGACTGGAACGATAGAAGAATAAACGATCAGTTAACTTCAATGAAAATACAATAAAGCGAACAATAACTCAATTTAATTTTGATTAATCGAAGGTAATTGAGGGGATAAATCTAAGCAGATTATTGAAACTTCTGTTCACGGGAGAATTATAAATCAATCGGAGAACTAAATTATCAGCGTCGGACAAAAGATTCGAACGCCTTTGAGTTGCAAAGCAGTGATCAAACTAGCTTGCAACAATTTAAAGCTTTGCTGACCAGTTTAGTGTTCTAATTAATTTAAAAATTAATCCGTGACTTTATGTCGCTCGGTCCTGCGTAATTAGTAATCTCTGAATTTAAAGCTGCAACCGCGAGAAGCAGAAAACATCATCCGCTAAGCCAAACGCGGGCAAAATTGCTCAGCACGCATTGCGATTGAGTTTGAAGTTGTTTTCTTTCTCACACCTTCGTTTGCATAAACTTCGTTTGCGTTGCCAATCATTTTAATGAATCTCACTCGTTTGCAGTTGAAATGCAATTGAGAAATTATTGCACAACTTTAAAAATCACGCGACACTAATCAATTAGGCTTTGAATAAGTAGGAAATTATTCTTACCTTCCACCGATTGGAGTCTTGCTCTGAATAACAATTTGAAGCCAATTTGGAGCATCAGACCTAAATTGATTCAAGAGAAAAGTGTTAAAGCATATCGAGAGCTGAGTTTGATTAAGAATTTACCTCGAAAGTGCAGTCAGCGACTTCGATCTTTGAATATCGTTTTGAATATCAAAGTTCGAAGTCTCAATTATTGATGAGCCTGGAGTTGAAGGCAAATCGTAACTCATACATGTGCTCGCATTACTCAGCCGACGAATGCGATTAACATCAAACTTGAGATCTTCTGTGAAGAGAAATTGGAATTTAGAGTTGAACTCTCGATTGAATTTTAAATAAATTTTTTACTTTTTTGAATCGGTCCGAGCTTCTCAGCGACTGAATACAAAATGTCTACTGTCCAGAATTCTGGAATTCGAACAAATAGTTTATTTGCATCGGCCGGGAGATGAAAGCCGAGCTTGTGGAGAAGTAGAACGAATGGCTGATAAACTAGAATTTTGTTTTGCTCAGCATTGAAAGGAACCAAAGGAATCGATTGCTGTTTAACTATTGAAAAAAGTAAATTAGAATATTTCCTTGAATTTAAAAAATATGAACAAACTCACGAATGCAATGATAAGGAATTGGCTCCATAATCAGCTTACGAGCAGCTCGCTCTTCTGAATATTCTTCTTTGAGACTCAGCTTAACGTAGCAACATTCAATTAAAACTTGTTGCAACCAAGAAACAAATTTTCCTTTATTCTCCTTCAGCAGACGGTCTCGAAGAACCTAAGAAATAAAATTGAATTACAAATCAATTCGTTAGTTACGCAATGTTCTTCTTACCTTGATATCATCTGGCTGATTGTTGCTGCTGATTACAGATTCAGATGGCACATCGATTCCAGACTCGATTCTCGAAGGCGAATCCTCCCAATCAGAAGTCTTCACTTCTCTTTCGTATTGAGAGTTCTCGAATTTCATTAGATCATCGAACTTTAAGACGGTGATGATGTCTTGTTGCAAAAGCTGTTGAATAATCGCGATTCGTGATTTCATCTTTTGTCCCGAGTCTTTAATCTGATCAATTATGCTTCCAACTATGTCGTAGCATTTCTTGCTTTGGATGAAATACCAGTAAAGCTGATCCATCTCTTCCTGTGACCAAATGTCTCTGAAAAATTAAAAAAGAAAAAAATTAGATAACCTTACGAGACATATAAAGTTTAATAATTTATGACTGCGTCGGGAATCGAACCCGTGTCCTTTTGACTATTGGTCAGATGCTCATACCAACTGAGCTATGACTTGCACATTTCAAGCTTGGCAGAAACGTTATATGATCTTGTCACCACAATAAATAATTTAGAAATTTTAAACTTACTTGATCGAAGCATCATCACTTGATACAGGGCTGGGTAGAGCAATCTGTGGCTTCGGTGGCATGTTAATGAACTTGTGAATCACATATTCAATCAGATCCGACCAATCCTGTAAATATTTAAACGACGTAGAATACGTAATAGAGCTAAAGACATTATAGCTTACATCGCACAGTTCGTATTCTGTTTCCCAGATGGTCGAGTAAGTCTTCAATATTTTCGGCTGGAAGAGAATCGAAACTTGGTTCACGTCTCCGCCTCCAACATGATGCATCATCGTGAAAATACAATCGTTAACAAACTCTCCATTGTTGTGGAAGTTCTCGAGGAGAATCCCGTAATGATTCATAATGTCGATTGTTGAGAATTGTTTAATGTGCTCAATCAAATTAAATTCAGAGCTCGGCTCGTCGTGCTTCGAGACATTGTCAAGAAGAAGAAGCAAAATGTGATTCGTGACGACGAGATCTTGAAGATATTGACGAGACTGAAGGTTTGGATTGTAGCAGCGGAGAAGCAGCACAAACAAGTTCCGCAAATTCTCAGTTCTTCCGATTTGCAGTTGAAGTGTTTGAATGAGTTCTTTATCGACTGGCGATAAGTGAGTGCTTCTCTTGTAGACATCAAGCGCTTGAAGGAACTCTCGAATCGCAGTGACCACCAAATGAACTCTTCTTAAATAAGGTTTCAAGTTTCCATCTTGATGATGAGATGAAAGCTCAAGTTGCTCGCAGAGATAAACTCCCTCGAATGTTAAGTAGCTGATGACCTCAAAGGACAGAACTGAGCTGATATGCTCGAGATCCAACTCAAGTTGCGCTGCAAACTTCAGGAAATATGTGACAAGCCAGAAGAAGTGGGACGTGTCGATTGATAATTGTGAATCTGTCAATAATTTCGAGTGAAGTTCCTGAACGAGGAAGCCGTAACCTTTCAATAAGAAGTCGACTGTGAATTCCTTGAGAATGTTCGAAATATCATCGTCAGTGGGCGTGTGATGAATCAATCCTTTCATGTTAATAATGGAGCTCTTGCTTCGCTTCACAAGCTTCTTACGTCGTTTCTCTTGAGACTTTACTGGAGTGCTTACTGTGCAGGCCTGTCGTTGCTTCTGAGCTGCGTTGAACCTTTGCTTTTGATTCGTTGTTGGTGGCTTTTGATGTGCGGGCTTTTGCTGTGGACTGTCGTCGTCATTACTTGACGTTGAAATTGATTCTTGGTTCTTATCGACATTTAAATCTCCTGTTAATGGTGCAAGACGTGTTAATTGAAGCTTCTTCAATATGCCGTGAATATTACCTTGAGACACTTGCGTTCCGTATCCGCAATCGCTTTCTGGATTACTCGATGAGTATTTACCGCTGCTCGACTTTCTCTGTTTCTTTCCGTTCTTTTGACTGCCAGAGCTGTTTGAGCTGCTTTGGTTGCGAGACTTTGGGCACCACATCGTGTTCTTCGTTGACGAGTGTTGAGGGCTCTGTAATGATAAAAGTTAGAACGAGAGATCATCGAGTAAGTCGTGGAAACTCACCTTCATGATAACATCGTCGTTAGCAAACTCGTTGCTGTCGAAACTTGTCGACTGCATTGAATCGCTTGACATCTGATTTGAGCTCATCTTCGGTTTAGTTCGATTGAAGTTTGCTTGGAAGTCTCCGTTCGAAATTCGGTTGATTTCCGAGTCTTGTTGATCAGACATTTTCGTCATTTGTCCCGAGCAATTGTCAGACGAATCTGATGTTGGATCGGATGTTAACATTGGACTTGATGATGCAAATTGTCCCGGTGATGTGT
This sequence comes from Smittia aterrima, assembly GCA_033063855.1. NCBI lineage: Eukaryota > Metazoa > Arthropoda > Insecta > Diptera > Chironomidae > Smittia > Smittia aterrima. Next base: position 6,212,987 of record CP093829.1, read on the forward strand.
TACTTTCATTCTCCGAGCTTTCAGTGTGAGACGTTGCTTCAAACCAATGATTTAAAAGCTTCTGGAGATTGCCAACATGTTGATCTTTGTACATGAGAGCGATGAGTTGAACAATCGTCACGACCCAAAATGATTTTTGTGGGCAGGACATCAAATGAATCAAAAGCTTGTCGATGCTTTGAGTAAAAAGATTCCACAGAATTTGATTCTGCATTGAAGTGTGAGATTCTTGATAAACATCTTCAGGAATGTGAAGAATGTTTCTCAGCAACAGAAGACAATTGTTAATGCTCTCGCATTGACTAGCTGACATCTTGTGATCGTTCTCAAGAATTCCTTTCATGTGATCGATAATCGCTTTGGTTCCTTTCAAATCGACAAAGCTCTCCTTGCTCGTGTATAAAAGTCGATTGAGTTCGTAGATTGTGTGACGACCAATCTCTGTTCGAGACATGACTTCGACCGATAGAAGACATTCAATCGGCACGGTTAGGTTAACAAGAAGACGAATAGCACTGTCAGTGACTTCGCTGTCTTTGACATTTATCAACAACGGCATAATGTCCTTCTTCACGTTCTGTCCAAATCCAATCGCTCGACGGTAAGTTCTCAAAGTGTGGTCTTCCATTGACAATTTGTAATTAATCTCTTCCAAAACAGACATGCACTCGGCACTGCAGGTGTAAGTGTCACCTTCCATTGTTCCCAATGAGGCAAACGTGTTGTGAATTTGTGGATTATATAAAAGCTCCATGGCTTGATGACGAAGTTCAACTGACAAAGGTTGAAATTTGAATGAGCTAAGGCGTTCAAATTATGTTATTCTTAAAATTATGATCTGATAAGCGATAGCAACATTTGTCTTTAGTAATTTTTTGTTCAGCGCGAGATCCATTAAACATCTAGAAATATTGAAAGAGAAAAGAGATTTTAAAGACGAGTTGAGTTGAGTGTGACGAGTTTGATTGTGATTGTTTAATTAATTTATGACGAGCGAAAGAAAATTGTCAACGCATTTTCCAGTGAATTTTTCATTTCAGTCAGAGAAAGAAATCGCCTACATTCGACGCAAAACATGTTCCTCCTCGAGAACGATGTGAGCTTACGCAAGTGGTGAAAAGCGTTAGCAGGAAAATCGTTTAAGCACAAGTACGATGAACGTGAGTTTTCTGTCACATCCACATCGATTTCCTTTAATGATTTTATGGCGTAGTTCGTTTGTAAGTCTTCACGGTTGTCGAGGAGTTTAGAGGTAACTTAGTAATTATATCGCTGATTGGATATCGGAGTAAGTTTGTTTGATTATGCGACAGAGTGGAAAACTTCAGCACGTTACCAAACATTTCATTCTCTTGGTTGCCGAATTATGTCAACGACAGAGAATGCAACGTTTTTGAGAACGTCAATGAAATTGTACCATTCGGAAAATCACGTTTACGTGTTGTTTGTGACAAAAATGGATTTGAAGCTTTATAAAGACGAGTTTAAAAATTATTTGCGACGACCAAAACGTGTTGTAAAAAGTTTGTGATTAATTATTTTTAAACTCCTCTAACTTTAATTTGTAACTTTCAACTCCAAGAGCCAAAAGTTTAAAAATAAGCGAAAGATTTTGTAATGAGCTGGACTCTGTCTTAAGTTCAAAACATAATTAGGAAGAGTGTCGTCACACTAAGACATTGAAATGAATTTTAATTAAAATCCAATTTTGCATTACCTCTTCTATAAAGAGTCTTCATGCTGATCTTGTGAACATTATGATTAATTAAAGAATGGAAAATGAGTGTTTTTATAAGAGATAAAAGACTTACATGATTCCAAGACTGAAAACTAAATGATTTACTGTTTTCTCAGAACTATTCCAACAACTTAGAATCAAACGACGTTAACTCCAAGTTAAGGCAAAATTTGTTTGTTTTTTCGAAATTGACTTTTCTATTTTGAAACAGTTTTTACGAAATCTTCTTCGTTTTCACTTTAACTTCACAGTTCACTTTAATTTTGAGTAAAAATGCTGCAAATTTACTTTTATTTTCAAGTTATTAACTTTTTTCCTTAATCACTTTTTCTGAAATATTTTTTAAATATTTTCAAGAGCTCAAGTTTACTGATCCACTCGATAAGACTGCAGGATTGAAATTAAACTCTTAGATTTACCGGAATGTGACTTCGAAGTGAAACTCTCATCTGAGAGACGAGTGCGCAATTGCGAGAATAACTTTTCCACTCGCCGTGAAAAACATTTAATATTGACTCACGTGGATTCTCAACGTGCATGATTGGCACGCTATTCTGTGTGTGCTGTATTTCTGTCTGGATGCGGCAGAAAATATTCAGCGGTTTGGTAATAACTGACAGCACATTTATTGACCCATCGTGAATTAAGTGATCGGCGGTTAGAAACGAAAAAACCGAAATTGATTCCATTTTTATCACAAACATTTATTCGTGTTCAATAAAGTCACATTCGTTCACACGATTTCTTTGAAGCGTCATCAATTTTTCGAACAAATTTTCATCACATGCAATCTCTCGCTTTTGTTTAATCGCGTCGACCTACGCAAGACTTTTATGAAATTTCTTAAGTAATTGCAGTGACGAAAAAAACGTTAACTTTTGTAAGAATTCTTTCTTAATTAGAATCTCACATTTCTCACAAAGTTCAAGGAAGTTTATTTTCTGAAACGTTGAAATTAAAATAGCCACGCTTGCGAGTTTAGGACTGTTAAAATAGATTTCTTTTGAAATGATTTAAAATTAGGAAGAATCTCACTGGAATCAAATGGCAGCGTGCACGTGGAGGATCAAATTTAAAAGCTTTCGCAGAACAAAAATATTTTTCAATGAACTTTTTTTTACAAGTCTGCTATTGATAGCCCAAGCATTTGAGATTTTCGTGTCGAGAACGTGCTGCGAAAACGAGGCAAAACAGTCTTTCGATTTCATCAACGAATAATTTATTATTTCTTCATCAAAACGATTTCTTATTTACAGGAGCTTTTCAATTAATACATTTTCACTAAATTTATTGTTTAGTTTTCCGTTATCCACTTAACGTCGCTCGCCTTCTTGCGAATCAAAAATATTTTCTCTTTAGCTAAAATAAGTTTCATTCTTCGTCTGTTAATTTTCCTTTTTCCTAACGAATCGTCATAAAAGGAAACATTGCAGTCAGTGCGTTATTCTCATTCGGTTTAGAAGTTTTCACTTTAATTGAAATGTCAATTTCTCTTGAAATGTTTACTTAGTCAACAAATAACTTTTCACTTGTAAATATTTGTTAGCAATCTTGAGTGAAATTAAACTTTTTGCAAATGACGATATTTATTTCATAGATTTAAAGTTCTGCTGCATAGTTTGTCGTTATCAGGAAAGGATGAAAACTATTACGAAGAAACAGTGAAATTAAAATTCCCTGAAGTGCAATATCAAGGGAAACTTGCTTCTAAATGTAGTTTAAAAGAAAATAAATGAAAGTTCTTTTCGCAACTGATGCACTTATTCACATTTATTCTTGACTGTTATCATTATCTGAAATGAAAGAGAGAGACAAGATAATGACTTTCCTATCAAATTAAAGCTTGAGAACAAACCTGGTTCGTGACATGTACGAGAAAGAGTGCGCTTACGAATACTGCATCGGCTTGTCCTTCTTTGAAATACTCCTTGAGCGTCGTGCTGAATTTCTTTGAATATTTTACAAACTCTTTCTTCCTTTGCTCCACTGCTTGCTTGCCAGATGTTCCGGGAATGAAACCGACAACTTCATTCACAGCATCCAACAGCTTTTTAATGGCACTTGCGATCTCTCTGTTGAACGAGAAAGAATTATTCTTCATTCGTTTTTTTTCTATTATTAGTTCAACTCACTTTATTGTTTCAAGAAAAGTCCTGCGGTCAGTGATCTCGTCAGGAATCCGGCTAAGGATGCGCTTAAGCGCTGCCGACTTCTTGTTGAGTTCTTGGAATGCATCTTCACTTCTGTTCAAGCGGTATTCTATCACTGTCGATTTTCCGGTTTTGTTTTCATTGCCATGATCAAAGAAGATGAACGAACGCGAATCAGAAAAGAAAGAAAGAAAAGAAGTTATAAAACGTGAATGAAAATCATCAACTTCACGACAACGTCAGGTTTATCAAGCATCCACTACACACACCAAAAACAATTAACGACTGTTACATCGGCGGTTAGATTTGCTAGACCGATGGGCAATTGTGAGAAAGAAAAAGCGAAACAGGAAGTTCGCATATGCTTCGTCTTCACAACTACGGTCTGCGTGTGGTTACTGCCCGCTTACTGATCATACGGAACCGAAGAAAGAAAAGTCGGCAAGCATGTAACTTCGGTAGTTGTTTCATGTGATGGATAATTGATCGCTTTCTAACGTGAAATCTTAAATGACGATTTCATGTTCCGCCACCGACAATAATCTAACACTTTTGCTCTAATGACTTGATGTCACTTTTTCTTCGCAGTAAACAAACATCGAATGATTCATCAAATCAACAACTTACAATCTGATGTGTCTGAAAGTGCTTGTTGGGCTCCTTGTAGTCTAAGAACGCTCTCGTACATATTCACATTGAGGTTTCCTTTATCTGTTGGCACATTTTTAATATCACAATGATTTACGAGTTAGATGAGATATGATTAGATAAACTTACGGATGATTCCCTTTACCAGCTCGAACGTCAGTCCAGGGTTTGATTGTTCAGCTTTCGTAAGCGCCGCTCGTAAAGTCTGAGACGCCACCACATCGCGTTTCTCAAGCTGTAATTAAACAAGATAATATGAGTTTAAAGGTGAAAAGTTTTGCTTCAGCGAACTTACCTGTAAAAGTATCGGTCGGATGAGAATGGGAAGAACTAAAGAATTTAATGGATTTTCGTTGTCCATCATTGTCATCTTCTGAAGAACACAATTGCCAAGAATTTGAGCTATTCACTCCGCGAAAAATCACTCTCAAAACGTCGCCAAACACATTTATTTTCGAGGAAATCAAAAATTGACGATCAAAATATTTTTTTTTCTCAGACGCTTTGTTTAACGCCCTTCACAAGTTCGAGAAGAATTTTGAATCGCTTAAGCGCTTTTGAGTAGTTTCTTTCTTTATTTTGAACAGAGATCTCTGAATTAATTTAATTTCATTATTTCGGTTCGTAGTTGCGTTGGTTTATTATCGGATTTGAAGTCACAGATCGCGGATGGATGATGACTTAGAGGAGATCGCCTTGAAGCAAGCTTGCGCGTCACAAATGAAAATGCTTTCAAAGTTTGCTTATGGGATCTTCAATCGGCCAGGAAATTTCAGCATTACGCATATTTTGAGAATATTCCTGCGACCAGAGATCTTGTTTTTCGCCATCATAATCTTCGTGTTCTGCTTTTATCTTCAAGCAATTGAACTGAGCGCTAATGGATTTATCAATCGAATATCGAACACTCTGAAATTTAAGTCATCCCAGTCAACGATTTCGTTTGCTTCTTCAGTAGCTGAACGAGATTCCTGGGATGAAGTCAAGACACAGTCAGCAGTTTATGCAGTTCAAGGAAGACGACCGCGCATGGAAGATAGGTGAGTGACTGCGATTTGCGTTTCAATCGTGCATTATTGGAAGGTTCCCAAGAAATTTGTCTTCTTTGGACCTCAATGGGGAAGTTTGATTGATATTCAAAACAACGAAGCGCGCAGATCTCTTCTCGCTCCCTTTCTCTTGAGGAAGAAGCATCGCTGTTTCTAATAATAGAATTACGAATTGCCACTAAACATACGCAATCATTCTTCTTCTTATTTTCTCTCGTGCTTGTGACACTTTTCGTATGTTTAACAACAGAATAGAAGATTTAGGGAGAACAGCGATTACATCACGTTGCATCTCCCACCTGCTTGATTTTTCTTAACATCTGCCTCTTTTTTTTAGATTTGTTGTGCAAGAGAATGTTCAAGGCTCTACAGGAATTTCAATGTTTGCAATTTTCGATGGTCACGGCGGAGAGTTTGCAGCTGATTTTGCAAAAGACATTTTGGTGCAAAATTTGTTCAATAAGATCACCGAATCGTCGCAGCTGGCAAAGAGTCGCAGCTTTCAAAAATTAAATGGCATTCGACCGGAGTCTGCTGATGATGATAATGATCTCAATTGTGGTGATAAAAGAAAACGAGATGAGCCAGAAGCAACTTTGTTGCAACGTAAACCTAGTGGTAAAAAAGTGTCTAAGACATCTGACGATCTGTACGATAACAAAATAGCTAATGGCCTTGAAACAGACTTAATAGGTTCTATGTTCAAGCCAAATATTTTCAAGCAGACTGCACCTGGAGAAGCTCCGCCTCCTCCTAAGACTTACGACGCTAAATGTTACGTCGATAATGAAAGTAAAGTTAACTACGGAAAGATGATAACTGATGAAGTTCTTTTCGCTGATCACAAGCTTGTGGAGAAAGCGAAACGTCAATCGAATGTTGCAGGAACTACCGCGCTCATTGCGATTCTTGAAGGTTCAAAGTTGACTGTAGCTAATGTTGGTGATTCACGTGGTGTCATGTGTGATTTCAAAGGAAACGCGATCCCGTTATCATTCGATCACAAACCGCAGAGTGCACGCGAGCACAAACGAATTAAGGAAGCCGGTGGATTTATTGCTTTTAAAGGTGTCTGGCGAGTGTCGGGAATTTTAGCGACAAGTCGAGCTATGGGAGATTATCCACTGAAGCCTAACTTTGTCATCGCTGATCCTGATATCCTGACGTTTGATTTGGCAGATCACAAGTAAGAAATTGCAGTGAAAATAATTTTCAGAAATCGTAAATTTTATTTCTTCTAGGCCACAGTTTCTTATATTAGCCAGCGATGGACTTTGGGACACGTTCTCGAATGAAGAAGCAGTTGCGTATATCCGAGAGCATTTGAACGAGCCACATTACGGCGCCAAGAGCATCACGCTCCAATCTTACGCACGTGGCTCCGTCGACAACATTTCAACGATTGTCATCGTGTTTCAAAACGGAATTTATCAAATTGGATCATCCTCGAAATGATTCAAAATTGACTCGAGCTTATGCGTTTTATATTTCTTAGTATAGTAGAAATCAATTGGAAAACCCTTGTTACTGATCAAAATTTTTGAATATTGTTGACTCCTTTTCGAATCAAAACTTTTGATACTTGAACTTAAAGAAGAAAGGAAATGTGAAGTTAGTCTGCATGGCGAAAACGCTCTCGAATGTTACAATTAAGTTTTCTTCTTTCTTCTCTATTTATTATGCATTTTCTCATCACATCTTGTTTGTTATATGAAATCGTCCTGAGAAGGATAAACTTTAGAGCGCACATTGTAACTCCACAATTTAGAAACTTTTTTCTTATGGAAAAGCTCAATCGAAATATTTGCAGACTTTAATTCATAAAATTATTTCACTTTGCCAATTTGTTACATCATTAAATTTCATGAAATTCAATTAAAGTTGTTTATAAAATCTTAAAGATTCTTGCTAACTTTCGATTTCAGGAAAAAAGCTCAACGCGAAATTCTAGATAAAATTTAAAAGCACAACGAAAAGCCACGCGATAAGCTTTCATGGAAATGGAATACTTTAATCAAGATTTTAATAAAACTCGAACTTTTCTGATGACATCAAAGCAAATCATTGAGTCTCGTCATCCATTCTCGATGTGTTCAGCATTTCATAAAGTTCTTCGTTTCTTCATTTAGGGTTTAGCAACTCGTTTTGATTTTGCTTTGTTGTTGGACAATTTTAATTTGACAATAAATAACATGACTCAGCTGTCACTGGAACTACAATTAGATATTCAAGGTTAATCAAGAAATTGTAGTAAAACTTTTAAATTCGCATATTCATCAAAATAATCATTTTTATCTAAAGCTTATCAACGATAAGTTTTTTTTATCTTACAATTTCCAAATTTGGAGTTTCTTCTGAATTAGGAATTCTTTTCTTGTTTGTGTGAATTTTATACTGTGAATACAAAAAGAATATTTTGAACTGTGTTAGGTAATTATAATATAAATGCGTCTCGATATTTACCTTTTATTCAGTCATTCTCAAGCTGTCGGCCGGAACAGTTTATTCAAAATGAGTTTAATAAGTTTGTTCGTGAACTTTGTTCTGTACCTCGTGCTGCCTGCCGTAGTTCTCGGCTATTTGTGGTTGCAGAAAAGATTTTCCTTTTGGAAAGAAAGAAATGTTCCTGGACCTGAGCCGACATGGAAATTTTTAGCTGGAAACATGACAGGCGTTGGCACCAAAATCAGTTTTCCAGACAAAGTTAACGACATATACAAGAAATATAAAAATTCAACTTCGGTTGTTGGAATCTTCACGTCCGCGTTTCCAAATTTGCTAGTCATTGATCCAGAACTCGCGAAAACGATTCTCATTCGTGACTTCAGCAAATTCCACGATCACGGATTTTATTTCAACGAACGCGACGATCCATTGTCGGCTCATCTTTTCAACATCGAAGGCGCCAAGTGGAAAACTATTCGCAACAAATTGTCACCAACTTTCACTTCAGGCAAATTGAAAATGATGTATTCGACAATCGAGCAAATCGGCGATCACTTTATTAATGTTTTGGATGACTTCGCTAAAGAGAAAAGAGCGTTTGATTCAAAGAACGTGAGCACGAGATTCACAGCAGACGTCGTTGGATCCACAGCCTTTGGAATCGACATCAACTCTCTCAAAAATCCAGATACCCAACTTTTTGACATGGCACAGAAGACGCTTAATTCATTTAATTTTAGAAACATGAGCTCGCTGTTCAAGCAAACTTTCCAAGACCTCTCGAGAACGCTGCGGCTTAGATTTTTCCCTAAAGAGTGCACAGACTATTTCAATAGTTTATTGACCCAAACTATTGAAGGTCGCGAAAAGAACGATGTCAAGAGAAACGACTTTCTTCAATTGCTGATTCAGCTAAAAAACAAAGGATACTTGGATGGCGAAGTTGGAGCAAAAGAAGTCGAGAAAATGACGTTGAACGAGATAACTGCCCAAGCTTTCATATTTTTCTTTGGAGGGTGATAAGAACTTCCATTTTCGGTAAATGATAAGAATTTAAGTTAATTTTTTTTAGATTTGAGACTTCAAGTGGAGCAATGAATTTGACTTTGTTCGAAATAGCAAACAACAAGGAAGTTCAGGAAAAAGCTCGTCGAGAAGTTCTGGAGAAAATTGAAAAGCACGGAAAGCTTTCGTACGAAGCTTTAATGGAAATGGAATATTTGAATCAAGTTTTCAATGGTAAATCAAGATTTGTTAGAGCGATTGCATATAATAATATTTATTTATTTCGCAGAGTCCTTAAGAATGTATCCTCCAGCGCCTTTCCTAATGCGAAAGGCAAATGAAGATTACGCGATCCCAAACACAAAAATGAAGATCGACAAAGGGACTCAAGTGCTCATCGCCAATTACAGTTTCCAAATGGATCCAGAATATTTCCCTGAACCAGAGAAATTTAATCCTGACAGATTTGCAAAGGAAAACAATCAAGTTCCATTCACCTTCCTTCCTTTCGGAGAAGGTCCAAGAATTTGCATTGGAAATCGGTAAGAAAAAAATATTTTTGTAATAAAAAAAGGTCAATTTATTTGATCGCATGAAATAATTTTCCATTCAACAGTTTTGCTCAACTTCAATCACGTTTTGCTATCGCTTTATTGCTGAAGAACTTCAACTTAACTGTCAATGGCAAGACCCAGACGCCACTGAAATTCGAAACCGATTATCCTGGTTGGTCTCCAGTTGGAGGAGTTTGGTTGAATGTTGAAAGAATTTGAAGTTAAAGCTAATAATTTGAATAAAAAAAAAACTTTATCGGAACTTTAAATTTTTTTCCATAAGTGTTTCGCTTAAATGGCAGGATGAAGTAATTATATTTGGTAAAGCAATCTTTCAATCCATAAATCATTTTGTAATTATCGTTAAGGAAAGATCGAAACGAAATTGTTTGATTTGTGATTTCAGTAAGTTGATGAATGTAAAAACTTTTTTTTCAAACTCTTTATTTCTGTGAGCAATCGGTTAAAAGATTTTGCGAAACGGAAATAGTTTTGTATCTATTTCTCCGAGCCCTTGCATAGTTTTTTTTTTGATGATTATTAAAGTTATCCAAAACTATTTCGCTCAGATGATGTCACAGTAAAAATTGCATTTATTGATAAAATTGGTTGATTTTCTTCATCTTTCATGATCACTATGAATTTATAATCGCCGGTTGGAAATATTGAAGTCACAGATTTTAAGTTAGGTTTGGCATTTGTTATGTTGAAAACCTGAAAACATTTTTAAAATAATTAGATAGATAAAGAAATCTCTCAAACTAACCGTGTAAGGACACTTGTGTAGGACGCCAGGCGCAGTGTCGTCAATAAATTTTTTTACTGTTGCAATTATTAGGTTGCTGAAGTCGTTTTCTTCCATCAATTTACAATATTCGTATCTCGGAGTGTGAAGAACATCGCGATAAATCGTTCCGTATTTGTAGTAAATATTTACGTTAACCTGTCAACCAACCAATAAGCAAAGAGAATCCAATTTTCAAGAACAAATGCTTACGTATACTTTACGCAAAGGTACTTTCATGAAGATGAAAATGTTAAATCCTGAGAACGATCGGTTGAAGGATTTTGCAAAGCAACTGTAGTTGTGAATGTATTTCTCCGAAGCGTTGCATCGCACACCTTTGACGTAAACTGACATAAAGTCCTTGGTGCAATAACCTGCTGCGAGTAAAATGAACAGCGGAAAAACTTTGACAACGATCATCTCAATGAAAGTTGAATACGAACTGAACTTTTTCATTTCAACTTGAATGAATATTGTATCTCTTTTTAATGACATTAATTATTAGCTTATCGTCAAGTTCAACTATTATTATCCAAAAGTATTTCTTATCCAATTGGTCGCAGCAATACTAATAAAATCACAAACTTTTACATTACAAAAGAGTATGTTGGTCGCTAAAACTCGCCGCAAAATTCTTGACAAAATTGAAAAGCACAAAGAAAAGCTTTCATGGAAATGGAATATTAGAATCAAGATTTTAATTAAAATTTAGAAAATATCATCCATTCGCGATGTTCTGGGCTTTTCATGAAGTTCTAAGAATTTGTTTTGAAAACAGGTCAGATTAAAGTGAAAAAAGCTTCGTTTCTTTAATCGTTTCTTAATTTAAGGTTTGGCATCTAGTTTTGGCTTTGCTTTGTAATAAATAACCTGACTCAGCTGTCACTGGAACTACAATTAGATATTTCAGGTTAATCAAGAAATTGTAGTAAAATTTTGAAATTCGTACAGGGTGGTGGGAAAGTATTGTCGCGATTTTCATGTCAAAATTCTGGAAACAGTTGCAGAATAAATGAAAAAATATTTTCATAAGCTTGCAAAACAAAGTATTTTAAACAAACTCGCAAAGTTTCAATGAGATCGAGCTTGCCAATCTCTCGCAACATAAGAAAAAGTAAATTGCGGAAAAAATTCATACAAAAAAAATGGCGGACTCTCAGAATACCCAAAATTTAAATGAAATTTGTGATCAAAATGTCATCATAAGAATAATTTGGGATATTACGAAACTTAATTTAGAGATTCGAGAAAAAGAATAAAGAAAGAAAAGCGACCGGCCACAAACAGATTGAACTCCAGCAATGATCAAATCCGTCAAGAATCAAATCACGAGAAAATCGGAGAGATTAGGAAGAAAGCTTGCAAAAAGTCTAGAATTCGAACAAAATGCCATTATGACACACTTAAAATAAGGCTTTGATCTTTTTAATTCAATAAAACCAAAATTTATTAACAAGCAAATGCTCAGCAAATGAAATAGCATCAAAGACCTAAGTACTTGATTACGTGGCACGCGAGCGCCGCAAAAAAAAAATTCGGCAACAAACTTTGATGTGACAAGTTTCTTAAAGCTTTTAATTTCATCGTATTTGTACGATTCTGCTTGAAGATATTCTAAGCTACAAACGTGTAAATAAACTATCCGCAAATTTTAGCTGGATCACTGTTGACCGATCTTTTTCTTCGCAAAGTAGATAACTCTTAAATTTTACCGAAATTAGCCATAAAATGAATATATGCAACTATCTGGATGTAGTTCTGCAACTTTTTCTGATGGCAAAACCCAAGAATTAGTATTTTAAATATTATTTTCACTCTAAACAATACTTATCATCAACTTACAATGAAAAGTGTGTTTTAGCGTGAAGAATTTTTTTTTTCGAATTTTTTTTTTAATATTTAGTTGCTTCCCATGTTGCAGGATCGAAATATTTTGGCTTAAAGTTTCATTAACTTGATAATTGCATCTCTTGACTTTAAAAAAATAGAACATTTAATTTTTTTAGAAGAAAAGAAATATTAAAATTTATGATGAAAACGAGGGCGCCACCTGCGTGCCCAGCACCAAATAAAATTTACACATTCTTACTCAGTTTGTGACACTCGAACTGAAAGATTTAAAATGTGGTATAGGGTTTTCTTCCCTAGAATGTAAGCTTTCCAAAAATAACAAAATGTTTGACACACGTTTTTTGGTTATTGAGATATTCGTCGAAATACAGGCGTCAATACTTTCCCACACCCTGTATATTCATCAAAATAAACATTTTATCTAAAGCTTATCAACGAAAATTTAGATTCAAAATGAGTTCAATAAATTTGATCTTAAACTTAGTTTTGTATCTCGTGCTCCCCGACGCAGTTCTCGGCTATTTGTGATTGCAGATTATGTACAAAAAAGTGGCAGTAGCAGTTCGTACCGAACTGACTGTAGGGTTTTTCATCCGTTAGACTGGTTACAGCTCTGAGATTTTTTCGCTCAACTCAAATAGCTGCCCATTTTATGCCTACAATTGAAAGCTCTAATTTCAAAGATTACGAAGTTACACTTTGAGTTCAGTAGAGAGGAATCCAATGTGTGGAGCTTAAACTTTCTGGAATTATTTGCTTTGTTTAAACCAGCTGATCACTTTATGTGAACAAATGAAAGCTCTAACTTCAAAGGAAAAAAAGTTTGTTTTGTTTGTTCAAGTCTTTATTTTTCGGTTCGCAAACTAAGTGCATTTAACCGACCCTCGCGTACAATAAATTTTCAAATTAGAGCAAATTATTTCAATTTCGCGGTGATCTGCTTCACGGTAATTGGAAGGGCTCTTCATTTTTCTTATCATCAGACTGTTTTTTATTTAGAAAGTTCAAATGTTATATTTTTATTGTGAATGATTGATACTTTTTCTATTGGAATTGATAACTCGAATTGAATAAATGCTTTCACGGAAGTCAGAATAAATTTTCAAAGTTGGATCTTTTTTTCCACAGTCAAAAAGAGAAAAAAATGGTCTTTTTCCGTCGCGAATTTTTCATTGTGAGAGAATATTGTAGCTTATTGTAGAATACTTTTTGTAGCTTCCCGGCACTCATTTCCATCAAATTAAAAGTTTTTATTTTTTTGTTTATTTTTTTGCACTTGACAGAGAACGAAATAAAAAAAAATAACTTTTTCGACTTTCTATTCTCTTTCGAACTTTCACTTTTCTTTGTTTTCACGTTTGCTATCACTAACAACTGATTCTAGGTTTCACTAAGCACAAACAACGCGAATTCACTGCAATTTTTCTTAATTTAATCCTGAGTTGATAATTTTTCATCACAATAAAATAAACCGACAAAGTAAATTTGAAAACTGAGCTCCATACAAAAATTACCGTGAAAGCAGATCCATTACCGTGATTCAAATCATCTTTACCGCGAATTTGCGATCGGTCATGTTTAGTTAATTTGTGGCGGCCGCGTTAGAGATTAATTTAATAGTTGATTCCCATTCACAAGACTTGAAGCATCTAATTAAACTTTAAATCGTCAAAATATCCCAACCACAACAAGAGTTATTGGACGACGAAGTTGGGAGTGAAAAAATTCACCACGACACCGATCGCAAGCTCTACATGTTTTCAAAAAAATTATAATCAAAAAAAAAGATTGTCGAAATCGGGAAAATTGGTCCGGGAACCAGTGTCTTAAAAGGATGACAAGTCCTTCCTCCCCTACAGTTCCACTGATGCGTCACAGGTCAAAAAGAATTGTTCCAATTGTTGGGTCTTCACTGTTATTTCTGCTGCGCTTTGCTTTACAAAGCGGAGAATTACGCCATCCGTCAAATTCGAGATTTTTTTTTGTAATTTCATCCAAGCTCCGTGTTGAATTCGATGGAAACAGAGTCGATTGCTTGCTTAGACTCTCCAAGGCTTCGGCTCAGGATCAGTTGAGATGGCCAGACCGAAAAATGCGATGTACTGCGCATTTAAAATGCTTCTCGAACTTTCTCCGCTGCGGTGTTGAATTTCAAGAATTTGCATTGAAAATCGGTAAAAAAAAATATTTTTATGATCAAAAAAGATCAAATGACAGGATGGAAGCAATTATATTTTGTAAAGCAATTAACTGTTAATCATCTTTCAATCCAAAAATCTTCTTGTAATCATCGTTAAGGAAAGATCGAAACGAAATTGTGTGATTTGTGATTTGAGTAATTTGATGAACTTAAAAACATTTTTTTCAAACTCTTTAATCCTGGGAGCAATCTGTTAAAAGTTTTTGCGAAACAGAAATAGGTTTGTATGTATTTCTCCGAGCCCTTGCATAGTTTTTTTTTTGATGATTATTAAAGTTATCCAAAACTATTTCGCTCAGATGATGTTACAGTAAAAATTACATTTACTGCAATTATTGGTTGATTTTTTTCATCGTTTACGATCATTATGAATTTGTAATCGCCGGTTGGTAAGATTGAAGTCACAGTTTTTAAGTCAGGCTTAGCATTTGTTATGTTGACGATCTGAAAACATTTTTTAATTAATTAGATAAAGAAATCTCTCAAACTTACGGAGTAAGGACACTTGTGTAGGAAGCCAGGCACAGTGTCGTCAATTAGTGTTTTTAATTTTGAAATTATTAAGTTGCTGAAGTCGTTTTCGTCCATCAATTTACAATATTCGTATTTCGGAGTGTGAAGAACATCGCGATAAATCGTTCCATATTTGTAGTAAATATTTGCGTTAACCTGTCAACCAACCAATAAGCAAAAATAATCTAAATTTTTAAGAACAAATGCTTACGAATACTTTACGCAAAGGTACTTTCATGGTGATGAAAATGTTAAATCCTGAGAACGATCGGTTGAAGGATTTTGCGAAGCAACTGTAGTTGTGAACGTAATTTTCCGAAGCGTTGCATCGCACACCTTTGACGTAAACTGACATAAAGTCCTTGGTGCAATAACTTGCTGCGAGTAAAATAAAAAGCGGAAAAACTTTGACAACGATCATCTCAATGAAAGTTGAATACGAACTGAACTTTTACATTTCAACTCGAATGAATATTGAATCTCTTTTTAATGACATTAATTATTAGCTTATCGTCAAGTTCAATAATTTTCAACTATTATTATCCAAAAGTATTTCTGATTCAATTAGTTGCAACAATACAAATACAATCACAACCTTACACACATACAATTTTTAAAAAGTTTATTAGCCAAAATGATCTGGTTCAAGTTACATCCAAGGCCGTCAGCTAACCCACATTCTCGTAACGAATAATATACTTTTTCTGAAAGGGAACGAAAATAATCTGTGTAGTTTAAAGATAATTTCCCTAAAGTTTCTTTGGGATTCCTGCATTTTCAGAAAAGCTAATGGCGCATAAATATGTGGATCGCTAAAACTCGTCGCGAAAGTCTTGAGAAGAAAAAGCTTGCAAAGTTTCTATAGAGTTTGAATATATTCAAATCAAGATTTTAATTAAAATTCGAAGTTTTCTGTTATTATCAAAAAAACATTGAATCTCGACATCGATTCGCAATGTTTTTGGCTTTTCATGAAGTTCTAAGATTTTTTTTTTGTAAACCTGTCAGATTAAAGTGAAAAAAGCTTCATTTCTTCTATCGACAAAAATCTTGTTTTGCCATCGCTTTGTTGTGGACAGTTTTAATTTGACAATAAATAACATGACTCAGCTGTAACTGAAATTTCAAATAGAAACTTAAAACCGGTCTAGAATTTAAAGTAAAACTTTGGCTTTAGCATGTTGATTTTTATCTTACAATTTGTAAGTTACAATTTCCTAATTTGGATTTTCTTCTGAATTTGGATTTCTTTTTTTCTTTGTGTGAATTTTTTACTGTGAATACAAAAACATTATTATTGAAATGTGTTTGTTAATTTTGAGATATATGCGTCTCGACATTAAACTTTTCCTCAGTCATTCTCAAGCTGTCGGCTGGAACAGTTTATTCGAAAATTTTGAATCAAAATGAGTTTAATAAATTTGATCTTGAACTTTGTTCTGTATCTCGCACTGCCTGCCACAGTTCTCGGCTATTTGTGGTTGCAGAAAAGATTTTCCTTTTGGAAAGAAAGAAATGTTCCTGGACCTGAGCCGACATGGAAGTATTTAGCTGGAAACATGACGGGCGTTGGCACAAAAATCAGTTTTCCCGACAAAATTGACGAAATATACAAAAAATATAAAAATTCAACTTCAGGTGTTGGAATCTTCACGTCCGCGTTCCCAACTTTGTTAGTCATTGATCCAGAACTCACAAAAACGATTCTTGTCCGTGACTTCAGCAAATTCCAAAATCACGGAATGTATTTCAACGAGAGAGACGATCCATTGTCTGCTCATCTCTTCAACATCGAAGGCGCCAAGTGGAAAACTATTCGCAACAAATTGTCACCAACATTCACGTCAGGCAAATTGAAAATGATGTATTCGACAATCGAGCAAACCGGCGATCACTTTATTGATGTTTTGGATGAATTCGCTAAAGACGAGAAAGCATTTGATGCAAAGAACGTGAGCATGAGATTCACTACAGACGTCGTTGGATCCACAGCCTTCGGAATCGACATCAACTCTCTCAAAAATCCAGATGCTGAACTTTTTGAGATTGCACAGAAGACGCTTCACACGTTTAATATGAAAAATGTTAGCTCGCTCTTCAAGCAAACTTTCCAAGACCTCTCGAGAATGCTGCGACTTCGATTTTTCCCAAAAGAGTGCACAGATTATTTCAATAGTTTAATGACCCAAACTATTGAAGGTCGCGAGAAGAACGATATCAAGAGAAACGATTTTCTTCAATTGCTGATTCAGCTGAAAAACAAAGGATTCTTAGAAGGAGAAGCTGGAGCAAAAGAAGTCGAGAAGATGACGTTGAACGAGATAACTGCCCAAGCTTTCATATTTTTCTTTGCAGGGTGATAAGAATTTCCATTTTCGGTAAATGATAAGAATTTTAATTAATTATTTTTTAGATTTGAGACTTCAAGCGGAGCAATGAATATGACTTTGTTCCAAATTGCAAACAACAAGGAAGTTCAGGAAAAAGCTCGTCGAGAAGTTCTGGAGAAAATTGAAAAGCACGGAAAGCTTTCGTACGAAGCTTTAATGGAAATGGAATATTTGAATCAAGTTTTCAATGGTAAATCAAGATTTGTGTTCAAGAGAATGTTCATAAAAATATTTATTGAATTCGCAGAGTCCTTGAGAATGTATCCTCCAACATTTGTTCTTATGCGAAAGGCAAATGAAGATTATGCGATCCCAAACACAAAAATGAAGATCGACAAAGGAACGACTGTGCTCATTGCCACCTACAGCTTACAAATGGATCCAGAATATTTCCCTGAACCAGAGAAATTTAATCCAGACAGATTTGCAAAGGAAAACAATCAAGTTCCCTTCACGTTTCTTCCTTTCGGAGAAGGTCCAAGAATTTGCATTGGAAATCGGTAAGAAAGAAATATTTTTGTAATCAAACGATTTTATCTAATAATTTTCCATTTGACAGTTTTGCTCAACTTCAATCACGTTTTGCTATCGCTTTATTGCTGAAGAACTTCAACTTAACTGTCAATAGCAAAACTCAGACGCCACTGAAATTCGAAACCGATTATCCTGGATGGTCTCCAGTTGGAGGAGTTTGGTTGAACGTTGAAAGAATTTAATATGTACAGTTTTGAGACATCATGCGTTAATAGATTTAGAAGCCTCTGCAATTCCAAAATGACTTTTTCGCCTGCGCCACAACAAATCCAATTTGGATGAATGTTAAAAAAATTAATGCGGCGCCAAAAAATCTTTTTTATTTTTGTTACAAAAATAAGTTCAAGGCTAAGAATTTTGTTGAAGTATGGGAAATTACAATAAATTAACTAACACATTTCATTTTCGTTTGTGGATACAGAGAAAACTTAATTCTCTGATATATACGACT
The DNA here is from genome assembly GCA_033063855.1 of Smittia aterrima. NCBI lineage: Eukaryota > Metazoa > Arthropoda > Insecta > Diptera > Chironomidae > Smittia > Smittia aterrima. The sequence goes on from CP093829.1 coordinate 6,231,302, forward strand.
CACTTTTCAAGATTCTCTTCAGTCATTCCCGCGAAGTTTACTGAAACTTTATTTCTATCATGAGTTTAATAAGTTTGTTAGTTAACATTGTTCTCTATCTCCTATTGCCTGTTGCAGTTTTCGGTTATTTCTGGTTGCAGAAAAGATTTTCCTTCTGGAAAGAAAGAAATGTTCCTGGACCTGAGCCGACATGGAAATATTTAGCTGGAAACATGACGGGCGTTGGCACCAGACTTAATCTTCAAGAAAAAATCAACGAAATCTATTTCGAGTTTAAAAACAAAACTCCCGCGATCGGAATCTTCACATCTGTGGCACCGCAACTAGTTATCGCTGATCCCGAACTAGCTAAAACGATTCTCATTCGTGACTTTAGTAAATTTCATGATCATGGAGTTTACTTTAACGAGCGCGACGATCCATTGTCCGCTCATCTCTTCAACATTGAAGGCGCCAAGTGGAAAACTTTCCGAAACAAATTGTCACCAACATTCACGTCAGGCAAATTGAAAATGATGTATTCGTCAATTGAGCAAACCGGTGATCGTTTTATTGATGTTTTGGATGAATTCGCGAAAGACCAAAAACCATTTGATGTGAAGAATGTGAGCATGAGATTCACTACAGACGTCGTTGGATCAACAGCTTTTGGAATTGATTTCAATACTTTGAAGAATCCTGACCACGAAATGTTTCTTGTTTCCAAAAAAATGATAGATGCATTTAACTTTAAAAATGTTGGAATGATCTTCAAGCAAACTTTCCAAGATTTGTCGAGACGGCTGCGTCTTCCCTTGCTTCCAAAGGAGTGCACAGATTATTTCATGGGATTAGTGACACAAACTGTAGATGATCGTGAGAAAAATAGTGCCAAGAGAAATGATTTTCTTCAATTGCTGATTCAACTGAAAAACAAAGGATTCTTGGATGGAGAAGTTGGTGAGAAGGAAGTCGAGAAGATGACATTAAATGAAATGGCCGCTCAGGCTTTCATATTTTTCTTAGCTGGGTAATATTAATTCCTCCTTTCGTAGAATCTTTCTTTATTAAAATTCTTTAGATTCGAGACTTCAAGTGTTGCAATGAACTTCACATTTTATCAACTCGCAAAAAACAAAGATATTCAAGAAAAAGCTCGTCGGGAAGTTCTGGAGAAAATTGAAAAGCACGGAAAGCTTTCGTATGAAGCTTTGATGGAAATGGAATATTTGAATCAAGTTTTCAATGGTAAATCGAGATTTGTAGAAGCGATTATTTATAATGATATTTGATTATTTCGCAGAGTCCCTAAGAATGTATCCTCCAGCATTTTTACTTATGCGAAAGGCAAACGAAGATTACGTCATCCCTGATACGAAAATGAAAGTTGACAAAGGCACAAACGTGATGATTTCCAGCTATGCTTTCCACATGGATCCCGAATACTTCCCAGATCCAGAGAAATTCGATCCAGACAGATTCTCAAAGGAAAACATCGAATCTCGTCATCCTTTCACTTTCCTTCCTTTCGGAGAAGGTCCAAGAATTTGCATTGGAAATCGGTAAGAAAAAAATATTTTTGTAATCGAACGTTTTTATTAAATTATTTTCCAACAGTTTTGCTCAACTTCAATCACGTTTTGCTATCGCTTTGTTGCTGAAGAACTTTAACTTAACTGTCAATAGCAAAACCCAGACGCCACTGAAATTCGAAACCGATTATCCTGGTTGGTCTCCAGTTGGAGGAGTTTGGTTGAATGTTGAAAGAATTTGAAGTCAAAGATGATATATTGAATAAAAATAAACTTTATCCGAATTTTAAATTTTTCCAAAAGTATTTTGCTTTAATGACAAAATGGAAGCAATTATATTTGGTGAAGCAATCTTTCAATACATAAATCATTTTGTAATCATCATTAAGGAAAAATCGAAACGAAATTGTAAGTTGATGAACTTAAAAACATTTTTTCCAAACTCTTTAATCCTCAGAAACAGAAATAGTTTTGTATGTATTTCTCTGAGCATCTACATAATAATTTTTTTTGATAATTATTAAAGTTATCCAAAACTATTTCGCTCAGATGATGTCACAGTAAAAATTACATTTACTGAAAAAATTGGTTGATTTTCTTCATTTTTCATGATCACTATGAATTTATAATCGCCGGTTGGAAATATTGAAGTCACAGATTTTAAGTTAGGTTTGGCATTTGTTATGTTGACGACCTGAAAACATTTTTAAATTAATTAGATAGATAAAGAAATCTCTCAAACTTACCGAGTAAGGACACTTGTGTAAGACGCCAGGCGCAGTGTCGTCAATAAATTTTTTTGCTGTTGCAATTAATAAGTTGCTGAAGTCGTTTTCTTCCATCAATTTACAATATTCGTATTTCGGAGTGTGAAGAACATCGCGATAAATCGTTCCGTATTTGTAGTAAATATTTACGTTAACCTGTCAACCAACCAACCAATAAGCAAATAGATTTCAATTTTCAAGAACAAATGCTTACGAATACTTTACGCAAAGGTACTTTGGTGAAGACGAAAATGTTAAATCCTGAGAACGATCGGTTGAAGGATTTTGCGAAGCAACTGTAGTTGTTGTGAATGTATTTTTCCGAAGCGTTGCATCGCACACCTTTGACGTAAACTGACATAAAGTCCTTGGTGCAATAACTTGCTGCGAGTAAAATAAACAGCGGAAAAACTTTGACAACGATCATCTCAATGAAAGTTGAATACGAACTGAACTTTTTCATTTCAACTCGAATGAATATTGAATCTCTTTTTAATGACATTAATTATTAGCTTATCGTCAAACTCAACTATTATTATCCAAAAGTATTTCTGATCCAATTGGTCGCAGCAATACTAATAAAATCACAACCTTTTACATTACAAAAGAGTATGTTGGTCGCTAAAACTCGCCGCAAAATTCTTGACAAAATTGAAAAGCACACAGAAAAGCTTTCACACGAAGCTTTGATGGAAATGGAATATTATAATCAAGATTTTAAATAAAATTTAAAGTTTTCTGATCACATCAAAGAAAATATTAGGTCTCATCATCCATTCGCGATGTTCTGGGCTTTTCATGAAGTTCTAAGAATTTGTTTTAAAAACAGGTCAGATTAAAGTGAAAAAAGCTTAGTTTCTTTAATCGTTTATTCATTTAAGGTTTGACATCTCGTTTTGCCTCCGCTTTGTTGTTGGACAATTTTAATTTGACAATAAATAACCTGACTCAGCTGTCACTGGAGCTACATTCATGGTTAATCAAGAATTTATAGTAAAACTTTGATTTTAGCATGTTCATCAAAATAAAACATTTTATTTAAAACTTTCAACGATGAACTTTCTTTATCATACAAGTTCCTAATTTGGAGTTTCTTCTTAATTTGGATCTCGTTTCTTGTTTGTGTGAATTTTATACTGTGAATACTAAAAAGAATATTTTGAACTGTGTTTGTTAATTTTGAGATATATGCGTCTCGATATTAAACTTTTATTCAGTCATTCTCAAGCTGTCGGCCGGAACAGTTTATTCAAAAATTTATATTCAAAATGAGTTTAATAAATTTGATCTTGAATTTTGTTCTGTATCTCGTGCTGCCTGCTACAGTTCTCGGTTATTTGTGGTTGCAGAAAAGATTTTCCTTTTGGAAAGAAAGAAATGTTCCTGGACCCGAGCCCACATGGAATTATTTAGCTGGAAACATGACGGGCGTTGGCACCAAAATCAGTTTTCCCGACAAAATTGACGAAATATACAAGAAATATAAAAATTCGACTTCAGGCGTTGGAATTTTCGTGTCCGCGTTTCCAAGTTTGTTAGTCATTGATCCAGAACTCGCGAAAACGATTCTCATCCGTGACTTCAGCAAATTCCAAAATCACGGAATGTATTTCAATGAGCGCGACGATCCATTGTCCGCTCATCTCTTCAACATCGAAGGCGCCAAGTGGAAAACTATTCGCAACAAATTGTCACCAACATTCACGTCAGGCAAATTGAAAATGATGTATTCGACCATCGAGCAAACCGGCGATCACTTTATTGATGTTTTGGATGAATTCGCTAAAGACAAAAAAGCATTTGATGCAAAGAACGTGAGCACGAGATTCACAGCAGACGTCGTTGGATCCACAGCTTTCGGAATCGACATCAACGCTCTCAAAAATCCAGATACTGAACTTTTTGAGATTGCACAGAAGACGCTTCACACGTTTAATTTGAAAAATGTCAGCTCTATTTTTAAGCAAACTTTCCAAGACCTCTCGAGAATGCTGCGACTTAGATTTTTCCCAAAAGAGTGCACAGATTATTTCAATAGCTTATTGACCCAAACTATTGAAGGTCGCGAGAAGAACGATATCAAGAGAAACGATTTTCTTCAATTGCTGATTCAGCTAAAAAACAAAGGATACTTGGATGGAGAAGTTGGTGAAAAGGAAGTCGAGAAAATGACGTTGAACGAGATAACTGCCCAAGCTTTCATATTTTTCTTTGCAGGGTAATAAGAATGTCCATTTTCAGTAGATGATAAGAATTTTAATTAATTTTTTTTAGATTTGAGACTTCAAGCGGAGCAATGAATATGACTTTATTCGAAATCGCAAACAACAAGGAAGTTCAGGAAAAAGCTCGTCGAGAAGTTCTGGAGAAAATTGAAAAGCACGGAAAGCTTTCATACGAAGCTTTAATGGAAATGGAATATTTGAATCAAGTTTTCAATGGTAAATCAAGATTTGTGTTCAAGAGAATGTTTATAAAAATATTTAATTATTTTGCAGAGTCCCTAAGAATGTATCCTCCAGCATTTTTACTTATGCGAAAGGCAAATGAAGATTACGTGATCCCAAACACAAAAATGAAGATCGACAAAGGAACGAATGTGCTCATCGCCACCTACAGCTTCCAAATGGATCCAGAATATTTTCCCGAACCAGAAAAATTTAATCCTGACAGATTTGCAAAGGAAACCAATCAAGTTCCCTTCACCTTCCTTCCTTTCGGAGAAGGTCCAAGAATTTGCATTGGAAATCGGTGAGAAAAAATATTTTATTAGTGATCTTTTTGGATCAATTTATTTGATATAATTAAATACTTTTCTATTCAACAGTTTTGCTCAACTTCAATCACGTTTTGCTATCGCTTTGTTGCTGAAGAACTTCAACTTAACTGTCAATAGCAGGACCCAGACGCCACTGAAATTCGAAACCGATTATCCTGGATGGTCTCCAGTTGGAGGAGTTTGGTTGAATGTTGAAAGAATTTAATATGTACAGCTTTGAGACATCATGCGTTGATAGATTTAGAAGCCTCTGCAATTCCAAAATGACTTTCCCGCCTGCGCCACAACAAATCCAATTTGGATGAATGTTAAAAAAATTTAATGCGGCGCCAAAAAATCTTTTTTTTGTTACAAAAATAAGTTCAAGGCTAAGAATTTTGTTGAAGTATGGGAAATTACAATAAATTAACTAACACATTTCATTTTCGTTTGTGGATACAGAGAAAACTTAATTCTCTGATATATACGTCGCACTTTTCAAGATTCTCTTCAGTCATTCCCGCGAAGTTTACTGAAACTTTATTTCTATCATGAGTTTAATAAGTTTGTTAGTTAACATTGTTCTGTACCTCCTATTGCCTGCTGCAGTTTTCGGTTATTTCTGGTTGCAGAAAAGATTTTCCTTTTGGAAAGAAAGAAATGTTCCTGGGCCTGAGCCGACATGGAAATATTTAGCTGGAAACATGACGGGCGTTGGCACCAGACTTAATCTTCAACAAAAAGTCAACGAAATCTATTTCGAGTTTAAAAACAAAACTCCCGCGATCGGAATCTTCACATCTGTGGCACCGCAACTAGTTATCGCTGATCCCGAACTCGCAAAAACGATTCTCATTCGCGACTTTAGTAAATTTCATGATCACGGAGTTTACTTTAACGAGCGCGACGATCCATTGTCCGCTCATCTCTTCAACATCGAAGGCGCCAAGTGGAAAACTTTCCGAAACAAATTGTCACCAACATTCACGTCAGGCAAATTGAAAATGATGTATTCGTCAATTGAGCAAACCGGTGATCGTTTTATTGATGTTTTGGATGAATTCGCAAAAGATCAAAGACCATTTGATGTGAAGAATGTGAGCATGAGATTCACTACAGACGTCGTTGGATCCACAGCTTTCGGAATCGACATCAACTCTTTGAAGAATCCTGACAACGAAATGTTTGCTGTTTCCAAAAAAATGATAGATGCATTTAACTTTAAAAATGTTGGAATGATCTTCAAGCAAACTTTCCAAGACCTCTCGAGAACGCTGCGACTTCCTTTATTTCCAAAGGAGTGCACAGATTATTTCATGGGATTAGTCACACAAACTGTAGATGATCGTGAGAAAAATGGTGCCAAGAGAAATGATTTTCTTCAATTGCTGATTCAACTGAAGAACAAAGGTTTCTTGGATGGAGAAGTTGGTGAGAAGGAAGTCGAGAAGATGACATTAAATGAAATGGCCGCTCAGGCTTTCATATTTTTCTTTGCTGGGTATTTATTTACTCTTCCATTCGTAGAATATTTTTTTATTAAAATTCTTTAGATTCGAGACTTCAAGTGTTGCAATGAACTTCACATTTTATCAACTCGCAAAAAACAAAGATATTCAGGATAAAGCTCGTCAAGAAGTTTTAGAGAAAATTGAAAAGCACAACGGAAAGCTTTCGTACGAAGCTTTGATGGAAATGGAATATTTGAATCAAGTGTTTAATGGTAAATAGTTGTCAATCAACGGTCGTTACTTATTATTTTCTTTTGCAGAGGCAATGAGATTGCATCCTCCTGTACCAATGTTGATACGTAAAGCAAATGAAGATTACGTCATCCCTGATACGAAAATGAAAGTTGACAAAGGCACAAACGTGCTAATTTCCAGCTACGGCTTCCACATGGATCCCGAATACTTCCCAGATCCAGAGAAGTTCGATCCAGACAGATTTTCAAAGGAAAACATCGAATCTCGTCATCCTTTCACTTTCCTTCCGTTCGGAGAAGGTCCAAGAATTTGCATTGGAAATCGGTAAGAATAATATTTAATCAAAACTTCGCTTTGAGATTTTTCTATTTTTTCTTTTTAAGATTTGCTCAACTTCAATCTCGTTTTGCCATCGCTTTGTTGTTGAAGAATTTCAATCTTACTCTCAATGAGAAAACTAAGCTGCCATTGAAATTTGAAGCTGATTTTCCTGGGTGGGCCGTAATTGGAGGGATTTGGTTGAATGTTGAGAGAATTTAATTTCACTATCAAAATATTGAAATATACTAAACAGTCATTAAAAATTATAAATCTACTCATGCAAATAAAGAATGACAAATCAGATATTTAAAATTTGTATCTTTGAGAAAATCATAAATTAAATCAATCGGACAACAGTCTCTGAACTGAACAGCCAGGATAAACATCAATCAAATGAATTTATTTGAATGTTTTACAAAATTTGAATTGCTAATAAAAATTTATCTCAAAACTGAATTGTCGATGACTTTTAGTTAAAAATAAACAAATTTCAATTTACGAAGCAAAGGCAAAAGAAATTTCATGAATGCATAGATAAGAATTCCTCGAAGTCAACAAACATTTCTCCGCTTCGCAGATAAGATCTTATCTTATGTTTATTTCAATTCCGAATAAGAGAATAAAGAATTTAAAAGACTCAGAGATGTGAGAGTGTGAATATTTTAAATATAATGTCGTAATGTTTTCTGAGTTGTAATTCTCACTCTCTTCAGTCTTTTCTCAATCGCCGCAAAGTGCTGATCGTTCGATGGATTTATTTACTTTTATTGTTAGTTTCGTTCTTTGCTTTTTGTTGCCGGCAACAGTTTTTGGATATTTGTGGTTGGAGAAAAGATTTTCTTTCTGGAAAGTGCGAAATGTTCCTGGACCTGAGCCTTCATGGAAGTTTTTAGCTGGAAACATGGGAGACGTGGGAACAAAGGTCAGCTTCCCGATGAAAATGAACGAGTTCTATTACGCGTACAAAGACGAAACTCCAGCTGTTGGATTCTTTATGTCTGTGGCACCAAATTTACTCATCACAGACCCCGAGTTGGCTAAAACAATTTTAATTCGAGACTTTAGTAAATTCCATGATCATGGAATGTATTACAACGAGAGAGACGACCCGTTGTCTGCTCATCTCTTCAACATCGAAGGCGCAAAGTGGAAATTATTTCGCAAGAAGCTCTCGCCGACATTCACTTCTGGCAAATTAAAAATGATGTTTTCGTCAATTGAGCAGATCGCCGATCGCTTTATTGCAGTTCTTGATAAGCATTCGACTGATCAAAGTGAATTTGATGTGAAGAACGTGAGCATGAGATTCACAACAGACGTCGTTGCTTCGACTGCTTTTGGACTTGACTTCAACACTCTCAGTGACGAGAACCACGAAATATTTGATGTAGCCAACCGATTAATGAAAGCGTTCAGTGGAACGGACCCTGCGTTGATATTCAAGCAAGCGTTTAAAGATCTTTCAAGGAAACTTCGTCTTCCTCTTCATCCTCCAGACGTCTCTAAGTTCTTCATGAATATAATTAAGCAAACCGTGGACTATCGCGAAACGAACAAAGTAATCAGAAACGATTTCCTTCAATTATTGCTTCAGCTTAAGAACAAAGGATTCTTAGAAGGTGAAGATGGAGATAAAGAAATTGAAAAGATGACATTCAACGAGATAGCCGCGCAAGCGTTTGTTTTCTTCTTCGCTGGGTGATTATAATTTCCAATTAAAGTAAACTGATAAGACTCATCAAAAACTTTTAGATTTGAGACTTCTAGCACGGCCATGAACTTCACGTTGTATCAACTCGCGAGAAATAAAGAAATTCAGGAGAAAGCTCGACGGGAAATTTTAGAGAAAATTGAAAAGCACAACGGAAAGCTTTCATACGAAGCTTTGATGGAAATGGAATATTTGAATCAAGTTTTTAATGGCAAGTAGAAGTTTTTCTTATTTCTCAAATTCTTATTTTGTTTATTTCAATTCACAGAGGCGATGAGATTACATCCGCCAGTGTTTTTACTTATGCGAAAGGCAAACGAAGATTACGTTATCCCAAACACGAAAATGAAGATCGACAAGGGCACAACGGTCTTTATCTCCAATTACAGTTTTCACATGGATCCAAAATATTTCCCAGAACCTGAGAAGTTTGATCCGGATAGATTCTCCAAGGAAAATATCGAAACTCGTCATCCATTCACTTTCCTTCCTTTCGGAGAAGGTCCAAGGATTTGCATTGGAAATCGGTAAGAAAAAATATTTTCAAGCAAATGATTTAATAAAACAATTTTCCTTCAAAAGATTCGCTCAACTACAATCTCGTTTTGCCATCGCACTTCTACTCAAGAATTTTAATCTCACTCTCAACGAGAAGACTGAAAATCCGCTCAGGTTCGATATCAATTATCCAGGATGGTCTGTCATCAACGGAATTTGGTTGAATGTCGAAAGAATCTAATTGTGTAATAAAAAAATTATTTTAAATTCAAAATGAGAGAAAATCTTTTATTTACAAAGAGCGAACGTGACTTAATGAAATTTAAGTTCACAACATTTTCTGTTCTCCGGAAGCTAATTGTTGTTTCTTTACTCCGATAGCCAACAAGTTACCTTCAGCTGTGTGAAGTTGTTTTGATTTTTAAATGAACGTGTGTGGTTGATTGTTAGATTTCCGAGAGCGGACAAAGTTCTCTTCAGTCTTTCTTAAGTCTTAGTCCATCGCGCGTGAAATAAAATGTTTCTCCTAAATTTTATTTTAAATTTTGTTATTTACTTTTTAATCCCAGTGACTGCTTTGAGTTATTGGTGGGGAAGAAGGAAGTTCTCTTACTGGAAGGAAAGGAACATTCCTGGTCCTAAGCCAACGATGCAATTGTTTGCTGGAAACTTAAAAGACGTTGGAATAACAGTTCATCTTACTTCAAGGTTGAACGAAATTTACAATGAATACAAAGACAAATCTCCGGTTGTTGGAATTTTCGCTTCTATTATGCCAGTGTTGCTCGTAACAGATCCTGAGATTGCGAAATCTATTTTAATCACAGACTTCGCAAAGTTTGACGATCACGGTATGTACTACAACGAAGTTGATGATCCGCTGACTGCTCATCTCGGAAACTTTGAAGGAGCCAAGTGGAGAATTTTTAGAACAAAGTTGTCACCAGCATTCAGTTCTGGGAAGATTAAAATGATGTTCTCTTCAATTGAACAAGTTGGCGAACGATTCGTTGAAGTCTTAGGAGACCACGCTGACAACAACACAGCGTTCGATGTGAAAGAATTAAGTTCACGATTCTTCGCAGACGTTCTGGGATCGACAGCTTTTGGAATTGACATTGACTGCTTGAACAATCCTGACAATGAATTCTTCGACATTATGAAGAACTTTCTAGGAAGTTTCAAAGGCACAAATGCAAAAATTATGTTCGCAATGACGTTCCATGACTTAGCAAGAAAACTTCACATTAAAATCATTCCAAAGAACGTCACTGATTTCTTTATGAAAATGCTGACAGAAACTGTCTACCATCGTGAGCACAATGATGTGAATAGAAACGATTTTCTTCAGCTTCTGATTCAGCTTAAGAACAATGGAATACTTGACGGTGAAACTGGAGAGAAGGAAACCGACAAATTGACATTCAACGAGATAGCCGCTCAAGCTTTTATTTTCTTTTTTGCCGGGTGAGTGATCTTAAGTTTGATTCATTTAAAAATGCTAATTTCAATTTTAGATTTGAGAATTCGAGCACGGCCATGAAGTTTACTTTGTATGAGATCGCATCAAACAACTACGTTCAAGATAAAGCTCGTCGTGAAATCTTGGAAAAGATGGCGAAATACGACGGAAGACTGACTTACGAAGCTTTGATGGAAATGGAATACTTGAATCAAATTTTCTTTGGCAAGTCGAGAAAATCATGAAACTTTCTCATGAAGCTAATTAAACTTTCACTTACAGAGGCAATGAGATTGTACCCTCCTGTGTTTGGTTTAGTTCGAAGAGCTAACGCAGATTACACGATTCCTGGAACAAACATGAGAATCGAGAAGGACACAAAAGTTTGGATCTCAAATTATCTTTTCCAATCAGACGCTCAATACTTTCCAGAGCCTAAAAAATTTGATCCTGAGAGATTTACTAAAGAAAATATTTCGTCTCGTTCATCAACGACGTTCCTTCCATTTGGTGATGGCCCTCGCAATTGCATTGGCTTCAAGTGAGATCATTTAAAATTATGATTCATTAATTCTCATTTAATAATTTTCCAGATTCGCACAACTTCAATCACGTTTTGCGATCGCCTCGATTCTTTCAAATTTCAAATTGAAAGTCAACGAGAGAACGAAAGTTCCTTTAGAAATGAATCCAACGCATCCTGGGATATCTGTAGTTGGTGGAATTTGGTTAAATGTTGAGAGAATACGAAGGGAACCAGAAGAGTTCACGACGATTTGAATAAAATATTTTTTAAGAATATCAAATGAGTCATTGAAGTTTTAATAGATCGCTGCGTGTAGGCAATTACAATTTTTGAAAGCTTGCACTTCTCTCATTGAATAAACAATTTCTAATTGAGATCTCTTGAACCTGAGATCAAGAACTTGTTTACATTTCCGTCGAAATTAATTCACAAACAACCGGTTAGGTCGCGTGTGTTAAGTTGTTGTGATTTTCTAAGTTGATGTATGCGATGCTTGTTGAGAGCCTCTCGAAAATCTTTGAAATATCTAAATGAGCAAAACTGTTCTCAGTCTGCGTGGAACCGTTGAAGTTATCGTGCTTGTGTCATGAGTTTATTTGCCAATTTTCTTCTTTATTTGTTGCTTCCGATTGCAGTTTATTGTTGGTGGCAGCTAAAGAAACTTTCGACTTACTGGAAAGATCGAAACGTGCCAGGACCTACTCCATCATGGGGACTATTAAGTGGAAATATGTCTGGCGTAGGATCCAAGGTCAGCTTACCTGAGAAACTAGACGAAATCTACAACGAATACAAAGGCAAAACTCCAGCTGTTGGAGTTTTTGCTTCTGTTATGCCAGTGTTACTCGTAACCGATCCTGAACTCGCGAGAACGATTTTGGTGAGAGATTTCTCAAAGTTCCACGACCACGGCTTTTACTACAACGAAGTTGATGATCCGCTCTCCGCGAATCTGCTCAATTTTGAAGGCGCGAAATGGAGATTGTTCAGAAATAAATTGTCACCTGCTTTTAACGCTGGGAAGATAAAAATGATGTACTCAACGCTAGAGCAGATTGGCGATCGATTCGTAGATATCTTAGACAGACATGCACTGGATCAAACTTCCTTTGATGTTAACAATCTCAGCTCGCGATTCTCAAATGACGTTCTCGTTTCGACTGCTTTTGGAGTTGATATTGATTCTCTTAATAATCCTCAATCCGAGATGTTTCGAACTATTCAAAAGTTAATGGATTATTTCCTTGTGAATAACCCTTCGTTCTTGTTCAAAATGGCATACCAAGATCTCTCAAGAAAGCTTCATCTTCCTTTGATCCCACGACATTTCTCAAAGTTCTTCATGGACATTTTGAAGCAAACTGTCGGCTATCGTGAGGAAAACGATGTAAATCGAAATGATTTCCTTCAACTTCTGATTCAACTGAAGAACAAAGGATTCTTGGATGGAGAAACTGGCGAGAAAGAAGCTGAAAATTTGACTTTCGATCAGATTGCTGCACAAGCTTTCATATTTTTCTTTGCTGGGTGAGATAACTTTGAGTTCTCATTAAAAAATCGTAAAATAATTTTTCTTCATTTTTAGATTTCAAAATTCAAGCATGTCAATGAATTTCGTCTTATTTCAACTCGCTATTCATAAAGATATCCAAGAAAAAGCCAGACATGAAGTGTTGGATAAGATCGCAAAGCATAATGGACGATTAAGCTACGAAGCTTTGATGGAAATGGAATATTTGGATAAAGTTCTCAATGGTTAGTAAAAAAAAAATACTTTGAAATGAGAAAACTTTCAATTTTTTTTTGTAGAAACGATTCGTATTCACCCTCCAGTGTTTCTTCTAATTCGAAAGGCTTGCGAGGATTACGTGGTTCCAGGGACGAACATGAAGATCGACAAGGGAACTCGAGTACTCGTGATGAGTTATCTTTTCCACAGAGATCCAGAAATTTATCCAGATCCATTGCGATTCGATCCGGAGAGGTTCACAAAAGAGAATATCTCCGCTCGTCATCCTTCAGCCTTCTTAGGATACGGCGATGGACCAAGAAATTGCATTGGAATGAGATTTGCTCAACTGCAATCAAGATTTGCCATCGCTTTGCTGTTAAGGAATTTCAAACTTTCCTTAGACAAAAAGACTCAACTTCCACTGAAGTTCAAGAAAGATTATCCAGGATGGTCAGTGATCGATGGCATTTGGTTGAATGTCGAACGAATCGTGAGCAACCATGGAGTCTCAACCTCACTGTAATTGTATGTCTAATTAGAGAATAATGTTATACATTGATTGCTAAAAGCAATCTCAAATAGCAAGCTCTGAAGGCTTGCGCTTCGATTATTGAATAATAATTATTTAAGTGAGATCTCCAATTCCAAGAAATTGTTTTTATTTTCGTCAAACATTTGAACTCAAATTCGTTTGACAAACAACCGGTTAGTTCACGTGTGTGAAGTTGTTGTGATTTTCTCAGTCGATGTATGCGATGCTCTCTGGATTTTTTGATTCTAATTTATCTAAATGAGCAGAAATGTTCTCAGTCTGCGTTGAACCGTTGAAGTTATCGTGCGTGTGCTATGAGTTTATTAAACTTGTTTGCCAACTTTCTTCTTTATTTGCTGCTGCCGATTGCAGTTTATTGCTTTTGGCTACTACAGAAACGAACTTCTTACTGGAAAGATCGAAATGTGCCAGGTCCAGCTCCATCATGGAGACTATTAAGTGGAAATATGTCTGGCGTTGGATCCAAGGTCAGCCTACCTGAGAAACTTGATGCAATCTACAATGAATACAAAGGCAAAGCCCCAGCTGTTGGAATTTTTGCTTCTGTGATGCCTGTGTTACTAATCATTGATCAAGAACTCGCGAGAACGATTTTAGTGAGAGATTTCTCAAAGTTCCACGATCACGGTTTTTACTACAATGAAAAAGATGACCCGCTCTCCGCTCATCTCGTTAATTTTGAAGGCGCGAAATGGAGAATGTTCAGAAATAAGTTATCACCGGCATTCAGTTCTGGGAAAATTCAAATGATGTATTCATCAATTGAGCAGATTGGCGATAGATTTGTTGATATTTTGGATAAATATGCTCTCAATCAAACTTCGTTTGATGTTAATAATCTCAGCGCGAGGTTTACAAATGACGTTCTTGGATCAACAGCTTTTGGAATTGATATTGATTCTCTCAATAATCCTCAATCCGAGATGTTTCTAACAATGCAGAAGCTAATGAATTATTTCCTTGTTAACAACGTTTCATTGTTGTTCAAAATGGCATACCAAGATCTCTCAAGAAAGCTTCATCTTCCTTTGATCCCGCCGCATTTCTCAAAGTTCTTCATGGACATCATAAGACAAACTGTCAACTATCGCGACGAAAACAACGTTAATCGAAATGACTTTCTGCAACTTCTGATTCAATTGAAGAACAAAGGATTCTTGGATGGAGAAACCGGAGAGAAAGAAGCTGAAAACTTGACGTTTGAAGAAATTGCAGCTCAAGCTTTTATTTTCTACTTTGCTGGGTAAGAAAATTTTGAGTTAAATTTGAAGACTCCTTTAACACTTTTCCTTAAATTTTAGATTTTTAAACTCAAGCATGTCGATGAATTTTGTCTTATTCCAACTCGCAGTCCATCAAGATATTCAAGAAAAAGCACGTAGCGAAGTTATCGAGAAGATCGCAAAGCATAATGGACGACTAAGCTACGAAGCTTTGATGGAAATGGACTATCTGGATAAAGTTCTCAATGGTTAGCAAAAAAAAATCAAGACGAAATCAGAAAACTTTAAATTCTCATTTTAGAAACGATTCGCATTCATCCTCCAGTGTTCATGCTTATTCGAAAGGCTTGCGAGGATTACGTGGTTCCAGGGACGAACATGAAGATCGACAAAGGAACAAACGTGCTCGTCACAAATTATATTTTCCACAGAGACCCAGAAATTTATCCAGATCCATTGCGATTCGATCCAGAGAGATTTACAAAAGAGAACATCTCCGCTCGTCATCCTTCAGCCTTCTTAGGATACGGCGATGGACCTCGATGTTGCATCGGAATGAAGTTCGCTCAACTGCAATCACGATTTGCCATCGCTTTGCTGCTGAGAAATTTTAAACTTTCCCTAGACAAAAAGACTCAACTTCCACTGAAGTTCCAAAAAGATTATCCAGGATGGTCAGTGATCGATGGCATTTGGTTAAATGTCGAAAGAATTGCGAGCAACTCAGGGGTCTCAACTTCGCTGTAATTTGTCTGTCTAATTAGAGAATAGTTTTGTTCATTGATTGCCGAGAGCAATATTAATGTGATTATGTTTTATTATTAGCCCAGTCCAAATAAAACTTTAACAGTGAAATATTTTTTACTTCAATAACCTGTTTTGTCCGATTGAATCTTTTTCTCTGTCTGTGTAGATTTGTTTTGATTTTTAGGAGAGATCAATGTGTTAACTAAGTTTTATTTGAGAGAAACTGACGAATTGCACAAAAATCTTTTCAGTCTTATCTAAACTTCGACCGATTGCGCGTGTTAAAACGTTGAAAGATGAATTACGCAAATTTACTTTTGGATTTCGTTCTTTACTTCTTGTTTCCGACGGCGCTTCTTGGTTATTGGTGGCTGAAGAGAAGATTTTCTTATTGGAAAGTTCGAAATGTTCCTGGGCCTGAGCCGACTTGGAAATATCTCGCTGGGAACATGTCAGGCGTCGGTACAACTGATCATTGGAACTCAAGGTTAAATCAAATCTACGCAGAATACAAAATGAGAACTCCGGCAGTGGGATTTTTCGCTTCGGTGTTTCCAAGTTTATTAATCACTGATCTGGAGTTGGCAAAAACTATTTTAGTGAGAGACTTCTCGAAGTTCCATGATCACGGATTTTATTATAATGAGCGAGACGATCCAATTTCTGCTCATCTCTTCAACTTTGAAGGCGCCAAGTGGAGAGTCTTCAGAAATAAATTATCTCCAGCGTTCAGTGCTGGAAAGATTAAAATGATGTTCTCATCGATAGAACCGATTGGTGATCGATTTGTTGAAGTTTTGAATAACTTAGCAATCACCGGAAGTTCGTTTGAAGTCAAAAACTTAAGCTTAAGGTTTAATGTTGATGTTCTTGGATCGACTGCTTTCGGAATCGACTTTGATTGTTTGAATAATCCAGAAGACGAGCTTTTCAAGATTTCACAGAAGCTTCTTGACGCGTTTAACACGAACAACCTTTCGATGATTTTCAAGATTTCATTTCCTGACTTAGCGAGAAAACTTCGTTTCCCCATGATTCCGCCGGAAGTTTCTAAATTCTTCCTGGAAATTTTGAGGGAAACTGTCGACTTTCGCGAGAAGAATAGAGTCAACCGCAACGATTTCCTTGAACTTCTGATTCAACTGAAGAACAAAGGAATACTTGACGGTGAAACTGGAGAGAAGGAAACCGAGAAATTAACATTCAACGAGATTGCCGCTCAAGCTTTTGTTTTCTTCTTCGCTGGGTGAGAAGAATTCATTTTACTTTCACTTCACAAATATAACTTTAAATTTTAGGTTCGAGAACTTGAGCGTTGGCATGAAGTTCGCTTTGTATGAGCTCGCATTGAATAACGATATTCAAGAGAAAGCGCGACGAGAAGTCCTAGAAAAGATTGCGAAGAATCGTGGAAGACTGAATTACGAAGCTCTAATGGAAATGGAATATTTGAATCAAGTTTTCAACGGCAAGTCTAAAAGATTTCGAAATTTAAGACGACAATAATTTAATTTCTCTTACAGAGGCAATGAGATTGTACCCTCCTGTGTTCGTTATACTGCGAAAGGCAACCGCCAATTATTCGATACCTGGAACAAACATGAAAATTGATAAAGGAACAGAAGTGATCATATCAAATTATGCTTTCCACATGGATCCAAAATACTTTCCTGATCCTGAGCGATTTGATCCAGAGAGATTCACAAGAGAAAATGTTGCAAGACGACATCCATTTGCCTTTCTTCCTTATGGAGAAGGTCCAAGAATTTGCATTGGAATTAGGTGAGAATTGTTTCAGGATTTAATGTTTTTTCTATTTAGTTTATTTTCCCAAACAGGTTTGCACAACTTCAATCAAGATTTGCTCTTGCTTTGATTTTAAAGAACTTCAAGATTTCCGTCAATAAGAAGACGAAAACTCCTCTTGAGTTCAGCAACGAATATCCAGGTTGGCGAGTGAAGGAGGGAATTTGGTTAAATGTTGAGCGAATAAATGTCACAACGATTTGAAATCGTCCACTTTACGAAATAAGATTTACAGAATAAAATTATTTTCATCAAAAATAAGAATCGCGATAATAAAAAAAAATCGTCCTTGAGGAGATTCGAACTCCCGACCTTCGGATTCGGATTCCGAAGCGCTTTCCTCTGCGCCACAAGGACTCGTATTGAACTTTAACAAAATATGTCATACAAACAATTATATAGCGACTCATCGGAAATTTTAAAAGCTGAAACCATTGGCTAAAAATTTGAAGACTCAAAATATTTGAAAAAAAAAATGAGTTTCAGTAATTTGCTTACCATTAGCGGGGGTCGAACCCGCGACCTTCTGATTAGAAGTCAGACGTGCTTTCCACTGCACCATAATGGCAAATACTGACATTTAATTAATTCTTGCAACGAGTTAATTATTATTTTAGAACATTCATTTGTTTTTATTTTAATTATTATTTGGTTGTTGTTTACATTGAACATAAATCTAGTCGCAGGTCATTGACATCTGCTTTCCACACACGTGTTTCTCGTAAAATTTCGACCTCCCAAACAATGATCCTTGATCGACTTTGTAAAAATACTCAGATATTGTCATGGAAAAAAATATTTGACGAAAAGTATCTGCGATCCCGAGAGTTTACCAAAACATAAAGATAGATTAGTATCGAAGTCTAAGAAATATTTTTATTGAGCTCTGTTGCGCAAAATCTAATAAATTCTAAAGTAGCAGCGATTGCTTAGTTTTAGCTGAAAGTAATATTATGTTAAGTCATTAGATTGTGAGCTTTCACTTGAAAATATTCGAATCGAAATGGAAATACTGAAATTCAATACAAACTTCTCGCCGGAATGTGTTTGAGATTTGTTGAGACTTCAAAGCACGGCAAATGTTGAGTTGTTGGACGTTTTGAATAACAAAAATAACTAGTTTTTCTGACTAAGTGAGCTTCAAAGCATTCGACACAATTTTCGATGACGATTCAGTAAAAAATCTCTAAGATTTTAAATTACAAAGCATTTTTTTTTTCATTTAAAGCCTTTCTTTGTCGTCCTTTTGTAAAAATCTACTTGGCTAATCTATCAATAACAGTTCCTGCGAGTCAAAGGATAATTAAACCAAAGTTGAATATGAAACATAGTCGACTTTCATTTAATTATCCTGTTACAATCAAAAGTTGCTAACCTTTTGAGCTTTGCTTATCTCGACGACATTCTCAGAGATTATGTGAAGTTCCAATAAATATTTTTTATCACATTTAATTATTTCATGTGTTGTTGATTTCAGTGCCATTTTGAACGGTTCTGACGCTGACTTTTTGTCAACTCCGTTGAACGGAGCAAAAAAATGTTTCGATGCTTAAAACTCTAGACATCAGCACAACTACAAACGGGGGAATGGCTCATAGAGTTGAGTGACAAATACTCAAACTTCTTTATCTTTCAAAGTCAAAAAAAAAATCTTTTAGGATCAAACAAAATTTTCAAATTAGTTTTTTCTAGTAAAAAACCTTAAAATTCCCGTTTTGATGTAGTCAAATACGATGAGCATTAGGTCCCACGGCCCTCGAGCAAGGGTCGCAAGAAATTCTTTCTACATGACAAGCTTCGCTGGCTTCTTCAACGCAACTTCGCTGTTAGCGAAGGCAAGTCCTCCTAAGAGAGACACAAGAATGCGATCGAGCCATGTGAGAGGATTTGGGTTGATTAGTCCACCTTCGTAGAATCCAAGATGACCACCATGATGACATTCAATGTACATAGCTTTTGGATGCGATTCTGTTACAAAAAAAAAAAGGAAATTTAAAGAATCAAGTAGAAGATTAACAAAATATCTTTCTTACGAGTAAAATCGCGAACCGGTTGTAACAAAACTTCAGGCACTAGTGGGTCGTCTAAAGCGTTGATGAAAACGATCGGTTTATCGATATTCGGCAGATAATTGATGCACGAGCTCCACTTGTACATATCATAAGTCGAAGGGAAATTATGAATTTTTCGTGTGTAGGCATCATCAAGTTCTGGCAGTGTTGCTGCTCCTGCGATATCACGTTCGATGAGACCGAACTTGCGCTTGACTTCATCAGAAAGTAACACTTTCTTGTGCTTCATGATGATGCTCTTGACGTTCTCAGTAAGTACGTACAAGTAAAATCTCTGGAAATTCTGCCATTTCAACAGGAACTGTGTGGCTCTGTAAAGTAATTACAAGAATTAAACTTAGTCGAGAATAAATAACTGAAATCTTACTTTGTGGCATCGTAGCCTTGGCATATGGAGATTCCTCCAATGATGTTTGATGGCTTCGGAACATTCTTCTCACCCAAATACTTCGTAATCAAATTTCCACCTAAGCTGAAACCTACAGCGATGATGTGTGTGCTTGAATATTTCTTAACTAGACTCGTGACCATCGCAGAGTAATCGTCTGTGTGTCCTGTTAATTAAAGAAGAAATTAAATTAAAAATCCAACTTCTCTGAGTCTAAGAACGTTGAGTCAATGTATTAAATGGGAATAAACAAAATTTGAAACCTCAGAATTGCGTTTCTCCAGTGAACCAAGAAAAAACATTTAATCAATATAAAGTACAGAAATCGCTTACAGCGAATCATTGCATAACTTTTGATTGAATTACTCAACAGTTCTTTACATTTTCGGATTGAATTATTTGTTTTGTGTTTTGACAACACGCGCGTATTGAATTGAATTTCAGAATTGTGTTGACTACACGCGTTTTTGAGCTTTGCGATCTTCCGAAAATGATTTGTAATTAAGTTTGGCAACGTTGCGTGAACAACATGTGCCGGTTGATACTTTTATTCTGCTTACTCAAATGATAATTAAAGCAAACACAAGTGCACAGAATGTGACATGACTCACCGTATGTAAAAATTCTCGGTGATGTGACTTGAATTGTATCAATCACTCCAATGTGGTTGAGAACCGCAATTCTGTAGCCGTGAATTTGAGCATAATGAACAAAAGTTCTGATGTAAACACTCTCTGATGAGTTTCCGACACCGGGACAGACTGCAACTGTGATTTCGTCGTCATGAGTTTGATTTAATGGCTGATAAAGGTCGTAGGTCAAAGTTGATCCATCATGAAGGGAAATGTAAACACGCTCTCCAAGTGGCCACGGGCACTTCACCCGCCCAATCAACGATTGAAGCATCGTTTGAACATGACCAGAGAAACCCCAAAGTCGTGTCGGGATGTAACTGAAATGAGAAGAGAGGAAGGAAACATTAGAAACTTTGTCATTCGATTTCGGTTGGCAACAGTTCAATCAAAATGAAATTTCGTTATCAATGAAATCGATTTGATTTCACGACAAGAAATCGATTGCGAGAACATCTGATAGTTGCCATGACGCGTTGAACATGAAAATGATTTTGTTTTTCTCATCAGACGCTTACTGCGACTAATTAAATTCAAGCTCTAAAGAGTAATTCAATCAACCTCGCCATCGAATTATCTTGTTTATTATCAGCTCTTGAAACTTTCCCGCTTCCATTAGGAATCATTCAATTTCACGCATAAGCTGGTCGACTAATTGAATGATGTGTTTAGTGGCAAACCGCAAACAAAGTTTATGTGAGGTGATTAATTAAACGGAAATTTATTATTTCTAGACAAAAAAACGATTAAACTTGCCGAGAAATTTTCCAGAATTATTAAAACTTTAGAAATTACGTAGACTCGAATATCCATTTTATCGATTTCCATTTTTTTGTAACAAAAGCTTTTGCACTACAGCAAACGAGAGGATCTGTCAGACACGTTTTCTGTTTTCTATTATGCATTTCAGTCCCGATAGAGACAGAGAAGACTTCAGCAAATAAAAGACTTCTCTTCAGAGAGCTTTTGAAGAATCAGAATAAAGCGAAAATTTCAAGATCAGCGTCGCCCGTGGAGAGAAACGTGAGATTTTTTCAAACCATTTAAATCATTAAACAAAGAATCGCTTCAGTGTAGGTCACGAACACAATCCGTGCAGATTCATTCATCTGCTCGACTGTCTCGCGGCGCTTGCCAACTCCAACCTCACGAACATATTTTAAGAGTTTCGTTGAACTTTTGTTTTGGTTTTTAGTGGCGAGTGTTTTCGAAGCGGGGAAAATTAAATAAATATTTGTGTGCCCTGAATGAAATAAAAACGTGAAACAGACACGAAATAGATTGAATTGAATTTTTATGAATCAAAGTCCGAAACACTCACGTGAGAGTTGAATTTTTCCCCGAGAAAATTATTCGGCTTTAATTTGAATCAGCCCAAAACTCGTAAAAAGTTTTCCACGCGACAAGTTCGATTCTGATTATTGAAACAAATTGCTGAATGAAAATCTGAATCGAGTCCAAAAAATCGAAAATCAATAAACAAGAGACTACAAATTCAAGAAAGATTTGTTGGTAAACTTCCATAAGACAACATCAGACACGCGCTCATCAATCATTTATCTGACAGCTGAAACACTTCGATCGTGAGAGCATTATCACATTAGTTAAGCCGCTTAACTTAAACGACAGAGGTTCATTGGAATGCATAATTAATGAGAGAATTTCGCAGAAGTAAGTGGGTTTATCGATTACATTACAAATTTAAAAGCTCTCTCATTGAAAAAGTTTCTCAGATAAAAATTTAAAACCAAACTTTTTGTCTCAATTTCGGTTTCAATTTTCATGAAGTAAAATATTCAGAACAAGACTTCGATTGTCGAACATGAAATGTGAGGGAATTTGGAAACAGAATTCGCGCGAAATGTTAATTATTTACAGAGAATTTATCATGTCACGATGAGGGATGGTGTACGTTGACTTTGTGACGACTTTAAGCTAGAACAACAGTCAGGGCACGACTCCACGTGAGTTGATTGTTTCCGCCAGTTCATCAAACTTTTAGTGGCGCATTCATTTTTGAAAAGGAATTTCTTGTCGGGAAATTTTCAAAAGGCTTTGTCATTAACTCGAGTGAAAGAAAAGTTTGTTAGTAAATTGATCTAGACACAAAGTTCAATTTAAAAGTTTCAATTGCGTCTCAAGAAAGTTGTTTGGAAAAAGAAGATGTTTATAGATTTTGGATTAGTATCAAAGGTTTGTTTTGTCTTTATTGCGCTTTGTGGTCACAAAGAACTTAAAGCTCTTAAGAGTTGATCGTAAGTCATTCTAAGCTGCCCCACGTGCTCAATCATTTTAAGAGTTCGCATCAATTTCGGTGACTAGATCTCAAGGGAGATTACCGACTCCTCCAACCTTGAGCGTTGAATAATACAAAAAGAAGATTACAAAGGAATTTCTCGACTTCACGCTCTCGAGATCTGCACAAATTTCACTTTTGGCAAAGCCGCTTTGTGAAGCATCCCCCAATGCGTCATATTCAGTGAACACAAGCAGAAAGTCGATTGGTATCAGCGGTGAAGACGGATCAGTAACTTTGATGTGAGCGAAGGTGTCGCAATGTCAAGGACAAGAGTCGACTTGAGTTTCAAGGGCAACTGCAGTTTTGTTCACTCAATTTACATTTTTCAGATCAAGATCTGTTGAAAACTTTATCGTGTTTACTGCAAGTTTTCTTTCTTCATCTTTTTTGGCATCTGTTCAAACCAAAGTCGATTGATTGAAGACTCTCGTAGTCGCTATGCCGACGTCGCATGATTTATCACTTTTCAAATTACAGCGAATCATAGCAGAGCGATTATTTGTTATTCCAGTTTAGATCGTTAATTATGTCACTCCGCTTTGTAAAACGCTGATAAAGAATATAATTTTGCTTAGCGACACAATTGAAGCGACGTTGATTTTCAAGCGCAAATTGACGCTTTCTATGTCAGTCACCTTAATAAATAAATTCTCACAGGAGATGCGCAGACAGGAATATTTTTAGCGATGATGATGCAGCTCTTGCATTTTTCTGACTGAAAATAAACATTCGCGCCATGCCCGATGTCAATCCACCCAATAAATCTTTCTAGAAACTCATATTGCAAACTAGAATTTGTCAATACCTGACTTGTTTATTCGCTGACTAAATTTAGCCTTAGAAAATTGCTGAGCCTCACCGGCTGAAAAGCAGAATTTCCGAATCGCCGTTTCTGGATTTTTACGTGCATATCGAGGCAACACGCTCAAATCAATTTGATAATAAAAAAAAACGGTCGATAAATGTCAAATGGCGGCGACGTGAAGCAACATTTGGAGTTCTGAACTGTTGCTACAAAGCATGAATCTTTGATGAGCCGAGAAGCGTTTTCTTTAGGATTTCGATGAAAGCTCTTGATTGGCAAACAAGTGAAAAACGCGACTAAACATTCAATCACGTATTGTGATCTCTGAAATCATCGTCCGCATGTCATCAACGATAATATCTCAGGTCACGTCAATTCTTTGACTTCCATTTCGTTTGAAGCTAGAAATTAGCTCATTCGCTTTTATTGTTTACCACGATGAAAGCGAATGAATGAAAACACAGCGAAACCGTTCACGATTTCACTTTTTAACTTCATTAGGTTGTGACTTTGAAAGCAGACATTTGCTCGAGCTTGTTTGACTTTGATTTAATTTTGACGTTTCCACTTAATTTCCTCAGAATCCTAAGTCTTAGACAATGAAGATCTCTCATCTCCGCTAAATGTCCTTAAGCGTAGATTTTTCTTTTCGTTTAGCAACTTCTGAAGAATTCTATCTCAAAACGAAAACAAGTCCTTAATGAAAATCAATTCTCATTAAATGTGAATAAACAGCTCCGACGCCAATTATGCTGAGGGCATTCTGCGATAAGACAATCACGAAGGGAAGTTTAAAATTAGAAACATTTGAAGCGTCTACTACAAGAAACTTGTAGCTAGAGAATGACAACTCAATGGAAACTTTTCCTCGGTTGAGCTTTTAAACAACGTCGTAGGCTACGACTCGTAGCTATTCTTAGTCGACCACAACGTTTTTCGAATTGCAATATGACATGCACGTAGAGACAATAAAAGCCGCAAATGATTGACCGTAATTGATGAGTAGTCGCCTAAGAAAATCTTCGTCCGATTCAACGACACGCAGTCACGCACTGAAGGAAAACTACTCGGAGCAGTCACGAATGAGAGAGCTTTCGACATTTAATTGTTTTTTTCGGAATAAATTAGTCATACAAGGAAAGCAGAATTTAAGTTTATCAATATGAGGATTCATCTTATCAGCTGTTTACAACTCTTCATGATAAGTTTGATGATTTGTAGTTTGATGTCAAAGTTGGCAGTGAAACAATTTTTCTTCTCGTGTCGATAGGAGATCGCGAAATCGAATTAAAATTTTGACGTCGCTAAGAACATTTTAGAAGCTTTAACAACGTATGACAAACAACAGTTGTACAAACAAATTATGACTCAACTTAAGTGGAAAATTTAAATTCTTCCAAAGAATGTTTACCACAATAAAAGGTCCCCACGAAAACACGAAGGCGGCTCAAGGCCGATAAAACATTTCCAATAGCCACAACAACGAAGAATGCGTGCATGACGTCATCGAATAGTTTTATTTGAATTAGTCATTTGAGGTGAAGTGTGAATGGCCTTGAAGTGCACCTCGTTGTATTTTTAAGATGTTTTTAATTGCCGGATGAGAACCATCTGCTTCGAAAATGAATTAAAGTCGAAAATGATTTACAATTTGGCAGAAAAGAAATTTCGAGCGGAAACAATTTTAGACTTTGACCGACTTTCTCGAGATGATTAAAACGAAGACAAGAGAGTTGAATCATGCGATAAGTGCACGCCGGTGACAACAAAATGAAGTGCAGCGGAAAACTCGCTCGCCTTGATCGGAAAATTCACTTTCGATAAGCAAACTCGAATTGCACTCAACCATTGCTCGGCCTTAAAGTTTCATCGATTTTTCGAGGTGTTCGCTTTTCACATTAAACGAGCAATTAGTTTTCTAGAATTATTCGATGACTGGAAGAAAATAAATATTTACTTGGGCGTTTCAAGTAAATTTTCTTTCACAAAATTTCGTCATTTGCTTTTCATGTTTGATATCAAAGTCCAAGTTTTCTTTTCAACTTACTATTCGCTAAGCTCGGAACTGCAAATCTTCTGGATGCATTCCTTGAACGTCGCATCGCCACAGAAAATTTTTGGTTTTGATGGCGAACTATTCACATTTAATAATCTGAACAAAATGATGAAGATTATCGCAAAGACTGCGAGAAATGTTGTAGACATTTTTAATCGTTTTTCTGTTCCACTCGACACTCAATTTCACTTCCGATTAGCTCGCGAACCAATTTTTTACTAGCGCATCTTTTCTTCTACGACTTTTTCCGACACAATTTGGAATTGACAGCTGATTTTGAAATTTTTGACGTGAGCGAAAATGAAAATTTTGTGTAATCGAGAATTTGGCTATTTCACTTTGTCATTCGATGTTGAAATGAGCAATCAAATGTTTAATTAAAGAAAAGATTACTTTGATTGCAGTTATACGTAAGACTTTCAATTTTTATTCAAAAAACTTAAATTTATTGAAGAACAAAACAAACGTCACTGACTCTGGATTAGTTCAGGGGGACTCGAAAAATATTTTTTGAACGTAGTTGACTTTGTTTACATTGACAAATTCTTAAATTTCACAAAATAAAGCGAATAAAATGGTTTATATCCACATTCCTGAAGCGCTCACTGAGGAGGAGCAAATGTTGATGGCAAAATACGCAAAGTTGAAGAAGAAAGTGAGTTTTCTTATAGATTACTTTGATTTGTTTAAAATGAAAATTGTTTGTTTTTAGAAAAAGCAACTTCAGGCTTTAAAAACTAAACCGGAACCCGAAAAACCACTCATTCCTAAACGTCCCAAAGACGCCCGAGATGCTCGTGAGGTTGCAAGGAAGCTTATCAAGTCAGGAAATATTAACATCGCAAAACCCGAATCGCAAGTTCAATTTAAGAGACCAAAGGGACAGGAGAGAAAGAAAATTGTTCCTGAACCAGCTTCGTATCATCCTTTCGCAACACCTTCGACAACCGAAGAAGAAATTTCAACAACAAAGTCGCCTTTGCCGGCAGAAAAAGTTGACGGGTAAGCTGAGCTTCAAAGTTAAAAACGAAAAGTTTCTTCAAAATCTTAATTTTAGCAACCGCTCGATCTCATTCTTGTATCAACAATTCGAAAAGGAAAAGGAAGGCGACAAGAAGACAAGCGTTCCAAGCAAAGAAAAGCCCAAGACTGGATACACAATTTATGTTTCGGGCAAGACAATCACTGAAGATTACTTGAAGAAACATTTCAGTGAATTTGGGAGCATCGTCAATGTCTCAATGGAGATCGAAAAAGGTCGAGGATTCGTGACTTTCTCAAAGACGGAAGCGACTGATAGAGCAATCGCTGAGGTGAGTGCTCAATGATTATTTGTTTATCCTCTTTACAATAAACTTCTTTATTTCAGATGCACGGAAAGATGATCAACGGAATTCAATTGACAGTCTCACTTGCTAGAAAGCAACCGCAGATTGAACCCATCAACGATGCAAGCTCTTCTGCTGTTTGGAGCACTCTCGCTACGAGTCAATCTCAGAAGGGAAATCATAAGGACAAACGAGAATTGGTGGTTTACGATGATGTATTTGCTTAAAGAATAAAATTACGAACAAGCGTTCAAACGTTTTCAACAAAACTTGGCATTTTAAACGAAGAAAAAACTAGCCAAAAGATTGCGCTACAAGACATTTTTAGGGACTTTTCTCCAAAGAATAAATTTCAAAGCAAAAGCTTGTGAGCTTGATATCAACAACTGAAGATGCTGGTAGGAAATTTGGCTTTTGTTTTTGACCAAACGCAAATAAACATTAAAGAAGCAAAATTGAAAGAACGTCAGGAAGAAATTTTCGTGTATTAGGCATTTTCATTGATTCTTCATAAACAAGATCTCTAATTAACGATAAAAATAACTTGATAAAGCTCTCAGCCTAATTTATTATCGCGCACTTCTGGAAGTTTCTTATACGCAATTAAGCCAAAGAGTTTTTGCAGTTTCTTG
Organism: Smittia aterrima; assembly: GCA_033063855.1. Classification (NCBI taxonomy): domain Eukaryota; kingdom Metazoa; phylum Arthropoda; class Insecta; order Diptera; family Chironomidae; genus Smittia; species Smittia aterrima. The sequence continues at coordinate 6,258,835 of CP093829.1, forward strand.
TAGCTCTTTGGAATAGCAAGTTTGTCTTTGCTAAAGACTTTTAGAGGACGGAGGTTCGAATCCTCAACAAAACTTCAATCTTATGAAGCAATTATTCTTCTTTTTTTTATTTTGTTTTGGATTTTTACGTTGCTAAATACAAAAACTTAAATCTTAAAATCATTCTTAAATTCCTTGTTCGCTAAAAACAATCAGATTATCTTTCAATTTATTGAATTCAAAAAATAAAAACAAATTTATAATAGCAGTGAATTTATTGATGTCATCTCTGAATATCTAGCTGATCACTTATTCCAACTCTCATTGAAGAAGAAAATAATTAGAAAGTTTGTTCTTGAACTGATCGCTTTACATTTTTCCTCCAAAATGAATGAATCCCCGATCGGAGCCTATGAACATCAACAAAAGAACAAGACGACAGAGAATCACATAAACACAAAGTGGAAAAAATCGTTCTTTTTCTTCTGTGTTTTCTGGAAAATCAGCGAAGCAGAAATCCGTTCGCTTGAAAGGCTCGAAGAACATTTTCAACATTCTGTTGCTGTATACGAAGAGAAACGCAAAATATGCTGGAATTCTTAAAACAAAAAAAAAACATTAATAATTTTAATACTACTCGAGTTCATTAACGTCTTGTTTTTCCCATTGTTTCAAGTGTCGCATGTCAGGAGGCCTCACCAAATCACCGAAAGATTTCGAGAGGTTCTTAAGAGTTCGTTGGCTTTCTCGTAAATAGGAATTTAGATAAAACTTGTGAGAAGAAAAGGAAGAAGATTTAAGGCTCCGAAGAGAATTTCTGGAATTCTTTCGAATGATCTCGACAATGAATCATCTCAAATATTTATTTGCCTTTCTTCACTAAAGCTTCCTCATGTAGTTTTCGATCTTGTTTGTCGATCCAGGAAACAAAGAATCAGAACGAAGCCTCATTCATGGAAACTTTTTGATTCGAAGCGGAACAAAAGCAAGAAAGAAATTTCAATTAAACTCTAAAGCAATTCCGAAATAATTCCCGTATTGTTTCGATTAATTTTGGTTTCAATTAAAAGCGATTCTAAATCATCTTAATTAACCATAAGACTCTTCGATCCTCCTGAGGCCATTGACTGAGATCTTCACATGAAACTTTATCGGGGTTTTTGTTTTTCAGCGGCCAAGAAAAAAAAAATCTTTTTCAATTTTATTGTTTCACATGATTTGAATCATTGGTCGGCTCTTTCTCTAATTGAACATTAAAATAGAAAAAAAAGATTGCTTTTGTCTTCTTCCGCGACGACGTCTAAAGATTTCTTTTTCTTCAGAATTGATTTCGTTCTTCTCTGAATTTTAATTTCTTTTCAGTTTTTCCCTAAAGTGAAAAAAAAAAATATTTCAATCGCGATATTAGAAATTTCATTCATGAAAATTGATTTCGATCGAGTGACGCCAATTGATTTCCCGCGTAGACTCTTGATTGCGGCACTTGCTGTGTCTTGAGTAGCAGGTGAATTATGTTTTAGAGGAAATGAAAAGAAATCCTCAGTTAATCGGAGCGTAGCTCGATCCATAAAGTTCCCCATCATAGCAAAATGATTTTAACATAATTTTCTAATTTCCATGGAAGATCACGAGAGTGGAACCGACTCAACTCAAGTCTCAGAAGGAGCTCCACAACTAAATCATGATTGTTTCCCTCCGATGAGTTGCTCTTCCCCCTTTACTTTTGAATCCACCTGATGATCGTCTTCACGCTGTCATGGCTTTCTTTGCTCTTCCAAGCAAGCCAAGCATGTTGTCTGTTCATTATGGAGAATGAGCCCCAATTGTAATCGGTTCACGTTAAGTGACTTCCAAGTCGAGCAGCGACGATAATTAAGACAATTCAGGTTGCGGTTGTCGAGCAGGGGAGAAAAGAAAATAAGCTTCACACTCATCAGCCTGTTTTCTCATAAATCTCGCAAGAAAGATATTAAAGAAAAAGCGTAGCGTATCATCAGATCTACCGCAATTATTATCAAGTTCCAGATTACTGACTTTAAATGCTTAAAGCGGTAAAACTTCTGATGCTTAAGAGATTGTGTAAAAGCCACGTTTCGTCGTCATCAAGTGGAAACTGTGGCGAGGGATGAATCGAGAGTTTACCACCAAGACCAACTGCTGATCAATTGGGAACTCAATTGAAAACCATTATCGCATGAAAGCTTTTAAATCTCCAAAAAAACATTTTCAGTAATGCGAAGGAATTTACAATTTCCACTCAACATCTGCATAAAATCTTTCTTGTTCACGCTAGAAAGAGGAAATTTGACGTTTACTAAACCGAAAAATGGAAAAATTATAAAAACCAACTCGAGATAATTCTTTTCCTCGTGGATCGTTCTGTCAGTTCCGCCACAAAAGCTTCGGAATCTTAATTTGGGAATTGAAGCTTGACGAGACTTTCGCAAAGCATTTCATCACTGCTCGAGCGTTTTAAATTTTATAAAAATTGTATAATTACGAATTAACTCACAAGAGTCAGCCAAACGCTGTGAAAAACCATAAAACTCGATCGCAAGAAGAAAACAAATTAAAGCTTATGGCTCGATGATTTGATATTTCTTCTTCTATAATTCCAACAATTTTTTTAATTCAACATTTCTAAAAGCGTGAAGAAAAGAAAGAAAGAAAGAAAGAGCAACCTGTCGGTGCTCGAAATAATTTCAGCGCTTCTAAGTGTAGCAAAACGAAACGATCCGAATGATCTACGAGGATTTCTTTTCTCTTCAATCAACGCCATGTTTATGAATGATTCGCTATCATGAGGACGCCTTGCTGTGCTTCCCAGAGATCAATGAACTTTCTCTCAGGTTCGCATGCTCCATTTCTTTTAACAGCAAAGCCAATGGATTAATTGACATTTTTAATTGAAAAAAAAATCTGATCTTTCCTACTCCACCGTGTAAATCTTTTGATGTTCTTTGCTCTGCCGGCTAATTTGATTAAGATTAAATTTCCGGAATTTCTCATCTGATGATCGCGTTTTGTAATCTCAGATTTGAAATTAAAACTCGTGAAAGAAACAAACAAATAGACATGAAAAGGAAGGGCCGAGCGATGACTCTGATGACAAAGCGATTTGAGTTTTGTATTTTTAGGCAAACGCAAAGATTCGTGACGAAGGTTGATCCATTCTTCGTTGGCATTGACGAACATGAAACTTATTTGACATGAAACATCTTCCGAGATGATCTCTCTTAGTCCTTTAACTCATCGATTACGGAAATTATTTCTCGGTTGGCAGCTGAAAGCCGACACGAGACCAAGGGGAAATGTTTTCGAGATAATTCAATTCCAATCGCTCCCCGCAAGTTTCCTGCCGAAAAACGAAATAATTTCTCGATTAAATTCCGATCATTGAACCATCTGCTGACCAGGAATCGAACGCAACACATTTTTATCAATCAATCGAAGGCTCGTGAGTTAGAATCAATTTCGATTTTTGGAATTCACCTGTGTGCTTCTCCTCGTCCCCCCTTCCACTTGTTTCTCTCGCTTTCTTGTGTTGGTTTCACGTCATGCACAAGTTGTTTCGGTGAATTAACGAGCGAGGCAAAAGTCATCAATGTGAGAAGTTGCTTTCTAAGAAAAGCTGAAGGAAGAAGCTTGAAAGGATAAACAAGGATTGATCAAGTCGAATGACAAGTTTAAAGTCGTTTCTTCAATTCTTATTTAAATTTTATTAACAAAACCTTCTTTGAGTTGTAACGATCGCGATCAACTGTCGCTTGATGACTTTTAACTCGCTCAACTTCCCCTTCGTCGTCTACCTGTTCGTGTTAGAGCAACAACGGCGAAGAATAATTGTGTAATTTTCGTTTATATTCCTTCTTTTCTCTGAACCGTTGTCGGAGCATTCTGAAAACCGATCGAGAAGGTGAATCAGTTGTGTTTAGCTCGCCGCCGAAGTCAGACGCGAATTGACTTGAGCTCTCTGGAAAATAGAAAAACAAGAAAACAGTTTTAAGACTTTGAAAGTTTTTTTTAAGTTCTTGATAAAGTTTTTATTTCATTTGTGCTTGAGTTTAACGTAATTTTATTTTTTATTACTTTTGCCGTGAGGTTTGGGCAAACTATAAAGTCATCGTTCCCGCCGCTCGGAAATAAATATTTGCTTATGAGTCTTAATTACTTTCAATGGGCATCGCCCAAGTGCATCCCAGACGAGTGAAGAAATGTGTTTACTCATCAAGTTGAACAACTAATTAAGCACTCGATAAACTTGCGATCCGTCTACGGAGATCCGTAAAAGTGCACAGAAGAAGTCTCTCGCCTCTTTACATCAATTTAAACAGTGTTGTTGATCCATGTAAATGGGCATAGGACTTGGCCGAGCATCGCCATCAGCGGAGCTGCTGCTTTAAGGTGAGTTTATTGATTTACTTGACATTCTTTGACTTCGCGTCGATTGAATGTGACGTTAAGTGATTGGCCTCTCGCTCGATTGATCAAGAACGACTGAAGAAACACCCTTCGGATGTCCATAAAAAGCGGGAAATGGGCTCCGCCATTCAGCAGTCGTCGTCGATACGGGAACCACCTGTTCGGTCTGGCTTTCCACTCACTCGATATAAAAAAAATGCGTTTCTTTAGTCATCTGTCGATGACGAGATCGTCTACAATAATGAGATGGAAATGTCTTTAGACTCACGACACTTAAAGTTTAATTTCCTGGGACGAGAAAGTGCAGCCGGCTCATCAAACTTCTAAATATTACAAAAGGTGCCCGCGTCGATTCAAAAGTTCAGATGGAAATTTAATTACCTTGCGTTCGGCTTTGAATTCTCGATCGAAGTCGTTCACGTTTCGTGTGCATGAGTGAGTTGAAAATTTGTGATGGAAAATTTCAAATTAATGGCGAGCGAGAAAGAATAAAATGCGCCAGTTGAATTCATCGACGTGAATCAACATCTAAACAAACAATTTCAAACAAAACGCTTCCATTCTCTTGCCATCACTTCAAACTCGAAAAATTCGTTTTCTGATGTCATGAAAGAGTTGAGCAACGGATTCGTTTTTTTTTTCCTTCGACAGCATGGCTTCGAGTCAAAAGAAGGCAAGAAACATTGAAAAAAATGACTCGAAGTCGAGACCTCAAATGCTACACCGAATTACCGAAGAGAAAAACGCGTTCAGAGTCCGAAATAAGAAAAAACCACATTTCTTTAAAATTAACTTTAATTTCATCTCGCTCTCAACCGGTTGAACTCGCGAGGCGATTGATGTTTTCATTCCCGCGCCGTATGCCTTTGGATGATTACCAATTTCGTCAATTTTCTCATGTCCATTTCCTTTCTTTCTCTTCAATCTCGATTTGACTCTGGAATCCACGAGACTCATGAACATTCCTTTGAAGCCTTGCTCTCCTGCTTTGGATCAAACGGTTCCTAGAAGTTGATTTACAAAGTCTCAAATTTCGTTGCGACAAAACGAAGTCAATTAAGAAAAACGTCGAATGATGATTGGAGTTGAATTGAAACATGAACTTTATGGACTAAAATCGGTTTTTAATGTCTCGTTGCTCTCCTAATATGGCAGACTCTGTCTCATGTCGACCTGAGCAAATGTTATGTGCGATTTCTTAATTATCTCATCTGTCGAGTTGTGAGTAGAAAAAAAAGTGTTCGTTCGCTTTCAACGACCGCTCAATGGGACGCCAAGTGAACTGCTTGTCTTTAAAATGCTAATTTTTAATTACAAAACATTTTTCAATTCCGTGCTCGTTCGAAAGAAAGATCATCAGAGTGTTTCTGAAACAAAAGAAAGAAAATATCAAGAACGAGAACTGTGAAGATAAGAACGACGACGACTCATTAAATGCGAATGGGAATCGTTTCGTTGTTTTCGGCGTGCGAGGTTTTTCTCGTCTCCGAGGTGCGGATGGGAATCTTTATTTAATTTTAATGCGTTCCATTGTTGCGTTGGCTTTATGGCTGAGACTTGATGATGATGACGTGAAAGTTCTCACGAAAGCTTGCGTGAGTTAAGTCAGATCAGCTTCTAGCGAATTAGAATCACAAACCAAAAGGTTCGACATGACAAATTTAGAAGATTTAACTTGTTAATCCTTTTTTTTGCTCCTGCACCGGACGAATCAGTTCAATCAACCAAATAATTTAGTTCCAGTTCATTGGACAATTTCCTTAATTAAACTTTACGACGACGTCGCGGTGGACGAAGCATTTTTTTTTCATGTTCTTTTCTAAGAAGGAAGATAATTGACGTAGGCAAAGGCCACGTTTCTCTAAGCACGAACTGTGGACAGCGAGGAGAAGAAATCTCAAACGTGACGCATCAATTTACGAGCCGATTTTAATTTGGAGAATTCTGTTCATCATTCTAGAATGCCATTCGGGCTCATATTCGATGATGATGCGGCTTTTCTCGTTGGTCGTCTCTCCTCCGATGTTTATTGCTTCATCCGGCTCTCGGTCGCTTCGATTCTATCAAAATTGATTTCTCTTTCCTTCTTCGTGTATCAAAACAAAATCGACAAGAACTTGAGGAGACTCTCAGGCAAAGAGCGATTCAAAAACGATTAGAAGGAAGGTCAAGATAGAAATTCTTCAATTAAATCAATCGGTTTGATGGCCTTTCGTTGATCAGAAGGTTTGTTTTGAGCGACGATCATTTTATTGCCATTTTCACAGCTCAACGTTACAAAAACGAATAAACTTTATGATTCCTGATGATCGCTGTTTATTGCCGAGCTGAACCAGAGCACAACATGATGTCGATGCTCCATTGTGTGTGGGGCCCATCTCGAATCAGTTCTTTACGGTGTGCTCGTAATTGTAAATTGATATTTTGATTACAAATTTCACGATTCTCAAAGAATTCCTCATACGCTTTCGTTTCTCCTTTCAATCGATGATGCACTGGATTCGGATAAGCTAGAGAGCGAGTCTTGCTGGTATTTCTCTTATCTCAAGCACTCAATCCCAATTTGCATCCATTAAAAGGTTAATTGGAATAAATCCCGAGCAGTTCTTCCAAACAGAAATGCAAAATAATGTGCGGGGATCAATGTCGACTCATTAAACTTCAATTACGATCTGCCAAAGGAAGAAACTTGAAGCCATTCACGAAAAAAAAATGTCTGTTTGATAATTACAATAATTGCTAATTATTTTTCTCTCGCGATGAATCATTTTGCTATTGTTCTCAACATTAATCAGTCGACAACCAGAATTTGAGAGCTTTTTCGATCACGAAAACAAACAAACGTTCTAACGAAACTCGGAACCAGTTGTGTCGCTCGTAAAAAAAAACTTTTGACGGGAATTTCAATGGAAAAGTGAGAAATTTAACGAGAACGTGTTAACTGTCGCTTCAAAGAATTTCAGTTCTTTGAGAGGATTCAATCATTCTTGAAAGGTTCATTCAGTCGACGACTGACAACAGTTGACCCATTTGACTTGGCCGGACGAGAAATTCACATGCGATGCAGAAATCGTCTTATCGCGAACGTTGCACGATTCTCCGTTTGCAGTTTTCATGTTTCGACAAAGAGCGAAAGGCTTGCGAAACTCATGTGAGGTTCGCGGTTGGAAATCGATTCGAATCGTCGAGCAGAAAAAAAAAACTTTTATTTTATTGATGCATCATTGCGGAGTCATTAACATTGCACCGGACAACACGAAAAATATTTACGTTTTCGTTTTGTGTTGCAATTTCTCCGCCCAGGAATCAATAAAAATGTCCATGTTTGGATTGTCGCTCCGACACTTTAACGAAGCTGTTTTGACAGTTCATCGAGTCTCACATAAACTCGATTCGTTTTCGTTCGTTGCTGCAAACTTCTTTTTTTTTAAGTTTCATTTAAATGAGCTTGGTTCAACTAACTTCAGGTCAATTGCGATTATTTCTACGCCTCACGGCGACATCTTCAGAAGGAGAGTCAGCACTTTTGAGTGAGCATAACGAATCAAGGCAAATGAGTTGCTTCAAGGCAATCTCAACTGTTGCGAACGAGATGATTGTTAGAAGGATTGTGATGATTGCTTAGCGTTATTATTAAAAATAAAAAAAGAAAACATTACTTTTGGATAAATAAAGACTGATACTTAATCGTTGGGATTCGAACCCAGGACCTTCTCAACAAGTCCATATCTCAAACTTTAACTTGAGTGTAAAGCTTCTCTTTATCTCTTTGTTCTACATTCAGCTAAACATGAAATATAAAACAGCAAAATATCGCGAGCGCCACGAAATGAAATTATTAAGCGTTCATTGATCTCGCCGTTGTTGGTTTTTGAGTCGCGAGGCTCAGCGCTTTGAGTGTGAATATTCAAATAAGCAATTTTAAAGAAGGTTGAAACCGTGAGATGTCCATAAATGGGAAAAATTCATTAACGTCTTCGTTGGCACCTTCGCGCTTTCGATAGCATTCTAGTCGCTCGAGCCGTGAGTGTTCGTGACTTTTGAACTCTCCGGCTAATTTATGCGCCTTGGCAAAGCTTTTCCTCGAGCGTTTTAATTTGATTTGAAGTCGAGAGTTGTAATTGGTGTAGAAATTGCTCGAGCAACAAGAAAATCTCATTTACAATTGAAAAATTGCTTTCTCGAGGAGATCAAATTACAAATTGTGGCATTTCGCAATTTGTAAGGAAAGCTCTAAACATTCGGCTTTGCCCTCGAAGGCGAACGAACATTGGATTCGTTAAAGTTCAATTTCTGAATATCATTTGAATGAAGTGGATTGGGATTCAAATCATCGTGTCAATCTCAAAGAAAGAAATTGTTGCAGTTTCCTTCGAAAGCAAACTCACTGTCAGAGGATGAAGAAGTCGTGCTCGAAATCGCTCTGACCTAATAAATTTCCTTCTTTATGTCGTCGTCATGAAGTTGACACTTTGTTTGGCTTCACGGTGCTCATTGAAAGGAAACGAGTGACCTTTTACTTCACACAATCGAGCAGCGGCTGTCGCAGTGAAACTTTTTTTTTTGATTCACTTAACGTCCGGTTGGCTGACACAATTCAAGCCAAAAATCGTTCCAAAGTTTGGAGATTGAGTCATAAAAACTCGCCGGTCTTCTCATCTAACAATTTGTTTGCTCTTCATATTAATAAACCTTCATCATCAAACAGCACGATGAGCTCTCAACCGATCCACGTGTTTGTTATCTTGATGGCTCCTTCTCCTTCGTCTAAAATGAATATTTTTAATTTAATGTTTTTCTTTTTTTTTCGTTCTTCCAGGTTCTTTGCTCCAGAATGATGTAATGGCCTGGTCACGATGCGCGCTTCGTGTTTGTTCTTCTGCGATCGCCAACACACATCATCAAACGAGAACCCAAAAAAATCAACGCTCGATGAGATGGAGAAGACGAAATTATGATAAATGAGATTCAAGAAAGAGTTTTAATAACGTTTGACGTTCGCCATAAATAGAAACATCTCGGAGCTTGTCTCTCGGTGAGTTTGTCGATGAAAGTTTGTAACTTCGGGTCGAAAGCCAGCGACCGCACACAGACCTCGCTCTCGCGATGGAAACGCAATTCAATTTTATTCAATTTTCAATTAAAGCATAAAATTCCTTCGCTTGACGTCACCCACAGTAGCTCCATTATGGAAAATTGGCCATTACTGCCCAGCTGTGGCAATTTTAAAATAAACGAGTTGTAAAAAAAATAAACAACTTCATGAAATTATCATCAGTCGTAATTTTCATCCATCATGAAGACTCTGCGATCGTGGTGGAGCTTTCTGTCTATGATGTGGCAATAAACAAACATTCGACGGATGATAACAATGGCCGATGGCAATTTGGTAGACGAAGCGAGGCAGGAAATGAGTCAGATAGCGAGTTCGCTTCGATTTCGTGTCAGAATTCACGATTTGTTCTCATTGGACGATGCTTGCGAGTTGTGCTGGGGAAAAATTGATGGATTTCAATTATTTTCAATTAAACAGAAATTATTGTCAGAGTGATGAAGAAGAAGAAAAAAATCTAATTTGCGAACTAACATAACTTGTCGAATGTTTGTGATGACTAGTGAAGGCCAGAAGCTTCTTTACTCGATTCCCCGGAGCGTCGCTAAACGCCATCATAATGTAAAGTTGGCTTGTTTTGCAGTCAGGACGCCTCCGTCCCGCAGCGCGTTTTAAATTTATCGAAGCGACTCTGATGAGCAAACACACACACGGCGATGAGCCCAGACGACAAGGTTGTGAATCGAAACGACAATTATCGCCAGCGCGAAAACATTTAATTTATGATCGGCTGGAAGCGAAGGGGAGAACTTGTGATAAGAACTCATGCGGGACAGGTGACATTCAAATGCTTTTTAGGGAAAATTACATGTTTCAACTTTAAAGCGATGCGATGAACGTTATTTTCTAATTAATTTACTCCTATAATTCACTAGATTACCGGCAACTTTTCTTCTTTCTTTACCTGTCTGTCTCTAATAAATATCCGATTGCCATTGCTCGTTTTTTTTGCTGACAAATAGCGCAATGCAATCGCGACGGGAAAGAAGAAACATTCAATCGCTCAATTACCGCTCGTCGAAGCGATGAGAAACTGTTCGAAAGGTTAATGATCAGTTGGACTAGAGAGAGAGGAAATCTTCTTTTTTCACAAACGACTCATTCAATTGCCTGAAATGATATTCACAAAACCAGATGGTCAATAGCTAATGGCTCTGGACGCTAATTTCACCGAAGCTTATCCGACATTTATCTCTCAAGCAATTCCAGAGATACATCGCGATAACTAATTTATGCGATGAATCGTCTCATTTTTCCTTTTTTCATTCTTGTCGATGGTATCGACAGTGATTTACTCAACATGGAGCGTCGAGTCGACTTCAACGACAATAATAATTAAGTGAACGACAGTTGTTCATTAAATTACTTTGCGGTTATTAAAAGAAATTGAAGAGAGTCTCTAAAGAATCTCGTTTCAAAAGCTTCATCTGAATCAGAATTATGATTGCGATCTGAAAACAATTCCACTATTGAAATGTCAAAAGTCACTCGAAGCTTCTAGTTTTCTTTTAGAAGCAAAGGAAGTGATGACATTTGGCATGACGTCGCTTGCAGTTTGCGCAGTTTGAGATGACAATCTCGATAAAATAATGATCTATTTTCCAGTCACCAATTTCATGTCAATCAAAATTGTTGTGGCCACAAGCGAGAGAAGTGAATGATGATAAATCGTCTGTCAGTCGATTGATGACTTTTCGCTTTTATCCGAAGACCTTCTTTGAATTCTTCTCTCAAGGCTGTGACTTTGGCTGATTTATTTCTGATGACCAAATACGATCAGACTTTCGACAATCAAATCATTAATTAGACTTTTCATGTTCCGCATGCCAAGGCCTCTGACATTTTGGTGGCACAAACAAACTCGAAACTAAGCTTTGCAATTAAAATTCCCAGTCGACATCATTTTCGAATTAATTTCCAATAAAAATATTTCTCATCTTTTGTTACACAATCATCGGGAGCGTATCGGGTTGTCTTCTTCCCGAGTCTGTTTCTCCCTTCATTCGTCGCTCGACGTCTTCATAAGAAGCCTTCGACTTCACACCAATTTGTATCACCAACGTTTGGCCACAAATTGCGCTTTAATAGTTATAAATCGTCGTCCGATCCTCGCTCTCTGTTCAAGTCGACGGGAGGCTTGTGTTGAATTCATTTATCATTTGTCAAGACGATGTTCTTGAGCGGGCCCAGTGAGAGATTTCGTCGAAGTTCAAAGGCGCGACGAAGTCAGCCCATAAAGCCATTAAATTAATTACTTTTTTTTCAGCTGTTATTGATTGTGGAATCCATCGAGAGCGATGGGAAACGAAGTGGAGCGTCTTTGTCCGAGCAAGTAAAGGATTCCTAAGCCTCACTTTTGTGAGTTCCATTATCATTCTCATAGACAACAATGCGATGGCTTACGAACGTGTTAAAATTCATTTTAAATTCTTGGATTCTCAAAAGGATGAACATTCAGTTCACAGCGATTCGGATTCTTCTCAGCTCAACAGCGATTATTTCTTTCAATAAACGCTTGTGGAATCAATTTAAATTTCTTTTGTTGAACCGAGCGAAGCACACGGACGAGCGCAAAAGAGAGAAAGAGACTTCTTCAAGAAGTGTTAATCAATATTAATTGATTACATTGTTGGTTTAAGGTTCGACGGGTCGAGCACGATAGAAAGAAATATCGATTAGGTCGATGTTCAAGCATTCAAGTCTTTAGTTTATTCAAAACGAAATTTAATTCAAGATTTTCTCTTTTTTCCTTTTCTCTCTCTAGAAACCATCAAATTAAGTTTGCATTCGTAATTGTCGTCGATAACCGTTTGCAGACTTCATCTCGGAGCTATCATTAGTTTGTAATTCCTGCTTTCATCGGCAGTTTCTTAACTTACTAAGGAACGAGATTCAACGACGCATGCGAGCAAAGATTCATTGCGCAACTTCTTATCTTGACGTTTCCTCCTCGACTATTCGTACTCGTCCCATCATCATCAGTTTGATTTCAATCAATGTCGCGTAATCGTTTTCAACGAGCGATCAGAGGAGAAGAATTTATTGCTTCGCGAACAGGATGGATGGCGACGACAGACGGTGATTGTTCGAGAGAGAAAGAAAGAAAACTCCTTCGTATTTGGCAATGGCACTGGAAGAATTCACGGGCTCATTTTAAAGTTCCCGTGTTCTCTTAGTACCATCACTTGTACGTTGGAAACACAACAAAACTTCGAGTGAATTAAAATGATCTTCGATCACGTTCTTCTTAAGGAAATGAAATGAAACAATGTTTGTAGTTTGAATGATGAGATGGAAGTTTTTCAATGATCGCGTTGATTCATAAAGCGAAAAGCGTTCCGAATCATGATTTTTCGGCATGTTCTTGAGGGAGATCTCTCGACTGTAAATTTAATCGGAAAGAAAGAAAAACGTCGATTCTTTATTTCGCTTTCAATCGACGGTGACCACGAATCGTGATGAAATGTCTTTCGAATGCTTTTTTTTTCGATTCTAGAAGAGAAGAATTGCTTTCCCACACTATCGGTCCGTTGCACGCCTTGGCGACGTTTGACGACTCATCCGTGCGCTGCGAAACTATTCTTTCAATTTCCTCGATTCTACAGAGCCGTCGAATGAATCGAATCAGTAATTCTGTGTCAATTTGAAGTCGTTTTTTGATTTCATTTTTGCGGTTTAATGGAATTACGAATGGACGAGAGCAGAACACGTTGAATGAGATTCGTTCAGCTTTAATGGATTGAACTCATCAAGCTTCCTGCCTCGTCTCAACGTCTCTGACGTGCAGGTGTGCTCGCCTTCCTTCTCTCCACATGTGCACGATAAATTGAGATTGCTTCAAAATGTAAATTATCGTGTTTCGATGTCCGTTCGAAGGAGAAGTTCGTTGGAAAGAAAAGTTCAATTGCAAGTCTTGTGCACTCTTCGCCTGTGTTGTTGAGACCGAATGAAGACAAGACGTAAAAACAAGACAAGACAGCAGCGGATCCATGTTTTATGTCGCGATAATAAATAATTACAATCAAAATGCTCGGAACAGAAAGAACTTCGCTGCTGCGTTCATAAGTTTCATTTGCATTCTACTTCCCATCGTGTCCCGAACAAGAACCAAATGAACTTGTTAAAGAAAAATAAACAACAACCTTTGAACATGTGTTTGAAGAAACTTTCGAGACAGCCGCGCAGCGCGAATCGAAAAATGTTTCGACTGAAACCAGGACAGAAACGGAAAATATTTTTTTTTTTCTGAAATTTATTGAGTCGAGAAGGAAGCCGTTCGACTTGTTTGTTAATAAATTCATGATTAACCGACAGAGATTTTTATCTTCGATAATTTAAGATCAGCAATAATCTTGTTTTGATTTCTCAATCAATCACCGTTAGAGTTGACTTGATAATTAAAATATTTCTGCTCAAGACTGCATCGAATTATTTTTCATAACAAAAAAATCGATTTCTTAATCCCACACAAAAGAAAGCGTGAAATGTCGAAATCATAAACGATCCGCGAAAAATATTCCAGCAAAGAGAACAAAAGACAAAATCCCGAAATTGCTGGAAACAAGTTTTTATTTCTCTTTCTGTAAAAGTTTCTCTCGACAGATCTTCGACGGAGGGAAATGAAGGAAGACACGAGAATAATTGCTCTGTGGATTATGGGGATCTTGAGAAGCTTTGCCCAGAGTTGAAGAAGAAAGAACGGTAAGTGAACTCCGGTGGATTGAATTGAGACGATAACCAGTTGATGAGTTTGTAACTGAAAAATATTTTGATTCATTTCTCAATAAAAAAAAAATCCTCAAAGACATAAAATTCTTAAGAACTTTTCCTTTTTCTCTTTCATATTCAATTTAACGTCGTCGTTCGCCGTTTTCTCATTCCAGCAGAAGAATGCACACAAAGAAGTTAACATTTTCAGCATAAAAAGCAGCGATCACCTCGACGAAATGCAAAAAATCTCTTTTTCTTTTCTTCCTTTTGCATAAACATCGAGTCGAACAATCACAAGGTGGAAAGAATCGATTTTGTTCTTGCTCATGTTCTATGAGCTTCTCAGTCGTTCGGCTTTTGTGCAACACCTGTGGAAATCACTTTCAAGGCGCGTCATTAAGAGATCGTTAATGCAGCAGAAATAAACAAGAATCAATTAAAGATTCTCAAGCAAAACAGTCTTGTCGAGTTCGATTGTAAAATAAACTTGACTCGAATCGGCAGATGATCGCAAAACATTTCCTATAACGTCTCGTGTGACTTCAAGTTCTCGAGCAGCACCTGAAACAAGAGGAGAGAAAACAAGAATGCGATGACCATCAGCGAAAATAAAAACAGAAGTTTGTTGAACGCTATTTAAAAGCTTTTCTCATTGTGTTACATCAACAATCCGCGAAGTTGCTCTTCTTCTTCCTCAAGTCAATTTTTCACAGAAACGAAGTCGATTGAGAAAGAAATTTATTAAAATAAATATTTCGACGTTGTCCGTGTTTTACCTTAGCGCTTCGTTTTGTTCTTTAAAACGCGAATGAATCAGTTGAAGGATTAAGAGAAGAGTTTAGCTTAATTGCCTCGACTGTCTTACGTTGAAAAGATTCCGCTCTTGCAGACACATCGGACTGATTAGGCCGGCAAGATTCTAATTGACTTTTAATTTTAAGTGCTGGCGAATGGAGAGATAACTCATGTGAACCTCATTAAACTCTCGGCTACTTTAAGCTGTTTACTGTGTTAAAGCTCCGTGAAAAAGGCAGCACCTGAAGGTATTAGAGACAAGGAAGCTGAAAGTTTCTCAGCCAAACACAAAAGCTGGAAAGTCCAAATCGTTAAAATCTATAAATAAATCGATTCGGTTAGGTCGTACATTGTAATAAGCAGCAGCAAACGAGCAGGAATTGTTTGATCAATGAGTCGAGGAATTAAACGAAAATGTAGAAAAATCCAAAGCGCTTAAGCGGCAAGCGAGAAAACAAGGCGAAATGATCCAATTTAAACGTTTAATGATGTCATCTCATCTGCGAGAGAGAGAGCTCCGGACCAGAAATTACCGAGAGATAAATTATAATGATCTCACACAGGAGATACGCGATGTTGAGGTTGTAAATTGTTGGCGAAACAAAAAGCAACTTGCAACTAGAGGCATCTAATCTCGAGCACTTTTTGTCGCTTTCTTACATCCCGAAAGCAGTTTATTTTTGCACGTCGAAGATTGCAAAGCTGTTCGCATGAAGTGAACTGCCGCAGTTTGTGAAACAGTTTAATTGCACCAACAGCAGCAGGAGACTTCTACTGAAAAATAGAAATGCTTTCAACATAATGATGGCACGAGATTTATATCTCATTAAAATGTTGTTGCTTAGATGAACTGGTTGAGCTTACTTATGTTGTTGAAGTGTCAGCGACTTCAATGTAATAGAATTGAATGTAAAGCTTTTCATTGATTTTGTCAAAACATCGAAAGAGAAATTGCTGAACTTTAACTTTGTGACTTTTCTGATTGTGGCTCTTCTCTGTCCACGATTGAACTCTTTGAGTCAACATTTGCTTCAATTTGTTTTCAATATTTTATGCAAAGAGAGCTCGCCTTGGATGCAATAAAAATGGAAAAATATTCTTGTTCTCATGTCGAGCAAAGGAAGTGGCAATAAAAATCTGAACAAGCTCGACAGACGTTCTATGCTTGGTCGAGTCGAGTCAAGCGAGTATCACATTGTGCCGATCAATTTGTTGCAAACAAAAACGATTTTCCTCAAATGGAAAATGACAAAGAGAACTGGATCACAGTTGGTAGGTGTTTACGGCCATAATTTGCGTTCTATTGCTTTCTAAAACCAGAAATGTCTGTTTATGATTACAGAAACACTAACGATGGTAATTTATTGGGTTCGTTTCTGCAATTATTTCTATTTCTCTCTTGTCTCTCTTGGACAAAACATCTCGGAACAGTGTGAAAGCAATTTCACGAAGTTTAAAGCCATTGATGGGCAGGAATGGCAATAAAGATCACGGTCAGCTGATCGGCTCATCCGAATATGAATTTGAAACAGTTTATGGAAACAATTTACGTCAGTGAGTCTTAACTGAGAGAGGAATAAAAATTCAAATCGGATTGCTTTTATTGTCATTCACTTCCTTTCGAGATTTTATATTCAAAACAAAGCTTCGAATGATTCACGGCGCGGCGACTCAATTTGAAGTTTTCAGGATTTATTGTCCAACGGCGATCATTAAATTGAAAGCTCTTTTTGTTTGATTACTTGAAGGATTGAGAGCAGCATCAGACTCGATTTGAACAGAAGACCTTTCCAATAAAAAAGGAATTTTTCACGCTACATCAAGAAGTTCGTTCAAATTATTTTCCTTTTGTGTATCCATTCTTCTCGTGTAAATCAATTGGATTTGATGAGTTGGAGAGTGGAGCTGAGGATTGTAATAACTGTGAGAAAGTTGAGCAATGAGTCGACGAGCATCGGACTCTCTCGAATTGGCTCCGATTTCCCGTCTCGGACGCTAAGAATCGAAAATAATTTTGATTCCAACCTTTTCTGATCAATCAATTCAACACCATAAGGAATTGATTTCTTTATGATATCGACAAATGAATATGATTTCATCGTTCAGGTGCGAGATTTCTTCTCGATTGCGGTTGAGTTAAGTGAGGCTGAACAGATCACGTGAAATGTCTTGAAATGAATTTCATTCAAAACTCAAACGATCAGCCTCAATCTCAGAGTCGTAGAAATAATATTTCCATTAAAAGAAATTAGATTGTTGTTATTACGTATGTTGTATCGACATGATGGAAGAGGTGAAGATAGGCTAGAGCTTCCAACAGATGGAAAGCGAAGAAGTTACGCGATCTTAAATTGATACATTGTAAGATGTTTTGTGTACTTCTCTCTCACTCGTTGGCTTCTTTCTAATTTAATCAACGATGGCGAGCCACATTCCACCCAAATCGATCGGAACATTCTTTCAGATTAAATCCAAGTAAGCAATCTGCAACAGATGCTGTTATTCCTATTTCGATTGAGATTAGTTTAGCCTTCGAGCTTCGACAGTCGCGCCCGTGTTCGATGGCTTGGACTATGGGCCACAATTAAAGTGATATTGCAACGAGAAACGCCTCGAGTGGCGGTTTCGAAAGTTTTTATTGGTCAATTACCAATTCTCCTGGGCTCAGATTTTTTTCTCTCTTCTCCTTTTCGAATGTTGCGGTCACAGCCTGAAAACACAAAAATCTATTTCATGCCACTCTTCGATGCCCGAGCGATTGCGTGATTTGTGTTAAAGCAGGCTCAGTATTTACTTTGATTTCTGTTTTTTTTTTACAGAAATCTAATTTAAGTCGAACTAACTTTCCAATCAAAGCCAATTGAAAGGCTCGAGGGTCAACGCGATTTGAAATTTGTTAATCATCGAACGTGCACTGCATTCACCACACACAGCAAAACAGATTTTGGACGTTGATGATTCTGCTGTTTAAGAGTCGAGCAGCAGCAAAAAAAAGTGGTTTGACGGGTCGTTGAAGCATTTGAGAGTTTCTTTGAGGTTTTTGCGCTAGAATCGTCGACATTTATGTTCGCGAAATTAATTCTCCGAGCTCGTTATCGGTTACATTGCAACTCGAAACGGCTCAATAAAATTCCAATTTGCAGTAAAGTGAATGCTTTATTAATCCAATTAGTGACTCATCCAACCTTTTTTCTCACGAGAAGCTCATCTAATTTAATTAGACGACACTGAACGAGAGTCATAAATAATCAAGTGCATGTCGAGTGTCGTGCGATCGAGACTTTATGTGAATTTTATGGTGATTTGGTTTCATGTTCTCTCGACGCTCTCGTTTCTAATGCAAACAACGAGTGAAACTACTTTTTTATGACTTTACGACTTTGCATTTATAAATTGAAACTTACGATGATCTTCAACCTCCTGGCGCATTCACCTGATAACGTTTACGAACACGAGAGCTTGCGCAACGCACTGAGCTCGTAAATCATAAAAGGAAGTTTCTTTTAACTTCGCTCAGCTTGGGTGTTAAAAATTATGCTCATTGAATACACAATTCACTTCTGATTGCACCGCGAGGAGAGCAACAAGCGAATGATGATTGTTTTCTTTATTTTCATCGCGCGCTTTTCTTTTTACTCTTTCGTTTCACTAAAGCAATTTCGACTCTAATTTCATTACAAATTGAACATGGATGGATAATAAATTATTTCGTTGGCGGTGGTTCTTCGACATCATCGTCGAGTGATGGGAAGAAAAGATTTTGCTGGACATGTCGGTAGCCTTGCGGAGACTTTTGTTCGTTTGATGGACGCTTTGTAAGGTCACGGAGTGGATGCTCTTGAATGACAATTGCTTGAAAGTCGCCTTCGGGAGCAACCAAGAGTTCATCGTTGTTGGAGAGATTCACGCGAAGGAACTCAACCTTCTCTGATGGATCTACAGTCCGAATGATGTTGCTGCAGAATTCAGTAAAAGGAATCAGAGCTTTCGAGAGCGTTATCGTTGTTGAGGTATCAAAAGAACTGTGAATCGTCTCCTCGCCGTTCATTATGATCGTTCCTTTCACCAACATCTTCCCATCCTTCGTTCCGGTTGTTCCTTCAATTCGTTTCATCACTTCAATTGCTTCATCGTAATTTGACATTTTCACAACTCAAAAGCTTCTTCAGTTTTGATTTTTCTTGAATGCTCACTGCGATCGCGATTGCATCAACTCGAGCACGAGCAATAAATCAACATTCAGTCAAAGTGAATTAAATTAACTGCCTGTTGATCTCTAGGTTGTGATTGTCGACTGCTTATGGTCAATGAGGTTCTTGAATGCTCATTCGCAAGTCAATAACGATATTCGTAGATTCCCGATCGATTTTTTGACGCGCTTCGAGTAAGCAAGAGAGAAAGAGAATGTGGAAAGCTCATGTAAAGCGAACATCGCCTCGCCTGTAATCTGTTGCCCGTCGTCTCGCTTTGTCGCTTTGGAACAAGCAATAAAAAGTGGCAAAAACATCGCAAAATGCGTCTCCTTACAATCAATTGCACAAAACGAAGAGTTTTTGCGGGTTGTCGAACTGGTTTTCGATGTGAAGAGGAAAAGGGAGAGATGTGATCTTGTTTTTCGCCTCAGTTCGCTCGCTTACGCGAACCATAATAAACTGTCGATGGAAATTATTTCTTGATAACGAAATATGTTGCGCGCGAGTTGAGTTGCGTATCGAAAGCGAATCAAGGGTTAAACTGCTTCCTTTTGCTCTCATTTCCTTCTAATGATCTCAATTACTCAATGGACGAGATAGGCGGATTGTGATGGCAGAGATCGATCGATTGCTGACCACGTTCCGAAGTAGTTACAAGTTGTATTATGTAATTATGACGCGTGAGTTGTATCCAGAACAACTGGAAAGAGATTTGTTCGTTTCGAAGAGTGATCTTGAAAAATTGTTTAATTGGTCGTCGCCTAAGATGGAACAGAAACGCGTCTCACGAGATTGCAGGCATTTCTCAAACGATTCTCGGGAAGATGAGGCCAGTGAGTTACTTCCATGAATTTCGTTTGAAGCAAAAATTTCTGTGCTGGGCTTCACAGCAGAATAAAAAACCTTGAACTGAGTTGTCGAACGGAAACGTTGCTCTCTTCCGACACGGTTGAGGAATCACCAGCAGAATGATTACACTTTTTTCATACACACCGGCTCACATTCTCATGAATATGCTTCGAGTTTGAAACGATGGTGGAAGAGAACGATTCAGGTGTTCGCAATTATTCAACTGTTCCCGTGAAATTTCTCGCTATGAAACTGGGAATAGGAAACTTTTCTTTATTTTAATTAAACAAAAGTAACTTGAGCATCACAATCATTGAACTTTTTTTTTTGTGAAGCAGTGACTCACTGACTTGAAATTACTTTCTCAAAAATATTTTTTCTGCCAACACTTTTTGTTTGTTTTGTAGCTTAAGCTAAGCTTCAAATATTTTCAACAATTTTTTTTGTCAATTTCAGAAATTGAAGTTCTAAACATAGATTTGATAATTGATGTGATTTTGAGAGATTCTTGGTCATGAAAATCCCCAAGAATCTGCTAATGATAAATGTATACTGTTATCACTTTAAGACTCGTATAAAAGCTGATGGTCTGCTCTCAAGATTCTTCAGTTTGAAAAGTTCTCTTCGACATTTTTACAAAAAGTTTTTGCTCTTAAAATTAAAATTATGCAGATTTTCTTGTTTTTCATTTTGATGATTGCTTGCATCTTTGGCTTTGCTGACGCCAAATGCGGTGGCCCGATCTGTGCTAACGACAGAAGAAGTCGTCGTCCGCAAAACTTTGATAACGTTTGTGCTATGCAGAGAGAGAATGGACGAGGAGGCAGTAAGTGCTCGACTTTATCAAATAAAATTTATTCTATGCTGAATGAAATCTCTTTTAGAATATGAAATTAGACATCCAGGACGCTGCTAAGATTTCGACAAAACTCTTTCAAACGACTTAATTCTAATTGAACAATAAAATTTTCAAAATGTCACTTAAACTCTTTCGCGAACGAACTTAACATTAGGCTTCACTCGAATGAATTTCAGACGTTTCGGTTTTTTTGGCTTTCGATAATTTTTTTTTCGTAATTTTCGTCGACAGAATTTCAAACAAGTCAAAGGATTTAAGTTTCTCCAACAGAAAAGTTGTCGAAATCTTTTCTTAATCAAAGCCCACAATAATATCGAGTTCGACGTATTTGTAGTAAAGTTCAGAGGCAAACAAAATTGAAGCCAAAATCATTGGAACAAGACAAGCGAGGAAACCAATCGATAAATGCTCTAATGTCAAAACTTGTGGGTCATAACTGATATTCACTTTAGGTCGCAGTTTCTGATATTTATCAAGTGCATTTTTTAAAAAGATTTCCATTAAACCATTTTCTTTTGTTTCAGCAATAATTTCCTCCATTGGATTATAAAGAAAATTAAATGAATTGTAAAGCATTGCATTTGGAGCTTGAAACAAAGCATCGGGCAGAATTTTAAATTCATCAGGATGTCCAACGACGAAAGAAAGTCCCAAGCCCTCGAGTCTTAATCCAATATAAGCTCCTTTAAAGGATGGGTCTAATATTGATTTAAGAGCCCATAACACTTTGATAGGTTCAACAACTTCACTCCTTGAAGTAATCTCTGTCATGTTTTGCAATTTCAGTGCTTCGAATACAAATCTTCTCATGTAAAATTCTCCCTTATCATGTCATCGAGGGATTCGACGCTTTTTCGTCTATAGTTGCTTTGAAGAAAGACGAAAAGCAAACTTTGATGACATGTCCTAAAATTGAAAGTTTTAGAATTTTGTCCGTCAGATTAATAATCATCGCTCACCTGATGTGGAGACACAAGATGCTGAACATGATCAAGAGAAATCTGGCAAAGTTTTTCTTCGGTAAAACTGTTTGTCCAATGCCAAACTAAAAATTATTTCAATAAATTAACTGTTTCATCCAAAATTAAATTACTTACGAAAGTTGTGAGCAGATTCAAACCAGGAGTTCTGACGTTTTCTCCGTGAATGAGTTCTTGAATTTCAGGTGGCAATCGATTGACAATTTGAATGCAAAGAAATCCTATCAACATCGTCGCAATCATCGCATACCAAACTTCAAACTGAAGTGGCCGAAATAACTTTTCTAAAGGAGTCATCTCCTTTCCTGGAGGCACATAATAGACGACTTCGTTATGCATGATGGTAGATGAAGGAAAGAATTCAGCGTCAGGAAAATAATCAGGAATGTAGCAGAAATGATCGACGTAAGTAGTCATTATTTCTTTAGTAAGTGCAGAGACGCACCATTTGAGATCAGCATTACAAATTTTGTAGAAAATTGTGAAGTTAAACTTTCGGGCAGCAAGTTCAAAAAAGTCGATGTAGTAGCCTGAAGGATGGTTTTCAGTCAAGGCATTCAAATATGCTTCAGGTAATAATCCAGGAATAGGAACTCCGATGATTACTTCGCAGCCATGAAAGTTTTCTGATTTAACAAAGAATGCGTTTGGTTTCCTCCAAATTTGTTTGTCGGAATCGAATGTGTTGATCACTTTTAGTTGGGGAACGTTACATTTTTCTTCCGTGAATTGATAACTTTGAGATAAACTGATTTCTTTTCCATTCTCAATCACAAAGTTCACGTTTTTGTTTGTCACCGAAGTCAAATCGCTTTTGGAAATCTCCTCGAAAGTTGCTCCGTGGCAATAAATCAATGCTTTCTCAGTACTGACGTATTGGAAAATTTTCTTGCCAACAACAAAATTGAAAGTGGAAATCGAATCGAAGGTAAGAAAAATGTTGAAATCACCGGCTTCCAAATTAGTGTCAAAGTGAAATTCCTTCAACTTTGCTGTCATATTTTCACTTGAAATCTTTATGACATCATTTACTATCGATTCTACGTCTCTATTTCGATTTCCAAACATCCAAACACCAAAATTTTTAGAATCTGATGCAAAACTTTGAAAGTGGAAATCGAATCGAAGGTAAGAAAAATGTTGAAATCACCGGCTTCCAAATTAGTGTCAAAGTGAAATTCTTTTAACTTTGCTGTCATATTTTTACTTGAAATCTTTATGACGTCATTCACTATCGATTCTACGTCTCTATTTCGATTTCCAAACATCCAAACACCAAAATTTTTAGAATCTGATGCAAAACTTTTTTCAATGATCCCTGCGCTACCGATTGCAATGTTCGTAGATCTATCGACACCGATTGCATTGTTAGATCCATTCGACGAAGCAACAGCTACGAAAAGTAATAAAAGAACTTTCATCCTGATTCACGTTTTTTTTAACAATTTTCTTTTGGCTCATCACTATTCTATGTCACTGAGTGTTGCTTTCTGACTTCTCTTCCTAATATTTCGATCCTCATAGTTCATACATTTTTTATCGATTCATCAGCATGTAGCACTTCGACCCATATCGACGACATGGTGTCGATGTTATCAAATGTTTACAAAATGTTTACATTCTATTGATTTATTATTTTGTCTTAGACAACAACAAGACGTTGGATTTTTATATATTTTATTTTTTAGATGATTACGTGCAAAACTAAACGGATGTCTGTTTACATATCGATTTGTACGTTGTTAACTTTTTCTTGTTGATCGTAAAAGAATCGATTCAAAATATTTATTTAGCCGCGGTCAAACCTGGTCAAGTTTTGGCACGTTTTGCAAAAGCTTTCTTTGTCATTGATGATTAAGTGTTAGCACCGAAAAATCACCAACCAACTGCTAATGAGAAACTTAAACTTATTATTAATATAAAAGCAGGTAATCCTCTCACAGTACCTTCAGTTTAAAAGTTTACCCTCAAGTGAGATACCAAAAAGAAAAAAGTTTTTAAAAATCATGAAGTTCTTGTATTTGCTCGTTTTGGTCATTGCCTGCATCTTGGGCTTTGCCAGCGCTGACTGCGGTGGAAAAATCTGTGCCAATGACAAGAGAAGTGGAAATCCTCAAAATTTTGCCGATCGTTGCGCAATGGACGCTGAGAATCGCAAAGGTGGACGTAAGTTCTTGCTCAACACAAAAAACGAAGTCTCTCATTTAATTTTTCCTTATTTCAGAATACGAGTATAAACATGACGGCAACTGCTAAGAAGTCATGTCTCGAATCAAAAACCCGATGAAGGAATCAGAATACCGCAAACTGTAATTTGACATAAAAAAGAATTCATCAATAAATTATTCGATTCGAAGCAAATTTAAATCTTTGTAAACTTTCCATCACAGAACTTTCTATCAAACTTCTCGAATTTTGTGTTGACATTGACTGGTCGCTCACAAATATTTACATCAACTATCTTTCAAAATATTTATTTCTTGACCTAAGAATCTTAACGATCAGCGCGGGGCAGTTTTGTATATCTTCCGTTTGTTTTCTGAGTTCCAGTGGAAGAAACAATTTGTTAGGGCCATAGTCAAATGATAACACGTTCATCCAGAATTAGAATATGAAGAAATAAGTTTTGCTTTCGCTAACTCTTCAACCCAATTTCTTGTTTTCGTAAATTTGTTGACGATGGCACGTTGGCATGTGCAAAAGATTTCCACCACTGAATCAAAACAATTTTAAAATTATTTTAATATAAAAACAGAGGATCTATTTGCCAACTCTTCAGTAGTAAGAAGTTTATTCAAAAGTGAAATATCAAAAGCAAAAGTTTCTGAGAATGATGAAGTTCTTTTATTTCATCGCTTTGGTCATTGCGTGCATTTGGGCCTTTGCTGACGCTCAATGCGGTGGCCAAATTTGCGCCAATGACAGAAGAAGTGGAAATCCTCAAAACTTCATAACAGTTTGCGCTATGCAAGAGGAGAATGAACGAGGAGGACGTAAGTTAGACGCAATCAAATGTATTTAAACTTTATTTCATCGCGAGTTTATCGATTTTAGAATACGAGTATAGACATGACGGCAGCTGCTAAGAAGTCAAACTCAAGGGCGATTAAGGAATTGGATCATCATTAATTTAAGTGAAGAATTAAATAATAAAGTTTTTCGTTCAATGCAATTCTAATCATTGTATAAACGGGTCAAACTACTTACAAATTATCTGCAAACTTTCCAAAACAAAATGGCTGTTTCTCTTTAATTTGGTTCGTGGAGCTTATTATTGTTTACATCACTATCAACTCTGCATAAATTAAAAATTGTTTACGAATTTTCACAGGTTTTCTGACTTCCAATGGAAGAAACAAACAATTTTTTAGGAACCACAAGCAAATGATGAATCTTTCATCCACGATTAGAATATGAGAAGAGAAGTTTAGCTTTATTCTCTTCAGACCAAATCAAGTTTTCGTCCACCACAAAATCAACAACAAAATTTAAAATTAGTTTCTTATAAGAGCCTAGGATCTATTCACCACTTCTCCAGTCTTCAAAACTTACTCAAAAGTGAAATATCAAAATCAAAAGTTTCTGAGAAAAATGAAGTTCTTCTATCTCGTCATTTTGGCCATTGCCTGCATCTTGAGCTTTGCTGACGCACTTGCCTGCGGTGGCCCAATTTGTGCCAAAGACAGTAGAAATGGAAAGCTCCAAACCTTCAAAGATTTTTGCGCGATGCTCGACGAGAATAAAAAGCAAGGAAGTAAGTTTGATGCAATTAGAAATTCTTTGTTTATTTCATTTACCTTGTATCGATTTTAGAATACGAGTATAGCCATAGCGGCAACTGTTAGATATCAGAATGAAAACACAAGTTCGATGAAGGAATCTGGTCACAATTAATTTGAATGAAGAATTCGTTAATAAAGTTTTTCGATCAATGCAAACTTTCTATCACAAAGTAGCTGCTTCTCTCTAATCTGATGATGACATAGCTTCTGACTCACAAATATTTAAATCACCAATCACTGACCTAAGAATTTTTACGTTCAAGGCTGAACAAGTTTTTTTCTGATCGATCCAATCTCCTCATAATCTAAAAATAATTTAATATCCAGTGGAAGAGACAAACAAGGGACCCAATTCAAATGATGACACTTTCATCCACGATAAGAATGCAAGAAAAGAAGTTTTGCTGTCGCTGACACTTCTGCCAAATTTCATGTTTTCTTGATTGTGCTGACGTTGGCGCGTGTAAAGTCCACCACAAAACCAACAACAAAATCTAAAATTAGTTCTTTAAAAGGAGAGGATCTTGCTACAAATTCTTCAGTTGTAAGAAGTTCATCCAAAAGTGAAATATCAAAAGTAAAAAGTTTCAGAGAATGAAGTTCTTTTATTTCTTCGTTTTGGTCATTGCCTGCATTTTGGGCTTTGCTGACGCTTACTGCGGTGGTCCAATTTGTGCCAAAGACAGTAGAAATGGAAAGCTCCAAACCTTCAAAGATTTTTGTGCGATGCTCGACGAGAATAAAAAAAGAGGAAGTAAGTTTGATGCAATTAGAAATTCTTTGTTTATTTCATTTACCTTGTATCGATTTTAGAATACGAGTATAGCCATAGCGGCAACTGTTAGATATCAGAATGAAAACACAAGTTCGATGAAGGAATCTGGTCACAATTAATTTGAATGAAGAATTCGTTAATAAAGTTTTTCGATCAATGCAAACTTTCTATCACAAAGTAGCTGCTTCTCTCTAATCTGATGATGACATAGCTTCTGACTCACAAATATTTAAATCACCAATCACTGACCTAAGAATTTTTACGTTCAAGGCTGAACAAGTTTTTTTCTGATCGATCCAATCTCCTCATAATCTAAAAATAATTTAATATCCAGTGGAAGAGACAAACAAGGGACCCAATTCAAATGATGACACTTTCATTCACGATAAGAATGCAAGAAAAGAAGTTTTGCTGTCGCTGACACTTCTGCCAAATTTCATGTTTTCTTGATGTTGCTGACGTTGGCGCGTGTAAAGTCCACCACAAAACCAACAACAAAATCTAAAATTAGTTCTTTAAAAGGAGAGGATCTTGCTACAAATTCTTCAGTTGTAAGAAGTTCATCCAAAAGTGAAATATCAAAATCAAAAATTTCTGAGAAAAATGAAGTTCTTTTATTTCTTCGTTTTGGTCATTGCCTGCATTTTGGGCTTTGCTGACGCTTACTGCGGTGGTCCAATTTGCGCTTATAACCATAAAACTGGAAGTCCAGAAAACTTTGATAGCAATTGTGCATTGAACGTTGAAAATGGTCGAGGTGGACGTGAGTTTGAAAGTGTAAAATAAATTCAAAGTTTATTTCATTTATCTCTTATCGCTTTTAGAATACACGAAGTTGAACAATGGCAACTGCTAATCATTTCGAATCACAAGCTTGATCTGGTCAACACGAATTGTAATTTCGTTCAATCAAGATAAATAAAAATATTCAAATCTCAAACTAGTTTTTTTATCAAATCGATTGGGACCACTTTCTATATCCTTTCAAATGGTGTTCGACAATGAACGATCACAGAGTGTGGCAAAGCAGGAAATGAGGAGATTTTTATTTGATTAAGTTGAGTTCTGTTGAAGAAAAGTTTCTTTTGACTCAGATTCCAACTGAATCAACAACAAACTCTATTCTACATCACTTTACTCGACTGAAACAATAAACTAAGTTTCATATAAAAGGAGAGCATTTTCAAGTCATTTCTTCTGTAACCAAAGTTCAGTTTGAAAAGTTTATCCTCAAGTGAAATATCCAAAAAGTTCCTGAGAATCATGAAGTTCTTCTATTTCTTCGTTTTATTCCTTGCCTGCGTTTTGGGCTTTGCTGACGCTAAGTGCAGTGGTCAAATCTGTGCTAGAGACAGCCGAAGTGGAAATCTACAAAACTTTGGGAGCAACTGCGCAATGGACGCTGAAAATCGTCGAGGTGGACGTAAGTTTGAAAGAATAAAATATTTTCTTTTAAATTATTCTTGAGCTCTTATTGATTTTAGAATACAAGAAGATTCACAACGGCAGCTGCTAATCACAAGCTCGATCTGGTCAACCCAAATTGTAATTTCTTTCAATCATGATGCAAAAATAAAAATAATCAAAATAGCAATTCAATCTTTAATCAAATTCGATTGTGAGAGGTGTGACCAATTTTTTAAATTCATGAATCGATCTACTTGCGAGATATCTACAATCTCTGTGAGATTTTTCTTAAACTGTTGCACTCGCTTGCTTCATAATAAATTATCTCTCTCGCTGATTTTACATTAAGTTGCCATTATTTTATAAAATTTCTGCCATAAATTACATTCGATATGATCCGCATCGAAGAGAACGAAGTAAGTTTGCATTCCGTATCCGCGAGCAAGAGAAATATTATGAGCAAAAGGTGCGAAGCAACAAGTTGTTGTTCGAGCTAAAAATTGGAAGCGATAGAACGTCGGCGCGAGATTAGTTCATCATTCTTATTAATGAGTTGGTTTTACAATGATGAATGCAAATTGCTTCCATTGAAGTCTATTCATCTTCACGTCAGCTGCGACCTGAAGAGAAACGAGAAGAAAATTAATTTATTCACTGATTGCAAGTAACGTCGCCCGTAAATTATCTTTGATGATTGAAAACTGTTCTCTGGTGTTCTTCGACTTCCTCGTGACGATGAAAAGCTCGAGCAAAAAAGAGAAAAGTTGAAACAATTTCCGATGACTATGAGATTTAATTTAAATCTTCAAGTTCAGTCTGAGAAATTGCAATCGATTTAAAGTCTGAGACAATGTGATGAAAGGGACTTGAGATCGAAAGCAAAACCTTCGCTTATCTTAATTTCAGTTAATTAATGAATCTCAACGCGAGGTGTTTTCTTGTTGTTGAGATTCTGCGACAGCAGCAGCAGCAACAGAAGCCAAAGTGGACGAAATTAATGACGTTAATAAAATTTTAAAATTGCTTTGAGCTCTTTCGTTATCGCTTTCAATTCTTGAAACAACACAAAACTTTGCCCCATTTGTAAATAATAAATTAAGATCGCTAGCGTTCGTTAAATGACTGCTCTTACTTGCTTAATTGGCTCAATAAATTAATATTATTTGTCGGATTCTCGAACCTTTGAGTCTCGCAGAGAATTTTCCTTTTCCATTAAACGCAATAAAGATGTTTCTCTTAATTCGCGAAGCTGACGATAGCGATCTTATGATTTCGATCGATTATCTCTTCGCAGTCGTAAATTACAGATTTTTGCGTAATTAGGAATCTCAGCTTTTGCACTCACGTTCGAGTTACGAATGAAGATAAGCTCGAGTCTAAGAATAGAAACGAAATGATTAATTTTGTTTTGAAGAAGTTGTGACGGTGAGAAGCTTTCACGAAAGCTCATTAACTCTCGACACTAAGGAGTCAAGTCCAGAATCTTCATTAGCACGTTTATGTAGCTTGTGCTTCTTATCATAGAATTACTCATAAAACGAGCAACAGATGTTGTTTATAAATGTGAAAGTCGATGATGGACAACTCGCAACCAAATCTAAAATTTCACAATGTCGTTTGGAGTAAATATGTTCTCGTGTGCAGCGGTTATCAAATTCGATGTTCTCATGTTATGCATTTCATATAAATATGAGCAAAGACCGGCAACTCATCAGTCTGCTCGCAGCATCCAGCTAAATATATTTTCTTCGTCGCTCAAAGGATTCTTGAAACGCAATCAAAATGTCGAACTTCAAAGTTGAACTCGTCCACGAGAGTATGATGAACTTCGTTGGTAAGAACATGTTCTACTGCATGGACACCAATGTGATGTACTGGTGTGACATCCTCGGCGGACAAGTCTTCAAGATGGATATGATGAATCACAACACGATGACCATGTTCAAGCTTCTTGGCGAGAAAACCATCAGCTTCTGCGTTCCGATTCACGGAAAGAAAGATCAATTCATTGTTGGCGCTGGCCGTCGTCTCCTTCTCGTCACTTGGGATGGATTCCACACAATGGGACAAATCGTGAAAGTCCTCGTCGAAATCCCCGTCACCGGAGTTCGCATTCATCATTGCAAGGTCGACAAGCAAGGACGCTTGTGGTTCGGAACCATGATCAATGAAGAACAAGGCGATGTCATGGACTACAACAAGCGCATCGGAAGCCTCTACCGCTACACGATGCAAGATGGTTTGGTGATGATGAAAGAGAAGATTGGATTGGGCAATGGCATCACCTGGAACAGCACTTTCACCAAGATGTACTTCGTTGACTCTTACGACACCATGATCTACGAATTCGATTACGATCTTAAGACCGGAACAATGAGTAAGCGAAAATAATTAAATCTCTTTAAAAATCTTTTTAATATTTTAATTTGTTTAGCCAACCAGAAGGTTCTTATTGACCTCACCAGCTACTGCCAGAAGGGAAAGATCTTCCCAGGAGCTATGACCATGGATGTTGATGATCACATCTACGTTTGCATGTTCGGTCTTGGAAAGTTCTTCAAGATTAGCACAAAGACTCACAAAATCGAGCAAGAAATCAAATTGCTGGTTGAACAGCCAACTGGAATCGCTTTCGGTGGCAAACACCTTGACATGCTCTACATCATCTCTTCATGCATGGGACTCCACAAAGAACAAACTTATCCTTCCGGATACATGATGAAGGTCTCAAACGTTGGAACAACTGGCTACCACATGCACAAGTTTGTTATGTAAACTTTGTTCTTTCCAATAATTGAAACGGATCTTTACAAAATGCATGCAATCGAATGTTGATGAGAAATAAAATTCAAACAACATTTATCAATTGAAGTCAATTCTTTTTATTATTTCATCGAAACTCTGAAGTTTGTTTTACAAACGTGGCCGAATTGTTTTCCATTATCTTGAACGAAATTCTGTTTGAAGCTACGTGGAATAAAACAACAGATAACTTGCGTAGTCAAGAGAGTTTTCTCTCTGGCAAAATTTATTTATTTTTTATTTAGAGAAGACTTTCTTTGATTACAGAAATTGCAATACTTTAGATTCAGACTGCATCGCGTAGTTGCTAGAAGCGATCGGTGAAGTCAAATCAAATCAAATGAAACCGGATATTGAGATGAATTCTTAAAGGACTTAGATCTTTTGCGGATTTGATGGCCAGCGCGAACCTAGCAAAATCATCAACAAACTCTTTAAATCTTTGAAGGTGAAAAAAAAAACTTTCCATTAAAATTTTATCAGTTTCGCTTGAGTCAACCTTTACATCCCAGCAATCTCCAAAAAATATTGTTTTCTTTCTTGATATCAGGTGAATTAATTTATTCGCTCATTTACTCACAATCAACCTTTAGCTGCTCTTATCATCGACTTAGCTACATAAACGGTCAGCAACAAAAAAATTGTTTGCAAACAAATAGAAACCGTGAGAAGAAGAAAAAGCCGGTTCGCGTCTAATCGAATGTCTGGAGATTGATAACGAAAATTATTTGGCAACGAAGTTCATCGAACTTTCAAATCGTTTTTTTGTTTTATATCAGGAAACTAACGAAGATTCTTAGTTTATTGCATAGCAACTGAGGTGTCATTTAATTAATTAAAATTTAATGACTTTCAATTAATTTCATAAGACACTTTCATTGCATAATAATATTTTGACACTTCGTTACCTTACAAAGGTTGAAATATTTACGAAGCTGAACACGAGTTACAATTGATAGTCGTGCTCTTATCATTTTGACTTTTCACATGGACAAATCACGTGTACTCTCAAGATTTTCGGTATAAATATCGACGAATTTGCAAAGAATCTTCAGTCTTATTTCTGTGGCTCTAACGACAAGTGACTTTTCAAGGAAATTTCTAACAAACTCAAAACATTTTCAAAATGCATACTACAAAGACAAACTACAAGGTTGAACAGGTCACCGCCTCGACCATGAGCTTGCTCGGAGAAGCTCCTTACTTCGACAAGACCACTGGATTCTTGTTCTGGACTGACATCGTCGGTGGACAAATCTTCCGTTTGGATACCACAACTCACCATTTGTACACTGCAAAGATCCTTGGAGAGACTTACATTTCGTTCATTATTCCAGTAGAAGGAACCGCCAACCATTTCATTGTTGGTGCTGGCAAACGCCTTCTTCTCATTAACTGGGATGGAGTTCACACAATGGCTCAAATCATTCGCATTCTCACTGAACTTCCTTTCGATGGAGTCCGCTTCAACGATGCCACCACTGACAGCTTCGGCCGTCTCTACCTCGGAACAATGATCAGCGAGGAGACTGGAACCTGCTTCGATTTGACCAAGCGCGTTGGATCCTTGTACCGTTTCACAATGGATGAAGGTTTAGTCGAACTTAAGACCAAGGTTGGACTTTCCAATGGACTCGTCATTGACGAGAAGAAAAACACTCTCTTCTTCGTTGACTCTTATGACTTGAACATCAAGCAATATCACTTCGATGTCAAGACCGGAACCATCACCAACGAGAAGATTCTTACTGACATCACCACTTATGGAACAGTCAAGACTAACGTTCCTGATGGTTTGACCATTGACACTGAAGGACATCTTTATGTCGCCATGTTCGGAGGCAGCAAGATCCTCAAGATCAACACCACGTAAGTTCTTTAAGAGATTTTGAATTTCCTGAAATGAAACTAAATTTATTGATTTAACAGAACTGGAAAAGTTATCGACACCATCACTCTCCCAGTCACTCAAGTCACTTCAATGACTTTCGGAGGAAAGACTTTGGACACAATGTTCGTCACCACTGCCGGCATGGACTACACCGGAACTCAGACTTATCCATCTGGATATCTCTTCAAGGTTACTGGCTTGGGCACAACTGGATTGGAAACACCCAAATTCATGACTGTTTAAAAAGGTTACTCGAAAATCGAAAGGGAAAATTTAATTTAATAAAAATTCAACTTCGAAATGTTTTCTGAAATTTAAACTTTTCTTTACTTTCTTCGTTTGTCATTGGCGAGGAGCAGTTAACAAAATTTGAATCGAGCATCAACGAAATTTCATTTAAAAATGTGATTACAGCTGATAACTTATTTTGAAGCTTCTTGAAATTTCTTTAGAATTGTTCTCTTCGACCGCGAACGAACAATTGCGCAGTTCTCGACATCAAACTATCTTTACGAGCTTAATGAATTCATATTTCTTATCAGGAACGTCTGAATGTTGCAGGAACAATGTGAACGGCACAATATGCTTATCAGCCCAAAGCAATAAATTCATGCAAATTCTCCTCCGCAACAACAATGAGACAATAAAGTCATAAATGCAAGATGCAAAGAGGGAGAGAGCAGCAGAGAGTTAAATGGGGATTTGCATAAAATGCGTGACTAATAAATTCGTTCCTTTGGAAAGAGATTTTTATGAAAGGAAATTAATAACTTAATAAAGATGCTTAAAGACTCATTTGTTTCCATTTTTCAACGTCTTCCGAGTCTCTTTATCTCGTCGTCTCCTCGTTTGGACGCAGTGAGGAGAAACAGGTTGAAGATTAATTAATGTTGAGAATGAAGAAGACAAAACGCAAATAAGTCAAGCATCATAATCGGAAGGAAGGAGAGACGGAGTCGGTAACCAATTAAACATCTGTTGCCTGTCATCATTAACGATCGAACGCCAAATCGATTAAACACGAAACTGTGAGACATCGTAGTTTAAGAAACGTTGTCCAAACGAGTTGAGATGACCATTATTAATTTAAAGAAACGTAAAACTGTCTCGCAGGCTTCTCATTAATTATTATGTGGCAACTGAGGAAGCTTTCTTGGAAAATTAACATATTAACCGACTAGTTTGACTGCTAATTACAAGGAAAGAACTCTGAGTCTTTCTCTTTACATTAACGCGCCATGCTTCCGATTCTCGGCCACGCAACACTTGAAATTGATCTTCGTCATGAATGAGATGAAAAGGAAAACCTCAAGACCGGATGCTTTGCCGTTGAACGAAAGAATTCCTCGACGAAAAAAAAAAAACGAGAAGTTGGAGGCAGAACTCGTAAATTATCGTTCGCTGTGCTTTTGATATCTTCGAGCAGTCAACTGAAAGGTGTGTGCTGGCACTAAAATGCGACTTTAAAGTGTTGCACAATTGCTGCGCGATTAATTAAATAACAATAAAGCTTGAGATTCGCATGAGACGCGACGAAATCGTTGTGTGAGTTCTCAGTCGCAGCAGACAAGCGTAAACCTAATTAATTAATCTGTTGGAGCTTCAAGAGCATTTTTAATGAGTTTTATTTTCTCGAGACGCCTCCATTGATGTTTCTCGCTCTTCTCATTGTACTCACGATCCGAGGACAATCGCTCAGCACTTTCACATCGCCATAAAAAAATTCTTTTTATTGCAGACGAGAAAATATTTTATTTTCATTTTACAACTCTTCAATTTTTATTAAATTCAGGAATTTTAAACTTCAACTTCACAATGTGACTTTGTGAATGAAAAAGTATTTAATGATATGAAAGATTACAATTATTTAATCTAAATTGAATTTAGTAAATTCAAAATAGAATTGATCTTCAACTGATTAAGTTAGAAGTCTAATCTGATCAGAAGTTCTGTGATTTTTTTCATCCTGGAAACAAATATCAAACCTGAGTTGATCGAGATTGAGTTCATAAATCATCGCAAAACCAAAATTGTTTTCAAAATAAAATTTGATATCCTCGATTTGTCGCGTCACTTTGTTGAATAATTTGAATTATGTTAATTTGAATGTGATCGAGAAACGATCAGTGAAATTTAAAAGTCTCTTTGGCGCAGAGGAAAGCGCTTCTGACTCCTAATCAGAAGGTCGCGGGTTCGAATCCCGCAAGAGATAATTTCTTTTTCCAAAAATTTCTTTAGAAAAATGTTTAAAACTGAAAAGTTGTCTTTTCTTTCTTAAACCTGTGATTCAAATAGAAAATAATCAATTCCATTTGCCGTTAAACTCAAAAGTTCAAACTTCCCGCCAAACAAATTGAAAACGCGCTTACAAGTTGAGAACAAACCAAGCCAAATTTTTCTAAAAGCTAAAAGAAACGTAATTAAACAAAATGAATAAGGAACACGACATTCAATTGCAAGATCTGCCGGATGAGATCTTGTTAAAAGTTTTTGAGGAACTGGACAAGTCTTCTTTATTAAACTCTACACTTGTTTGCAAAAGGTAAAAATTTTTGTTTCCTGTTTTGTCTGTTCTACAAATTTATGTTTTACTTTCAGATGGAACGAAATCATAGGACAGAGCTCTGCCACAATGAAGAAGTTTGAAATTGATATGAGATCAATTCATGAGGGCTGGGATCAAGTTTTGCAAAAATCTGATTGCTTCACTCGTAAATGTCACTCGATCAAGATCGCTCGTATCAACGATTGGAATGAGAACATGATGAAAGTAATGGACCGACATGCCTCCGAATTTAAAAGTGTTGCACTTAGTTATGACATAATTACGAAAGAAGATTTTGGACGCATCAGACAAATGTTTGCTTCGATGACAAAACTCGAGACTTTGAAGATCGAATGTGCATTCATTAAAGGTAAATCACATGCTGATCTCATCAAGAGCATCGTACCGCAAAATCTCAAAAACCTGAAGTCTGTGGTCGTAATCAATGGCGACTGTGAAGTAAGTTTTGCTACTTTAAATGTTTTCCAGATTCTTCATTGAAAGATTTATTTCAGATTCTGAAGTTCATCGAAACAACGCAGCTGACGAGCTTAAAAATTCTCATTCCACATC
This sequence comes from Smittia aterrima, assembly GCA_033063855.1. NCBI lineage: Eukaryota > Metazoa > Arthropoda > Insecta > Diptera > Chironomidae > Smittia > Smittia aterrima. The sequence continues at coordinate 6,294,510 of CP093829.1, forward strand.
AATTTGATTTTTCTGACTTCTTAATCGATTTTCTTGCCGGACAGAAACATTTGAAGGAGCTCGCAATTCGAAAGGGTGGCGAAAACAAGAACGTCGACTTGGAGAAGTTTAAATCCATTAATTTTCCACTCAAGAAACTCTCGATTCAGAAGCAAAATTTCCCGTTGTTCGGTTCAGAAGAGAACTTGTTACTTTTCTTGAATAAGTTTGTTAACACTTTGGAGGAGTTTGAAATATATTTTTCGTTCCCACCCTCAGTGTACGAGATGATCTTCAAGAAGTTTCGCAATCTTAAAACATTAAGAATTGCTATCGATGGCGCACCAAAAGAAGAAAAGTTCTACCAAAAGCTTCGTCCGAATTATTCTGTTCGAAAGCTGACAGTTTTTGGCTTCAATGATATCTTACTAAAGCCGCTCCAAGGATTTATTGGCAATCTGCCAAATGTCAAAACTCTGGTTCTTCACGGTCGAGAGCTTTCAAAAGAGCTGATGTTCATCTCAAACAATCTAAAACAGCTCAATAATCTGCAAATCTATAACATTTCTGCTAAACTTTTCGTCGGAGTTCACATTCCTAGCTTGAAATCGTTAACAATCTGGAAACTCTCTTTCATCAAGTCACAAGATTGGAAGACAATTGTCGGAGCATTGCCGAACATCGAAGTTTTCAAAGTTTTGGAATTTGTTGGTGAGAAAGTTTTGAAGGAAGAAAATATCGACATAATAACGAACGGATGGCCTCAACTCAAACATGTTGTGCTTGGAAGAGAATTCGAGGCTTTAAAGCGAGTCTTTGATGCGTTATTGTTTAATTGCCACTTCTTGAAAACTGTCGAAATCAGTGAGACTTCATTCAAGCCAAACTCTAAGAAGAAAGAAATCTTGCGCGATTTTAAACGAGATGGTCTTCGTTTCATAATTCATTCCAATGACGATTTCTTCAACTTCAAGGAATTTTCTATTGGCTTGTGACATTTGAAATATCAAGGGACATGCCGAGCCGGTTGAAGAATTTATATCGAAGGTAAAAGAAGAACTCTTCATATTTTCTTAGATATTTTTTTAATGTATAAGAGCGAGATAAGCTTATTTAAATTTCAAAACTGTAAATAAACTCTACATGCGACAACATTTCCCGCTTTTATATTTGAAACTTTCCTTTGCTTACAGCTCTTTTATTTTATCTCTCTATCCAATAACTGATTAAGTTAGAAGTCTAATCTCCAAACTTCACAATGTGACTTTTTTTCATCCTGGAAACAAATATCAAACCTGAGTTGATCGAGATTGAGTTCATAAATCATCGCAAAACCAAAATTGTTTTCATAATTAAATTTGATATTCTCGATTTGTCGCGTCACTTTGTTCAGTGATTCGAATTATTTTATTTTGAATGTGATCGAGAAACGATCAGTGAAATTTAAAAATCTCTTTGGCGCAGAGGAAAGCGCTTCTGACTCCTAATCAGAAGGTCGCGAGTTCGAATACCGCAAGAGGTAACTTCTTTTTCCAAAAATTTCTTTAGAAAAATGTTTAAAACTGAAAAGTTCTCTTTTCTTTCTTAAATCTGTCGATTCAAATGGAAAATATTTAATTCGTTAAGCATTGCCGTTAAATTCAACCTTTCCGCCAAACAAATAAAAAACGCGCTTACAAGTTGAGAACAAACCAAACGAGAAATCCTTCAAAAAGTTAGAAGGAACATAGGAACCTATTTAATTGAAATGAACAAGTTGAGAACAAACCAAACGAAAAGCTAAAAGAAACGTAATTAATTGAAATGAACAAGAAACAAGACTTTCAGTTGAAAGATTTGCCGGACGAGATCTGGTTAAGAGTTTTTGAGAAACTGGACCAGCCTGATTTATTGAGATCTACACTCGTTTGCAAAAGGTAAAATTTTTGGTTCACAATTTGCCATTTTACAAATTTATGTTTTACTTTTAGATTTAACGAAATCATAGGACAGAGCTCTGCCATCATGGAGAAGTTTGTAATTGTTATGAGAGATCGCTGGGATAAAGTTTTGCAGAAATCTGAAGGCTTCACTCGTAAATGTCGCTGGATCAAGATCGCTCGGAACTACGATTGGAATGAGAACATGTCGAAAGTGATGGACCGACACGCCTCCGATTTAAAACGTCTTTTTGTTACTCATGGATTAATTTGGGAGGAAGATTTTGGACGCGTCAGCCAAATGTTTGCTTCGATGACAAAACTCGAGACTTTGAAAATCGAGCGCGTGCACATTGAAGAAAAAGGAAATGTTGATTTAAAGAGCATCGTACCGATTAATCTCAATAGCTTGAAGTCTGTAGTCGTAATCAATGGCGACTGTGAAGTAAGTTTTGCTACTTTAAATGTTTTCCAGATTCTTCATTGAAAGATTTTTTTCAGGTTCTGAAGTTCATCGAAACAACTCAGCTGACGAGCTTTAAAATCGAATTCCTTGAACGTTTTGATTTTTCTGACTTCTTAATCGATTTTCTTGCCGGACAGAAACATTTGGAGGAGCTCGCAATTCGAAATGGTGGCGAAAACAAGAACGTCGACTTGGAGAAGCTGAAATGCATCAATTTTCCACTCAAGAAACTATCGATTGACAAGGAAAATTTCATGTTGTTCGGTTCAGAATACAATTTATTACTCTTTTTGAATAAGTTTGTTAACACTTTGGAGGAATTTGAAATATTCCGTTCGTTCCCACCCTCAGTGTACGAGATGATCTTCAAGAAGTTTCGCAATCTTAAAACATTAAGAATTGCTATCGATGGCGCACCAAAAGAAGAAAAGTTCTACCAAAAGCTCCGTCCGAATTATTCTGTTCGAAAGCTGACAGTTTTTGGCTTCAATGATATCTTACTAAAGCCGCTCCAAGGATTCATTGGAAATCTACCAAATGTCAAAACTTTGGTTCTTCACAGTCGAGAGCTTTCAAAAGAGCTGATGTTGTTCATCTCAAACAATCTGAAACAGCTCAATAATCTGCAAATTGCAAACATTTCTGCTGAACTGTTTGAAGGAGTTCACATCCTAAGCTTGAAGTCGATAACCATCAAGAATATCTCTTTCATCAAGCCAAAAGATTGGAAGACAATTGTCGGAGCCTTACCGAACATCGAAATTTTCAAAGTTTTCTGTTTTGATGACAAGAGAGTTTTAAATGAAGAAAATATCAACATAATAACGAACGGATGGCTTCAACTTAAACATGTTGCGCTTGGAAGAGAATTTGAGGCTTTAAAGCGAGTCTTTGATGCGTTATTGTTTAATTGCCACTTCTTGAAAACGGTCGAAATCAGTGAGACTTCATTCAAGCCAAACTCTAAGAAGAAAGAAATCTTGCGCGATTTTAAACGAGATGGTCTACGTTTCATAATTCATCCTAATGACAAACTCCTATTTAGATCGTCTAGCTTTAATGAGATTTTGTCTTGTAGCTTGTGGGAAGAAAATTTGAAGTCCATTGAAGATTCCGATTGCGATAGCTATTTCCCATTATTCGATTTCGAAGCAATATTAGAAGAAATTGATATACAAGCTTGGACAGGAAATTTTAAATCTATTTGTGTAGTTTTGTGATGTATGAAATACTTTAACTAGATCAAAACTTTAAATAAATTCTACATGCGACAACATTTCCCGCTTTTATTTTTGAAACTTTTCTGCTTATAGCTCCTTTATTTTATCTCTCTATCCAATAACTGATTAAGTTAGAAGTCTAATCTCCAAACTTCACAATGTGACTTTTTTCATCCTGGGAACGAATATCAAACCTGAGTTGATCGAGATTGAGTTCAGAAATCATAGCAAAACCAAAATTTCTTTAGAAAAATGTTTAAAATGTTGTTGTTTTTTAGTTGTCACAATGGTTTTCAAATGCTCCTTGTCTTCAATTATAATTATATAATTATAAAACATTTAAAATTTCGGTTGGGAAAAATAACAATCGGAAAGCTTTCAACCCAGGGCTTTTTCCCCTCAATGAAAATGTTTGAGGGCAATCGACCCTCACAAGAAATTCACTTACCTTCGGGTCCAACAACAACAAGAGGAAAAATCCGAACAAATTTCGTTTGAGGGCAATCGTCCCTCAAACAATACAAACCAGGGAAATTTCCCCTCATAAAAAATGTTTGAGGGAAACCTTCCCTCAAACAACTGGAAAAGCAACAACAAAAAAACCTTCGCCTAACACGCTTGGCCAATCTAGGTCTATTGTTATCTATGTTAAAACTGAACATGAAAAGTTTTCTTTTCTTTCTTAAATCTGTGATTCAAATGGAAAATAATTAATTCGTTAAGCATTTGCCGTTAAATTCAAAAGTTTAAACTTCCCGCCAAACAAATTGAAAACGCGCTTACAAGTTGAGAACAAACCAAACGAGAAATCCTTCAAAAAGTTAAAAGGAACGTAGGAACTTAATTAAACAAAATGAATAAAGAACAAGACATTCAATTGAAATATTTGCCGGACGAGATCTTGTTAAGAGTCTTTGAGGAACTAGACCAGTCTGATTTACTGAGCTCTACTCTCGTTTGCAAAAGGTGAAATTTTTCTTTTCCTTTTTTTTCTTTGTTTTACAAATTTATGTTTTATTTCAGATGGAACGAAATTATAGGACACAGCTCTGCCACAATGAAGAAGTTTAGAATTGTTATGAAAAACAGCTGGGATCAGGTTTTGCAGAAATCTGATGGCTTCACTCGTAAATGTCACACGGTCAGGATCGATTGGAACTTCGATTGGAATGAGAATATGCTGAAAGTAATGGACCGACATGCCTCAGAATTTAAAAGTATTGAATTTAGATTCGGCTTAATTAGGAAAGAAGATTTTAGACATGTCAGTCAAATGTTTGCTTCGATGACAAAATTAAAGACTTTAAACGCAACTTTGAACCTTAAAGAACAAGAAAATGTTGAGAGCATCGTTCCGCACAATCTCAAAAGCTTGAAGTCTGTCATAATCTTAGGCCACTGTGAAGTAAGTTTTGCTACTTTAAATGTTTTCCAGGTTTTACATTGAAAGATTTATTTCAGGTTCTGAAGTTCATCGAAACAACGCAGCTGACGAGCCTAAAAGTCATTTTACCTGAAGATTTTGATTTTTCTGACTTCTTGATCGATTTTCTTGCCGGACAGAAACATTTAAAGGAGCTTGCAATTCGAAATGGTGGCGAAAACAAGAACGTCGATTTGGAGAAGCTGAAATCTATTAATTTTCCACTCAAGAAACTCTCGATTGACAAGACAAACTTTCCGTTGTTCGGTTCAGAAGAAAACTTGTTAATCTTCTTGAATAAGTTTGTCGACACGTTAGAGGAGTTTGAAATATTCCGTTCGTTCCCATCCTCAGTGTACGAGATGATCTTCAAGAAGTTTCGCAATCTTAAAACATTGAACGTCGCTATCAATGGCGCACCAAAAGAAGAAATGTTCTACCAAAAGCTCCGTCCGAATTATTCTGTTCAAAAGCTGACAGCTTTTGACTACGAAGATATTTTATTGAAGCCGCTCCAAGGATTTATTGGCAATCTGCCAAATGTCAAAACTTTGGTTTTTCAAAATCAAGAGCTTTCAAAAGAGCTGATGTTGTTCATCTCCAACAATCTGAAACAACTGAATAATCTAAAAATCATAAACATTTCTGCTGAACTGTTCGACGGAGTTCATATTCTAAGCTTGAAATCGTTAACCATCAAGAACCTCTCTTTCATCAAACCACAAGATTGGAAGACAATTGTCGGAGCATTGCCGAACATCGAAATTTTCAAAGTTTTGGTATTTGTTGACGAGAAAGTTTTGAATGGAAAGAACATCAACATAATAACGAACGGATGGCCTCAGCTCAAACATGTTGTGCTTGGAAAAGGATTTGAGGCAATAAAGGGAGTCTTTGATTCGTTTCTGTGTAACTGCCGCTACTTGAAAACGGTCGAAATCAGTGAGACTTCATTCAAGCCAAACTCAAAGAAGAAAGAAATATTGCGCGATTTTAAACGAGATGGTCTTCGTTTCATAATTCATTCTAATGATGATCTCCTTAACTACGATGAGGATTTTTCTCGTGGCTTGTGGCGGGGACACTTGATGTTCAATGGAGGTACCGATTGCGGCTTAGAAGATTTTCTTAATTATCTAGATAATAATAGGTAAAGCATTTTCATGCTTACACTTCAATTTTTAAGACTGTTAATATTTTTTCAATGTATAAGAGCTCGATAAGCTTATATTTCAAAACTTTAAATAAACGCTACATGCGACAACATTTCCCGCTTTTATATTTGAAACTTTTCTGCTTACTTAGGCCTTTATTTTATCGTTCTATACATTTATAAAAAAAAATATTATTTGGTATGATTGAAACCTAACATCTACCTTCTCGTACTTTGTACCATTCTGCGAACAAAACTAATCATTTAGAAGAAAAAAACAGAATTATGAAAACTTACTTCCTTCAACTAAATTTTGTTCCCACATAGAATCTTCTGACCAGAAGGTTCTATATGCTCCAGTGACAAAGTCCCTGGCACAAATGAGAGCGCTGATTGATTGAGCGACACCCAAGATGACAACGACGACTGCGATTATATTGAGGAACTTCATGATTTTGCTTTTTAGTTGATTGATTGACGGATTCAAATTGAACTGATAATTTTCATTGAAATTTATGAACTTTTATAGCGAATTTCGTTTATTGCGAAAAATCCAGGGAACTTCCAGAGAGAAAAGTTTTCGAATATTTTTTGCGGTGTGAATAGTAATTTTATTAGACAGATTTAAGAAAGAAAAGAGAACTTGTCAGCTTTAAACATTTTCCTTAAGAAATTTTTGGAAAAAGAAATTATCTCTTGCGGGATTCGAACCCGCGACCTTCTGATTAGGAGTCAGAAGCGCTTTCCTCTGCGCCAAAGAGACTTTTAAATTTCACTGATCGTTTCTCGATCACATTCAAATTAAAATTTAAATAATTTGAACAAAGTGACGCGACAAAACGAGGATATCATATTTTATTTTGAAAACAATTTTGGCTTTGCGATGACTTATGAACTCAATATCGATCAACTCAGGTTTGATATTCGTTCCCAGGATGAAAAAAAAGTCACATTGTGACTATTTTTAAAATGAAATCTAATTGCGATGTAGATTCTAATTGATTATCACGTTTTGTGATTTAGTTTTAAAAACTTCTTTTCAAAATTCATTTTTGTTGCGGACATAAATTCAACTCCAACTCAGTCACTTCCCTAAACAAATTTACCTCTACAAGATCGACAAGATTAGGGCATGAAAACAATAATTTCGACAGCAAACTGAGGTTCTCGAAGCAAACGAGAATGAATGGGGGAGAACAAGGAGAAATCTTTTCGACGGCTTCACTGAGACACGAAGGAATGTTTCAGGTTTTCATTCTCGAAGCGCGTCTCACTTCAGTGATTTTCCCAAGTCTCAACGTTTTTTTTTCTCCTCCTATACTGCCAGGTGGAAGGTTTTTGATCTTTCACAGAATTTTTTTTCGCTTTAATAAAGAACACGAAACTACAATTGGAAGTTAAAAGAGCTCTCGAATTCACCTTTGGTGATTCTTGACTTTAATCGCTTCGTAAAGGCCAATTAATGCGCAAAGGAGTCGTGGCCAAGCAACAATTAAGAAACATAAAATTTAAAATTCTAATTGAGCAAAGCTAAAGTATCCTCTTCACGAACCTAAGCAAATCATAATTCGTTGCGTTGAAAATAATCTGAACGTTGAACTGTCGATGTTCATCATCCGGAAACTTCTAGTTTCGTTCAACGACAAATTTTAATTTTAACTCTTGTCGAAGATAACACGAATGACTCTTATCAGCGATTTAAAGAGTTCAACGAACGAATCGAGCAGACACGAACAAAAACGATTTCTCAATTTAAATTTCATTGGAAACAATTGTCAGTTCGTAGTCAAACTTTAATCGAGTTCAACTGCATCGGGTTGCATCGATGATTCAGATTCAAACTGTGACAAAAATGTGCTGACCGATTGGCTAAGTCGAAAAAGTTTCGCGAATTGCTTGGAATGATTCAAAGTGCTGAATTAGTTCTCTTGATTGGCGTCGTTTCGTGTAGCATGGCAGGCAATTTCGTTGATTACTTAAGCAAAAACAATAAACCATTTGTAGTGAACCGATTCAGCGATGATCTCATCGGAAGCAGTGAGAACTCTGACGATGATCGCTTTATATTCGCAACAATGAGGTGCTAATTAATTGCGGAGCAGAACTGTTTTACGACGCTCATTTTATTTGATTTCTTTTAGTCTTCCAAACGACTCGAAGCTAATGCCGACAATGGGAAATGGACACATCGGCTTCACGGTTTTCTCTGATGACGTTTACATGAATGGTCTTTACAATGGACGTAAAGGTCTCAGCCACCGAGCGAGAATACCAAACTTTATTAACATTCAACTCGCTGATTGTTTGGCGAATAACTGCAAATTCTCTCTGAATGTGAAGCGCGGTTACTTCATGACTGAGCTCGTCGTTGAAAATCAATTTATTGCGAGGCATTTGCTTTATGTGCATCGATTGCATAATCGTGCTCTAATCAATCAAATCTACATTCAACGATTGGGGTCGAGAGGTGAGACTCTAGGCCCGCGGTAGCTGATTACCGTCATTACTTCGCTTGCACATATTTTCTCGTTTTGTTATGCAAATCCGCTGTGGACGATGATTAGAATTCATGGGAAAATGAACACGACCAGCGAGTCGGATTAATTTTTATGACAAATTTAATTTTATCATCGTCCGATGGTTTATTTCATTGCACTTTCACTTCTCCCCGACTCGCTTCGGCGTCTTCAAGCGTGACCAGTATGCACACACAGGAAGCGAGTGAGAATTCTCTAATTAATTTTAATCAAATTCACCCCAAGATGCACTTGTTGTGCGAGTCTCTTCGCTCCTCGGTAATTTAAAAGCCTCATTGCATGTTCAGCTTCTCTCACTGCCTAAGAACATCATTAACCGAAAATATTTTGATGGAAGGAATCGAGTTCGTTTGGGTAATTATGTGGGAAAGGTGGAATTGAAATGGAACGTTCGACTTCGTTTGCCGTTTATTCAAATTTCTCTCAAATTCCATTGAGTTGAAGAAGCGAGAGATAATGCCCGTCAATAACTTCAATAACATTTTCTGTTCTCAGACTCGAGGGCATTTTAGTTTCTTTTCTGTAATCGACATTTAAATCCTGCAACCGTTTAAACATTTTGGGGTTTCTTAAGAAGTTTCGTCTTTAAAAATCTCAAAGAGAAATTCACATTTCATTGACAGAAAGAACGAATCTCCCTGCAAAGAAGAATTCTCAGTCTCTTTCATCTCCTCATTCCAGATGATATTAATTTGAAATTACAACGAAATCCCGGAAACGATGAAGCAACAACAAAGGCGCAAAGCAAAGATTCATCGAGTGAAAGCAATAATTTAAGCAACAATGAGCCGAACAATAAAAATTCCCAATCGACACCGCACACCATCGAGAAAGATGATCTGATTTTCACTAAGAACGAAACAATTGATTTCGATGGTGGCCGACTTTATCTGCGCTGCGGTCGTATAAAGGAATCGGAGAATGGTGGAAACGAGCGAAATGAGCTTGAATTTAACGAGCGGGAAGAAGCAACTGGAGAGGAACCGACTCAGCAAGAAGAAGACGTTTGTGTTTTATGGAATCATGTTCCAGAAGAAATCACACTCCACCGAACGGCATCCTCAATTTCTTATAAATTTGTTATGGCTGTTGATACACAAGAGGCTCATGTCAGGCAGGAAATGATGGATGGTAATGAGAACTTTACATGATTCACTCTCCGGTGGTCAGGAGTGCTCAACTTTGACAAAGAAATTTTAATGATTTCTTGATCACTTTCTGATCAACAAAAGAGTTCAACTTTCTCGTCGTTGAACCTTTCTAGAGCTTCATCTTAATTATTCAACGATTTCTTTAGATTCGATCTCTAATCCTTAATTCATTTCTATTCTCAGTTCTTCGGATCAGCGACGATGACCTTCTTGCAAGCCACATCAAAGAGTGGGATAAGTTCTGGAGCGATTTGCAAATTGAAATTGATGGTGATGATGAATTGGTGAAGAAATTTTTCCTTTGAAACATCCGCGGACGATTGCGGTTGGACAATAATTTCTCATTTGCTTTTGCAGTTCCGAGCGATAATTTCCAGCGTGTTTTACATTGCATCAAGTTTGCCATCAGTGAACTCGAATATACCGCAACATCCTTTCTTTGGTCTAAGCCCAACGGGACTGGGACGAGGCGGAAGTGACTTGAGCGATTATGAGGGTCACAACTTCTGGGATACTGAGATCTTTATGTTGCCTCCTGTTGCATTGATCCATCCGGGCTGGGGGAAAGAACTTCTGCACTATCGATTTATGATGTTGAATGCAGCGAAAGATAATGCCAACGCCAGTGGCTATCAAGGCGCAAGGTAATCGATGAGAAAGTAGCGAGATCGTGCTCATTCATTCAATCCAATCAAGAGCGAATCGATTTGTTTGTTTTCTTAAAGGTTTCCATGGGAAAGCGCAGCAACAGGAATCGAAACAATCCAACCAGGCTACGAGTACATTGCTCAGTATCAACAACACATCAGTGGCGATATCAGCTTCGGACTTCGTTATTATTTGTCACTAACTCACGATCTCAATTTCATGAGAACTGAGGGGCTCGAATTAGCGACAGAGATCGCAAAGTTTTGGGAAAGTCGCGTGACCTTCAACGACACAACTGAACTCTACGACATCAATCACGTGATGGGACCGGACGAAGATCACTACGATGTCAATAACAATGTCTACACAAACATCATTGCCAAATACGCTCTGCAGTTCGCATCGTGAGTTTTCACTCGAACAATAGTCTTAGAAATTAACTGACTTCTCCAACGAACGAGCCAATCTAACATCATAATTTTCCCTTCCCTTCCAAGCACCGAAAATTACCATCGCGTTTAAGCGAGGCAAAACGAATCTTTTTCCCCGAACAATAGAAGTTCGAGAGATTCATGTGAAAATGTTGACACTCGACAATTTGTCGTGTCGCTGTCGCGGTTTGCTCTCTTGCTGTGTCAGGCCAAGCGTCTTATGTTTGTTAAACACGAAAATCGACTAGAGATGTTGTTTTTGAAAAATGGTAAAATAATATTAAATAATTGCTATAATTTGCCTTTTCGGCTCGGAGAGAACGAGTTAATGGCTTGTTGGATAGATGGAACTAGCAATTGTCAATTGAAATGGCAGAGTGATATCTTCGTTCGTTTGCCTTGCTATGACCGAGGTTTTCTCATGATATTTTTATCTTTCGAGTGCCTGGAACGATTACGTGACGTTCTCGTTGTAAAAAATGTTTTCATTTAGATTCGTTGAGCAGCTCTTTGGATCGAATGAGTCGCGAGGTAGATGGGAAGATATCGCGGAGAAGATCAAAGTTCTCTACGATCCAATGTTAGATTATCATCCGCAATATGAGGGATATGAAGCTGGGATGGAGATCAAGCAAGCTGACACTGTTCTCGTTGGTTATCCGTTGATGTTCCCGATGAATCTGTCGACACGACAAAATGATTTGAAGCTCTACGGTAACGCGACAAGAAGCGATGGACCCGCCATGACCTTCTCCATGTACGCTATCAATTATCTTGACGTTAATGATGAGCCCAAGGCGAACGATATGCTAAAGAAAAGTTTCGAGCCTCACGTGCGACGACCGTTTAACGTTTGGAGCGAAGTAGTCGAAGGCGAAGATGGCGCAACGAATTTCATCACGGGAGCTGGCGGATTCCTGCAGACAATCTTCAATGGATTTCTTGGAATCCGATTAAACTTGAAGAATCTTGAGATAAGAAATCCGAGATTGCCAGAGACTTGTGAGAGAATTCTTGTTCGTGGGCTTTCTTATCTCAATTCAAAGTTCGAGCTAAAACTAACAAAGAGCGGAATTGTTTTGACCTTCAATATTTTGAATGATAAGCTGACTTTGAAGTTGGATGACCGAGAAATAATTTCGATTGAAGAAAACGTTAATTGTAAGTCGAAATAGATTCAAAATCTTTCTTTGATTTAAAAACATTTTCTTCAGACAACATCACAAACGTTGAAGTTTCATCGATTTCGTCACCTTCGTGGATTGAGCTTTGCGACGAAAGGAATTTGAAACGAAAAAGCTTTGGATAAACTTTTCTTTATCTATTCTAATAAAAATTGATTACAAAGCTTTACAATTTGTTTGCATTCCTCTCCAACTTCAAGTAAATGACACCTCTCGGTTTCTCCAAAGGCAAATAAACAGTTTCTTCTTCTTTGGAAGTAACGAGAGTGTTGAACTTTGAGAAATCAAAGTTGACGTAGTGAACGTTCGGGAAAGTCATCGAAACCCAGTTAATTGCTTTGACTTGATCCATGGCATCCTTCTCAGCGAGATAGAGCGTGTGTTGAACGCTTGGCGATGGAATTCCCTTGTCGAGATCTCCAGCAAAGTTGCGGAGAATGCAATGCTTCACCAACTCCCACGCCTTGTCGTAATCGACTCTCGGATCCTTGCAATATTGCCAACTGCAGTCGACGACAGTGCTGATGGATAAACAAAAGCTCAAAGTTCAACCTCAACAACTCATTCTCATTCATACCTGAAAAGTCGATCGTCAGTATCCGGCAACGTGCGATAAGCGTCGCTGACAAAGTTGATGAACGAACTCTGCGTCGTCTTGAGAACTCTCATTCCTCTGATTCCACTGATTACCGTCGGATGAGTCTCTGCATAGAAAACAAGATTTTTCTTTAGTTGTCGCTATTCCCTCGTCTTTCGACTTACCGCCTCGATTCAACGTCACAGTTGCGATGCGATTGCAGATCGGAGTAAAAATGAATGCGTGATTGTGAAGCTTCTGGCAATTGGCAATCTCGCCGTAAGATACGCGATTCCACATGATTTCTTCAACGCTAACAACAGCCTTCGTAACATGATTATAAGTTGATAAGAAATGATTGCATAACAAGACGGCAAAATCTTCTGGAGACTTCACGCCATATTTCTTCGCAAGAACGTAAACGGTGTTCTTCTGAGAATCAGTGGCGATGATGTCGGAGTTGTCGCCTTTCAAATAATCCTTGTCACTCGTCAATGTAAGTCTCGTTGAGACTTCGAGCTCCTTTACACTGTGCACTGGCCCTGATTGACAAGAAAACTTAATTTTTTCACTTCAAACTTCTTGAAAGAATTTTTACCATTTCTTGTAACGTGAAGGACTTTGATTCCTTCTTTGCCATAAGAACGATCATCTAATGAGAACTTTGGCTCAACAGTCGTGACTTTAAATTCTTCAGACATTCTAACGAACTTATTTTATCAAATGATCTCAAGCGAATGAAATGAGCCTCTTAAAATTCTCTTGTGTCTCTTCGTCTTATCAGTTCAGTTCTATTCGGAATGTGATACAGTAACTTGAGAAAAATTATAAAACAGAATCTCTTTATACACAAAATTACAGAACGTAGTCAAATCTTTAGGCCAAGCTTGTGTTGTTGTTACAAACAACGAAGAGATTTATCATTTGTTTTTTGACACACATTTGGATTTACATATGCGATTGCTGATATTAGCTGAAAGAGATAAGAGATATCAAGTGTTTTGATCAACAAAAATGTTTACGAGTGGTCTAACGAGGAGCAATCACTCTTAACCTTAACCGACTCAGCTGTCTTCAAAACGGAATGGAAAGCTTTAAAGCTCCGCTGCCAATCGGTAGCCGAAATATCTTATCATGGGCCATAAATTACTCCAATTCACTTCATTCTTTGCTTAAATCCAATTGACTTGAGGATAAACTTCTCAGTTTATTTCGACAGTTCAATCAATTCGGAAGAAAAAGGAAAATTACTAAATTAGTTAAAGTTTTAAAATGAAGATAACTTCTATCTTCGCTATCATTTGCATTGCGATTGTTGCTGCTGATGATGCAATAATTTATTCGACTGTGTGAGTTCTGTCAAAAATAATTTTGTGATATCATCTCTTAACAATTTCACAACTTTATTGGGCAATCCAAATACTCCAAACGATTATAAATCGATTAATTGATTTCTTTGCGCAAATTGTTTAATTGCTCTTGAGAATCATATTTGTGATAAGAATTGCGTGAATCAAATCACGCCACGAAGCACGTTACTCGTAATGACTAAAACTTATTCTTTGATTAGATTACCTGACGTAAGTGAGATTCCAACGTTAAGCAATGGTCATATCGCTTTTGTAGTCTTTGGCAATTCAATTTTGCTAAATGGATTGTACAATGGCGAGCGCGGTGAGTCACATCGTGCGAGGATTCCAAATTATTCCAACTTGGTCCCGAACATTCCCTGCACCACCGACAACTGTGATTATGAACTGAACATGCGTAAAGGATATTTCCAAGTGACGAGAAGAGCAGTCAACAATCGCCTCGTTCACCAACAGATTTATGCTCATCGTTACTTTAATCGAGCGATCATTAACAAAGTTCACCTAACTCGAACAACAGGAACTGCTGTGTTAACTATGAGTTTGAATTTAGTCCCTGGAGACGTTCCAGGTGTTGATGTCACTCAAATTGGTGAAGAAATTATTGAAACTATCGCTGAGAGATCAGTGTCGATTCGTTGCTTCAAAACCAACACTGTCGAGGACGTTTTCTATCAACCAGAGCCTTCGCAAGCTTGCGTCGCTTACACAAATCCTCCTCCAAATTTAAATCTTGACACCGAAACTGAAGTTGAATTCCTTCATGTCACGACAGTTGGACGAACTCAAGCTGAAGTCAGAAAAGAAATGGAAGACGTCTTCAAGAACGAAGCAACTCTTTTTGAGTCTCACACAAAAGTTTGGGAGAACGATTGGGAAAAGTTTGAGATTGCTGTTGAAGGCAACGAGAGATTGAGTCAAATCATTCATGGAAGCATCTTCTACTTAGTCAGCAATTTACCATCGGATGCGACAAATCAACCAAAAGATCGTTTCTGGGGCTTGAGTCCTGGTGGATTAGGAAAGGGCGGAGTTCTCTTCATGGAATATCAAGGGCACTCGTTCTGGGACACTGAAATGTGGATGCACCCTCCAGTTCTTCTTCTCAACCCTCAATGGAGTAAAGACATTTTAAGCTATCGCTACGACGTTCGACAAGCTGCAGCTGATAACGCAAACAACACTGGATACAAAGGCTATCGTTTCCCTTGGGAAAGCGGTTACACAGGACGAGAAGTTACTCCCGATTGTTGTCCAGAAGTCGTTGAATATCAACATCACATCATCTCAGACATTGCATTTGCTTATCGCTCTCATCTCGCAGCAACTCATGACTTGGATTGGTTCAAGACTGTTGGATGCGACATCGCATGGAACACTGCAAAGTTCTGGGAATCCCGAGTCAAGTACAACGAGACGACAAGATTCTATGACATCAGAAGTGAGTTGACGTAGAACTTTGCGAATAATTAAAAATATTTTCAATTATTTAGACGTCATGGGGCCTGACGAAGACCATCACGACATCGACAATAACGTTTACACGAACGTTAACGCGGCGATAAATTTATTCTTTGGAGATTTTGCTGGTTGCGCGTGCAAAGATGTTTTGCAAGTAAGTGAAGCAGATTACGCAAACTTTGAAAAGATCGCGAGGAGTTTGAAACTAATTTACGACACAGAAAGAGACTTTCATCCACAATATGAAGGTTACGCTGATGAAATCATTAAACAAGCCGACGCTGTTCTACTTGGCTTCCCACTTCAACTGCCGATGAACTCGTAAGCTCAATTTTAAAGTTTTATGAACTGATTTTGAACTAATTTTGATTCTGATAGAACAACAAAGCGCAACAATCTTTTGATTTACGATCCTTTGACTCGTGAAAATGGCCCAGCAATGACTTGGGCGATGCACACAGTTGGATTCTTAGACTTGCAAGACGAAGCTGAAGCTGCAAAGGTTTTCGAAAGAAGTTTCAATCAGTACACTCGTGAGCCTTTCCAAGTTTGGAGTGAAGTGATTCCTGGAGAGGTTGGTGCTGGTAATTTCATCACAGGCGCTGGAGGTTTTCTTCAATCTGTTATCAACGGATATGGAGGAATTCGTTTGCATTTCGAAAGTTTGACCATCACAAACTTCTTCACTCCACCAAGCTCAACTGCTCTTGAATTCACCGGCATAACTTACTTGAACAATCGATTCGGCATGAAGATCATCGGCGACAAAGCTACAATCGTCTTCAAGTCCATCGACTCTGCTCATCCACTCAACGTTGCTTTGAATGGAGTCGAAGTCGCCAATGTTAGAGTTGGAACTGAAATCAAAATAGATCGCAAAGACGAGCTCGTCATGAAAGCCAAAACAAGTCCATTCGGCACTTGCGTGTTGAAAGAAACTGTTTTAGGCCTTCAAGTCAGTGGAGCAGCAACAAAAATTGTTAGCTTCACGTTGATTGTTCTTGGACTTTTTGTATTGAACTTCTAAATTTCCGAAGTAATTAATTTTTTATTGAAAGCTGTTGACGATTTGCAGAAAATAAAATTTTGTTTATCGTTTATTATTTTTTCCAATCTGCGCAGTTTTGTTTCCACTCAAAACCACGAATGCACTTTGAGTCTCCTTCTGCTTCTGTTGTAGCATCGTTAGAGTGTTCAATGGAGTGTCGGATGATGACATCTTTTTCATTAACTAGAAGAGAAATTTTATTTTGTAAGAAATGAAATAACAAATTTGTTTTTAATGAAACTCACCCCATCTTGTTCAATCTTCTTCAATCTCTTCTCGATCTTGTTCTTGCCAGGACCTTTACCGTGGAACTTGTGAGATAAATATCTGAAAGCTTCTTTAGGTGTCAGCTTTTGATTGTTATCATCAATGTACTCGAGCTTGACGTTAGGTCTGTAGTTTGACTTTTCACGGAACTCTGTTGTTGGCCCATTGAAGCGTTCGCTGTGTCCAGTTCTTCTCGCGTATTTGTCATCTTCTCCATGAGCTTTGTCATCGATTGAATAGTTTTGCGCTTGAAGATGAGCAAATCTTGTATTACTGGGTCGATTTGATTCTTCCTTCTCAATGTATCCTTTTGACATCGCGAGCTGAAGAGCAGCAGCAACTCCACTCGCGCAATCTGGCTCTTCATCGAGAATCGCCACATCTTCGTGTTCATCGAGATTTTGAATTCCTTCCATCAACTTAGGCTCGTCATTTGGATTCACGGCGTTCCATTTGCCTCGACGACGTTCTTCAGCTTCTCCATCATTCGAGTTCTCTTCGATGTCCATTATGTCAGCGTTGTCGTCGCGATTTCCAGCCATTCCGTAAGTCGGAATATCTCCTAAAGTTCTACAGAACTCTGCCGTTTGATTCAATGTAATGAAATAGTTATCTTTATCAGCACCAGCATTTTCTTCCTCTTCGGGTTCTGATTTGACTTCTGGTTTGATGGATTCGAGAATGATATCCTTCTTGATTATGTTTCCCTTTTGCTTCATTCTTCGAGCTTTCTTCAGAGCTTGCTCTAAGTCATTGTCATCCTCTTCAGCTTTAACGACTGTTTCATTAGGGAATGGCATGTCTTCGATATTAGGAAGTTCTCGTCGCTTCCGGCTGCCGAGATCTTTGCTTTGATCTGTTGCATCTCCAGCGATCTCCAATAAATCGTCTGCTTTCAACTTCTGTCGAATCTTCTTCACCTTCTTCTTAGGCTTTTTGAACTTTGTGAGTTCTTCGGCTGAGTAATGGTCACTTGCCAATCGGAGCGGCTCTGTGTTTAAGGATTCAAGTGTTTTGTTTTGAAGCTTCGCTTTAATTTCCATTGCTTTGCGTTGCTGCTGTTGAATCAATTCTCTGCTTTCTCCAAGAGTAAATGTCTTAGTCTTTCCTCCATCGATCTCATCATCGTATTTTCCAAGCATATCACGACCAATAAAGTTGCCAAACTGATCGTATTGCTCTTCATAGACATCGTAACCGTAATGAAGAGGATTTTGTTTCCTAACTTCAACATTCTTTTTGTAGCGTTCGTCATCAATCATGTTAACGTTTACTAACGTATCGCCATCTTCCCCCAAGACGTCTTGATCTTTTAACGTAAGAATGACATGTCGGTCTTCTGTGAAACTTTCGATATCGTGAGCGACTTTCAATCCTCTCAAATCTTTCTCTTTGTATGATCGGTTTCTCTTCGGTTCTTTACGTTTCGAGACACTCGCTTCAGCATCCATTTCTTCATCCATATCGTCGAGCATCCTTGCGCGGTGAATCGCTTTCTTCTTCTCTTCCTGAATCTTACGATTCTTCTCAACCCACTTCGATGGATCATCGTCAGAATCAGATTCTCCGAGTGTCTTAATGCGAGCGAGTTTAAGCTCAATCTTTCTCTTGTCTCGTTTCGCTTGAATCTTTTCACGTAACAACTCAACTTCCGATTTCTCGTTGAATTGACCAGCTGGTTTATGATAAAACTCTCCCCAATCATCCTTCACCCTTTTGAGATCAGCAGTAGCTTCGTCTCTCTCTTCGGTTTCGTCATTTCTGCTATTTGCCGATTCGATAACTGAAGGACCAACTTCCAAAGGCTTCAGACCAAGTTTTGCACGAAGTTTGTTCGTTTCCTCGATCGACAAGGAGTCTCCTGCTCCCTCAGGAGGAACTGGTGACGGAGAACGAGCTGGTTTAGAGATGACTGGCGGCTCTGGCGCCATCGGAACTTCAACAACATCAGAGCCTAAAATAGAAAATAATGAAATCGAAGAATTTTGTAAATTTTGAAGCAACTTACTGTCAGAATGATAAGATCGTTCGCGATCAGCACTTTTGCGGCCTCTTGGACGTCGTTCTCTTTCCTTTTCACGATGCTGCTTCTTAGGTTTTTTACGGTCACTTCTGTCTTCACTTCTCGAACGAGATCTCGATCGACTTCTTCGCTTTGAAGTGACTTCTCGATCTCTCTTATGCTTTTTAGATGAGCCCATGTTATATGAATATCACTAAACTCGTTGGAAATTTATATTATCAAGCTTAAAGACAGTTTATTTATTTTTTTCGGCAATGTTTACAATCGTAGTATTCAAGGGGTAATCAAACTAAAGTTGTCAGATGAACACGTTCTTAATGGAACACTTTAACACAAAAGTTGATTGATCCTTTAATTTCAAAATCGTGTTCAACGTTACAAATTACAAATTTACAATTTTGAGTGGACTACATTTTTAGCCCATGAAGGGACAGTCATGGCTCCTTGATTATTGAAAAATTCTTCCTTGAGATTCTCGTAGACCTTTCCATCAGATTTTCCGATGACTGAGTTAAGAACAAAGTCAGGTGGACTCAGAGCGTCCGCGATAGCAACTGCCGAGGTTTTCATTTCATCGCAAGACTTCACTAAACTCGAACGGATAAAATCAGCAAACTCAGATCCTTCTGCGAATCCTCCAATGTAGAAAGTGGCCAAGTGCTTGTCGATATTCCAGAAACCGTAAACAGCAAAGATATTCTCTAGAACTGTCTTCAGATTGGCCGCTGTCTCGTTGGACTCGAAACGTTTCTTGAATGAAGTGATAGCGAAATATTCTGCGAAAGCCAAGCTCAATGTTCTTGCCCTATAAACTTGTGAGTCGTTTTTCGCTTTGAAATTATCTGCTCCGTTTGCTTTTGATTTGTTCATTTGATTGTTTGTCTCTTCAAGCAAATGGCAGATGAGCCATTCATAACAGTTGACAATGAAATTGAAAGTGGAAAGCTTCTTAGAAGTTTTGAAAGAACTTTTCAATATTTCTGCTTTACGAGAAAGAAATTTAACCGTCCCAAGTGGCGACTGAATATTTCCGCTCCACTGTTTTAAAAGCCAATTTGACGCTTGTTGACCTAGCACATTGTTATCGCCTTCGTAAGTTACAGTTGCATCATGATTATTGCGCAACTCTCCAATGTTCGAAGCTTTCAAATATCCATGACCACCGCAACATTCTCTCGCCTCTTGAATCGCAGAGTTTGTTGTCCAAGTGAACATTGCCTTCGACGATGAGATTATAGCATGAAGTTCAGATACAAGTTGAGTCAACTGCTCGAATCCGTTTGATTCAGCTTGTGATCGTTCGATTGTTTCCATGTAAATTGATGATAAAGTGTTCACAGTTATTTTAAGGACACAAGCACAAGCGAGATAAGGAAAAAGTCGCCACTGATGTAACGGATATTCAATGATCGAGACTTCTTTTCCGTTTCTTTCAGGACCAAACTGTTTTCTTATCGCAGCATAACGAACTGCAATGACGACGGCATGCGCAATTGTATTCGACGATTCGTGCATGATTCCGACTCGACCAGCGGAAAGTGTTTCCAATGCTGCGCCGAGAATCTTTCCTGGCTCACTGAAAACACTTTCGTAAACTCCATCGTCGTTGATATCTCCAGTTCGGTTCAATAAATTTTCTTTCGGAATTCGATAATTTGAGAAAATTATGAATCCATTGTCGATTCCATTCAATCCAATTTTCTCGCCAATATCTCCAATGACGATTCGATTGAAAGGTTTCAAAGTCTTTGGATCACGAACTGGAACTAGAAATCCGTGAAGACCTTGACTTTCTCCATCAGAGTCTATGAGATTAGCGAACAACATAATCGTTGACGCAGTTTTTCCCAAGTTGCCAACCCAAGCTTTCGCTGCTTCAAAGTCTGGTGTGTTGATAACGAATTCCTTTGTCGATTTGTCGTAAGTTGCCGTCGTTCGAATTTGCTTGGTGTTGCTTCCATGTGAGACTTCCGTTATTGCAATTGCAGTCACGATCTAAAGAGAATTGAAAAGTTCAGTGAAAGAAAATTGAAAAAGCTCAAAGCTCACCTCTCCGTTCATCGCCGCATCATAAATTTTTCGATGACGTTCGCTTCCGAGTCCAATCAAAGTATTGCAGAAAAGTCCGATTCCGAGAGCCATTTTCACAGACAAACTTGGACAAAAAGCGTGGAAAGCTTCGTTCTGACTCATCATGAACTTGAGCTAATTTGGAATAAATTAGAAAACTTCTGGGAGTTCATTTTAATTGAACTTACGCGTTTCTGAAAAGAAGATTTTTTGATCTCATCAGGTAACAATCTCAGGTCAGCAACTCGCTTCATTCGCATCGCCGCAAGTTTCTTCTGATCGTCGGCTGAAGGAGTTGTCGAAGATCTTTGGAAAAGCGGCTCATTCTCAATTCGCTTCCAAACATTATATTTCGTTCTCAACGAGTCTTCTCCTTCAAAATAAACTCGAAGTTGCTTCCAATCAAAGTTTGCATTTCTTCGATAGTCGTTGAGGGGATTTTTGTTTGTTGGTAAGTCGGGAATGAATGAAGTGTTGGATGACATTATGAAGTTACCTGAAATAATTGCAAAATATTTACTCGACTCAAAGCGATAACATTTAATTTTCAACTTCAACAAAACCACTCAGACTTCAAACACGCAGCGAAGTAATCAGAAAAAGTTCATGAAAATAATTCTCATGGAAAACATTTTTCTGTGTCACAAGGTCAATCGCCATTAAACTTCAAACACATGTTGCGTCTTCCACCGGTTGCTTTACTCTCGAATGAGCACGTGTAGTCAGATAAACCTCGATAGAAAGTTTCGCGATTTATCTTCTCGCTCTCTCGGACTCGCCAGCAACATTTGCTCAATTTACAAACTTGTCGATGGTTTTGTGCAAACGAAAAATTTCCTTTGTGCTGAATGTTTTGTAACTTTCCATTCAAAGCTTTTACAAGCAATTTTCGTAGAATCATTCTAAAAACGAACGTATTTTCACGTTGAGTTTACATTAGACAGATAAGAAAACGATTGGCGAGTTCGTGCGGAGACTTCCCATTACAACACATCGTGTCTACCATTAGCGCTTCAACTTCAATGAACACGAAACAAATTTATCGATTTTTCTTTTGCTTTGCGCTTTGAATGGACGACGATGACATGATTTGTGAATCACAGTTTAGAAAGAACGCTCAATGTTCACAGAATGATGGTCGAGAGCCACGCGACCTTGAAAATATTTTCATGAATTCTCGAGCGATTCAGGCGACAAGTAAACAGCTATTTAACGCTCAAACAGTTTGTACAGCAAGTCTGATTTGATGGACAACTTAATTGACCTATTAATAATGCCAACTCATTCAAACTTCTGCCATTACACTCTTGAAAATATTTCTTCTTCAAACTAACTTGCAGTCCAAGAAATAAATCCTTGCAACGTTTTGTTTTGTTTCAACTAAATTGAAAATCGATAATTGAATTAAATGTTGAATCTTTATTTCGCCACTTCACACATCACATGCTAAATGAAAGCTGAACTAACAAACAAGTCAGTCGCTAGACCTTATTCAGACGAGAACTTCTTTCACCGACAAACTCTCAAAGAATACTAAGCAGAAAAGAAGAAATTTGATAAAAAGCGAGAAACTCGATATAGCGACGAGAGAGCGCAACATAAATCTCATTCGCTCGTCTACATAAATCGCGGAAAACTGTGAAGAGAGGAATTCAGAGAGAACCGGCTTGAAAGCACGTGCTTTGCAGTTGAAAGCAGATTTCGTTTTGACATTTTGCAAATTTTTTAAATAATTTTTTTTTTATGAGATCAGTTAGCAGTTTTTCACAAAGCTGAGCAGAGATATTTTACGAATTGTTGGTTGAGATGATGAGACGAGCTCATTTGTTGCTTTTCCTTAAACAGATAAAATCTGTTTCAATTTCAGTGACAGACA
This sequence comes from Smittia aterrima, assembly GCA_033063855.1. Lineage (NCBI taxonomy): Eukaryota > Metazoa > Arthropoda > Insecta > Diptera > Chironomidae > Smittia > Smittia aterrima. The sequence goes on from CP093829.1 coordinate 6,317,313, forward strand.
AAATTAAATTCAACTCGGTTTGTCTGAAGTTCATGTAAAAATATAATTAATGCAAAGCTTTTAAAAACTTCGGAAGAGTTTACCGAAATTTGATTCATGATTGTCAAGATGATGATTGCTTAAATTATTTCCACTTGTATCGACATTCTAAAAATATTTCGAATTGTTTAGCTTTATTCATACAATCATGAAAGCTCTGATCGTTGCTTTTCTTTTCCTTGTGACTGCAGTAAGATCTTTCTATTTAAAATTGAATTTATAAATTTTTTGACTAATCAACAGCAAAGCATTCTCATCGTCGATCACATCAGGAAAACAGGAAACTCGAAGATCGTAGACATGAATATTACAATGATCAACGACGGCAAACACGACACTTTAATGAACTTTACCGCAATGTACCTTGAAGAAATTCAAGCTATGAAAGGAACCGGAACAATTCGACTTCCAGAAGACGCAGAAGACAAACATTATCGTCGAGTCTTTTTCAGCACAACAGTTGATGTTTCAAAAATGATTAAAAACGTCAGAGGAAGTTTAATTTCAACAATGCTCTTCACAAATATTCTAAAATCATTCGAAGCAGCTTACACGTTTCCAATACCAAAAGTAAAATTCTCTTTAAATTTATTTTAAATATTTAATCAATTCATTTTTATTTAAGGGACAACTTGTGCGATTTACCAATTTCTCAGTATCAGACAAATTCGTTCCTTTTCTTCCCTCGACAAAAGGACTCGTCTACATTGAAATCCACGTCAAGCTAACTGGCAAAAAATCTTTCCAGTATCAAGGAGCACTTGAGTTCTATGGACGATTGGAGAGATGAAATAGCAAAAAGATATGAAAGTTTATTATACATTTTAGTTGATAAATAAGTTTATAATTATTCGGAAATGTTAAATTAATTTTCTTAGACCAATTACAAATTAATCTATGAACGGATGAGTCCGGGAAATTTGCTCAGTTTGTTTCATTCCTACGATGATGAAAGTGTTGATTGTTATTACTCTTCTCTCTGCGACTGTGAGATTATTAAATAAATTTATTTATTTGGAAAACGTTTTGTAATCAATCTTTGATTCAACAGCAATGCATCGTTCTCGTCAACAATATCAAGAAAACAGGGAACACGAGCATCGTTGACATGAACGTTACAATTATAAACGATGGCATTCACGATACTTTGCTAAACCTTTACATTAAATATAAAGTTGAAATTCAAAACATGAGAATTATTGGGTCCATTCGAATTCCTGAGGACAAAACAGACCAAAGCTATAACAAAGTCTTCTTCAGAACAACTGTTGACCTCGGAAAAATGATCAAAAATATCAAAGGAAGTTCGATTTCAACATTGATGATTAAAAATATTCTGAAATCATTGGACCTCACTAACGGACCATTTTTTCCGATTGCAAAGGTAAACTATTTTTTCTCCAGATCCTGAAAATCATTTTTTTATTTCATCGAAAAGGGTCATGTTCAACGCTATAGGAACCTTTCTGTTTCTGATAATTTTGTTCCACTTCTACCCTCGACCAAAGGACTCGTCTACCTTGAAGTATTCTTTCAACTTTCTGGAAAGAAAAAGTTTCAGTTTCTAGGAGCACTAAAGTTTTATGGGGAAATAAAGCGATCAATGAACTTGACTCCAATAAAGGGATTCAGTTACCAATCGGATCGTTCAACTAGCCGTTTCTAATTTTAAAACGTGTTGCAAAATTGAAATTTAAAAATCAAATAAATTCAACAGGAACAAGTTAAGTCTTTAATTTTTCCGGTCACGTGAGATCAAGTTGGGGAATCAACATGAGCATTAGGTCATGAAATTGAGATGAATTTTGAATAATGACACTTTTTTTAGCTAACAAAATCCGAGAGTTTTAAGTTTACTAAATTGCAATCGAGTGTTCGAGTAATCAGGTTCACTTCAAAAAATGCGAAAGCTTGCGATCGGTTTGTTGTTGTTTGAAAAAGTTGTAAGTTTCATTAGGAAATACAAAAAATTTTACTTTAGAGTGCAAATCATTGTAGATGTGCATAGTGTACATTCAACGTGTTGCATTAAGTTACGGAAACGATAGAAACGGAAATGTAACAGTTGATTTTTCTAACGATGGCAAAAGCGACAGCATTTTGAACATTACGTTGAATTTCGCTGTGAGAGTAGAGAAATTGAAATTCGTCGTTCAAACAAATGTTCAAGAAACCGATCGCGATATGAAATACAACAAAGTAATCTACAGGACAACCATCGACATGGAACGTGTGCTGAACAACATGGGCGGAAGTGTCATTCTTCAAGCATTTCTTGAAAATATTTTCACATCGATCGATTTTATTCCGAAACTTCCAGTTCTTCCTGTGAGTAAATTAAATCTTCCCTTAATTGACAAAATAACAAAATATTTCAGGGAACTTATCGAATAATAAACTTTTCTGTAAGTGACAAGCTTATTCCAGTATTCAAAACCATGAAAGGCGTCTGCAGAGTTCGTACCATTGGAATTGTTCGTCCAAAGAAATCTTTTCAGCATCTTGTGACAATGGAATTCTTTGGAGAAATTAGAAAGATTTGAAACCAAAATTTCGTCAGAAATTTCTTCTTTTTCGACACAATTTGCAAAAATTTGAATAAAATTATTTCAGATTTAAAAGATAAACTCAATGATTGAGAAAAGTGAAAATCATTTTAAGGTGACACGAAGCATTGGACCACAAAATTCATGAATTTAAGTCATTTCTACTTTTAAGCAAAGTAAAATTTGAGTATTTTTTTTTAGAAAGCGACTCATTTTAAATTAGAAAGTTGTCAGGATCAGTCGAGCTTTGGAAAAATGAAAAACCTTTTGTGGATTTTCGCAATCGCTCCATACGTGGCACGTAGAGAAAAATAATTTATTGTTGTAATTTTATTAAATTTATTAATTATTAGAATTGCTTAGTTCTATGCAAAAGAGTGACATACGATAAGAAGAATCAATATCAAAATATGAACATAAGTTTCTTCAATGATTGGAAACACAACAGCGTTCTAAGCTTCTCGGTTGATTTTTTGGTTACATTTGATCGAATGAAGGTAAGTGTGAAGATAATGATGCCACGAGACGAGAACGACAAAGAGTATCGCAGAGTGTTCTTCCAAACAACAATCGATGTAAATCAAGCTATTGAAAGAATTAATGGAAGTTTTGTGATAAAGATGCTTCTCGATTCGTTATTCCGAGCTTTGGGTGATCAGAAAGTTATATTTCCAATTTTATCCGTAAGAAAGTTTTATTCGTGAAAACTTAAATTAATTTTTTTTACAATAGGGCACACATTTTGAAATCGATAACGTCACTATTTCCGATAGTTTTATCCCTGCTCTCGCTCCTAATAGTCAAGGCGTTTTCATCATCAAATATCTTTCAAAACTTCGCAACAGAAAATCTTACATCCCAACTTCAACAATGAAATTCTTCGGCGAATATCGACGAAATAAATTTTAAATGTTTCCTTCAAATTCAACAGAGAAATTTTAAACTTGTGAGGAAAAAAATCTATTTCGATGCAGCAAGTCTTGCGACGAGCAATATCTTTTATTGAAAATGTTTTTTTGTTGAAGCAAAAAAAAAATCAGGTTTGTGAGAATCAAAGTCTTTTAATTAAATTGTTGTAGGCACAAGAATAATCCTCACTTTGTAAATATTTGTTTATGATTTCAGCAAAAACTTCGATCAAGAATTTTTTTATAACTCAATAATTCTTCTTCCTTCGTTGTCAGAAAGTCCAAGTTCTCCATCGATTTCCATGATAACTCTTCGAGTGTCTTCGGCTGGCAATCTTTTGTGTTCTTCGAAACATTTCTTCAAAAACTGATTCATTAAATAATGACTCAACAGAAATATTTCGTTGCTGCATTTGTTTCCGCGCATGTTGAGAAGTGTCAAGTGAGGCAAGTTCTTCAAGAAACCTTCTTCGATAGCGGAAATTTGATTCTTGTTGAGCACCAATGATCGAAGCTTTGAATTGCGAAGAAGAAGGTTTGAAGAAATTCTTGTCAAATAGTTCTCTGCTAAATTCAATTCAGTCATTTCCACTAAAGAATTCAAAGTGTTCTTGTTCAATCGTCTGAGGAGATTTCCTTTCAAGTTCAATTGTTTAAGTGAACTCAATTCAGCAAAAGCATTTCCATCGATTCTTTCAATTTCGTTTCTGCTCAAGCTCAACTTGACCAAATTCGGCAAAGCTGAAAAGATTCCTCCGTTCAGAACTTTGATGTTGTTGTATTGAAAGTAAATCGACTCAAGATTCTCCGCATTTGTGAAATCATCTAATCGAATCTCTTCCAAACCTCCATTTGAGATCTCAACTGATTTTAAGTTCACGTATGTTGAAAACATTTCGCTCATAAAGAACGAAATATTTGAGTCTTGAATACGAAGTTGAACGACATCGTAATTCCCTTTCCAAGTTGGATTGTGCATTCCACCAAATTCAACGCGTCTTTGATTAGCTAACATAGTTCTTCCTCTTACTGTGCAAGCGTAACCTTTCTCGGTAGCTCCGAGGACTTGAACTTCATCCTCAAACTCACAATTAACAACTGAAACTCCAAAGCATTTCTCAAGTTGTATAAAAGCTTCGCTGAAGTCTCCATTTCGGATCACGATATTTCCAGTAAACTGATCCATACATCTGGCTCCATATAACATTAGACTCTGAAGTTCCTTTGCATTGTCGAATGTGTTGTGATCAATAACTTCGATGTAATTGTATTGAAGGTCAAGAGTTCTAAGCAAACGATTTTGAGCGATCATAAGTCCATCGATGCGCGTAATAGAATTGCTGCTTAACTGAAGAGTACGAAGATTTGTTAACGCATCGAACACTCCAGGTGGTAGTGAAGTGAAACTGTTTGAAGCCAAACTCAAGTCTGTCAACTCTGAAAGGTTTTCGAAGGCTCCATCTTGAATTGTTCGTAAGCTATTAGAATTCAACTCGAGAGTAACCAGCTGACGACGGTTTGCGAAGACATTTCGTTCGAGTGTAGGAAGATTGTTCCCTGAGAACTGAATGTGTTTCAAATTTGGAAAGATCTCGAAAGCGTGTGTTGGGAAGAAGTTGAGTCGAGATGAGAACGCCGAAATTCCAATGACATCGGCGTTCGTTCTATTTTGGAGATGATCCCTTGTAATGAAAACAACATCAAGAGCTTGTTCCAATGATACGTAAGGAAAACCGCAAGTGTAGCCGTTAATTCCGACTGCGAAATTGCATTGAACAGTGAAAATCTGGGCTTGCACTAAACTTAATGAAACAAAAAGTAAGATCAACAGCAACTTCATTTTTTACTTTGTTTTGTCACTTCGATTAATTTAAAACTGAACAAAATGAAAATATTTTCGACTTTAAATGAAATATTTACTTTGATAAGATATCAGAAACGATTAATGGGATTAGATTGAAGACTTTATTGTTCAATTCGAGTGACTCACAAACGTTGAGTGTTCCACTTCAATAACCAATTAAATCTTTTAATAGAATCAGAAAGCTTTTTCAAAAGCTCTTTTGTAAGCTTTTTCTCAAAAGCTCTAATTTTTCTTCTTTTTGTTATTAAAATTATTTTCCTTCTTCTTAAACAATTTTGCTTTCAGATTAAACAAAATCTTCCAAAGCAACCAAAAAGAGATCAGAATAGCTCCGATTACGTCAAGCAATAAATATTTGTACCAAGGAAGATCAACGGCGATTGATTTCAAATGCTTGGCGCCATTGTTTCTGATAACATATTCAATCCAGTACATCGCTTCGTCCATTGGCTTCAACGGATTGTCGTTCATCAGTTTCGACACTTCTTTCGCTGTCTTGAGATATTTTTTGTTTGAAATCATTTCATCGATTTTGTATCTGAAGAGTTGAACTGTCAAATCGGAGAAGAGAATAGTCTGAGCGTATCCTCGATTCACCGCAAGTTTTGCGTTTCGATATTGATCTCCAAAGAATGGCATGAAGAGAACTGGAACTCCTCGAGAACTGGCTTCAATTGATCCGAAGAGACCGCCGTGAGCAATGAACAAAACGAGTTTAGGATGAGCTAGAATATCAGATTGTGGAAGCCATTTTCGAACCATTACATTTGATGGCAACGCTGGCAGATCATCGGTCTCGAACTTCCATAAAACTCTTTGCTTTAACGATCCAAAAACTGACAAAATCATTTCTTTCTTCTCCTGTGGCATCATCGACGATTGCATGAAAGAACCAAGTGACATAAAAATAGCTCCATGCTCAGCTCCATCCAAGAATGTTTGAAGATCATCTGGCAAAGGTTTCACTGGTTGAATGTGAGCTCCTCCGACGTTGACAATTCCAGGCATTAATGGTCGTGGCTTAATCATCGCAAAATGACCGTTGATTAGAATCATCGAAATTGATTTTTCAAGTTCAAAAACTGATGGCAACGGACCCTCAAAGCTGCTGAAGTGTTCTTGAGCGAGTTTTTCTTGTGCAGGCATGTACTGATAACGTCGGAGAACTACATCAAGCATCGAGAACATAAAATTGTGAGCTCGTTCGTAAAAATTCATGTTGTCGTCATAATCTTTTAGAACCATGTGCGGAATAAACGAGTATGGAGTCAGACTTCCCATTATCCGATCCATGAAATCAGAATAGCCATAAGTACCTGAAAATTACGTTTCTGATTACTCTTCTTTGATATCACAAATTTTTCACTCACTGAAAGTTACAATCGGCGCTTTGTACTTGTGTGCAAACATCAACATCGCCTCTTGAAAAAACTGTTCAGCTAAAATCAAATCGAACTTTGATTTGTCATTTTTGATAAAGTTCTTCACTGCTTCAGTCTTTAAAGCATGCTCAGTGCTCTCTAGTCCTATCTCCCAATACGAATTAAGCATTTGAACTTCGCCCCCGAATTTCATCTCATAAATTTGGTCTTGACTGACTATTGAGACGGAGAAAATATGGAAGAAAAGTTTAAAGAAATTAGAAATTTACTTACAATCTTTAAACTGATAAAATGGTTCAATAAAAATTTCCGTGTAATTCGCCAATTTTTCTTTCAATGGGAAAGCTGTGATTGCCGTAACTTCATGTCCTCGATTCACAAATTCTTTAATAAACACTTTGAACATCAGGAAATGACTCGGACCAGGAAAAGGAAGCAACAACAGAATCTTGTAACTGTCGGCGAATTTCGCAATAAGCAAAATCAGCAAAACCTTGGAAAATTTCTACAAGAGATAAAATGAAGTAGACTGTCTGAACTTGAAAAACAGTAAATTTACCATGATCGAAAAATTATGAAACCCTCTTGAAACTCTCGCTGTCTAAGCGAAACTGAACAATCATCGTGGAAATTACTGGAGTGCTTCAAATTATTTCATAATCATTCGTAAGATAAGGTTCGTTTTAGAAGATAATTGTGGTACTATCTACGACAATTCAGATCTTTTCTGAAGTTTGTTGCATTGATAATTTCAAGGAGACTGTTGTTGGGCTGTGTGAAATCGAAACCTTATCATTTTTTAATATTTGGAAAAAGATTTCAAATTACTGGATTGTTTTGAGTTGAAAACGAAACTGAGCTTGTGCGAATGTGAAATATCTTCGGTCTATGGAACAAACGGATAATATTTTGCTCGATATTTTATATTTTCTGCTTGAAAGAATGTTGATGGAAAGCCCATTTCCTTGCGGAAAATTTGTAAGAATTTCAATAAAAATAATTGGGAATTACTAATTTTTAAATACTTAAAATTTTCTTGATTAGTCAAAATACCAATTTATTTGATTTGATTAGAAGCTTCAACCTAAAAGCTTTTTTTTAGAAAGCTTTACTCATAATTGTTCGTTTGGTTGTCTAATTTTCTTTCTTAGTTTTCATAAAATCATTTTCTTTTTTCTTGAATACTTTTGAAATCAAAATACGCGAAATTTTCCAAAGCAACCATAGAAAAAGCAAGAAAGCTCCGATTACGTCAAGCAACAAATATTTGTACCAAGGAAGATCAACGGCAATTGATTTCAAATGCTTGGCGCCGTTGTTTCTGATAACATATTCAATCCAGTACATCGCTTCGTCCATTGGCTTCAACGGATTGTCGTTCATCAGTTTCGACACTTCTTTTGCTGTCTTGAGATATTTTTGGTTTGAGATCATTTCATCAATTTTGTATCTAAAGAGTTGAACTGTCAAATCGGAGAAGAGAATGCTTTGAGCGTATCCTCGTTTCACCGCAAATTTTGCGTTTCGATATTGATCTCCGAAGAATGGCATGAAGAGAACTGGAACTCCTCGAGAACTGGCTTCGATTGATCCGAAGAGACCGCCGTGAGCAATGAACAAAACGATTTTAGGATGAGCCAAAATATCAGATTGTGGAAGCCATTTTCGAACCATTACATTTGATGGCAATGCTGGCAGATCATCGGTCTCGAACTTCCATAAAACTCTTTGCTTTAACGATCCAAAAACTGACAAAATCATTTCTTTCTTTTCTTGAGGCATCTTCGACGATTGCATGAAAGAACCAAGTGACATAAAAATGACTCCATGCTCAGCTCCATCCAAGAACGTTTGAAGATCATCTGGTAGAGGTTTTAATGGTTGAATGTGAGCTCCTCCGACGTTAATAATTCCAGGCATCAACGGTTGTGGTTTAATCATTGCGAAGTGACCGTTGACTAGAATTATCGAGATTGACTTTTCAAGTTCAAAAATTGATGGCAACGGACCCTCGAAGCTGCTGAAGTGTTCTTGAGCGAGTTTGTCTTGAGCTGGAATGTAATAATAATGTCTAACGATTACATCAAGCATCGAGAACATAAAATTGTGAGCTCGCTGGAAGAAACTCATGTTGTCATCATAATCTTTAAGAACCAAATGCGGAACGAACGAGTAAGGCGTCAGACTTCCCATTATCCGATCCATGAAGTCAGAATAGCCATAAGTACCTGAAATTTCGTTTCAGATTACTCTTCTTTGATATCACAAATTTTCCACTCACTGAAAGTTACAATCGGCGCTTTGTACTTGTGAGCAAACATCAACATCGCCTCTTGAAAAAACTGTTCCGCTAAAATCAAATCGAACTTTGATTTGTCATTTTTGATAAAGTTCTTCACTGCTTCAGTCTTCAAAGCATGCTCAGTGGTGTCTAGTCCCTCATTATACGAATTAAGGAATTCAATTTGTCCTGTAAATTTCATCTCGTAAATTTTTTCCTGAGTGACTATTCAGTTCGAGAACATAATGAATGAAAAGTGAGTTAAAAGTTGAATGACTTTTGAGAATCTTTAAATTTACTTACATTCTTTAAACTGATAAAATGGATCAATCAAAATTTCCGTGTAATTCGCCAACTTTTCTTTCAATGGGTAAGCTGTGATTGCCGTAACTTCATGTCCTCGACTCACAAATTCTTTAATAAACACTTTGAACATCAGGAAATGACTCGTACCAGGAAAAGGCATCAACAAGAGAATCTTGTGACTATCGGCGAATTTCGCAATAAGCAAAATCAAGAAAACTTTAGAAAATTTCTACAAGAGATAAAATGAAGTAGTCTGTCTGAACTTGAAAAACAGTAAATTTACCATGATCGGAAAATTATGAAACCCTCTTGAAACTCTCGCTGTCTAGACGAAACTGAACAATCATCGTGGAAATTACTGGAGTGCTTCAAATTATTTCATAATCATTCGTAAGATAAGGCTCGTTTTAGTAGATAATTGTGGGACTATCTACGACGATTGAGATCTTTTCTGAAGTTTGTTGCATTGATAATTTCTAGGAGACTGTTGTTGGGCAGTGTGAAATCGAAACCAAATCATTTTATAATATTTGGAAAAAGATTTCAAATGACTGGATTGTTTTGAGTTGAAAACGAAACTGAACTTGTGCGAATGTGGAATATCTTCGGTCTATGGAACAAATGGATAATATTTTGTTCGATATTTTATATTTTTCTACTTGAAGGATTGTTAATGGGAAGCCCATTTCCTAGTGGAGAATTTGTAAGACTCTTTAATGAGAATAATTAGGAATTACTAATTTCTAAACACTTAAAATTTTCTTGATTTGTTTAATAACAGTCAAAGTAACAATTTATTTGATTTCAATTCAATAATTAACAAATTTGGATTTTTGATTAAAAGCTTCAACCTAAAAGCTCTTTTTTTAAAGCTTCACTCATAATTATTAGCTTGTTTGTCTAATTTTCTTTCTTATTGTTATTAAAACTATTTTTCTTCTTCTTAAACAATTTTGCTTTCAAAATGAGTGACATCTTCCACAGCAACCAAAGAGAGATCAGAATAGCTCCGATTACGTCAAGCAACAAATATTTGTACCAAGGAAGATCAACGGCGATTGATTTCAAATGCTTGGCGCCATTGTTTCTGATAACATATTCAATCCAGTACATCGCTTCGTCCATTGGCTTCAACGGATTGTCGTTCATAAGTTTTGACACTTCCTTTGCTGTCTTGAGATATTTTTTGTTCGAGATCATTTCATCGATTTTGTATCTGAAGAGTTGAATTGTCAAATCGGAGAAGAGAATCGTCTGAGCGTATCCTCGATTCACCGCAAATTTTGCGTTTCGATATTGATCTCCAAAGAATGGCATGAAGAGAACTGGAACTCCTCGAGAACTGGCTTCAATTGATCCGAAGAGACCGCCGTGAGCAATGAACAAAACGATTTTAGGATGAGCCAGAATATCAGATTGTGGAAGCCATTTTCGAACCATAACGTTTGATGGCAATGCTGGCAGATCACCAGTCTCGAACTTCCATAAAACTCTTTGCTTTAATGATCCAAAAACTGACAAAATCATTTCTTTCTTCTCCTGTGGCATCATCGACGATTGCATGAAAGAACCAAGTGACATAAAAATGACTCCATGCTCAGCTCCATCCAAGAACGTTTGAAGATCATCTGGCAAAGGTTTCACTGGTTGAATGTGAGCTCCACCAACGTTGACAATTCCAGGCATTAATGGTCGTGGCTTAATCATCGCAAAGTGACCGTTGACTAGAATCATCGAGATTGACTTTTCAAGTTCAAAAACTGATGGCAACGGACCCTCGAAGCTGCTGAAGTGCTCTTGAGCAAGTTTGTCTTGTGCAGGCATGTACTGATAACGTCGGATAACTGCATCAAGCATCGAGAACATAAAATTGTGAGCTCGCTGGAAGAAATTCATGTTGTCGTCATAATCTTTTAGAACCAAGTGCGGAACAAACGAGTATGGCGTCAGACTTCCCATTATCCGATCCATGAAGTCAGAATAGCCATAAGTACCTGAAATTACGTTTCTGATTACTCTTCTTTGATATCACAAATTACGAATTTTTCACTCACTGAAAGTTACAATCGGCGCTTTGTACTTGTGAGCAAACATCAACATCGCCTCTTGAAACAATTGTTCAGCTAAAATCAAATCGAACTTTGATTTGTCATTTTTGATAAAGTTCTTCACTGCTTCAGAATTCAAAGCATGCTTAGTGCTATCTAGTCCCATATCATAATACGAATTAAGGAATTCAATTTGTCCTGTAAATTTCATCTCGTAAATTTTGTCTTGAGTGACTATTCAGATCGAGAACATAAAAGTTGAATGACTTTTGAGAATCGTGAGATTAACTTACATTCAATAAACTGATAAGTTGGTTCAATCAAAATTTCTGTATAATTTGCCAATTTTTCTTTCAATGGGAAAGCTGTGATTGCCGTAACTTCATGTCCTCGACTCACAAATTCTTTAATAAACACTTTGAACATTAAGAAATGACTCGTACCATGAAACGGAATCAACAACAGAATCTTGTAACTGTCGGCGAATGTCGCAATAAGCAAAATCAAGAAAACTTTAGAAAGTTTCTGCAAGAGATGAAAATGAAGTGCACTGTCCGAACATAAAAAAAAACAGTAAATTTACCATGCTCGAAAAATTATGAAACCCTTTTGAAACTCTCGCTGTCTGTAGGACGGTGAACACGTCTGTCTGACCAAATGGCCACATGACCATGAACCGGCGACATGACAGTCCAAACGAGGACAGTCGCTCAGTAGCTCTTGGACTGGGCGATCGATGCATGACGCGTGGTCCAGCTCCCACACTGTCTAAGCGAAACTGAACAATCATCGTGAAATTTCTTGAGTACTTCAATTTATTTCATAATCATTCGTAAGATAAGGCTCGTTTTAGTAGATACTTGTGGGACTATCTACGACGATTGAGATCTTTTCTGAAGTTTGTTGTATTGATAATTTCTAGGAGACTGTTGTTGGGCAGTGTAAAACCGAAACCTAATCATTTTATAATATTTGGAAAAAGATTTCAAATGACTGGATTGTTTTGAGTTGAAAACGAAACTGAACTTGTGCGAATGTGGAATATCTTCGGTCTATGGAACAAACGGATAATATTTTGTTCGATATTTTATATTTTTTTACTTGAAGGAATGTTGATGCGAAACAAATTTCTTAACGGAGAGTTTGTAAGACTCTTGAATGAGAATAATTGAGAATACGTAATTTCTAAACACTTGAAACTTTCTTGATTACTTTAATAATTGTGAAAGTAACAATTTATTTGATTTGATCAGAAGCTTTAACCTAAAAGCTCTTTTTTGAAAGCTTCACGCATAATTTATTCATTTGTTTGTCTAATTTTCTTTCTTATTATTATTAAAATCATTTTCTTTTTTCTTGAATACTTTCAATATCAAAATAAGCAAAATCTTCGAAAGCAACCAAAGAAAAAACAGGAAAGCTCCGATTACGTCAAGCAATAAATATTTGTACCAAGGAAGATCAACGGCGATTGATTTCAAATGCTTGGCGCCATTGTTTCTGGTGACATATTCAATCCAGTACATCGCTTCGTCCATTGGCTTCAACGGATTGTCGTTCATAAGTTTCGATACTTCTTTTGCTGTCTTGAGATATTTTTTGTTTGTAATCATTTCATCGATTTTGTATCTGAAGAGTTGAACTGTCAAATCGGAGAAGAGAATAGTCTGAGCGTATCCTCGTTTCACCGCAAATTTTGCGTTTCGATATTGATCTCCAAAGAATGGCATGAAGAGAACTGGAACTCCTCGAGAACTGGCTTCAATTGATCCGAAGAGACCGCCATGAGCAATGAACAAAACGATTTTAGGATGAGCCAGAATATCAGATTGCGGAAGCCATTTTCGAACCATTACGTTTGACGGCAATGCTGGCAGATCATCAGTCTCGAACTTCCATAAAACTCTTTGCTTTAACGATCCAAAAACTGACAAAATCATTTCTTTCTTCTCCTGAGGCATCCTCGACGATTGCATTAAAGAACCAAGTGACATAAAAATGACTCCATGCTCAGCTCCATCAAAGAATGTTTGAAGATCATCTGGCAAAGGTTTCACTGGTTGAATGTGAGCTCCTCCGACATTGACAATTCCAGGCATCAACGGTTGTGGTTTAATCATTGCGAAGTGACCGTTGACTAGAATTATCGAGATTGACTTTTCAAGCTCAAAAACTGATGGCAACGGACCCTCGAAGCTGCTGAAGTGCTCTTGAGCAAGTTTATCTTGAGCTGGAATGTAATAATAATGTCTGACGATTGCATCAAGCATTGAGAACATAAAATTGTGAGCTCGCTGGAAGAAATTCATGTTGTCGTCATAATCTTTTAAAACCAAGTGCGGAACGAACGAGTACGGCGTCAGACTTCCCATTATCCGATCCATGAAGTCAGAATAGCCATAAGTACCTGAAATTACGTTTCTGATTACTCTTCTTTGATATCGCAAATTACAAATTTTCCACTGACTGAAAGTTACAATCGGCGCTTTGTACTTGTGAGCAAACATCAACATCGCCTCTTGAAAAAACTGTTCCGCTAAAATCAAATCGAACTTTGATTTGTCGTTTCTGATAAATTTTTTCACTGCTTCCGATTTTAAAGCGTGCTCAGTGGTGTCTATGCCCATATTATACGAATTAAGGAATTCAATTTGTCCTGTAAACTTCATCTCGTAAATTTTTTCTTGAGTGACTATTCAGTTCGAGAACATAATGAATAAAAAGTGAATTAAAATTTGAATGACTTTCGAGAATCTTGAGATTTACTTACATTCTTTAAACTGATAAAATGGATCAATCAAAATTTCTGTGTAATTCGCCAACTTTTCTTTCAAAGGGTAAGCTGTGATTGCCGTAACTTCATGTCCTCGATTCACAAATTCTTTAATAAACACTTTGAACATCAGGAAATGACTCGTACCAGGAAAAGGCATCAACAACAGAATATTGTAACTGTCGGCGAATTTTGCAATAAGCAAAATCAAGAAAACTTTAAAAAGTTTCTGCAAATTGATAAAATGAAGTAGACTGTCTGAACTTGAAAAACAGTAAATTTACCATGATCGGAAAATTATGAAACCCTCCCGAAACCCTCGCTGTCTGTAGGACGGTGAACACGTCTGTCTGACCAAATGGCCACATGACCATGATCGGCGACATGACGTCCAAACAAGGACAGTCTCTCAGTAGCTCTTGGACTGGGCGATCGATGCATGAAGCGTGGTCCAGATCCCACAATGTCTAAGCGAAACTGAACAATCATCTTTTAAATTATTTGTGTCGCAAGCAGCCAAGAATTCGCAAATAAAAAAAAGAAATTTATTTATAATCTTTCGTAAGATAAGGATCGTTTTAGTAGATAATTGTGGGACTATCTACGTCGATTGAGATCTTCTAACTCACTTGCAATGTTCTGAAAACAAAAAACTGCCATCTGGCAATGAGATTACTACTCTCATTTTCGTATCTTGTTTTCAGAAGATAACAATTGAGATCTTTTCTGAAGTTTGTTGAACTGATAATTTCTAGGAGATTGTTGCTTGGCAATTTGAAATCAAACTGAACTTGTGCGAATGTGAAATAACTTCGGTCTATGGCACCAAGGATAATATTTTGTTCGATATTTTATATTTTTCTACTTGAAGGAATGTTGATAGGAAGCCCATTTCCTAGCGGAGAGTTTGTGAGACTCTTCAATAAAAATAATTGGGAATTACTAATATATAAACATTTAAAATTTTCTTGGTTAGTTTAATAATTGTGAAAATAACAATTTATTTGATTTGATTAGAAGCTTCAACCTAAAAGTTCTTTTATTGAAAGCTTCACGCATAATTTATTCGTTTGTTTGTCTAATTTTCTTTCTTGTTATTAAAATCATTTTCTTTTTTCTTGAATACTTTCGATATCAAAATAAGCAAAATCTTCCAAAGCAACCAAAAAGAGATCAGGAAAGCTCCGATTACGTCAAGCAATAAATATTTGTACCAAGGAAGATCAACGGCGATTGATTTCAAATGCTTGGCGCCTTTGTTTCTGATAACATATTCAATCCAGTACATCGCTTCGTCCATTGGCTTCAACGGATTGTCGTTCATCAGTTTCGACACTTCTTTCGCTGTCTTGAGATATTTTTTGTTTGAAATCATTTCATCGATTTTGTATCTGAAGAGTTGAACTGTCAAATCGGAGAAGAGAATGCTTTGAGCGTATCCTCGATTTTCTGCAAGCCTAGCATTTCGATATTGATCTCCATAAAATGGCATGAAAAGAATTGGAACTCCTCGAGAACTGGCTTCAATTGATCCGAAGAGACCGCCGTGAGCAATGAACAAAACGAGTTTAGGGTGAGCCAGAATATCAGATTGCGGAAGCCATTTTCGAACCATAACATTTGATGGCAATGCTGGCAGATCATCGGTCTCGAACTTCCATAAAACTCTTTGCTTTAACGATCCAAAAACTGACAAAATCATTTCTTTCTTCTCCTGTGGCATCATCGACGATTGAACAAATGCTCCAAGAGACATGAAAATGACTCCATGCTCAGCTCCATCCAAGAACGTTTGTAGATCGTCTGGCAAAGGTTTCACTGGTTGAATGTGAGCTCCTCCAACATTGACAATTCCAGGCATTAATGGTCGTGGCTTAATCATTGCAAAGTGATTATTTACAAGAATCATCGAAATTGACTTTTCAAGCTCAAAAACTGATGGCAACGGACCCTCGAAGCTGCTGAAGTGCTCTTGAGCGAGTTTGTCTTGTGCAGGCATGTACTGATAACGTCGGATAACTACATCAAGCATCGAGAACATAAAATTGTGAGCTCGTTCGTAAAAATTCATGTTGTCGTCATAATCTTTTAGAACCAAGTGCGGAACGAACGAGTAAGGCGTCAGACTTCCCATTATCCGATCCATGAAGTCAGAATAGCCATAAGTACCTGAAATTACGTTTCAGATTACTCTTCTTTGATATCACAAATTGTCTACTCACTAAACGTTACAATCGGCGCTTTGTACTTGTGTGCAAACATCAACATCGCCTCTTGAAAAAACTGTTCCGCTAAAATCAAGTCGAACTTTGATTTGTCATTTTTGATAAAGTTCTTCACTGCTTCAGATTTTAAAGCGAGCTCAGTGCTCTTAAGTCCCATCTCCCAATACGATTTAAGCATTTGAACTTCGCCTCCGAATTTCATTTCGTAAATTTCGCCTTGACTGACTAACGAGATAGAGAAAGTCATTAAAAGTTGAATGACTTTTGAAATTCACTTACAAGAGTCAAACTGATAAGTTGGTTCTATCAAAATTTCCGTGTAATTCGTCAACTTTTCTTTCAATGGAAAAGCTGTGATTGCCGTAACTTCATGTCCTCGACTCACGAACTCTTTGATAAACACTTTGAACATCAGGAAATGACTTGGACCAGGAAGAGGAATCAGCAAGAGAATCTTGTAGCTGTCAGCGAATTTTGAGATCAACAAGATCAAGAAAACGTTGGAAAGTTTCTGCAAGAAAATTATAAATAAAATTACCGAGCTTTCAAATTTGTCCTGACCATGATTGGAAGAAATATTTCGAATGACTGTTTAGTCTTGAGTTGAAAATTAAACTGAACAAAAACCAGCGGAAATTTCCAATTGCTGCAATATTTTTCAACTGTTATCATTTGTCGATCTCTTGAACTTCGTTTAGTGATCGTGTAAGTATAAAATAAATATTTGTTCCATCAGAAAATAAGTTTTATTCGGATTTTAATAGAAATGTAACACTTTCTTTGACTCCAAACATGAATGATTCCCAGTTCCAATAATTGAGGATCTGGATCGTAAGATTGCTTCGCATTTAACTAAGGAACAGTTGAAGAAAACTTTATAAAAAAAAATAAAATGCTAACGAAACCATTCGACCATCAATAATTTAACACAATTCATCGCCATTGTCTTAATCAGCCTTAGCATCGGGATGACGTTCGATAAGCATCGCAACGCCTTGACCTCCAGCGGCACAAGCTAAAACAAATTGATTTCCATTAGAAATTTATTCTCATTGATCTCACTATCTTCACTCACCAGCAACGACTCCATATTGACCATCTTCACGGACTAAACGATTCGCTGAGTGCATACAGAGTCTGACACCTGTGGCTGCGAATGGATGACCAATGCTGAGTGATCCTCCCCAGTTATTCCACTTGCTCATATCAGGTTGACCATATTTCTCTTTCAAGCCTAAGAAAGTTTGACAGAAGAAATCAGAGTCGAGAGCTTTCAAATTGGCGATGATTTGACCCGCGAAGGCTTCGTGAACTTCCCATGAGTCGACATCTTTAACTCCAAGTCCAACTTTGTTGAGAAGTTTTGGGATTCCGTAGGCTGGGCCGAGAAGCAATTGATCAATTGGATCTTGCGAAACATAAAGGAAATCTCTCAGATATGCTTTTGGTCTCAAGCCGAGTTCCTTTGCCTTTGCTTCGGTCATGATAAGACAAGCACTAGCGCCATCAGTGAGGTAGCTTGCATTAGCGGCTGTGATAGTTCCGTGAGGTTTGATGAAAGCTGGTTTCAACTTTGCCAATTGCTCTTCCGATGAAACGCGAATTCCGTTATCAGCTTCAACAACCTTATCGACTCCATCAACCTTGAAGGGCACGAGATCTGTAAAATATCCTTTGTCTTGGGCAGCCTTTGCGAGCGTGTGTGATCTGAGAGCGTAATCATCTTGCTCCTTTCGAGATGCATTGAACGACGCAGCCAATCTGTCAGCAGAATGACCCATGGTCTCGCCGGATGAGAATTCAGCGACTGCTGGCAATTCAGGAATCAAAAAGTCTGGTCTGATTGATGATAAAAGAGAAAGTCGTTGTCCAACTGTCTTTGCTTTGTTTGCTTTAAGCATCAACGATCTCATTTTACGTGAGTGACGGATGGGCACATCAGACATGAACTCAACACCTCCGCAAACAATTGTTTCGTAAGTTCCTGTTGCAATAAGACCCATTCCGGTAGTGATTGCTTGATTCGAGGAGATGCAAGCCATTGTAACAGTGTGAGCGGGAGTTTTGTTGCTGAAACCGGCGCTCAAAGCTGCTTCTCTTGCGATATTCGACGTTTTGACCTCTTGAATGACAGTTCCGTAGACGATGTAGTCAATTAACTCTTTGTCGATTCCAGTTTTTCTGAGTAAACTCAACAGCGAGTGTCTTGCAAGTTCATGTGGCATCAACTTATTATATTGAGTTCCGGACATCAGGAAAGGTGTACGAACTCCATCGACCAACACAATATTTTGTGCTGATTTCGTTTTAAGTTCCTTCTTCTGAGCTAGCAATGCTGTTGATGTGCTTAACGAGCGGATCACTACGAAAACAGATATGAAACAAGACAGACTTTGAGCTTTGAATCATCACAGCTGAGACAGCAGATTAGACAAGTGAAAATGGATTTGCCAAAGTGGACTTTGAGCTTTACACAACACATCGATTAATCGACATTCCAGAGTGAAATCCAAAATTCTGAACTTACCGCTTTGTTGACCTAACGCTAAACATGCTGGTACTCGCAACAGAGACATTCTAGAGTTATTATTTCAGTTAAATTAATTTAGCAAAAAAATATGTCTTGTTGACAGAATTTCTCGTAAACTGAACTGATCAAACTTTGTCTGTCTGACATTGATAACGAATTTATTTTTCAAATCTTCACGGAGAGAAAATATTTTCCGGCATTAAAAGAAACTTTACTTAAGATTGATTGATTGATTTGAAAGCGTAAGATAAATAAACTTTTAAGCCAACGATATTCGATCAAGAGAAATGTAGTAAGATTGTAAAGCTTACAAAAATTTGGAATCAATATCAGATTACTTAGGGTTCGAATCCCATGAAATAGTAAATTTTATTTAATTTAATTAAAGGTGGTTTTGAAAATTATTTTTTATTTTTTAATAATATTTGAATTTTTCTTTCTGTTCTCGATTGCGATAGCGTCAAACAGTAAACCTAACGATCAGAATAGTAATCAAGAGACAGGTGACGGGAATGACGAAATAAAGTGCTTGTGATGAGAGGAACCGTTTGAATTTTATTTCTTCCTTTGCAAATCGATTTTCAATTAAGAACTTTAATTATGAATTCGATTGATTGATTTGAAAAAGTAAGATAAATAAACTTTTAAGCCGCCACTTGATCAAGAGAAATGTTGTAAGATAGCAAAGCTTACAAAAATATGGAATCAATATCAGATTACTTTGGGTTCGAATCCCATGAAATAGTAAATTTGATTTAATTAACATTGAGTTTTCTGAATTTTTTTATTTTTTAATAATATTTAAATTTTCCTTTCTGTTCTCGATTGCGATAGCGTCGAACAGTAAACCTAACGATCAGAATAGTAATCAAGAGACAGGTGACGGGAATGATGAAATAAAGTGCTTGTGATGAGAGGAACCGATTGAATTTTATTTCTCGCTTTGCAAATCGATTTTCAATTAAGAACTTTAATTATGAATTCGATTGATTGATTTGAAAGCGTAAGATAAATAAACTTTTAAGCCAACATTCGATCAAGAGAAATGCGCAAAGCTAGCAAAGGCTACAAGATCTTTGATTTAATATTTGAATACTTTGGGTTCGAATCCCATGAAATAGTAAATTTGATTCCCGAGATAATTTGTGGAGTTTTTTTTATTTATTTTTTTAGTAATATTTAAATTTTCCTTTCTGTTCTCGATTGCGATAGCGTCGAACAGTAAACCTAACGATCAGAATAGTAATCAAGAGACAGGTGGCGAGGATGATGAAATAAAGTGCTGCAACATCGATAAGCAAATGCTTGTGACGAGAGAGACCGATTGAAGATGATTTCATGTAACTCGCTCCTTTAGTTTTGATCACATAATCGATCCAAAACATCGATTCTCTCATTGGTAATGTTGGATTGTTAGCGAAAGCTTTTGCAACTTCAACAGCATTACTTTTAAAATCTGGATTTGATGTCATTCTGTCAATCGCTTTTGTAAGAGTTTCTCTGTTGAGTTCTTCAAGAGGCAAAGACATTCCGTAACCATTTTTCTCTGCAATCTTCGCTGCTTGGAAATGTTGTCCAAGGAAAGGAATGAACAACATCGGAATAGTTCGTTGCACTGATTCTTCAACACTCAAGATTCCGCCTTGCGTAATGAATAGAACCACGTTTGGATGAGCGAGAGCACTGCTTTGTGAGAACCATTTGTACATTTTGACGTTTTCCGGGACATTCTTTGGAGCTTCGCCTTCAAATTTCCAAACGACTCTTTGCTTGATTCCTCTGAAAGCTTCTAAGATTTCCTCAAGTTTTTCTTTTGGCAACTCATCGCTTCTTAGATCACTCCCAAGAGAGAAAACAATTACTCCGTCTTTAGCTTCATTGAAGAAAGCCTAGAATTTAAAGATTGAGCTTTGGGAACATCTTTTAAAGAAACTTTTCAACTCACGCCGATGGCATCAACAAGTTTCAACGCCGGTCGAATGTGAGCTCCGCCGATATCGATCTGTCCTGGCATTCGAGGTCTCGGTAAATGCAAAGCTCTGTGATAGTTGACGAGCATGACAGAAATTGACTTCTCGATTGAAGAAATGCTCGGCAATTCTCCATCAACTTCGTCTTTGAAGTATTTTTGAGCGAGTTTATTCTGAGAAGACATGTAACTGAAATCGCGGAAGAAATGATCGTAAAATCCAACATAATGGTTTTTCATTCTTTGGACGAAAGTCATTGGTTCTTCAACGTAAGAAAGCGTTTGATGTGGAACGAAGGAGATTGGAGTGAGATGTCCCATTGCAAGATCCATTGCGTTCGTGTAACCAGAAGACGCTGAAACCATAAAAATTTACATTTGTTGTTCGATAAATTAAATTTCACTCACCAATCGTTACGAGTGGACACGAGAACTTAACTGCGAACGCATACAAGGATTCGTGGTTCATTTGATCAGCGATAACTAAATCAAACTTTTTATCTTTTGCCTTGATGAGTGCTTGAACTTTCGCGTTCTTCAAAACGTGCTCAGAGTTCATCAAACCAATATTCCAATCTCTTTTGATTTGTTTGGTTTGACTTGAGTAACTGCCAAGTAAAATATCTTTCGAAGGATCTGAAAGGTTTTCTTTTAAATAAAATTTATTTCACAAAATAATCTTTAGACTTACAAGTTTTCTGAACGTCGAGCGCAGGAACAACGATCATCGTCAAGTTTTCATTCTGAAACTTCGAAGAATAACTCGTAATGCAAGTCACCGAATGTTTAAGTGCAATCAGTTCCTTCACGAATGCTTCTAAATAAAGATAAGTTCCAACATTGGTTGATGGAGTCAAGAATAAAATGTTTGCAGCATCGATCGACGCAATTACAGAGACGACAAACAGAAGACGGCTCAGCATTCTGAACGTAAATGACACGTCACAATATCGATTTGCCAACTGAATCAAACCAACGACGACAACTTTTTGTTGAATTTAACTTGCCAGCTCGTTGACTGAAACCAATTGAATATCAAAGCTTATCAGAATCACGACTGATTTCGAAAGGAATAAAAAGTTTACGACAAAAATTGTTTCTAACTCCTTCTCTCTCAAGCCGGCGACAAACTGAAACTCTTTCTACCGACTTCTGGTTTTCGTTTACTGAGCAAACTTATGGTGAAATATATTTTCTGAAAATTATTTTTTATTGAGCAGTTATTAAATTTTAAGTTTCCTTCTTCTTAGATTTGTTCGTTTTTGCTTTTTCTTTCTTTGCAACTTTGACATTTTCTTTCTTCACTTCAGATTTCTTGGCATCAGCTTTATTGAACATTTGTTTGATCATATCGTAGATCATGTAGATCACTCCGAAGATAACGAAGACGAGGTCAAGTTGAAGGTAACGGAACCAAGGTAGATACTTCGCTGGTGATTGAAGATGAGGAGCTCCCTTGAATTTGATGACATACTCGATCCACCAAATTGCAGTGTCGAGAGGTTCATTTTGATTTGTTCGGAAAATATCAGAAATATGTTTGACGTTTTTGTAGAAAGTTTGATTCTTTGTTACAGCGTTGATGGCTTTGAGTAGTGATTCGCTTGTAATCTCGCTCATTGATTGCAACAAACCGATTCCTCTTTGCTCCAATTTCTGTCCATTCAAATGCTGATCGCCGTAGAATGGATAAATCAGCATTGGCACTGCGTGATAAATTGCTTCTTGACTTCCAAAGATTCCGCCGTGACTGATGAAGAGTTTAACATTTTTGTGGGCTAAGATATCAGATTGTGGCAACCATTTCTTGACCATCACAGTCGATGGAAGATCAGGAATCTTATCACTTTCCCATTTCCACAAAACTCTTTGCTTGATGTTATTGAAAACATGTAGCATTGCTAAAAACTTATCTTTCGGCATCTCTGAACTCTTCAAGAATGATCCGAAACTGACGTAAATGACTCCATCACTTGCTTCATCGAGGAACGTTTTAATGTCTTGTGGAAGTGGCTTCGTCTTGCGAATGTGAATTCCAGCGATGTCGACCATTCCTGGCATTTTGGGACGTGGATAAGACAAAGCTGAATGGCTGTTGATGAGATGAACTGAGATTTTCTTTTCCAGATCGGCAGCTGATGGCAAACTTCCTCCAAGTTGATTCTCGAGCGAGTGGAAAGCTTCACGAGCCAGCTCGGTTTGTTTCGGTAAATAATAAAACTTTCGACCAAGAGCATCGTAAAGCGATATCACAGTGTTCGTTAATCGTTCTACGAATGTCATTCTATCAGTGAAGAAGCTCAGGAAGTGAGGAACATGACTCCAAGGTGACATAGCTCCTCTCGCGTGATCCATAAAGTCAGCGTAATCTAAAGTTCCGAAAGCAATCAATGGACAATTGTATTTATGCGAAAACATGTTGAACGCTTCTTGCTGGAACTGTTCGCTTATCACAAGATCAAACGGAGTTCGATCATTCTCAATAAACTTTTTAACGACAGGAGAATCGAAAGCAAATTTTGTTGTAGCTAATCCGAAACTCCAAAGTGAAGTGACCTTGTAGAAAGAATTTTCATCTTTCGTATTTCTAGTAAAGAAGTCCGTCATGTTGATCGCTGATTCCCAATCCCAAGCCGGTTCGATCATGATCTCTCGATATTTCATTGATTCTGTCTTGTAAGGATAGTTTGTGATTGTTGTCACTTCATGACCTCGATTTAGAAGCTAAAAGTGAACCTCAGATAAAGAGAGACGAAAGAGATAATGAGAGTAAAGAGTTACCTCGGTGATAACAGGCTCGAACATCAGCCAATGACTCTTCCCAGGGAAAGCCACGAGTATCAAGATTTTAGATGAAGCAACTCCACCAGCAAGTGCCAACGCAGCGATGATCGCAATGATTAAGCGAGACTGAAACGATTTTCATTAAATAAATCATCGAACAAAAAATGATGAATGCAAACCATTTTACGCGAGAATGAAAAGAACCGACGAGAGGTCAATAAACTTGTTGATTTGATGTCTAATCGAGTTGATCAAGATTTACACGAATTTGTTCGTTGGGAGTTTAAAATTAACAATTAACTTGAAAAGTTCTAAAACAATTTTCACTCAAAGTCACATGAAAGTGAAATATTTCTTTCTTATCACAGAAATGAATGAACCACGTTGCTTACAACTCGAGATTGAGCAAACGACTGACGAGAAATGAGAGAAGAAAACATTTTCGTTTGTTTGAGCGAGAGGTGCCTTCAACCAAAAGTTGTTTTTCAACTCGCGATCTCTTTGATACTTTTTGATATTCTCTCGCGACTTTTCTTCTCTCAGAAAATCCGTTCACGCAACATTTTCACAGAAACCGCATAGACGATCCCTCTTGAGTTTTATTTCTTCTCCCTCTTCAGTTTTGAGTTGATCGTGGCCGCGTTCGAACGTTTCTTTTTAAACCGCGCACTCCCGGCAAAGGTTCTTGTGATCAAAATTTTTTCACTGTGAAAAGTAAAAAGCCGAAAATTATTTTGTTTGTCATCTAAAGACTTTTCTTCGTGCATTTTGACGGGCAAGAACACATTGAGACTTAAGCGGAGGAAAAAAGAAAAGTTTGTTGTTATTTTTAACAAAGTTTTCACCAAAAATATCTTTGCCGTTCAACTTTTCTTCGTCTCCGATGTCGTGAGAGACATTAATTTGAAGTGATCGCGCTGGATAGAAGGACTTTCTTTATTAATGATGCTGAAGTTTTAAATAAAAACGTGATCACGACTGACTCCGTTTGACAAATTCATGGAAAATCGCGGCTAGTGACTCATTCTGATTTGATTTTCGCGTATTTTCCTTCTCATCTCTCGAAGACGATACAGACATTAGGTGAAGATGTTTATTTTTAAACGCGCGCGAAAGAAAAATCACTTTGCTTATTTATGCGAAACTCGCGCAATTGACGGAGCAGCGATGTTTCTTAGTCTGAGCCTTAGGAAAGTTGTGAAAATTGAAAATTATCATTTTCCGGAATTTCATTTCTCTCTTCAAAATTCCTTTGCGATTTCAAGTGGAAACTTTACGCAAGGCTGAGATGAAACTTCACAGACACAAGACCGAGCGATTCATTTGTGATGAGAATTATGCATGCATGGTTTCTTCATGTCGTGCAATGCTTGAAGAATATCATTTGTAATGATGCGGAACCGTCTGTGAGAAGGAAGAGCTCCGCCGAACTCGATTATCAAAGCGATTCTTCTCGTTTTGTATTTGCTGTTCTCGGAAATAAATTAAGCGATGGAGAATCAAGAGAGACAACTCACTGTACGAGACAAAAACAATGACAAATATTGTGTGTAATAAATTAGAAGTCTAATTGAATTTTTGGCGTTCACATTTGCTCGATCGCTGATAACTCTCGCTCGTTAAAATTCGCTACACTCAATGATCGTCGCCAAAGCGGCTTCGAGTGAATCATAGAGTTTGCGGTTGTTGGCGCTTGTTTTCCCTAACTCGATGACTCGTTTTCACGTTAAATTCATCTAAAAGAGAAACGTTCTCGTCTGCAGCTGAGTCCTCAGAAATCGTCGCCGTCGCTATTTTTAAACATTTCATTCCCATCTCGTTTCGTTGGATAATTTTTCCCTCTCGGTTCGCTTTTTTTTTCTTGTGAATGAAATAAACCGCGACCAAGAGGGCGAGGAAGAAACAGCAACATTTGTAATAATTTTTCTTCACTTTCGGGACATCAACGACGACGAGTGTGTTTACACGCTTGAGTGATTTTCTTGTGAATAATATCTCATTTCCGGTTTTAATTTCAAAGTCTTCCGAGTTGATTCGCATATGAATTGCACTTGCAAAGTTTGTGTTTCCGATGCGTTAAGAGATCGTTGTCTATGTTTAGACAACGAAGAGATGTTTAAGTGATTCTGAGCGGGGGATTTCCTCTCCAAAGCGTTCATCAACATAAACTAGAAATGACTTTAAACGACAGTTGTTTCCACTCATAAAAATATAAATTTCCCGAGACATCGGAGTCGTGAAGAAGTGTGAAGCTGCGTGTTCTTGTCCGTTGAAATGTGACGAAAGAGGTGAAGACCACGACTCAAATAAATCGAGTGATGATTCGAAGATTTATTTCGTTTGAAATCTTAAAATTCTCGAGTTTCAAAGTTAAAAGTCTTCTTCCCCTTTCGTGCGATGAAATTAATTAATTTGTGTTATCTTCAATAGTAAACGCGAGGCGAAGATAGAAAACCAATAAAACTTTCAGTAAATAGTTTTGCCAGCACGTAGGATCGAAAACAATTAAGATTAATTGATAAATTGCGCTCGATCGTTTAATTCGTTCGCTTCGATTTAAAATAAGAATTCATTCAAGTGCTCGAAGTCGAGAAGAAAATATTGAAACGATCATGAGGGATGAGCTACCGGAAGTCCCATAACAACATTAAGTGAACACTCTTCGACTAATCTTATCACGTTTCAAGTGCTTGTCATAAACAAGAGTGAGACTTCTTAGAAAAAGTGAAATGTTCGTGCCAAATAATTATCCAAAGTGACATGTCGAGGGTGAACATAATTGAGATTAAGGAGAACCATTGAACAAAGTGAAGTGCGTGAGTGACCGTTCAACGCTGGTGGCAAACGCGACGAATAGAAACACAAGAATTAAGTTATTGGTGCCACATGTTCCAATCATGGATCTGACATACAATTTTCTGCTGCGATGGATGCTTTTGGGATTATTTTTATCATGTGTTGATGCTGTCAAAGGTATTAAAGTTAGACTTGAGTGTTTGCCGAGTGATTTACGATCCACAGACTTTCTACCCAAAAAAAAAGGGTTTTACCACTCATGATGATCATATGTTCATGCTTTTGATGAATTCGTCCTTCGACAGTTGCCTCCTCCACGATGATGCCACATGGCAATGCTCATTCTTGTGAATCTGAGCTAATAAATTATGGACTTGTAAAAAATCTGCTGGGCGAGTTGAGAAAAGACGAAGATTGTCTCCAAATAAAAAAGAGATCAAAGTGGAAAATAATTTATTCAAACTCTGTCTTCGTTGACTTAATTTAACGTTTGTCGCTCGACTTTTCCGTGTTTGTTAGTGGAATTTTCTCACTAATTCAACTCGCGTCTCCATCAAGTGAAAAGCTCTGTGGATTTATTAATTATGTGTTGCTTTTTCTCAAATTAAATATTTTCTTTGCCTTTCCAAAAATAACAGAAAAGTTCATTTGCATCGAGATCGCGCGAGGTGCAGCCACGCGTGCCGTCCGATATCAAATTTCCCCACTGAAAAGAAATCTCAATCAAATGTCGTAAACTGACTCAGAATACGATACAGCGAGAAGCGTTTTCGTCTTCAACAACCGCACGCAATAAAATGTTTTTATCGAATTTCACGAAATTAAAACCCGCGAGATGGAAAATTAAGATTTTGAGGCTGTTGGAAGCATAAAAGATTTTTGTTTAATTTTTATTTTCAAAATAATGTCTGCGACTCCGAGGAAATTTATTTTTCTTATTTTTTTTGCGAGGAAGCGAGATCGCGCTTTTATTACAAGCGTCTGCTTGTTTCTTGCGAACGCGGTCAAAGAACCCGCAACTTAGTTTATGTTCACAAGCAACGACTTGTCAGCTACCGGATCAGAGTTGGGATTTATTATAATTGCCGTCCGTGAATTCAAATTCTAATAAAAGTGTCAAATAAAAAAAAGAAAAACAAAATTCTCAGATTCGAAATTTCCAAATGGAAAAAGATTTTTCCGACGAAAAGCGCTTTGCGAAAATCTCGTTCACACAATTATTTACGATTCTGATTTCTTTTACTAATCTAAGTTTTCAAAAACAACAACATTTCGTGTCAGCCAGTGCTCTCATGAGATGGAGGCTCGGAAAATGGAGTTGATTCTAAAAATATTTCCTGACAATTTAGTTCTTGGCCCACATCTCTCAACAGGCCACAGACAAATACACATGTTTAGTGCTTGATGCTCGACTAGAGAGGAATTTATAAATCCTCTAAATATTTACGACTCTTGCTTACTTTTTCTCGAATCTTTCTTTTACAAAAAGAAAAAGTCTGAAAGAGAAATTTAAATGAAGAAGAATGAAAGTCCATTGATGAAAACATTAAATTTAGAATGTTCTCTCAGCTCTCAGAACTGTTGTCGACATCCATCATCATCGTCGTGCAATTAAATAATCATCTTCCGTCCCATGTGGCATTTCGCTTAAACTTCTCTCGTCTACGAGAAGTTTTTTTTCGGGGTCTGCTTCGAATCGCGATCACAACAAAAATGGGTTAGTGCATGATCGTAATTTTTTGGGTTCAAGGTTGCACTTACTCAATCGAATGTTTTTACTTGCTTCTGTTTATTTTGATTCATTCATGAACATTTGATCATCGTCGTCGTCGAGTTGTTCGCATATGGCGATTTTCCGTTTACGTTTAATTTGATTTTTCAGTCTCGTTCTTCGGGGCAAGTCACATCAACATGCCATTGCAAGAAGCGAAGCTCTCGACGAACATCAGGCTAAAGTTTCGGTCGAGACAAGCGAACGCGATGATCTTCTTGACAGCTGGTCGAACCGACCACTGCCTGTTAACTTTGAATGATGGCCGGATTAAGTTTCAGTTGAAGATCAACGAATATGAAACTGAGGTGAGAGAAATTAACTCCGATCATCGTCTCAATTAACTTCTGCTTCCACTTAGCTCTGGTCACCAAAGCAACATACTTTCAATGACCTTCTCTGGTATGAAGTGGTCATATTACGATACGAGACGAATCTGACTCTTCAAGTTGGCGAGCATTTCGTTCGGAGAACTCTGCCGGGCGACGTGAGAGAACTAAACGTTCACTTCGGTGCTTTTCTTGGAGGCGTGGGCGGTTACACATTCAGATATTTGAACGAGTTGGAAAACTTCCGCGGATGCATTTCTGACGTGTTTTACAACAACATCAACATTCTTAAGCGCGCGAGGGAGAAATCAAATCACGTCGAGACGGAGAGAATCTCGTGGAACTGCGCTCCGGAATTTGATGCCGAGATTCACGAGACAATCAGTTTTGTCGACGATGTTGACGGGTTTATGGTTTTCAAGAAGCCAAAGGATGAAAGACGAGCGAGAAGCGGAGACTTATGGTCATTTGATTTCAGAACAAACGAAGAATACGGAGCGATCATGTGAGTTCTATATTTCGACTAACAACAAAAGAAATCTAAAAATAAATTTGTCACGTTTTCAGTTACAATCTCGAGGCGTCGATTCGTTACGATTACATGGCGCTCGAGATAATTGACAGTCGCTTGAGATTACTTGTTGGCAAAGGCTCAAATGCTGTCGAGTTGATTCCAGATAAGAATATCACTGACGGTCAATGGCACAGCATCATCATCGCTTACAATCCCAGCGAAGTTAAGATCTCAGTCGACGATGTTTTGAACACAGCAGCTTTTGCCAATGGAAGCTCAAACTATCTTGAACTAGGCGATGAGTTCTACATTGGAGGATTAGATTCTGATGTAATGCGAAAGCGAGCAGCTAACAAAGGTTTCCACGCGAGAGATGCGAGCTTCAAAGGTTGTTTACGAAATGTTTACATCAACTCAGATCTCATTGGGTTCCCTCAAATGAAAATCACTTATGGAACCGCAGTCGGTTGTGTCTGGAAATATCCTTGCATTGAACGAGCTCCTTGTGTTCTTAGCGCTGTCTGTCATCAACAAGGAATCGACGACTTTATCTGCTCTTGCGATCAGAACTTTTGCATTCGAACGGATTATCACGAAGGCTACAAACTCTTCACAACTTTCTCACCTCTCGAGCATATTCCGCTGCTCGAAGTTAATCCAATGCAAGTTGTCGAAGGCGGTTACATCTTTTTATCGTCTGACTATGTTCGCGTTGTTTTTGACTTCTCTCGATTGAAGCTTCACGAGTCAAACATTCTCTTCAACATCACGCAACATCCAAAATACGGAAAACTTTCAATTTTGGGAATCGGAGAACATCACAACGCAACTCACTCGAGAATCTTCTCGCTCGTTGATCTGCAGACTGACAAAGTCAAATACACTCACGATGGATCGGAACACATGAGCGATCACTTGGGACTTGAGATGCAGTTTGGAATGAAAGACGCGGTTGGAGTAATTCTTGAGAAGAGAAGATTTATTCTTCACGTGAATGTGACGCCTGTCAATGATCCACCGATACTTGAACTGCCTCCCAACAAAATCCTTCGGTTGATTCAAGGAATCCCAAAAGTCCTTGGCTCCGATTTGCTGACAGCATTTGACCCTGACAGCTCAAACTCTTCACTCATCTTCACAATTCTAATGAAACCTGACTCAGAAGGTGAGAACGGAATCCTTGAAGTCAACGGAAGACAAGCAGAATCTTTCACACAAGACGACGTCAACAACAAAGCTGTAACTTATTTGGTCAACTCGCAGCATCACGAGGATACTTCCTTTGATATTGCTCTTCAAGTTTCTGATGGAATGGAAACAAGTGCTTCCGAAGCTTTAAGAGTTTCT
This sequence comes from Smittia aterrima, assembly GCA_033063855.1. Lineage (NCBI taxonomy): Eukaryota > Metazoa > Arthropoda > Insecta > Diptera > Chironomidae > Smittia > Smittia aterrima. The sequence goes on from CP093829.1 coordinate 6,347,725, forward strand.
GTTCAACCTTTGCAATTGAGAATGATGAACAACACCGGCCTCGTGATGATCCATAAGTCGCCATCTCTTATCACTCCTTGGAATCTTTCATTCATCACAAACTCTGATGACGATAATCTTGACATTCGATTTGATATTGTCAAACAACCACATCACGGAGCAGTTCAAAAGCTTCGATCAGTTGACAGCTCTTGGATTTCTGTTGAAAGTTTCACTTCCAATCAACTGCAACTTGGTCAGATTCGTTATCATCACACGTCAACTGAATTCCCGCAATTTGATGAATTTAAATTCACTGCAACTTTGGGCTCAGTTCGATCGTCGACTTACGACTTTAGAATCACTTTCACTAAACTTCGAATTGGAATTCAACGACATCAGAACAAAATCATCAACGGAACTAAAGATTCAGTTATAGAAAATGATTTTCTTTATCATCAAACAACTCCAATCGCTTCCTTTACGAGGACAATTATTTACACGCTCTTGACAGTTCCGCGATTTGGAATTTTGTATGTCGCGGGTTATGACGGATCAGCAAAAGCTGGAGACTCCTTCACACAATTTGATATCGACGAACGAAGGATTCGTTACAAAACTTATCGAACTTCTTATTCGCCGTTTGTGGATGATCTTGAGTTTATCGTGACAGTTCCGGAATGTGAAGACGTCATCGGATCGATCAAAATAATTTTCAACCCTGACGAGCATCTCGCGAAGACTTTGACTTATCAGAGAAAGGAAAAACTTTACGTGAACGAAGGCGAACGAACAGCAGTTTCTCGAACTCACTTTGATGTTCTTCTCAACACATTCAATTATCTAACTTTCAATTTGACTCACTCGTCACTCCACGGAGATCTGTGTATGGTTCACGATGAGTTCCGAACAATTATCGAGACTTTCCAGTTGGACAATTTGTATCTCGGCGACGTTTATTATTGTCACGATGACTCTGAGTCGAAAGAAGATTCAATGAAGATTTTAATTCTCTCAGATCCTCAAACGGACTTTCAATACGTTAGCGAGATCGCTGTCCATGTTTATTTGCAAAATGATAATCCGCCGATGCGACAAATTGATCGTAAATTCCCAATCGTCAGAGGCGACTCAAAGCTAATCACTTCAATGGATTTGAAGTATTTCGATCCAGACATCGATTCGAGAACTGCAGATATCGTTTACAAGAACATTCAATCAACAACTGGCGAAGTTATGATCGGCGGAATTACAACTCTGTCGTTCAATCAAGACGACTTGGATAATTTAAGAGTTTATTTCAATCATACCGGCGATGATTTCGGTAGCGTTAGCTTCATTGTCACTGACGGAATGTTTGATGTTCCTGGAATGTTGGAGATTGAAGCTTCAGATCCATTCTTGAGAATTCTTGAAGGTAAGAAATTGTTATAAATCCTTTCCCTCGAATTAAAAATTTCTCTTTCTTCTTTAAAGCAAACGCATCGATTGTCCAAGAAGGTCGACTTGTTCCAATAACTCTCAGCGATCTTAGCATTGAAACGAATCTCAATGTCAAACCAGAACAAATCGAATACAAAATCCTCGACGATCCGAGTCACGGAGTCTTGAAATATTATCGAAAGAAGCTCAACCTCACCTACACCGGAAAGAATAACAACACGACGTCTCTCAGAAACTTCACTCAAGCGGAAATCGAGAAGGAAAGAATCGCGTACATGAACACTGAAGTTGCTTCGATGGATCGCTTCAAGTATCGAGTGACAGCGAAAGGAGTTTGGACCGAGGGTGAAGTTCTTGTTCGAATTTATCCGTCAGCGTATTGGGAGCCATTGCAAATCAAACGAAATCAAACGCTTTACGTGGAAGAGTCAACGAGTGTGACGATATCGAGGGAAGTTCTTGAGATTGGTCATTCAAGTATTTCGCCAGGTGAGAGAACTTTTTAAGAAAATTTATTTGAAATTTATAATTTTTCTTTTCTAGGCGACATCACGTACCTCGTCTCGACTTCACCTCAACACGGCTACCTTGAAATCCAATCGATAACCTCCGACGATGAGTACAACTCGAAAGTCTTTGATCAATCAACAATCAACTCCGAGAAAATGTTTTATATCCAAGCTGGCGTTAATCAATCGTCGGACTATTTCATGTTCGATGTCACGAATGGAATTTATTGGATTAAGGATTTGGTGTTGAAGATTGTGATCATTCCTGAGAATTTGTATATGAGAACGCAAGTCCTTCACGTCGAGGAGGGGAAGTCTGTGAAGCTATCTCCTGAGTTCATGACGCCTTACTCTGAATATTACGTCGGCAAGATAATCGAGTACAAGATCCTTGAACTTCCTCGTTTCGGTTCAATTCGATCAGGAAAATCCTCGAAAATCAATCGATTCACTCAAAAGCAACTCGACGCGGGAGTCGTCCAATACATTCACAGCGGAACTGAAGATCACTTCGATTCGATGAAACTCGTCGCTTTTGGGAAGAACAAGGAAAGTCTTCCATTTACTTTGAGCATTGAGATTCAACCAGTCAACGATGAAGTTCCTCGAGTCACAACGAACACAGGATTGCAAATGTGGGTCGGAGGGAAATCAGTTTTGCGTAATAGCGATTTAAGTAAGTTGTGAAATATTTTGATTGAACTTTGATTGATATATCTTCTCCTCAGTGACGCAAGATTACGACACTCCACCTGAGAACCTCACATACTTCGTTCAACATTTGTCTGGCGGTTATCTGAGTTATCGAAATCTCTTCAATCGAAAGATTCACAATTTCACTCAAGACGACATCAACCACGAAAACATTTTCTTCATCAACGATCACAATGGACAGAATGGACAAGTCGGTCAAGTGGTTTTCTATGTCAGCGATGGAATCCACAACACGAGTGAACAGATTTTATATGTGACGAGTAACGCGGTCACGCTCGAAATAGTGAAGAATGAGTTCTTGCACGTGTTTCCGTTGACTCGAAAACAAATTCTTCCCGAGCAACTTCATTACAAGTGTTCAGACCTTGATCGCGATATCAATTATCACATCACAGTCTCACCGCAAATTGGAAAAATCATCAGAGAAGATACGTCGTTGGGAATTGTCGATGACGTGCAGAAGTTTACTCAAGACGATCTCGAGAATGGAAGAATTTTTTATGAGCACACGTCACCGATGGTTGAGTTACGAACAAACGATTCGTTCTTCTTTGATGTCAACTCGTTGTTTGCTCCATCGCTTATCGATCAAGTGTTCAACATTGAGATTTCAGTTTCGTCTGGAGGACTTTTGAAGTTTCTACCGAATATCAAGATTGAAGTCGATGAAGGTGACTTATCTCCGATTCATCTTGATCTATCGAGAGTTCTCGAATATCTTGAAACTCGAGTCGCGATCCAATCTCCTGAGCTCTATGTTGAAACTTATTCACCTGCTCATGGAATCATTAAAACGATGGACTCGAGAAAGGACGTGAATCGATTTAGTTTGAATGATTTCAACGGAAATAAAATCTTTTATCAACACGATCACTCTGACACGATTGAAGATAAGATCTCGATGGCCGTTTACCTTTTGGTTGGAAATATTTTCTTATGCAACATCACAATCCCAGTCACGATCCGCCCAAAGAATGATCAACCGTTCTACTTAGTTACGACTTCACCTCGAATCTCAGTGATTGAAGGAGAGAACAAGACAATCACTCTTAACGAGCTGCTAACAGAAGATGCTGATACATCGCCCGATGGAATAATTTACGACGTCATCAGCAATCCAATGCACGGAATTCTTCAGAAGATTTCTGACGAGGGCTACGTTCAAAATATCGTTTCGTACGGAAACCAATTTACTCAAGCCGATGTCAACAGCAATCGAATTATCTACACTCACTCGGGAAGTCCCGAGTCGACAACTTTCACATTCAAAGTCTGGGACGGAGAATTCAAACCTTCTTACGAAACATTCTCGATCAAAATTCTGCCAATTCAAATTGTTCCTCCGAATGTTCCAGCATTGCCAGTGACTGTTCAACAAGGCGCTAACACAGGAAACCTAGAAATGAAACACGTCGCAATTGAAACGAATGTTCAGAAGAGTCGACTGATCTACAATATCACGCGATTGCCATCCGGAGGTGTGTTGAACAATAATCACAAACAAATCTTTCGCTTCAATCAGAGACAGCTCGAAGACGGAGTAATTCAATACGTTCAAAACGACATGACTCGAAGTAACGATTCGTTCCAAGTAAACGCGTACATTCCTGACTCGTCGTCGTCGCTTCTCGTTGACATCTTGATCGTTGTTCAGCCCTTCATCACGATCAGTCCGATCTCACTGACGCCTGGAAGCAAAGTTCGACTCGCTTCGACTTTCATTCAAGACAATCCAACTCAGTTGAAGCTGAATCGTTACAATCCAAAGATTTTAATCACAAAGAAACCGCAATTTGGGAAACTCCGAAAGATTCGACGAAGCACAGGAGATGTTGAGAATGTTAACGACAAAGATGTCGTCTCGTTCACTTACAAAGAAATGAAAAGCGGAATTATTTATTACGTCGCGAGGAAGTTCCCTTCGGCGTTTAGTGGAATGCAAGACTCATTCGAATATGTTCTAACAACGAAGACAGCGCAACCAGCTCAAGGAGTTGTTCCCGTTGAAATCTTCACGTCAATCAGAGTGGGAGATGACTCATCTCAACCTGACGTTGTCCTCGCTGACTCAACATTCTTCCCAATCGATCATTTGATTCTCGTTGCGATTTTAATCACCATCATCATCTTCTTGATCATTTTAATTCTTCTCATCAAGTGTCGATCGAATAACAACAAGAAGAAGCCAAAGAGTGATCCACCACATCTCCCTCGTCCTCCAGACTTCATGACAATGAACAACAATACTCGAAGCATGTACACACCATCCGACAATGAATCTCTTCCCGTTACTCAATCGTCAACGCCACTTCCTGTTCTCAGTAACGTTCCGCATTGTAAAGTCATTCCTCTCGACATCCACGATTCAGATCCAGAAGATATGATCGATATGCGAGAAGACGCGAGAGAGCAAATGCTTCGCTATGCTGCGTCTTACAACGAAGATCCTGGGAGTTGGACTTCATCAGTCAATGACATGATGGGAACGATTCCTGAGATGAGCTACTCGTCAACGTTAGCGCAGTCTCAACATATTCCGCCAAAGATCAATCCATTGCTGAGGCGGAATCAATATTGGGTTTAATACTTAATCGTTAAGCCGCCATTAAACTTTTTAAATGAACTGAGTTAAGATTTTTCAATGAAACTTAAAGTTTTCTTATTAGTTAGCGAGTTTGATTTTGCAGTTGAGTTGCCATTTAAATCGCCAAAGTTAACTTTATCACAATAATTTTTATTCGTCTTAAGATTTCAATAAATTTAAAGAAAAATTTGTAAAATTTATCTTTCTTGAGTAGAATAAATTTTGATTGACTATTCTCGGACGGATTCTTAATCAGAATTTCTTATTAAATAATTTTAAAGTAAAGCTGGGCGTGATGCGTTCTTAGAAAGTTGTCTCGATCTTGGGTTTTTCAGTTGTGGTTGGTGTAAGTTGTAAAGCTTTGTTATCGTAAGAATAGTCAGCGTTTGTGATGCTGCTTGTTAGCGTGTCCTCAGCTGGATGCCTTGAGATCGGTGTGCTGACAGTTTTCTGATCGAATTCTGTTCCGACTGTAAAGACTGATGATGATCGATTGTATTGCTTTTGTTGTTGTTGATTCTGACGTCGCATTTTTGGGCTTTCCGTGTGTGGATTTGCCATCGTCACTGGTTCAGCTGCTTTAGTTTTCTTTGCTTGACGATTCTTCATCGAAGCGTAAGACTTGCTCAGCCATCTGAAGATTTTTGATCCATTTACAGCAAAGAACAGTATTAACAATACAATTGCCAAGATGAACGTCACCGTGAGGTAGATCTTGAGGTTTTTGATTTCAGCTGAAAGCGAAGAATTCCATTAGAGCGAATAGCTTCGAGTGGGAAAAGTTTTACGAGCAACTTACCGGCATAATCTGATAACTTCACAAAGTTACGGTCGTGGAGATAATCTAGCGTAAACAAAAGAAACGAAAAGCGATTGAGCAAGCATAACAGAAACTGCATTTCCGCGTAGGAAGAAACATTAAGCCTTCGCAAGCTTTAGAAAATGCTGCATAAGCCTCACCTCGACACTCCGACACACAAATTTCCTTATCAAAGTTGTGACCGTGTTCATCACAGATTGGAGCGCAATCCTCGCAATCTGTGTGAAACTGCGAGCAGAATTGATAAACGTCGCAGATTTTAGTTCCACAACGAGCTCCTCCAATTGCCAAAGCTGTGAACGCTGTCGAACCCAAAGGCATTGTTGTGACTAACGGTAGCATGATGCGCTGTTTTTTATTGTTTTTAAAACACGTAACTTCAAATAAATTCTTTGCTAATGATGTCAACTAAATATCAACAAACATTTACGTTATCACAACTCGCGTTTCTTTTAAAAAGCACTCAATGAAATCAAAACGTCTTCTCTGAGTTTATTTAGATAATCGAATGACTCATCCGATGGACAAAAAAAAATCACGACTTGCGTCTTGTCTTCTTGTTGAATGTTTTCTCTTCGTAAACGAGAAAACCAGTTTCTTGTTCCTAAGAATTCCACGATCCCGCGTCAAATACTATTCCACGATTAACTCAGCGATTACTTAAGAATCAATTAGCATCACAAATCTCAATCAATTTAATGACTTTTTGCGATGAAGTCTTTCGATTGAAATGTGAATTGTTCAACAGGTAAGCTCTTCCGATTCGACTCGAAGCACCAACACGACACGACTGAAGGTCTGAGCTTTAAACAATATAAATAAAAATGTTTCTTCACGCTCAACACATGCGAATGAATGTACAGGTGAACGTAAGTCGCGATTAATGTGTTGGAAGGCTTCGTGAATTGAGATAAAATATTTTTTCTTGTATGCGTTTTGATCCAACGACGACAGATTATTTTCCAATCAACGAAAACGAAAGTTTCTGATAAGAAAATAATTTAGATAACAAAACATTTTTGCGTAATCGAAAGATTTGAATGACAGGAAGGAGAGAAGAATTTCGCAAGGAATCGAGTTGTCGTCTTATAAGATTCTCCAACGGTTTTGCGCAAGTTTCTCCTGAACGCTTCCAGCGCCAAAGTTATCATCGTTCATGAGACTTCTTCAACTGGTTTTCCATTCATCCGACTGACTTCACTTCTCGAGTCAAACGAGTCGCATTCCATTCAACCGGAAATTCGCTTTTCAGGTTTTCAACTTCACATTCGCTCTCGACTTGTCGAATCCGAGAGTTATTTACTTGTGCAAGTCTTGTTCTTGTGTTTTGTGTACGTCTTCTTTTAGTTTTATTATTTTGGCAGCTTCAGAAGTTTCAAAAGTGAATTTAATGTGCTAACGTGAAGACTTGAAGGTGCTGGGATACAAAGATATCTCGAAACAAGATGACGGAGACTCAAAAGAATCTCAAAGGAAAAGTTAAATCAGGTAAATCGAGAGGATGTTCAATTCGCTTAATTGCCCTGTTTTGCTTTGCTCGATGGGAAAATATTTAATTAGATTCGCATTGTCTTCTGCTGATCACTATTTACACAATTCAATGCTCTCGTTTTTTTTTTGTTGGTGGAACTCCATTAAAAGTCATTTTCAGATCTCAAATTAAAGTTTTCTCGTAATTTACTTTCTTTTTCGGTTGTGTTTCTTAATCTTTCCTTCGTTGTCTTCTTTTTCACGACGTTACGCTGTTTCATTCATTAAAGAAAACTTTATCAAATGGTTCGCAAAAGGTGTTTACATTTCTAGAGCGCGACTGCGAAGGTCGCGCTTGACAATATTTTGTTTCTCGCTTGTCAAATCAATCAAATCGATGAATCATTTTAAATTATGTCTCCATAACAACTTTAGCAATAAGCTCAATACTTTTTACGACCTCAGCGTGTACACGACAGTTAACCTGACCGTTAAATTCCAATTCGACAGTTCAACACTGCACGAATTTCTTTTTTTTAGTTGGTCGTCTCGACGGGCGATTCGCGTAAATTATTCTTTTTACATTGAAGAGATGAATTATCTGCGCGGAAATTCCGCTTGTCGCGGTGGCTTAATCCAACTTTAATTGAGCGGTAAATTAGAGAAATTTCATTACGAAACGGAGAAGAATTTATCTTCGTTAAATGAGTCAGTGGCTCAACGTCGCGTGCATCATTGAATCAATTAAGAATGTCTTCTTCTAAGTGGACGTTCGTTAACCTTTGAGTAGGAGTTTCGCAAGAAATCCCGAGACTTTCATTCACCACAATAACTTCTAATTGAAACTTCTATCCAAACCACATTCAATTGAATCGTAAATCTTCAGTTCTGCCACCGGGAAATAGTCGATTAGCAAACAGTTTGACCGTGAAAAAATGTAAACGGGTGCAGCAACATATGAATCACATTAAAAAACTTAAACATTTCCTATTTTTTGTTATTTTCAGTTTGTCAAGAATGGCTCGTTCGAGAGGATAACGCACTCGCTTATCAGCTGCAGAACCAAGAGAGTAATTTTAATTAAAAATCATTTAATTAAAGGAAGTTCTCATTCTCTTATCATTTTAGTAAACGATCACTACAAGGGAAATCGCTATCGGAATCAAATTGTTCGTCAAGATTTCCCGACCGCCTTATCAGAGCAGATTCGTGAGAAAGAGAATGCAGAGCGACAAGCGATGCTTTATCATCAGATGGTTGAAGAGCAAGAGCAAGCCGATGCAATTGTTGCTCGAGATTACGCGGATCGTTTGAGACGAGAATCCGAAATCGAGAGAAAGATCCAGCAAGATAAAAGTGAAATCGTCGCTAGAAAGCTTTTGCAGCAGCAAAATCTTCAAATGAGATCGAAAGTTGCTGAGTCGTCTGTTCCAATTCCGCCGAGGAATCAAAAACCAACAAGCAATAAATATCTGTCACACTCTCCTGACGTCTCACCGCAACTCCACTACGCTTGTCTTGATCTAATGCCACCCGATCCACATCGAAAACTCGTTCCAGCATCACCAGATCGTAAATATACGAAAATTACATTGCAATCGCATACACCAGAGAAGGTAACGACTCCAGTTGATGATGCTGTGCCTCCACCAAGACCAGCTAAGGGCCCACATTTAAAAAAGAGCTTGCCACAGCAATCACAAAGAGGCACAGAAGGCGTCGACAGTATTCGAACATACAACTCTGATGTTGACACAGCTCTTGATGAAGCTTTGGACATGGAAATGCAAAACCTTGACATGAATAATCTTTACAAACCGAATCAAAACGGAAATGGCTCAGCAAACTTTAATCCAAACATTCAACAGCGTCATCCGCATCATCAGTTTTTAGAAGAGACTCGAAACATTCTCAAGCAATCTCCCGAAAAGATCAGCACAAAGCAAAGTGTGAACAAGTTTCTTCATTACGATGACGATGAAGAGATTGAAGAAGATAACGCTGTGGGAGGTGCAGCAGCAGCGATTCCTTCACGTCAACCTCAACCATCGACATCAAATTATCGTGAAAAAATTGAGAGGCTTCAGGCTTTGAAAGTTTTAGGTTTGCCTGCTGAAGAGATTCGCGAGATTGACAAGAGAATTGAACAAGAGAAGAAAGACGAAGAGCTCGCTAGAATGCTGCAAGACAGCGAAAACAAAGTTGTGAACCAAGAAGAGATCGACAGAAAGTTTGCGATGGAGGCACAAGACAAAGAGCTTGCAAAAATGTTGCAAGAACGTGAGAAAGCAAAAGCCAAACGCGCAAAAGAACGAGCACGTCAGAAGCGTGAACTTATAAAGCAGCAGCAGCACGAGAATGGAGAACATTCCATTGATCCTGAAGGTGATTCATATTCAAATCCTGTCGATATGCTTCAAAGTGAATCGCATCGAAGACATCAACAGTCGCCAGAGAGCGGTCAACAGTATTTACATCAAAAGCAAAGCAGTTATAACTCGCAAAGTTCTGCTGGCAGTTACTATCAACATCAGAGCGATGACTCTTACTCTAACCCCGTCGACATGGTCCCACCTCCTCTACATCAACGCTCTCCAGCTCTTCGACCGAATCATCTTGAGATTCGAGGTCAATTGAACAGACCAAAGCCGCCGAGAGCTCATTTGCCAGAGGATCAGAATATCGCAGCTATGATCGACCCTACTTACGCGACACCTTCCCCTCCAGGTACACTTAACACTTCCCCAACTGCCAACTCTACCACACCAGATATTCTCGAACATTATGAAGAGCATGGATCTCCGTCGACAGCTCCGTACATGCCGATCCAAGGAACGCGAAGAACGACATCGTCGAATGAAAAAAAGAAGAAACAGAAGGAGCGATGTAATCAACAGTAAACTGTGAATTTAATTTATTTCACCCTCGAATCAAAATCATTAACGACAATAAGCTAAGTTCGTCTCCACCAATCTCAATGCTCCACTAATTGCGAATTTTTTTAAAGAGATATTTTTATTGTAAATCCCAAAATATCTGATTTCCTAATAAAAGAATTTTAATTCAACTTTTCGTTCGTTAATGATTTTTAAAACAGTTTGCATCACATTCTCGAGATGGGGACTCATTCGCTGCTCGATCCGGTTCAAAAAGAAAAAGATAAAAAATAATTCAAAATTCGCCTGCACCAACACAGCGATTGCTGAAAATTCGCTCTTTCGCGTTTATTCTTTCAGTTAGTGTCTGAATTGCAACGAGTGCTCTTGCAAAAATGCATTTGGTGCAGAATTATTTTTTCACATCAGTGGAAATTATTTGACTTTGCAGCAGAAATTTTTTCCATTCGACTTTTTTTTTCGGTTGATTGAAAGTGCATTGAAACGATTTTTTATTTCTTTCGTTTGCTTATCATCGGAGTGCAAAATTTCTTAATGACTTTGAGGCGAAAGAAAGTCTTATCATTTCTTTCTGTATTCGCGTGTTTTTAAATCGACAAAGTGGTGATAAAGTGATTGTGGTGACAGAACGAGACGAGAGTGTTAAAAGTGCATTTCGATCTTCAATTCGCAAGCTTTCTAAGCGACGGCTTTTCGAAGCTCTCGGAGAAGACATAAAACTCCAACTAAACGATGATCATAAAATGGATGCAATTGCACCAACACTCACGCAATGCAACGAATAATTGCAACTTGCATTTCAAAGACAAAAGAATTTCTAAAATATTATCGAGATATCCTTGAATTAATTTTTTTCCAGTAATCAGATCACGTTTGTCAAAATAACGAGTTTGAATTCTCTTATGCAGTTGAAGTGGAATTTTCTAAAGTATTTCACGTGTTCACGACAAGAGTTTTCCATTGCATAATCGCCAAAGTGCATTTTCAAGTTTTTTTTTTCGTCAACCACTCCCTCAAAGATATTTTCTCTTTTGATCGTTTGTCGCGAGGCGAAATAATTATTTCACTGAATGATGAAGAGGCGACGAAGCAATTTCATCCTTGCAGCAAATTTGCAAAAGAACTTCAAGACAAAAACTTAATCAAAGGAATTTTGCGTTCAACAAGCAAAGTAAGTAGCAATTTTTTGAAGTCTATTCGGTCGAGAGTGTCAACTCGAGACCAGAAAGAAAATATCTAGGAAAAGCACAGACAAAGAAATTTTCCATCCAGGAAGAGAAAGAAGGAAGTGCAACAACAAAATTGCACATTTCTGCATTGCGATTGCGCTGCTTCGATTGCGAAACTATCCCCAACCTAACTGAAAATTCCTTTTATTCGTTGAACTTACTTTTAATTATTGATGACTTACCTCGAAACAAGTTTTTTTTAATGAAAACCTTTGAAATAAATTCTGAGAATAATAAAAGTCATTGTCGCAATTGCTTCTTTACAAAACTTGCAACAAAGTAGGAACAAGAGTTGTTTATCGCGACAAGTCTCATTGAGAATATTCAGAGTTGAAAGGCATCGAGTAGGATGAGGTAGATGCATTTCGCGAATTTTTAACGCTTGCAAGCTTAATTAACATCAATGAAAGAGTGCAACAACTTTCGCTTGAGCTTTTACTTTTTGTTCGAACCAGACACTCCGCTATCGAGTAACAATGCGTTGCACTTTCTGATGCTTCGATGCATTAAACTCTCTCCAATGTGGGTGTAAACTCGATTGTAGCCCCAGCAATAACAGAAACGAGAAGAAACTAACCGTTTGTACAAAGCTCGCGGAAAAAGGAAAGTCACACAATAAAAACAAACATGGCGGATGGAGAAAGAGAGAAAAACTTTCATAAAATCGAAAAACAATGAACAAAGGAAAGAAATTGAACGGCGTTTTATCATTTGCAATGAGACGGGGGTCGAAAAGAAATGTTTCCAATTGGCAAATCAACCTCGAACAGAATATAAAAGAAGAAGAAGGCAGAGCAGCAATTGGCATTTCGTGTTGACCCCTTTCACATCGAAACTGCTTGTTCCTGAAAAAAAAAGCGACGCCAGCAACCGAAAACACGGAAAGAGGTCAAAAACCTCAAAATCGATTCGGAAATAAACTTTTTTTTTAATTCCAAAAATATATCATGAAGGATAAATTGAACAAAATGTTGTTGATCGCTAACAAAATTGCACTGAAAAGAGTTTGAGGCTTTGAAAAAGGAATTTTCAATCGTGGAATGAGTGCGAAAAGGTTTTTTTTAATAATTTCGATTTGCGAGTTCGGGGAGGCCTCGGCAAAGTTCTCCAACCCCGACTTCGCCTGTCACACTCACATCGAAGCTCAATAAACAACATTTACGGCGACTGCAGCAAAAATACTTTTCACAAAGAAGAAAAAAGTCAGCGAGCAGCGCGAAAAAGTATTGAAATAAATTTTATTAATATAGGTCAGTTATTTTTGTAATCAACGACGTTTTTTTTTCTTGTTCGTTGCTCGAGGTTGTAGCTAAAAGTCATTCGATTAATATTGCACATTCACATTCCTTTGCTTTTTTAATCCGCTCACTGCTTACATGGAGCCATCGAAAGCAATGACGACCGAGCGAGGAGAATTATCTCAGACGAGAAACGAACGTAAGAATCAGGCCAGAGCTCTCGAGAAAGGCCAAAGACAGTCGCGAATGAAGAATTAATACTGACGAATTAAATTTGCATACGCTTTTTCCGCAGCGAATAAATTGCACTGAAATCTTCTTTTCCCAGACTTGCGAGTGTGTTGGACTCGCGAGCGAGCGATTTCCAGACCCGTCAAAAGTTTAACAGGCGAATCTAGTTGGACTTTATTGATGGGAGAAAGTTGAGCGGAAATTCCTGTTTTCATTTTGTGCGACAGCGAAATTTGAATATAACGACGGGGGACACTTTTAATTGGGAACAGAATAAAAATTACGTAACGTCTGAAATATTTTATTGAAATTTTAATTTTAAAACAAAGTTGTCACACGACCTGCTAATTATTCCTTCTCACATCGATGAAATAAAATATTTCCCGATAAAATCAACTCGCCCGAAACATCCCCGAGGTGAAATGTTGTTTTTTTTATACACATTTCCCCATTACTTTGAGGAACGCGCAATGTTTGTGCAGTTTCTTGATTGCTTGCATGTTCCGAAATTGCCATCGCTTGCTTTTTAAACTATTATTACAACCCTTCTTTTCGCACAATGTAATAATTTCCTATTCCATGTTGCACGTTATGCTCTCACGATATTCGCAATTGTTTGACCAAGATGTGTGCTCGTACAATGCCCGAGTCGAGTTGTTGTTGCTTCGATTGTTAAAATATGACGCGATGACGGAAAAAATTGCAATTACAAAACTCTCTCAATTCGGGAGGAGAAGGAAGCCAAGTTTTGTTCGCAAGGCAGACGGGAAGAAATTGTTTTATGCAAAGTTTCGATATTTCATGGAATCGTTAAGAGAAATGAGTTGTAGCTCGCGATAATTAAAGAAAACGTCTTTTCTCTTTATCTTTGAAAAGCTTTCATTCATCAAATGTTGCAATTAAAATGAATTTCCATTGCAACATTGTAATGAGAGAAGGACTCGCTTTAGTTCTTCCCTCGTTTTTGTTTTGTCGCTTTTATTTTGTCTTTGAATGGGACAACTTTTCAGTTTGTTTGCAGAAATGTTGAGCGAAAAAAAAATGAAAACATAAATTCAATTTATGCTGCAGCGGACGAGAAGTGAAACCATACACAAAGTGAAATCCCGGGGCTTCATGTATGCGTTTTCGCTGAAGTTTATGTAAGTTCATTAAGAGTTTGGAGTTGCCAGCGTCGAGAGATGGAAATTCTTCTAAATTCCTTCTTAAACTTTCATGTCGAGGACTCCTGAGGAGTTCGATTGAACGACCCCATCAAGGACGACACATCATGTCACACCATCGCCCTCTCTCTCCACATCTCCCTTCACATCGTTGAGAGAGTCAAAGTGCATTGAATTTTATCGTCTGGCCTGCGAAACTGCGAAACAGAGTTACAGCGATAACCGAAATGAAAAATAAGCAAGCGAAATTAAAGAAGAAAAGAAACTTTTCAACGACGAGACTGCGAAAAAAAAATCGTGTGTAGATGTGTATGATGGGACATCGACATCTTTTTTATCTCAATTGTTTTTATATTTCTCATCCCGCGTGAGAGTGTGTGTCTGCGTAAGGCGATTCACCAGAGGAATAAGCAAAGTCTGCTTGGCAAACAAGCACAGACGAGAGAGAGAGCGAGGAATAAATAAAAAAGATTCTAATTGTGGTGCATCGCATTACATCAACGGCCCGGCGAGTCCAGAAACAGCGGAAGAAGAGTTTGCTCGCTGCATTGTCGACGGACGCATATTTTTTGCATCAGACTTTGATTTTTTTTATGCATTTGCTGCATGTTTTTGCGATGCAATCTGTCCATTGTTGCCAAGTTTTTTTTTGCCATATCAAACCTTGCGAATGGGAATTTGCATCAGAATCTCTCGACTCTCATCCACGATTCTACGTTGACGCGTCTCGAAACGTGATTTATTAATTAAATGCGGCGCAGTAAATCACGTCAGGGTAGAATGAGAGCTCACGGCAGGTAACGAAGGGTAGTTGCACAAAAATGACATTTCCTCGACTCGACTGCATCTCTCGAAGCAAAGTCAATGCAGACACAGTCGATGCATGTGAATAATAATTCGTAGGTGTATAGACTTAACACTTCAAGTGGAAAATTTAAAAATGGGGGACGAAGAATTGAACACAACACGATTCGAGCATGTACAGAGACGAGCTAGACTTTTGTGTCCCTGTTGTTGCATGCTTTGAAGTGTTTTGCATACGAAAGACTTCCCGACGTCTATGACGGTGTAACTGAAAGTGGCAGGAGAGCTTCATCAGACTATTATTATCGATTTATCGCATGAAAGGATAGAAAAGTGGGAGATCTCGGATTTCTGTTTGCTCGTCGAAAGACGAGAAATCGATGAGGAAAACAGAAGAAGCGGGAATGGATTAAGAGCTAAAAGTTTTTCTTCGGATGCTCGAAGTGGAGATTAAAGTTTCATAATCTCCAGATGAACTTCTGCTAAAAGATTCGGCAAGAACACATGCTTGAGTTCACAATGTCGAGAATCCATTAAGGAAAGCAAGTAAAGGAATGACGAACGAGACGAGCATTCGGTAAAGCTTAGAACGTGATGAAGGCTGCATCATGAATCATGATGTGCATCTCGGGGATGTTAAAATAATCTCGAAACTTTTTTTTACGATGTAAATTGAATTTTAATTCTGCTTTCCTGCAGGTTCTCTTCTTTTTACAGAGTAAGATGGTCAGGTCAGATGTTGCGCACTTTCTCATTCCGGAAAAGTTCCATTGAATTAAACTTAATAGCATTTCTCGAGAGGAGAGACAGCGCAGAATTCAACTCGAAGTTTTGCATAATTCAATTAAATTCTTCAAGAGTTCGAGAAAATATTTCTCATCTCCTGCAATTATTTCAAGTTTCAATTTTCCTTTTAATAATTCTGCATTTGAGATTATTGATAAAGCTTTCGATTTATCAGGAAAGATTGATTAATAGTTGCGTCTGCTTGCGACGATTTTTTCTCCTTCACTTGTCTTATGATAACAAAGCGATGATTAAATGAGAAAAGTTTCTGCACTCAATTGATTGAAGCTGAGCAAGATGAAGCTTGCGTTGGGGAGGATTCAGCAAATTGCAATTACTCACTCGCTGAACAAAGAGAGAGAACGTTTCTCGGTGGCAAGGAGAAATCACGTCAGAAACTTACTACGAAGGATTTCTTCCTCCAACAAAGTTTCTTTTTATGTTGACGAGACGTGAAAAATCTTTTTCTCCTCCTCGAACGACTGTCAGGTTGAAGCGATAAGGAAGCATTGCAAGTTTTTAAATTTTCATGAGGTTCGAGTAAATTATTCTACAACGTCGCTTCCGTTGCTTTTAGCTAACTGCATAGAATTTCTTCTTTTTGGCACTAAGTCGCTTAGAATGTGTGGATTTCCTCGGAGGGATCCACTAAAGACACTTTCCCACTCCAAAGTTTCCCTTAAAAACCCCAAAGCGCAATGCGATGAACATTGTAACGGGTTTGTAACATCCCGAGCACACGTTCACGAAATTTTTCCCTCTCCCTCTGATTAAATTTCCAAACGAATTTTCCAGGAAAAAGTAGCCAGAGCAATCATCCCCACCGACCGGGGGTGGATGCTGAAAATCGATTTCCGTTCTCAACAAAACACTTTTCTGGCGAAATTAATTTCACACACAGCATCGTGTTGATGCTGTCGCCCGCAAAATCGTTCTGAATAAATTTTAATGTTCACTGTATCTCGAGTTAAAACAATTTTGATAATTATCGCGTTAATTATTTGATGATGTGGACGTCGCTTGTTGGAACTCTCTTTTTTATTTGACGATGAGTTGTTATCGAGAAACAATTGAGACTCCGATTTTAAACTCAGTTAGCAAACAGATAATCATCAAAAGCCATTAGCCTTGGCGTTCTTTGTCATGAAGGAGATCGATCGGCGACGGGGTCGAATCATTTACTTCTCCCACTCCTTCTCTGCTTTCACCAGAATTTCCTCGTTGCTTTTATTGTTATGTGTCATTGATCCCGACGTCTCCCCAACTCTTTCGCTCGCTCTATCCCAGTCTACTTGCACAGTTTTCCCGATCATAGTGCTGCTCTATGTATGCTTCTCTCTGTTGCACTCACACACTCGTGCATGACTCCGTCTGGCTTTTTTGCTCTCTCACTCACTCGCTCGGGAAGGAGGAAAAAGCTTTTTTGTTGGGAAATTATGGGGAAATACCATCCGCTTCTCGGAAAAAGCGACATGCACAAGCGCTGGCGAGAGCGGGATGGAAAGGGGAAAACGAAGTTACTAGAGTTAATGTAAAAATCCTTTACATCCAGTCGCTCATTGGTGCAAGCGAAATGGAAGATGCAAAATTGAATCAATTGGAAAAAAATCCTTTTGCTTCCTCGGATTCTTTTGTTTTTGGCACAGAGAGGACTAAATGGAAGAGCTTACATCAAATGTAACGACGAAGCTTTTTTTCTGTCATGCTCGACAGCACCAGCTGCAGAAGCAGCTATTTAACTTGGTTAGACATTGCCGTCTAGTTCTCGGGATGATCTAATATTCGTCGTTAGGAATGAGCGACATCAAACGAAGTTAAAAAATTTTGATGGAAAAATGAAATTGAAGTTTAGAATCAGTTTATGCATTGGCATTACATTGGCTCCAAGCTGTCTCACTGATTTCAACATTTCAGTGCTGGCAGGGAGAAAAAATGAAATTTCATTTGCGATATGAACATTCCGTTAATTTCAGCTCTTGAGGACACAACAAAGAAAATCTTTTTTTCCATTGATTCGTGCTCCATCTTTTCAATTATCATCATCGCAATCAATTTCTCTTTTATCAGCTCGAAGGAGAAAAAAGTTTATTTGGCGCACGAGAGGAAGAGAAAAACTGTAAATTTTCATTCGAAATATTTTCTTTCTTCGTTATCTTGCCACAAAAACGGAAACGAAAACTTTTTCCTTCTCCTTGTTCAGCATTTCTTTGTTCTCGAGCTTTTTGCCAGAGTTGCAGCAGAATAAAAAGTGCAGCAAGGACAATTCGGAAATCCTTCAAAACTACACAAGCGCACTGAGCTACATAGAGTTCCGTAAACGAAAGCGGGATAGCGACATTGCGCTCGAAGGTCTTCTGAGTAATTCAATTTTCATTAGAATGTTGAATTGCATCATCATAATTTAGAATGCATTAGATCGCTTGCAAACTCCATCCTTGTTGCTGCGACATGCGCTCGCTTGAAACATTCAAGGCTTCTTCTTCTACTTCTTCTTACTCAATTCAGCGCATTTGACACAGTTTCATTCGAGTCCTTCCCATGTTTTATTCAAGCCAGGCGAGAGCTGAATCGATTCACAATTGCGAACTTTACTTTGCAATGTTTATCTAAAAATAAAAATGTGTTTCAATCTTCTTCGATTGATTTTTTCTTGTTTCGTCTCTAACGTCATCGTTAGCTCTGGCTCCGAGCTCATGCAAAGTAAAAAAAAATGCTTCAATTGCGATATCGCACTGACCTACATTCAACACACATACACACACAATCTTGACCTAGTTTCAAGGAATAAATGTTTACAAGTTATTTTCTAATTAAAATTCAATCAACTCGCATGATAGCGAAGGGAGATGATGATTTATGAATCAATAAGAATCACATTTGACAGCAAAGCTTTTGCAAGCACGGATTTGTGTATTGATGAGAATTCTGTATCATCATAAAGCTTTGCTTCCTGATTAAAACCTCGCCCTCTACTCGATTAAGCTCAAAAAATTTAAGCATTGAGCGGATTTAATATTTTAAGCTCGTTCGTTCATAAATTCGATCGACACAGCTGTCGGAACTAATTTTTTTATTATGTTGCGCCACGAAATTTCCATCGCCATCCAATTTCGGTTTGAAAATAAATAAATCCATGCGAAAACGAAACATGAAATGGATTAACATGGAATTGCATGCAAAAAGCATCGACGAGCATAAATATCCAGACAAATTATGTTGCGTGTTATGAAATAATAACTTGCTCGTGTGTGATGGCAGACAGACTTCGAGCGAAACGAACGCGGACGGGCAAGCGACGAGGAAAATCATGAAAATTTGTTATCAATTAACGACGTTGGGGAAGTGAAAATAAAATTGAATTTCCCTCAGTGTCTGTCCAAGTCTTTTGCAATTCGGAGAGTTGCGATTAAAGTTCGGCGAGACAGCAAAGAAAGTAAATCAAATTAAATGTTGATGACGATGATGTTGGAGACACCAGAAGTTAATTAAATTATAATTTATAAATTTCAACAGCATTTTCCCTTTTGCTTGATTGCGAAGAGTTTGTTGGAGAGAACGACTAAGACAAACTCAATCACTAACTCACACAAAATCGCTTTGGAGAGGCATAAACTGTGAATATCGTCTGGAACTTAGTCTGGAGATTTTTCTCATTCTTCGTTTGAAACGAACGAGCCTTCAATTCCCTTTTTGCTTTGTAGATTATGCAATTTCATGAAATTTGAATGATTCAAATGTTTCTGAAGTTTTTAAAAGCTTCAAATCCAATCAAACTCTCGACAAGGAATGAGGGAAGGCTGATAAAGATAACAAAGACAGACGAAGCGCATCGAATGATGAAAACGAGAGAAAAACAAAATTATTGTTCAGTGACTAGAAGTGCCCGCCGTGATGAATGGATGAACAGCTCAGACGACTTTTCTCTACAAGTGAAAATCTCTGTAATTCATTTTAATTTGCACCGAGAAAAATAAGCGAGCAGACATTCACCTTCCATTCATCTCGAGCCCCCACAACGTCCCCCCTTCACTGTCCCTTGATGCAAAATGCAAACACATGAACTCAAAAAAAAAGAATTCAAGAGGATGAGCTGTTGGAGAACGAAGGGATCTTCCAGCATTATAAACTGTGAGCCTATCTCTCGTGACTCAACGACAATTTTCTTCTTCGAATGAAAATCCCTAGAAATACAACAGCGAAGACAAAAAAAAAGAAAGAAAATACAACAAATGACGAAGGCGAGAAAAAGAAGAATTCGAATCGTTTAATGTAAAAATCGCGCGTTCTGCCGATAGACAGACATGGGTTGAGTAACCTTTTTAACAGCCGCATTAAACGATAAAAATGTTGTGAGTATTATGAGTATGTGTTCGCCTTTGCAGAGCTTCGTTCTTTGTTAATCTGAAGTTCTCTTTTTCTGTAATCGGCTGTTCTTTGCCTTTGACTGCAATTTCGAATTCTTTTTCGTCTCTTCGGCTGTCAAAAAAGTGCACGAGATGCAAGCGAAAAGGGGGAGAGACGGGTTTGCGATCATTAAAGGATTTTATTCTGTTGACAAAAGAGCTGCAAAGTCGTCTCGATTGACCAGGAAACGGCCAAGCGATTTCTCATCATCGCTTTCAAATCATCTCATTAAAATTGACAAATTTGTCTTCGGTGGTCTCGTTTATTGGCGAAGCGAGGAAAAATTTCGATTTTGAGCCAAAGGGAAATTTATTGACCAAGCAGACGCAAGCAATTGGGCAGCGACACGAAAAATCGAGATGACAAAAATAATATCGGGAGCAGCTTTCATTGAGAGGAGAAATATTGCAATTTTAGTGACGTTCCGCAAGCGACTTATGAAATGTTGGGAATCAAAAAGATTCCTGGCTCGTCGCCAATGATGGATGCAATTTGCGAACAAGCAAAAATATATTTCTGACGATGATTTGAGTGCGAATCTAGTTCAGTGAACAGATAAACATTCCTTTATTGCAAATAAATGACGCTAATAAAGCTGAGAACTCTTGCGGGGTGGAATCTGGTGATAAATGCTCTGCTTTTAATTCCCTTCGTTAGATCTCACTCGAATCTCGTTAAGAAAGCGTTGTCTCGTTATAATCTCGTCATATCCATTCGAAGTCTTCAACATAACGAAGCTTTCCTCGACTCTCCAGCTCTCGATCCACTTTATAACAAAACTTTCTTCAATGCGATAAAAATTATGTTTTATTGCGAATTAAACTCTTATTTAGGAGCTCGCTCGCTTTGTGGAGATTGCAAAATTTATGAAATTGCACTCGAAACATGCATTAAGAGCTTCACTTTAGTCGTTATACACTTGTAAGAGAGTGAATTCATTTTTATTCTCTGACTCGAGAACTTTGCATCGAAATTAAATTCTTCGCTTTAAAATATTTACGAGCAAAAGATTTATTGCATCGTAATTAGAACTTTACTTTCTCTAGACACTTAAGAGCGTCTCGGTGGTGGATTTTAAAAGAGATTTATGGACAAGCTCTTCCTGGACGCTGTCCAGTGTTAACTAAAACCTATTTGAACTAATTGAAGCTTTCAAAAGCGAGAATTCGCTATCCAAATATTTATTTGCATGCAATGCAATTCCGTTGAGTGGAACGCGTCAGCCAATCTCCATCTGCTGTCCGATAACTTTTTTTTCATTGCAAACATCATCATCGTTTCTCTCTCTCTCACTCACTCGTCAAGAGGCATTTGATAGATGAATTGGAGATGAATTAATCTGCCATCTCCATTCGCTGTCGTTTCAATGCACATCACATCAAAAACTGCTGTCGAAGAGCGAGTACTCGACCGTCATTGATTAATTCTTCAGAATTTTCGAGATGAAAATGCAAATTTCAGAGTAGAAAACAAGCACCGATCGCGGTGAATCGCGTAAACATGCAAAGTAATGATAATCTCTAACCTCTCGTCTCACTGCCCAACAGCACATTCGGAAACATTTTTTTTTATTGCAAGCTTTTCAGACTTTCGAATAAAATTCAAACATAAGCCGATTTGGAATTTGTTATGCAATGAACGTTGCAACTTTATTATTGATTCGCAACGCGAAGCTTCGACATCAATTCTATGAGTTTCGACAGTAAATCTCGTCGCAGTTTCCATTGGCAAACCGGCTGAATCTTTCTAAAACGAACGCCTGCTTGCAGATTCCATTCGAGTCGCATCCGGGAATTTGTAAAGGTCGCTCATTCAAGAGGAACATGATATCGTTGTCATCATCAACGCAACTGAAAGATTAAAAGTTTAAGAAAGTTTTTAATGAGATTCTCTTGCGATCAACTCACTCGAAACGAATCATGACTAAGTTGGTTCCTTTCGTTGCAATTCGACTCGTTCTCCATTGTCTGAAAGTTTGTTGCGCAAAGTTGTGTTGAGTCAAAACTTCGTCATCCTCAAAAACTCCTAAAGTGACATAAAGTAATTGAATCGCAGTATGGCCGCTGAAAAGCTTCGCTGTGTGATCATTGGGATCGGTTGATTGAATGAATGACAGAAGATCTTTCATGACACGACAGTAAATTCCTTCGTAGAGAGTTCGGAATCGAGCAGCGTTGCCATAGCCGAGTCGATAGTAAAATTGTAAATCCTCGAAATATTCGAGAACTTGATGATTCGCAGCAGAGAATGCTGCGCACATTGGCGACATTCCGTTGATATTCCAAATTTGCTCGTATCTACAAAGATTCATGAGAGTCGTGACCGATGAATTGCGAAGTGATTCAGATCCGTGGAATCCAAGCTTCGCGCTGACTTGTGATAACATTTGTTGATATTCGGGACCTCGAACGAACTCTTGTTGCTGAGTAAAAACTGTTGAGACTTGAACATACTCTGGGCAGTGATCATGAGGCAATAAAACCAAGTCTGGGTTTTCAACATTTTCAAATGCAACGTTCTCGAATTCGTTGTAACCGAACAAACCGTCAGCAAAAGCTCGCATGCTTCCCAGAGCTCTCTGCGTTTCCACGGATCGGAAGAAATAATGACTCGGAGAGTAAGTTGATGGCAAAAGTGTCGGGAAGGCTGCTTGATATCGTTGAGCCATGTCGCGGAATTCATTCCAACCAGCGACTGTCAACAACTGAGTACTTTCCTCTGTGATATTAGGATCGAATCTCCAATTGCGAATCAATTCAATGTCTGAAGCACAAAGCGAAGTTCGACCAGCTTCGTAGTTGCTAATAATGTCTCTCTGTAGGGTCGCGCTTTCTTCAATAATTTCTGCGATCTGTGCTCTCGTGGGAAGTCGAGTTCCATGACGGCTTATAAACCAGAACTTTGCGGGAGTGCAGCGCGTTGATGTTGGAGTGACGATATGTCCTCTGTTAGTCTCATAAGTCGAGATTATTGAGAATCTACTAGTTTGTGGTCGAATTGGATCCTGCGAGTAGCAATAGAAGGGATTATGCATCGAAACACTGGCATCGACCCAAATGAAAGTCAGCACGACAAGCAGAAATTTAATTAAACACGACATGGTCGAATATCGAAAATTGAAAATAGACTAACTAAAAATATTAAGAAATTCGCTAAATATAGACAACTCAACGCCAATCAAAAATGAGTAATCCAAGTAAGACACAAGTGACTGCAATCACGTAATTTTTTCAATCAAAATGATTAGAAGTACGTGAAATATTTTTAGAAATGTGAAGACACTTGAGAAGTTTTTGTAATCTCACTTGATAAAAGTTTAATTAAAGTTTTGATTTTAATTATTTCCCGGACTAACCGAGAAAATCTTCAACTGCATTATCATCGAGAGGATGAGAGATCTCAAGTATTCTTGAAATATCCTGACCAATGAAGTCGCAAATCCTCTGGAAACTAATAATTTATTAAACTCTATGAGTTCGTTCGGAAAATATTAAATAATAAAAAAATTATTATGTTTCTGAATATTTCGCTCTATTGCTGACTTCCGGACATTTCTCCTGCTCGAGCGAATGTTTTAATAATATTTGCAGTACAAACTCCGGTGAAATGAAGATTTTTAAAATGTTTAGCATATTTCTCTCGATGTTTTTATTTCACGTCAAATAATCGCAAATATTTGCTTGAGGAAAATATGAAAACTTTCGTAGACAGACGAACGAGCTTGGTTACTCCATCCATCGACCGTCTGTTCTCAGGTGAAAATTCATCCTTGAATAGAGAAGGAGAACGAATTGCCATTTCCTCGTATGAATACGTTTTCATTTGGTTGAGATTTAGTTGGCTCCTCTTTCTGTATGCTGCAAGGGTTGAGCGATTATTTGCCGAGTTTTTCAACGACTCGTCTCTCTCTCTCCGTGATACAGAAGTCTACATACATTAAAAAGATCCTTGAAGTGGAAAAATGTGAAAGCAATCTCTTTAAAGTCAAGATCTTCTTCCTCAGTCAATCAATTAACTGAGAAATAACAAGTTTCAGTGACTTGAGCTTCTCCGTTAATTAACAAACAAATCGTCCTTAAACGGTGAAACGCGACGATGCGGACACGAACTGGAAAACTTATTAATAAACCTGAGTTGGCAATTTAGTGAAACGAATTGCTGAAGGGAAAATGTTCGCGTTCATTCATCAAACGAGTTTTTTTTTTCATCTACAAGAACACGACGACTATCCTTCCTATCTTCCCCTTCTCAGTCCACACTCGAGACAAACTCAATGTCACCGTCGAACAAAAGGTGGCTGCAGTAAGCTTGCACCAGACTCTCTTTGTTACACGCTTCATCTTTTAATGATGATGAGTTTGGTTCGTCTTCTTATTTTCTTTGTTTCATAAACAGCTTGGAGGATTATTGCGGGGGTCAACTGAAGAGATGATTCCTTTGTCTGCGAATATTCCGAGCATGGTGGAGCATGAGAAGGAGTTTTAGAGCACAAAGAATCGCCAGACATCAAACAGATGTGACTCGGCAATTTTTCTCTCGTTCCTTTTCCTCTGTTTGACATTATTCTGATTGCGAAATGATTTGTCTCTTGCGTAACTAGAAAAAAAAACTCAAGTTTGGTCTGGACAAATATTTAAAAAAGGTTTGAAATTATTTTAATGGGAAGAACTCGTAGACGACGAGTCAATCACGATAATTGAATGGATAATCTTGTGAGATGACAACTGGCGACCTCAACCTCATGAAAACACCGTCGAGTTGTAAGGCGAACATCATACGATGCTTTTGCATTCATTAAAATACGATTAATCATTTCCTCATTTCGAGCCGCTCGACCTCGAGCCGCATTACACATTTATGATTCAGTTGCTTCGTAAATTGTTTATGCAATTTGCCTTTTGCAGTCTGTGCTTGAGTGCTAGGTCAGTTCTGTGCTCCCAATTGCATTGAGCGCTGAAAAAAAGCAGCAACTGCAACAAAACTTTTTTTATTGTTTATTTACGAGGCCCTGCGAGTAATTGACACACTCGCTCCAATGTCGTAACATCATTTTTGCTGTCCGACCGACGAGAGAATGAACAACCGGCAGAGGAAGGAAAAGAAGAAGCAGCGGCAATAAATTTGCATTCGAATTGCATTTGAAATTCGCTACGTGCAGTTTCGCTTTCAAACGATGCAATTATCGAGTTCGAGTGACGATAATCAGTATCGATGAGCAATTATCGAGGGAGTTGCCTTGATCCAAATCAACACTCGCTAAAGCGAAAACACAATTTGCTTAGTCTTCCGCGATGGAAACATTTGCGCAATCAATCATTCAGCCAAGCTTGGCTTAGCTCAACGAAGCAACGACGACAATCGATGCAATGAATCGAGCATTCAAATTGCAGTCTGCAAGAAAAGATTGTAAACATCCAAGGATTTCCATTTTCAATGAATCTTTTCGATGAAAATCCTTCAAGCTCAAAGCTCCAACCAGTTTTTCAATGTCAGAATAGCTTAACCTCACCCCGCCCCGCCCCTTCTCCACATAAAGATAAAGTAATTCCGTTTAGAGCGAAGAATGCAAGTTGCAAATAAAATCAACGACCTCGACATGCTTTCGCTTCGTCATTGTCATGATAAATCGGATGAAAAACAGCTTCGAAGTAATTTATTGGTATCTGGTTTCAAGCTTGTAAAGCGATGAGATCTTGCGAGGATTCCGCGAGTAATTTTAATGCAAAACCGCAAACAGATTCAATGAAGATATCGTTTGACTTAAGCTCAAAGTGTTCATGCGTGATTAATTTATTTTAATCCCATCGATTCGAGACTTTTCCTCGAAACATTTTCAAGTGAACGAGAGAAAATCGTGTAAACTGATCATGTGGAATTGCATTATTGAGTTGGTCAGGGATTCATTTCGAGAGGAGAGAAAAGCGTCGTCGTCATCGTTCGATGCGGAAAATATTCGTAGCAGACAAACTTTTCCAATTCACTTGCTCATGATTGTCACAGCGAGGCCCTCGATGCACCATGTCGACATGATAATTTCTCCCTCACTCCCTCGAGCTATCTGATTGCTCGGTTTGCCTTCCTATCTCTCACTCTTGCTCATCGTCGCCTTGAATTGCAAAATTTCCTTTAATTCAACTCTGGAAAGCATCGCTTGGAAAAGTATTTCCTTGTCGTTCTTAGACTGCAAACTCAGCGAAAACATCTCGAGATGCGCTTCGGGAAATTGGCAACAAATAAAATACTTTTAAAGAAGTTTTCATGCTCGAGAGAAAGGAAAAACTTTCCAGGCGTCTTCAGCCATTAATTCTTCCTTTCCTTACGTTGCCCACTCGAACGGCAGAAATGTGAATGCAAAAGAGTCTTCGAGAAAAGCCAACAAGTTTGTTTTGCACATTTTTCCTTTGAAAAATTCATGTTCATGCATGTAATGAACGATAATCTCCAGACTAGACACAATTTTGAACCTACGCCCGCCATGAAAATTTATCATTTCTCATATTTTCTTCCACGAAAGCCGCACGAGAAAGTCTGACTCAAGAGCTCTCTCGGTCTACTCGGTTTTCGGAGAAAAAAGCTTTTTTTGCTCACTCAAATTATCTAAAAACTCATAAATCTCATCCCCGCTTTCCTCAATCAGACAACCCTGGCGGAAAACCCGAACAGAAACTGAGCCTCCCGAGCGAGGTCAACGACCTCAGTCACGACTCTTTATTTTTAAAGCATATCAAACGGGACGGAATGAGGAATATAAAGTTGCTAATTTTATATTCTTTTCTGCCTCGACTGGGATAAACAAATAAATTTCGTGTTGTTGTCTTCTTTCCGCCGGTGCCACGTCGAGTTGAAGACGAAATGAAATCATTTTTTCGCTTTTTCGTGTGCATTCCAGCCCACACGATGTTGATGACTTTTTGTGATGAGCTCATTCGGTTTCGGTGGCGTTTGAATGTGTAAAAGATTATTTTGTCAAAGTGCTGACAAAAAAGAGAGAGAGAGAACTTTGATATTTGACCACAGACGAAAGCAAATGCATCAGACATTTGAAAATTTCGCCTCAATTTTGTGAAAGCGAGAAATTATGTTTGGCATAAATTTTCACTGAATAAGATTCTTCTTCTCCGTTGCCAGAGAACGGGGAAGAGGAAAATTCATTCGCTCACACAAAGAAGAAAACTCTTATCACAGGAGAGTTGAGTTGAGCGAGAAGTGAGAAGAATCAGGAAATGCAATATCATCATCATCAGGTTTACAAACACCATCGAAGCGCTGAAAATTTTCACGAAGCGTTCGACATGAGAAGAAACGGAAAACTGCATTTCCATTCACTAACACGAAGAAGCTCTGGGGAAAAATCATTGAATTTTCGTCGAGCGAAGTTTGGTGTGTTTGTTCGTTACGGGGGATGAAGGCGCGCCGGCGCAGCTTTCGCAGATTGCGATGAAAAAACAGACACAGAACGTACCGAGGACGAGTGGAAAAAGTTCACAAACCACAAATTTAAAGGAAATTTAATCTATTTTCGATGGAAAACAAGGATAATTGAAGCAAGTAAAGTCGGTTGTTGTTAAGTTAACTGCAAGGGACAACTTTCCCAACAGTGTTTATTAGTTTTTCTCTCGTTCGTGAAGGAAAAATGGAAAAAGCTTTTTGTGTGAAAACTGAAGATGAAAAATTGATCGGATTCTGTGCTACGTTGGAGGAAAATTTGCAATTGTCGACAAATGACTTGAAAGTTTTGTTTTCGTGCTGGCGAATGAGTGAAAGAAACTTGTTTGTGAAGCGATATTTTCCTTAAGAAAACTTTTCATCAGAAATTTCCTTTCGCAAAGCTTCACTCGGGCATAAAAGTTTTCACTCGGGAAGAAGAAAAGTTTCTAAAGGAAGAAATAGAATTTCGTGAGAGAAGAGTCGAGAAAGTTTGCTGGCTAAGCATAATGAATCTTCCATCAAGAGAAAACTTTTCAAAGATGAAAGCTTATGCATCGAAAGTTTTTCCGTTTTCATAAGAAGAAAAAAAAGTTCGTAATTACGGGGAAAAGATTTATGTTTGCCATCATAGACGTCAGACAAAATGTAGCGCTAGTTGTCATAGTTTCCGCGATTCAAATCGATTTGTTCGTTACACAAATATTCGCTCGCGATGAAGAAATATTCGAGAAACGATAAATTTCCTTCTTCGCAAGAGAACCAACTAAAACTTAATCAAATGCGAAAAGAAATTTTCCTAATTTATCGTTCCAAGCTGCTTGAATGAGTTTAACTTAAAAAACTTTATCTTTCGCAAGGAATTTCCCTTTGCAGAAAAATTCGCAATTAACTGAAAGTTCCATGAAAGTAAATTTCGACTTCAAACTTCTGCATCTCACTCCGCAAACGAAAAAATATTTCTTTGTTCCATAGCTCTCATGTAATCTCTCATGTAAAGCTGTTTCCACAAAATGGCGTCGACGATTTACGATTCTAAAAAAATATCAAGCAGTGAGAAAAAAGATGGAAATAAACACTCTCGTGAACCTAGCGAATGGATTAATGTAAAAAATATGTAAAACAATTTTTTTCTTTCGTCGACGTTCGCTATTTACAACTTGGACGATCGAACAAACCAATCGAGATTTAATTAAATTCCTTCGTGATTCTTAAAGATTTTAAAATTCTTTCCTACGACTCTTCCAACCTAGCTCTGAGAATTCCGCGGATTAAAATATTCATGCGAGTGTTTAAAAAATAATAAAACGCGTTTCGCCTTCGAAATGTTCGCAAAAAGAGTCTTGATCTTGACATCGAGCAATGGGAGCCTTCACAACAAGGCCTCTCTCATTCGCGCATTTATCAATGTTCACGCACAATTGTGTAAACAAAATTCGCATACTAACTTGAGATCCGCTCATCTCACGAACAAGGTTTACGCACTTTTCGAGGCCACACGCACTTTCTTGATTCTGGAATCAAGCATAACACTCAACTACGCACTTTTTGCGAATTTTAGTTTTTAATTGACAAACTATCGAAAAAATATTAATGATCGAGATTTGCGATTTTCATTTTCTTAAATGACGCGATCGCGCAACACATTCGCACAAATTATTTTCGGCAAAAACCTTGGTCGTCACTTACACATTTGCAAAAAAATATTCGCGAACTTGTATGGAAAGTTTCTTTGACTAAGTTCATGATCGTTCTCTTCAATGTCTCTAATGTTGCTAATGATTGTTTCTGTCTTCTTTCAGGGATTCATCGATAGGATTTGGGACGTGCTAATGGAAGTTCTTGGACGAGTTTGGAACGCATTTGCAGAAACCCGTAGATCCGAACTTGTGCTGAGCTTTTCACTCATGATTTTCACCGTCGACACTTGATTGAAGTCACAAGCACGGATTTACGGGAATCTGCCGATGTTTGCTTTCTCATCAGCAACTGATCAACTTTGCCGTCGGCTAACAACATGAAATTTTAAGAGTTCAATTGAAATTTGTGTGCTGTTTGTGAGTGAACGTCGAACTTTTGATTTCTTAACAAAAATTTTTATTTCTTTAGTTCTCTCACGATCGAGGAAAAACTCGAAGCGTGAAATTCCCTTTCAGCTGAAAAAAAAATTATTTTGCAAATTGGAAAAACGCAAAAACTAAAATAAAAAAGAAAAAAATGACAAAATTAATTGGCTTTTGACTAAATCGATCAAAATTCATGAATTTGGCTTGTAATTTCATCGACTCAACGTCTAGGAGATGAATGAGAAAAGATTAACCAACGCCTTGAAGAAATGTTTCGAAAGTTCGATGACCAACCGAAATCAAACACAAAAGAAAAAGTCACCGGAATTTTATTTGCAAACTTAATTTCTCAAAAATCTCTCTCCCTCGTCTCTAACGACAGCGGCAAAGATTTGCAATTTCAATCTTCATTTATGAACGCAAAGCGGTTTAAGCTGCCGAGAGACTGTGAGGTCATCGAGTATCGCTATGGAAATTTTTCCCACTCATTCGCAGGATGAAGTCAGGATTGTTTCGAAAGTAATTTGATTCCCTGACTCGACAGGAGCTCTCACTCATTGTTTCAACTTTAATTAGTTTTTGCTTTTCACCTTCCACCTTCAAAAGCATTCCACGCAAAGGGTTGATGAGTATCAAAAGTTTCCTTCCTGTACGACAAGTTGGAAATCAAATCCTTTTATGGAGCTGAGCGCAATTAGTCTTCAAACAGGTTTCTCTTTTCCATAAACTCAAGTAGAGCCTGAAAGTCTCGCTTGGTTCTCGACAACAAAGAACGACACTCAAGTACGCAGTTGAATGAATTCTTTTTTTGTTTCTGAATGGACGAAACATTTGCCGGGTAAGTTTTTGGCTGTGGCATATCATCAGGAACGAGAATGGCTGTGACTTCGTCGATCAATCGTTAAAACACATTTCGACCTGTTTCTCTCAAAGTTCTTTCAAAGACAAGAAATATTTTGATGCCAAGGTTGAACATCTCGACTGTCAATTGAGAAACTTGTTCTCCCTCCTAGAACAGTCGTCCGACATCGGCAACAGCTCTGATAAGATTGCCATCGGAGCTTCTAGCCTTGATGTAATCAAATGTTTTATGAAACAGTAAATTTATCTTTCAGCCACGAGCCGCGCAAATTATTTCATTTTCTCGAAATGAGTAAAATCGAGACGAACCATTGAACCAGGAACCGAATCGACGATAAACTTTCGAGAGAGGAATTTTTGCATGTTGAGGTAGTAGGTTGTATAGTAATTAAGTGAACACTGAGACAAATCGACAGTGAAAGCTCTCGAACTCATATTCCGATTAAATGTTTACTGTACATTTTGCTACCTCTTTATGCGAAGTTTCAATGTCAACCAACCGCAGCTGAAGACAAATGTCAAACGGTAAATTGTTGAGTAATGAAATGAAAGGCAGTGATAGTTAAACAAAATGAGATTTCACAGTGAAGATTGTGACCTCCAACTGTAACTAATCTCGCAACAAGTTTTCGCGAATTTTGTGCTCTCTCTTCTCGCCCTCCACCAACACCAGAGCTCGATCGAAAGAAGAGCGAATAACGTGTAGTAACGCAATGGTGGTCCTTGAGGTTCTCGCTTTTTGAATGAAATAGAAGAAAAAACAACTAAAATGTTCGCAGACAAAGAGCGATTTTCTCACTCGATCAATTTGGATGTTTTTTCGCGGTCCGCGGTCGCTTTCCTGCTTTATCATTCGTGCGGGCGAGATTAGATTTTTTTTCCTCCGCTCGAAGCTTCGGCCATCGCGCGTGAAAGTCATTTCTCTAAAAGATTGGAACTCTCGATCATCGAAACAAGCGAATAAAGAGAAAAAACCTCGCGAATCTCAAATTGGTGTGAGTGAAATTAGAGTTCAACGGACTTTCATCGCGAAAAAAAATTCGACTCCGATCCACGGGAAATTTTTTGTTTCGGTTGCTTCTTTTTTTTCGGAGCTTTCGCTTAGAAATAGTTTTTCATTTGCCGATGGACGCTGTTGATCGGTGGAGTTTTTGTTTGAGTGGTTAGTTAAAGAAAGAATCAAAGAGTGAGCAATTAGCGAGTTGGTGTGATTACCTTAGCTCAAGAGGCGGAAGTTCAACATGATTTGAAGTCGAATTAATCTCAAGACTTTTCAGTGGTTCGCCATTTTAAATGAAAAGATGTGATCAAAGTTTTCAGTGAAATTACGAAACTTTTCGTTGCTTCGCAGTCGGTTAAAAAGTTTAAATGGAAAATTAAGCAAGAGAAACTTTTCATTTCTCCTTGATGAAAGTTGCACTTCGCTTCAGGGATAAATTTCCAAGGAAATCGAGAAACTTTGTTGGTTGGTTTGTTGTGCAACGAGAAATTATCAAGTTTCCCCGACGGCAAATGTAATTAACGCGAATTTAAGTTTATAGAACTATCAAGGCGACCTTTCTTTAATCATATGTTCAAATGATTTCGTAAAACATTTTTCCTTGAGACGAAACGCAGAAAAAAATGTTTCATCAAACAACAAGCGCTTGTAAAATTTATATTCGCGTTTCTGTTTCTTCGTCTCGCGAAACTCAAGGTTGTGACATTAGCTTGATGTTTAGTTCTTTCAAAAATTCAGCCGGAGTTCAAATACAAGTTACAGGGAATTCAATTTTAAACTTCAATTAAATTGATCAAAGCAACCAAAAGTTTAACAAATGCAAGAGACAAGTTTGCACAAGTTAAAACTTTCATCTCGTTTCGAATTTCATTAGGCACAGCATGAGAGAAAACATAAAGTTCAATCAATGTTTGCAATCAAAGCAGAAACTTTGAACTTTCTGGATTTTAATCAAGAACAATCGAGCGACGAGTCAATCTCATAAAATGGCGATTGCGCCCAGAAACAAACATTCCACCAAAGCGAACGATGAAACAACTTGTATTTGTTTAGATGTAGAACGCGATCTCATCTTCCAAAATAACGAACGCGATCTGTAATACTGAAGCGGGAAATAAGAAAGAAGAGAAGTTCGTCGACCTCCGCCTCGTTTCGCTCATACTCGATATCACTCTCAAGGACTTATTTCGCAAATCATCTGCGGCCTCGAACAAAAAAAAAACTCTACGCAAAGCAACAGAAATTAGATAACGACTACAGCAATAACCCAGAAATAGCGAAAGAAAGAGAAAACTGTTACACACAATTCGCACGAACACAAAACGGAGTTTCGCGAATAAGAAGATCGAGCGGTGCGGCACGCACTTTTGGTTTCGTTCGAGCCGTCTTGAGTTAAAAAGAAGAAATAGACGACTATGAACATCTGAGAATATCTAATCGCGAGAAATCACCTCAAAAGTCCTTGACCAGCTAGAAATTGTGTCAGCGAGAAGCTCATGAGCTACGCGACAAGTTCTTATCAGCTTCGATTATTATTTTTAAAGTTCTGACCCCATTTTACAAGAACGAAAGAAAACTCAACGATTCGTTGCTAGTCTAAAATAAGAAAAGGCTTTGCTACGCATGTAAACGATGGAACGTTTTTTTTTTTCGGCGAATGATGTAAGCGAGAATCGAGATTTGTGTTTCAAATATGGCGCGGGGCGGTCTCAAGCAACCAACGGTCGTCGTTCTGTAAAGTTACTGATAGACGAGTTTCTCGACTTTAAAATTTAAATTCTCAAAAGGAATAAAATGTCAAATCGCTTATCTTCAACTAACGGACACATCGCAGATGGCAGCGAAGCTAAAGGCGGAACGAGAAACATTCTAACAAATCTCATCTCGCGGAAAGAAAGCGCTTTCGATGAAGAGGCACAAACGTGCTCACATTTAATTCGCAAGATTGTTGACCCCGAATTTTGTGTACAACAAACACAAGCGAGAGCCAATTTTGCGCAAAACTCTTCTCGCTTCCTCGTCGATCGCTGCGCAAAAGTATTTTTAGGCGAAGAGACTTTTCCTAAACATCTGTGGTCGAGCGACCGCGAACGAAAGGAGCTGGAAAAGTTTAACTTGAGTGGCGCGCGACTTGACGTTTTGCTACGCGAGTAGTGAAAGTTTCTTTTTTTTTGGTTCGCGAGTACAACGAATTGCGCAAGTTTAAGAAGAAGAAGAACGTTAAGAGTTTGCTACACTTCTTGTGAACTTCGCTTCATATTCACAGTTTTCCCTCGCATTAAAGAACAGTTTTCTCTCGTCATGGTCGATTGAGTCTGCGAGATTAGACGAGCGCGATCATTTCGGGTGGAATTTCTTTTCTCGTCGTCGTCGCTCGACACACATAAAGAGAAGAAGGGCCATTTTCGGCCATTTTGCTTGTCGAGTCGAGAGATCATTAAACTGTGATCCAGTCAGACGGAAGAAGGTAATCGGATGGTTCCAACAATGTATCGCATAAGTTCATTGTTTAAAATAATTTCATCAGATGATTCAAGAGAGACGCAGAACGAGTCATCATTTGATTACGTGTTTGACGAGGCTGGTTCCCTGAGACCCTAACTTGTGACTTTAGATTCACAGTTTCACAAGTTTTGATCTCCGGTATTGGCTAACAAACTTCCAGCAAAGTCTTATGAAGTGAAAAGTGAAAATTCGCCACAAACTTTCAGTGAAAATCTAACCTCAAAATTAGATTTCGTGGACGTTTTAAGCTAATAAACCGATAACAAATGTGTCTCGGTCTGTTCGAGAAACGGTCATTGCAGTGTAATAAAACTCATGTAAAAGTGTAATTAATTGACCGACATCGAGCGAGTGTACAAAATCGCTTTCGCATCTGCTGCATTTGGATTCATTTGCATTTCCCCCCCGACACGACGGATGGTTGGCCTGAACGTGTGAGAGAGAACGAGAAACTTTCACCCATAAATTTAGTCGATTGACACTCGGTTGAAGTGTCTTTAGTCGCATTATTTACTGCATCGAAGAGGATCAATGAACTTTTGTTTTAACGTCTTCCGTTCTTCGTTTTAGATATCCATCTTGATTATCGGTCCTTGCATTCCATTGGAGAATCACCGCAAAATGGCGTAGCACCTTATGAGACTCTAACAGGAAGGAAAGGAATCCTTGCAAAGTATTTCTCCTCCTCCTACGTCCGAGAGAAGTAAATCGTTGAGAGACTGGCTACACTTTTGGATCCTTTTAACAAGCATAGAGAATAAATTTCGATTGCTTATTTGTTTCATCGTTCGTCTTCCTCCTGCTGAAGTACATGCAAAGCAAAAAACAAACCGGCAAAACGAACAATTGGGAAATGGGGCTTGATGTTGTAAAATAAATTTTTATGCTGCATTTTATGTTTTTCAGGGTTCATTAAACTTTTGCATTTCAAAGCGCACCAACACAATCTCTGTTTTGTTTGCTTTTCTTCCTCCCTGCAACACTTTTCGGGCTTGCACTTTTGTTTCATTGCTTCCTCTCCTTTGCTCTCAATTTCTTCGAAGCGGACGTCTTTTCGCGCGCGAACCGGAGTTTGTTGCACTTTTGTGCAGGAATTAAAATCGCAAAGCGCTTAAAACGAGTTTTTATTTTCACTTTTTTATCTCGTTCGCTGATTTCCTCTTCAACCGAAGACATAAATTTCTCGAATGCAGTTTTGCATTTCAATTGATTGAAGGGACGAACGATGTGCACAAACTGTTCGGTTTAGAGATTAGAAAAAAGCGGTTCTGGTTTCTCCCTTACAGCTTACACATCACGTTGCATCTAAAATTCTCATGGAAACAGCATCGAAATGTTCAGCGAGGATTAGAACGGTCATTCTCGCAATGGAAGAGGATAAATTTGCACATTTCAATAAAACATGTGTCGCGAGTTAGAATTTCTTTCCCAACCCTCTATTCTCACATTTCGCTAATGAAATGCAGATTTTTTTCTTTTCAGATGTCAAACGAGATGGTTTGAATGAGAAAGTTGATGCATAAAGAGTCTTTGTTTAGCGAGCCATTCTTATAAATCAGTACAGCGAAGCTTTCATTTGTGAGATTATATTTTATTTAATTGGTTCAGCGAAAAGTTACAAGAAATTTATTCGGTCCAACGATGTGAACAGTTTGGACTTGTACAGACGTAGTAAAGTCTCATTTCTTCTTCTGCACGACGAGTCTGAGCCTGGAAGAAGACAGCTTCGCGATGCAGACACTTCGGGCATGGATGATCCTCCGTGCGAGGCAATGTCGGGTCGGAAATAACGTCAGGGACAATATGTGTCAGTTCACTAGAAAATAAAGAATATTTAAACAGTTAAAACGTTGTTTTACTTTCCCATCATGACTTCAAGTCCTGAAGTGTTTGACTTACTCAATTTCGTGCATAATCTTGTTCACATAAATGCAATAGCTGTCGGCTTCAGTCTTGTAATCGCAATTGCGACATGCATACAGCAAGAGTTTGTTTTCCTTGTCTTCCTTCGGGTACAACATGTTATTACATTCCTGAAAAACAAGTTTATTGTTTGAAAATGAAAATGTAAACAACAATTTCATGAATTTGGAAACTCACTTGACAAAATCGAATTCCCACGAACGCCAACTCATTTTCGAAGTTCTTCTCCATCTTGATGGATGTTCTATTGATCTCTTGTACTGAACTCTTGGATTTATAGTTGATTACAAGCTTGATTTAAGGAAATAAATCGGAAAATTCACGAAATCGAGTCGATGGGTACGAAATTTATTTTTCAAAGCTTTTTGGCCCCAAGAGCGACATCTACCGGCAAAGCGCTTTTCCATTTTAATAACTTGGCATTTGAATTAGCCGTTAAAAGGAAACCACACAACAGCTAAGAATTTGATTGGTTTTAATTAAGGAAAATTAAAAGAAAATTCATTTTCCAATTTTTCTTCTGAAACAAAGTCATTCATAACCAAAAGAATTAATATTTTTGTTTCAATCATTTTTATTACTTAAAATTATTTTTGAAAACTATCCAATTTAATTCAGTTGATGTTTCAACCCGTTATCATCATAAATTTATTTCATTCAATTTTCTCTAATTTCATACTCATTTAATATCTAGTTAATGATGTAATTATTTTTCTCATCATCGCTCTTTGCCGCGATGGAATGAAGATGCTTTTGAAAATGTTTCGGCTGCTCGAGAAATGAAAGCAAAAATTATTTGCAAAATTGGCACATAATTTGAATGAGAACCGAAAGAATGTTCTTCGTAATTTCGCAATTGTTTTATTGTTAGTACGATATGGCCTTTCCAATCTTATTTATGTTTGAACTGCAGTTTCATTCCAAAAATCTTGCTACGCAGCTTTTTAAAAATCACACGAAAAATGCAAAACAAGCGAATTTCAGCTTCGAATTCAAAGATTGTGTGAAATGAGAAATGATAAAATTTTGATTTGAAAAGTTCGATCATCAATTTCGCCAATTTAATGAGGAAAGAAAAAGAAGTTCAGTTAATGACTCAAAGTTTTTTCTTTCTTTCCTCACATCTGCGATGAAAGTCACAAAAATTTCCATAAACGAAACGAAATCAGCGATGAATCAAAAGTAACGTAAAGTAAAATTGTACTAAAAATTTAATAATCAGTCGCAAAGTATTTTGCATATTTTTTTTAATTTGTTTGCTTCATTTTCATCTAAAATTGTTTTTTCATTTTCTAAACTAAAATATAAGTGGAAGATTCCGAAACTCGATTGATAAACGTTAGCAAATCGAAAAGTTGGGCAAAATGTAATCAAAAGGAGATCAGCGATCAATCAATTAATTAGCAAGTTAAAACAAGCAAATTGCTAGTGGCGCAGAACTCAATCGCCACTCTCTAGTCCTTTCCTCGAAAGCGAGAGCTTAATCTAAATCTACTTAATACTGAATTAATATTAAAAACCTATTCACTTCACTTTCATCTCGATTTCCCTAAATTATTCCTGATCATTCGGAGAAAGCTTAACCGAGTCGATTAAAATTATGGTAAAAGTTACGAAATCAGATCGCGGCTACCTTTAGAATTCAGCTTTGAATGAAAACGTTCATTGATTTCACTTAGACATCAGAGAGGTAGCTCTGTCATTTGAATTGTGTTTGAACTTAAACTGATGTTGCACTCGACGAGGTCGATCGCGTCAGCATTTGAAGTTTCATTAACGTTTAAGCCAACTCTGCTATTGAATGATTTTATCATAAATAATTTACTGCCTTAACTTTTACGGTTTATTGTAGTTTGAAGATAATTCTAGTGTGATTTTCTTTTCTGGGCTTAGTTTTGTCTGCTCTTATAAAAATTATTCGTTAATTAATCTTTAGCACTTAACAAAAATAATTTAATTTGTCTATTGTTCTTTGTAAAGTTAGTTTTTGTCTTCTTGTCGGTTTAAGATTTTTGGTTTCTGGTTCGTATTTCTTACTGTGAGTTGGTTTGATTCGGATTTGTTAATCGATTAATTGTGAATCCTGTTCGGGCTTGTGTGGAGCCTTCGAGGCTATTGGCATTATTTGGTTTATTGTTATCTGTGTTGTTTCCTCTTGAGTCAAACAAATGATAACACGAATTAATCAAAAGTCGACAGCGTTAAGCTTGAACTCAATGAACTAAAGATATCTTGATAAATGTCAACAACAAAAAAATGTTTCATTTGAAAACATAAAATTTTAAAAAATCAACGGAGAATTCTTCTTTAGATTATTTTTTATGGGGACAATCTGTCAGTTGTCATCTCTGTTTTGAAAGCTTTAGTGATGGCACTGACAGACTCTCTCTTGTTTGTGGAATGGATATTTTATGTATTTAGGATTTCTGCGCAATATTTAATTCTTTAATGATAATTTTTCTTCCTCTATGAGATCGGTCGTTCCAAATTTCTCCCGAAACGATTTATATTTTGTAGGATTTTTCTTTTTCTTGAGAAACTAAAGTCGAAGATCAGAATGTCGTAAAATGTCTATCGAATAATAAAAAAGAAATAACTGAAGAACGTCTAATAAAGAATCACGTTATAAAGAAGAGAAAACTGATAAAAAGAAGTTAACGAAACAGTTTTCAGTTCAATAAAAAAAAGAATTTGAATCACTAAAGAGCTTTTCTTAGTAAAAAAAATTAACTAGCTAAGTAAATGAGAGTTCAATCGATCGATGCTTGCAAGTCGCTGGGCAGCGTTTAGAAAATTAAGACGTTACTTCCTGAAAACAAAAGAGAAATCTCTTAGTCATTGAATCAAATCAATCTCTTCTTATTAACTTACCACTACCAAGAGTGGATTCTTAAATTTCAGTAAAATCTCTGCCGCACTTGTCGAACCAGCTTCTTCTTGCCTTTGTAAGCGATTGTGATGTTCTCAAGAAGTCGTTGGAAGTGAGCATGACCGTCGCGTGCCAGCACGAATGTGTCGCGAGCCTTGCTCAAGAAGTCGATGAAGTCGCCATAGTGACGAGGGGAAATGTGAGATAATCTGAAAGTAAATTATAAAGTTTATTAACGAAGAAAAGAATAAATTTATCATTAAACTGACCTCGAATGTGTAGTATTTACATAAGCTGAGATTGCAGCTTCAAGCAACTGGTTCAAAGGTTCGCGATCATAGCTAAGCTTGTTGCATGACCTCATGTTGTTTCCTAAAGGACAAGAGAGGAAATTTAATAAAAGTTATTGAAGAGAAAATATTTTCTTTACCTCGATGATGTCCACTAAAGTGCGACATGCCGGGATTCGGCACACTGCATCGTCTAAGGATATCAGACAAGACTGTCGCGCACTGCACGTTCTTCACAACAAGCGGAATCATCTTTGAGAGTTCAGCCTTTCCTAATGTATGCGACAAAGCGCAAGCCCAATGTATGTCGTTAATCGCTGGATGAGTGTCTTGATTGTAAGCCAAATGAACATTTTTCATTGCGAGAATCGCCAGATTGTAAGCTCGAATGGGAAAGCCTCGATGCTCCATGTACCGAGCGATAGTAAAAAGTTGACTACTCGTCATTATGTGATTGGCAGCATCAATTACGATGTGATAAGCTGTTTCAAATGCCATTCCATCGTTCTCACACAGTGTCAGTGCATTGAGAGCGCAGTTTGGTGGATCTTTCGTCGCACATTGAAGAGCGAGAGTTCTCGCACAGGTCGACAGTTCCTCTTGCTGTTTGATATTCAAATTCAGTCGCATGATTGACGAGTGTTGCATGATTGTAGTTGCTACAGGTCCCGTAGCTTCAGTCGGCGTGAAGAGCTCATACCAGTTCTGCATGATTGAGAGTGTTGCTTCCAGTCCCAGTTGAGTTGCGCAAGTCACTAACCATCGAACCATCTCACGACGTCGCCAATTTATACAAGTTCTCGTCATTCTCATGACTTGCAGTCCGAGTTCAAATGCAACTTCGAGAAGCGTGTGAGATCGTGGACCGTTTTCAGGAGTCGCGAAACGGAAAGCGTCCTGAGCAAGTTTGAAGAGATGTTGATAACTGTGAATGTTGTGACGAGCATTTTCGAGAACTGCAGCCAAGCGAACTTTATCGCCTTTGCTTGCACTCAACATTGTCGAGCTTAATGAGCATTGTTGACTCTCAAGATGACCCAAAGTCCACCAACGAGCGTATGGAGTTTGCGGTGATGTTGGATTCTCAACTGACATATTGCTTGCCGTTTCAAAAAGTGGGAAACGCATTGCTCGGAGACCAATTTTGAAAGCGAAATCTGGATGCTGATTAAGCAGTGAAGCGAACAAAAACCTGGCAAGTGTGTGCATTGGAACTGATTCTGGATGAATCGATTCACCAAATCCACTCGTTGGACCTCCGTCCATCATCTGCAAGCTGAGATTCTTGATGATTTCAACAAGCAGTTGATCGAGATCAACATTTCGTAATCTTGCAATTAATTGATCTTGTTGCTTGCAAATTAAATGTTGCGAGTAAAGTCCTTGCGGCATAATTCGC
This sequence comes from Smittia aterrima, assembly GCA_033063855.1. NCBI lineage: Eukaryota > Metazoa > Arthropoda > Insecta > Diptera > Chironomidae > Smittia > Smittia aterrima. Next base: position 6,388,334 of record CP093829.1, read on the forward strand.
TGCTTGCCAAGAGCTAAGATTGCAGCTTCAAATGCGAGCGTCAGGAAGGTTTCAGTCGAGTCCTTTGAGCCCGGCACTTGGATATGTTTGTATTTTGGTGCAATGATATTCGAATCCTCGACGCCATTCAAACGAACGACATCAGCAGTTGAGATGCAAGCTTCAGTCAAACAGTCAAAGATACAAGCAACAGCGTCCAATGGAAACTCGATCTCACATCCTACAGAGCAGTCGAGACATTTTGATACGCAGCTTGGATTCTTTTTGTTGAATTTTGAGTCGACTTGTGAAGAAGACGACGATGAAGATGAAGACGAGGCTGATGAAGATGTTGCAGTGCTGGAAGAAGATCCTGAGCCTTTGTTGATGCTCTTGATGCTGTTGCTGGTGATGTTTTTTTTGTCCTCAAGTGACAGTTGTTCATCAAGGCCTGCGGTGCCACCTTTGGAAGTCGACGCACCGTAATTCACGATGTTGTACTTTGCAATTTCAACATTTTTCTCAGGAAGTGCTGGGACGACTGGTAACTTCACTGGAGCCTTTGGTTCAGTCACTTTACAGTTTTTACACAACGTCACCGCATTCGATTGCATTGGAATCTGTGGCGGAGCTGGCATTGGAGGCATCTGTTGCATCATCTGAGCGTTTTGTGTTTTCAGCAAGCAATTACTTCGCATGCATCCATTGCAGAACGACGACGATGACATCGGCCCGGGCAACGGATATTTGCTCATGTAATCATACTTTGTTGGCGCTGGAGGCGCATTGCAGGGAGGTCGTTGATAATAATGATGATGCTTCTCTGGAGGAGGAACAACCGAGCAACACATTGTCTTAATGCACGGTCGTTTCTGATGCATTTGACACGAGTTAATTGGACCAGTCGAACAAGGCGCAGGAGGAAGACTCTTGCACTCATAATATTTGCTTGGTCCTTGTTGTGATGGAGCGACTTGCGGGTAAATATTTTGCGATCCTGATCCACTTGGACCTGGTTGCATGTTCATTCGATGTTGTGGCATTGGAATCGGCAACGAATGACTCGGCGGCTGTGGAATGTTCTGACGACTTCCTGTGTTGTAATGGCAAATGGGCTGACATGGTCCATTCTTGACGAAGTAATTGGGATTCGGCTGTTGATTCTTGGCAATATTTTGCTGAGGTACTGCTGGCGGGTACTGACACATACAATTGCTCATGAGCTTTCTCGGAGGAGGAGGTGGCATTTCATGATTGTAAGACTTCGACGATGACGAACTGGTGGAAGGCTTTGGTGGGTAGTTTGGATAGCCTTGTTGACAAGCCTTTGATGAACTCGAGCTTGCTTGTGGTTGATTCGCCTTCTCTAGTTGCTCCTCTGGCGGAGCCTCAACATCAGCGCATTTATGGCAATCTTTCGGAATTGAACTTTCACTATTTGGCATTAGATTCTTACTAAGCGACGACGTGTAGGTCGAGGATTTGTGGATTGTGAATTCAAAGAGCTTATTTAATTGACAGTCTTTGCATTTCGAGCTATTGCAGTCGGACGAAGATGGAAGTTTCGGCGGAGATTGTGGGAATTGCTTACGGCATTTGTGCCACAACAATTGGGCGTCTTGTTGAACTTGCTTCATAGTTCGCACAACACTGACGCTGAGTCGCAGTGCTGCATCGATATGTCCGTGGGAGCGTAAACTATCGATGCGGGCGGCGCAATGAGACATCGGCTCATACCAGAGAGGCTGACCAAGTGCATTGAAGTTCGACTTCGACGAAGTGTTGTTTGCTGTGACCATTTTACTAGAACCAGCAATCTGAACGGAATTCTCGCTCGCTAGTGAATAGCTGTCACTTGCAAGAATCAATTTTAAATGATTGTTGTCCCAGGTCATGTTAACAGCATCGAGAGCTTTGTGGAAAATCGTTCTCGGAACTTTCGTTGTTGTTTTTGCGACTGACGAGCCGTTGTTCAATTTCAATTTCTTGTTTGGTTTATTGTCGGCATCAGCAGCACGATGGTTCTTCTTTTTCTTCTGCTCTTCCATTGGATCATCTTGTGCCTGATTATTAAGAACTTCAATTGCTAATTCATTATTTTCTTCGGCATCAATCTTCTGATTCTCTGGGTTGATCACTTCGTCGAGTTCCTTCGAGTGATCCAAGTCTTCATGCTCATGTTCGTCGATGTAGTTCAAATTATCCATTTTCAAAATTTCTTTTTGATCTGGAAGGAACTCATCGTCAAAGTCTTCGAGAGATTTTTCTTTGCTGTTGTTCAAATTGTTGATGCTCTCGAGAATTTCATGCTCTTCACGTATTTGATCTTCGTCCATTGACTCGCGGCTGCTGTCGTCGTTGTCAGGCAGAGCTGGCAAAGCAAATTTGAATAGTTCAGCTTCTTCATCGTTGGGACCTTCAGGAGCATCTCGTTGGTCAACTCGATCAATTGATAAATCATTCATAACCGCGTTGTCTTCTTCCTCGATGAAATTATTAATTCTTTCAATCAGACGATCATTCTCTTCATCCTTGGGAACTTCAAAAAGATTCTCAACAGGAACATCCATCAGAGCTCGATTCTCAGCGCCTAATGGATTCATTGCCTCATTATTCTCTTCCATCTCTTCATCGGATTCACTCTCCGAGTCAGAGTCAGACGACGACGATGATTCGTCGTAGTTATTATTATTTGCATTGAGATAACCACGATTCTCATTTGGGTTAATCGGTGGGTTGTCGTAGAATCGCTGATTGTTGTAGTTGTTTTGAGCTTGCTGTTGTTGCTGCTGATACTGATGATAGAGCGCATTTCTTTGATTATTCTCGCGGAAGAATCGATTACGTTCGTATTCACGTTCACGTTGAGATCGAAGGCGATGACTTTCACGGCCAGGAGGTCGAAAGTCGGGATCCTCTTGAGGACAGACATCGATTTTCGACCACGACTCGAGCAACTCCTTCCAGTTATTGCGTTCTAGTTGAGATGATCGGGGATTTAAAACAATGCACACCCACAACGATCCCAGCTGGTCCCACAGCTGTCGACACTTGTCAGTCATTGCCTGACCGTGAGTCTTCCACAAAGCCAAGCGGGGGTCGTGAAGAAATTGCTCAGTAATGAGTGTCAACATTCTCGCGCCATTCGAGTCTTGAGCACGAAGCATTTCCCTCACTTTACCGAACAAACAGTTGAGCTGCTTGTTGCTGTTGTAGTAACTGCCCTGTCCCAAGTAGCTGCGAACAACTTCGCAAACTTGTGTTTCATCTAAATGCCAAGAGTTCTCGTCATCTTTAGCGGCGCCAGCTGTAGGATCTGGCGCCCCAGATATGCTGTTGATTTCTGTTTTCTGCCGAAGAATTTCATCAGCAAGTTTTTGTGCTGTAGGAAGAACTTCAGTGTAATGCTCCGCAATCAAATACTGCACGAATTTCTGCAACTGCTGACGATTCATTTGCAACAGGGTTTCTGCAAAAGACAAACAAAAAGAAGAAGAATTCAATTACGACGTCGATCGACATTGACGGATGATTCGACAGCACTTACCAGAAATGGGAACACGTAATTTAACGCTGGGCGCGTTGCGGATGCGATAAAGCGCGAGAGCCACCACATGATGGCACCAAAATATGTCTTTCGTGTCACAGCTGCATTTCACGGATGTTATTTTGCATCTGTTTGGATGAAATTTCATAATTTGCATTTAATTTGTGTCATTCATTTGATGAGGGAAGTTTTGAAAATTTGATTGTGAGCTGCGGCAAGATTTAATTGCCAAACATGAAAGGGTCGAATTCTAAAATAGCTGACTCTGTTTCATTTTCAAGGGATTAAGTTTAAAGGATTTATCAAAGGGGATGAACTTGTAAGTTATGTCAAAGTAAATTTTCAATGAAAAACTTTCATGACATCATTGCTAATCATTTCCCTTTAATCCAATTAATAGAGCAAGTTGAATCCTCAAAGCTTTATGCAAATTATCATCGGTCAACTCACCTGTCAAAGCTAACGGAGACTTTGAATTTCTTATTTTCTTCTCCCGCGAACTGTGCATTTGGATCGCTATTGATATTTCTCTCATACACGCCGACGTTGTTATTATTTGCATTATTGTTGTTGGCGTTGTTCTGATGAATAATGTTGAGATTATTTTGTGATGGATATGGTGGAAGGAGAGGCACCGAGCCATGCTGATTGCTCTGCGATGATGATCTTGATTTATTTGCGTCGGGCAGTATCGGTGGAAACGTCCAAACCTCGCCGCTCAAATGGAATCCTTTTGATGTGAGAGAAAAGAAACGTTTGAGGTTGTAGAAAGTAAGTGAGGGTGAGTCAGTGGTTCTCAACATTCACAGAAGTTGTCGACCTTCTTCGACCTTTTGGTCCAAAAGGTAGAACAAAAAGATTTTGACTTTCTGAACCGAGGCAATGAAATTAAATCTGCTTTAGAGACAGACTTTCATAATTGAGACGAAAACCCGATTTTTTGAAAAAACTCAATTATAAATTCACAGAGAAGAAAGATTCCTAACGATTCGTTTCTCTCTCAATACTTAACCCCCTCCGGAGGTTTCTTTTGCAACATCATCATGTTCGGGGATATGGAAAAATGTGGAATTCTTCTTTTTTTATTTTACCCCCTAGTCCCATTAATCAATTATACGGAATTTTCTAGGCTCTCGCTCTCGAGACTCCGAATATTATGTAAATGAGGAAAGGATGTGTGTGAGCGGTTCTTCTTTTCATGATTTTCACGTACCAACTTGCAGAACGTTCTCAACGCAATTGCTCTCTAGTAATTTTAATCCTTTGCTAAAGCTGAGGCTCTGCGAATCCGATGCGTTGAACGACGATGCCCTGTATTGAATAAATAATCACAATCGAATTATCATAATGAAGATTGGGGTTTCAAGTCATCAACAATTTTCTTCTCTTTCTTTCTTCTTCGTTCTTTTCATGTTTTTTTTTTCTTTTCGGGCTTAAAAGAATAATCAAGCGAAGAAGATTGAGAAAGAAGAAGGTTT